>JBBBDQ010000326.1:590000-1245653 GCA_037127315.1 Ascarosepion bandense
AGAGAGAAAGAGGGAACGAGAGAAGGAGCTAGAGAGTAAAACAGATATAGAGACTTAGGTTAAAATGTTCTTTTTTAAATATGCAAGTTTGCAGCTTCACGTAAATCACACAGATGAAGTGGTCTAGTTGATCTCACACGCACACATACATATGTACATACATGAAGATGGAAGCTCACAGATTCATATACACGTAGGTGTACGCATACAACTCTTTGTAGTACTGTGATAGCATTTGTTTTTCAATTAGTTAATTGTATCATGCCATACGTGATACACGCTTGGGCGATCATGTCTCGAAAGAGACATGATTGACTGGACAGAAGATTTTCGCACTACTCTCTGTGGTAGACTGGTTGCCAACCTATAGAAACCAATCTGTCCTGCTATTTAACCCATAGATGGTGGGAGAAATGACGGATTAATATCCTTCCAAAAGTATTTGCGTGTAAGTGAATGCAACGAATTCAACTGGAATTCAAACTCGGTTCTCCATTTTCTCGTTCCGACTCGATATTCACTGCGCCACAACTCACATCCTTACTAATTTCAATGAGTAAAGTAATTTCGTGATAAAACCTATTCTAATTATGGGTGCTGTCAATATGGCCTTATATCTGTCTCGTCAAAGTTCACAATTCTTTATTCATATTCGCATTATATAAATGAGTACCAACACGTGTACGGGGGGGGGTGATAAAATTATAGGCTGGCTATGAAGAAATAATGCTAGAACTGTGAAATCTTACTTGGTTTAATTTCAACTCTTGATAATAATTGCATTGTTTCTTTCCAGGTAAACTGGCATCTGACAATTCAAAGAAGACTTTAAACACAACTAGCTGCGATTTCTCTCGAAAATGGACGAAATGTGGCATCATAGTGTTATCAAGTACCTGCAGACAAAGGGTTTAGCCCCAAGCACATTCATGCTGGCATGATTGCTAGATTAGGAGATGGCAGTCTAGTTTAATCAAAAGTGCAAATGTTGACAGCTGAAGAGAAGAGGAGAGGGCGAGTCTTGTAGATGACGCAAGTTCTAAACGTCCCGCATCTGCCATCACAGAGGAAAACATTGCGAAGGTTTCTGATCCGTAGGTGTCACGTCTTCTAACACCAGATAAAAAGCACACCAGCCTGATCATATCATGGAAAAATATGACAACTTTTTTAAAGGCAAACCGGATCCAGTTGTTTTCCTTGAAAAATTTTCTAACCTAGCGTGAGTGTTGGGTTCATCACTTTGAGCCAGAGAGAATCCATGCAATAGAAACACCCCTCTTCAATTGCTCTAAAAGACAAGATCTTTTCATCTGCAGGGAGTTTTCATTTTTGGGATGCAAAAAACATTGTTTTTCTTAAAAATTGCTGCACCATCAATAAAGTGCATTATGATAACTAACTGAGTCAGTTACGAAGTTACAAGACCAAACGCCCAGAAAAACTAACGAAAGGAGTTTTGTTTCATCAGCACAATACTACAGCATACTAGTTCTTTGTTTCGATGGCTGCTGTGTGTAACTGTGGCTTTGAACTGGTTGCTCATATTCCCTATTCTCCTGACTATCATCTGTTCCTCAACATGAAAAAACATTTCTCTTGGATTCACTATCATAGTGATGATGACGTCATATCTGCTGTTGATGACGTTTTTGACCAACAGAATGAAGAGTCTTATTTGAACAATCAGATGTCAGCTTATCTGGAAAAACAATGCAATTATTAAAAAGAAGAGTTGCAATTAATGCAGGCATAACATGCATGCTCTATCATCACTTCTTTATACTCAGCCTATGAACTTTTCATCCTACCCTCATAAACATATTATTTTTACATTGACGTTTATCCTAGTACAAGGCCCGATAGCACTCAAAGTAGTGAGTTATAGAGTAAGAGATAACGGTTAACTCTAGACTTGAGCAGGTTGAAATTGTAGCAACGATTCGTGGAAAGAAGCTGCTGAAGTGGAATTTACATCTCACCAATGGAATACAAAAGAGTGTAGTTATTTACAATGTGCGTGGCCTGGCGGTTTTACTCCTGAAGGTTAGAATTAGTGGAACTAAGGAATGTAGTCTGAACACTTATGCAAAAATGTCGACGCAAATCATATCGCAAGCACGCGTGACTATGACAGTAGTTGTGTAAATGTTACAATCAAAGTGAAGGAGAAGTTTTCTCATTTAGATATCATGTTTACCGTCAGGTTCAATTAAAATAAAAATGAATGCTTAAGAGATGAAAATGGCGATTTTATAAGTCGCTGTTCTGATTAACAGTCAAGAAAAAATAAAGCTGGAAACGTAAATCTATTAATCGTAATTAGATTAGGGAAAATGGACAATTTTAAAAGTAAGATTAAATCATGAAATTAGCACCTGCCATATTTTGTAATTAGATTGACTATTTAATATTTCTTTTTAATGATTTAACCCAAGAAAGGTAATGAAGCCAATAGGACCCAACGGGCTACAATTTCGACATTAATACAAGAATAAGAAAATACTATTACAGAGAGAAAACAATAGATATAAGGAAGTCAGAAGATAATGATTGATGTTGCATTTAAATTTTTGAAGGTCAAAATTGATTGGAAATTAAGAAGCCGAAAGAGAGTTTCACAAGAAAGTAATGCGAGAAAAGAGAAAAGAAATTGTTAGCACATAACTTACGGTTATATATAACCATAATATATATATTATTATGTTATATATAACCATAATATATATACGGTTATATATAACCATAATCTAGTCAGTCAGTTAAGTGCCATACGTGATACACGCTTGAGCGATCATGTCTCGACAAAAGTTTTCCCGTAGTAGGTTGACAATACTTTTTTCGGTGTACTGGTTGCCAAACAAGGCTATAGTTCTGGTATTTAACCCATAGCTGGAGCGAGAAGTGGCGAGTTTCACGACTATGAAAACCCGTGGAAATTCCCCTATTGCATTTTTAAATATTTAACTTTACAAATTCAACAAAATATTGCAATAATAGGATATTGCAATAATAAGATTGTACTAATGAAATGTTTCAAAATTGACAGAGTTTTCCATTTCGCTGAATCAGATGTTAAACGCACGAGAGCGCCGTTGCTTCCTTCCAATATTTTATTTGCTTGTTTGCTTCTTTCATTTTTTTTCTATTATGTATGCTTTCCTTTTTCTCGCTAAAAGTAAACTGCGTCTTTGATAGATATATGGTGTGTCAGAAATACCTCCCACAGAAACCTTCCAGAAATACGATTGACTAGTGAATTCGATTTTCAATAGTCACATCTAAGCTTCCTTTAATAAATCATAGAAATACTTTTCACATCATGGTAACACATTAGTGGTAACGGTGTCTTCGTTGAGCTAATGTCTTACCATTATGTGGGAGATATCCTGAGAGATATTTGTATTTTTCTCTCTTCTAACTGAAGGAAGAAGCAGAATTAAAGTAAATTAAAGAACATTCCTTTTTAATTTTTTAAAAATGCCTTCCTTTTCTTTTTCAGCAAAAATAGAAAAACATTTATACATAAAAAAAGTAATGTTAAGAAAATTAATGACAAAGTGGAAATTATTTTCCTTATATTGTTTTGTTATGCACACACACACACACACACACACACACACACACACACACACACACACACACACACATATATATATATATAATTCTTTTCCCCAAAATACAGTAAGTCAAACCATGATATTCAGTTTCACAAGAAAAAAAGTTAAAGACAAAGAAAGTCATTTTATTAAACGCACTGATACTGTATATTTTTTTAACGAAAAACTCAAAACAATCGACAAATCCGATTTCAAACAGACTGAAGTTGAAATAGAACGAGGACAAAAATTCGTTACTCCCTTTGACACTAAAACTCAAGCTGAAATTGAAACTTAAATCGAAGTTAACTCGGACTTTGTTAAAAAAAGAAGCAAAATCTGAGGTTGCACCAACTGCAGATACCAGCAGTTCAAGAAAAAAATTTTCCCTAGTACTTTTCATAAAACTTCTGAAGCATACTTCAGACATGATGTGTTAAAAAAAAAATAAAAAGCTAACAATAAATTGTGACTGGTATAAATATTATGAATGAAGTAAATGTTCAAAACAAGATGCCCGCACAATTTGAATTATTGGGTGAGGATATTTGTTTTTGAAAACTGAGCTCATCTTGAATTGTTGTCAAGTCATTCAAGATCTATGCATCACTTAGATTATATACCGAACGCACTCATCCATATTATCATAGGGAATCTCGACTCTTTCCGCTTAATAAACTCTGCAAATATGAAACAAAATATAGGAAAGTAAATTTTTTAAAAAAGGAATAACCAATTTTGTATTCATCATAATATTGTCGTCTTAATGAAAACCGTGAAAAATTTGGTGAAATAAAAATAAGCATTTTTACCAAGGTAAAAACAATCCTAATTTTCATGGTAATAGTAATATTAATGGTTTCCTGTTTGGCATTCATTGACATAGCAGCCAATGTTATCGGCGGTTGAAATTTACAAAATCTTTTGATTAAAACATTTTTTCAGGAAAATAGATGTATCAAATCCAGTATCTTTTATTGCTCATTCCAGTACCGATTGGGGTTTCCTTCCTAACCTTTTGTTTGAAGTAGCATGGAACGTTAACTTAATGATTATGTCATTATTTTCCCTTCGAGTTGCATGTGCGATACACTTTAATTGTTGCTTTTGCTGAAAGTCCTCAAGTGATGCAGTTTCTGTTATTTGGTAAAATTCTTTGTCATTCTGTAGCCCTTGCCTATAAGATCTGATTCAGGATTTATCTTCTTCAAGATCTTGGGTTTTTTTTATTCTCGTTAAACCTTTTTTTAATCAGTGACCCGAAAAAAAAAGGCTGTATATGGCAATGGTAATAGTAATAGCGTTTTCCTTATAAGGAATTTATTGACTAAATTGCCACTACTACTTTCGGTTGACACTTATAACATTTTTCAGGAAAATAGGTTTCTCGACTCCAATAATTATTATCCCTCTTTCCAGCATTAATAAGGGTTTCCTTCTTAGCGTTTTGTTTCAAGTAGTGTGAAAGTCAATATCTTAATTATTTTCTCTTCGAGTTTCATATAGTTTCCATTTTAGGTGTTGCTATTGTTGAAAGTCCTCAAGTTATATGGTTTCTGTTATGTAGTAAAGTTCTTTGTGATTCTGTAGTGCCAGTTAGTGAGATTCGAAGAAGGATGGTCCTCATTAAGACCTACAGGATCTATTCGCTTGAAGCCATTTTAAAACATTGATTTGAAAAAGTGGTTGTCTGCAGCTGACAGTTAGATAGATATTTCGGAACTGGTTTTGGCGCCATGCATGGCGTTCATATGAAAGTCTCGATCTGACTAGGCTATTTAAAGACATGCCTCAAGTTTTATGTTAATATTTTGGTTTCGC
The DNA here is from genome assembly GCA_037127315.1 of Ascarosepion bandense. Lineage (NCBI taxonomy): Eukaryota > Metazoa > Mollusca > Cephalopoda > Sepiida > Sepiidae > Ascarosepion > Ascarosepion bandense. The sequence continues at coordinate 595,421 of JBBBDQ010000326.1, forward strand.
AGCAATTTGTCGTGTTGTGCGAAACTCGGTTAAGAAGAGGGATTTTCATCGTCAGTAATGGTTGATACTTGATATATACAGGGTGGTCCAAAAGTAGATGGACAGTGAATGAGAACATTTATTTTGAGATTATATACAATTATATTTACTAATACAATTATTACATTGAAAATTAAATTTTATTTTGTACAATAATACGCTGTGCGTTGTGGTGGGGTGGAGGATATGAGTTGTGGTGCAGTGGAGGTCGACTCAGAACAAGAAATCGGGGAGCCGAGTTCGAATTCCAGTTGAATTCGTAGCATTCACGTACGCACAAATGTCCTTGTGTTAAACCGTAGCTTCTTCCTCCAGCCATAGGTTAAATAGCAGGATAGATTGGGTTCTAAAGCCTTAATCGGAAACGAGATTACCGCAGAGAGTAATGGTAACTTACTTCAGGAAAATCCGCTGCCCAGTCAGTCATGTCTCTTTCGAGACATGAGCGCACAAGCGTGTATCACTTATGGAACTTAACTGACTGACAATAATACAAGAGTATACAATAATACATTAGTATACAATAATACAAATGTGCTTAAATCTTATTAATTCAGGTGCTCAAACTGTTGTCCATCACAATTTACGCAGCTTTTAACCCTCTAGGGCCATTCGTATCATATTTGATACAGTATGAAAACAAGCCTTGAAAGAAATATTTTCCTGAAAAATTTTTTAAGAGAAATATTTTATAAATTTCAAATGAAAGCAGTACTGACTGCTCAGTCAATGAATACCAAATGTTTCCTTATAGGGAAATACCAAATGTTTCCTTATAGGGAAATACTGTATCAAATATGATACGAATGGCCCTAGAGGGTTAAGTATACCCCTCAAGTTTCGACAAATAGTTTTTACATTACTTGAAACGCATCTCTTACGTATTTTTTAAAAATCACCATCACTTGTTGGTTTTTAACAATAAACTTTGTCCTTGAGTACTTTCCAAAAGAAGAAATCCATTGGGATCAAGTCAGGTGAACATGCTGGTCAATCAATTGAACCTCGTCGACCAATTCATTTCTTACGAAATGTTTCAATATACTCACGGGCTGAACTTGAATAAATTGGATGGGCGTCGTCTAGTTGGAAATAAAGGTAATTTGAATTAAGTTGTTGCTTGAACTGTGGAACGTATTTCACCTATTGTCTACCATCATTTGGACCGACCTGTAGAATCAATTTATATAACTTATTCTGATTAGGTTTTTCATTGCACTGTTTATCGGGTTAGAAAGTTTGAAATCTTGTCTGTTTAAGTTTTATATTAATTAAATGTTCTGACGTTTCTACAACAGGATAAGATGAGGCAAAGTCGCTTCGCGGTGCTTTGGCGAAGAAAGAATTTGATTTCGGCAAACCTCTTAGATTTAAGATTTTTCATGTACATCTGCAATAAAGAGTTAAGAAAAAAAGAGTTGTTGGGGTAATGAAAAAACAAAGCACAGAATGCTATTTATGTATATAACTTTCCCAAAAATACAACATTTGAAATCGTTTATGTAGTCTTGTTGGGAAACTCATTCTCTTCTCTGTAGTCTCTTTCCTATATACGCAAAGTAACTACTCTATCGGTATAAGTGATGTGTTATATATATATATATATATATATATATATATATATATATATATATATATATATATATATATACTTATGCTCTCGTTATCCAACTCTCTAGAGGGAAATTTAAAAAAAAACAATTGCTGCTTCTGCGATTTACGCATTACTCTTTAATCATGAAGTGAATTCTCTCGGTTGCTGGCGTGTGTATACACCTCGTGTATATAACACATTAAAATCTACTACTCCCTCCGATAGCTTAGAAGTAGGCTCTCTGGCTGATGCCAAATCGGTCGAGTTTTGATCCTGGCTGGAAGTAATCGGATGTCTATCCACACTGATGAGCTGTGCTGCAGCGAAACAGGCTTGTATGTGGATGATTATATATACGACGTAAAATAAACAAACACACAACAAAGCAAGGCATATATGAGGATCAATGTAGTACAAATAATGTACAAACAACCATGACTTTCGGTCTCTTGTAGTTTATGGCTGAAAGTTGGAGGCAGCTCGTAAAGCAAACTAGTAGGTTCAAATCGTAAATAAACACTTATTTTTGCAGTAAATTACAGGTCATCAGAATGAATGCAATCAAAACCAGGAGAAACAGATTACAAGAAAAATACAAATGCTCTATATATGGCCAGGCTGATGAGTGATACATGCTCACTAAATGTTCGAAGTTGTCACAGATGGGGTTAAGCAATGACATGATTGGATTAGCAAGAAAATCTATTGGAAAGTATTTCATAAGTTTGTCTTCAGTGCGAAAGCGAAGTGGTATGAACATGAGTTAAAGGTGGTAGAAAATAATGATCCACAGATGAGATTTCTCTGTCCAGACAAATCATGTCATTTAAGCTCAAAGGCTCAACTTTGTTGTTATAGATGAAGACTAAGCTATTTTCAAGGTGACTTTGCTGATTTATATAATACAAAAACACGAGAAAGCCAAACGAATTACATACAAGTATCAACATATTAGTACAAATAATGCACCAACAATTTTGATCTGTTTACGTATGGCCTAGAAAACTGAAAAAATGTTTAGGGGAAATTGGAATTGAGACCAAGATTGTAAACCTTCAGAAAATTGTCATCATTCACTCCGTGAAGATTTTTTGAAAAGATCTTCAGTTGGGAAGAGTCTTGTTGACTCCATATCCCAAGAACAGAATTTCTATTGACTACGTCAATGCGGCATTAATATAATAATGACAAAATAATAATAATTTTACAGTAAACACGGACAGAACAATCAAAGCTAATCAACCAGACATCGTGATCAAAGACCGTAAAAACAGAATGTGATTTCTTACTGACATGGCAGTTCCTGCAGATTATAATGTATCTTTGAAGATTTTCTAAAAATTATCAAAATGCAAGGATCTTGAAACGGACATCTAAAAATATGGCACATGAGAACATGAATAATTCCAGTTGTAGTTGGCGCCCTCGGGTTAATTAAAAAAGTTCTAATCGACTCATTGAAGGGATTCCTGGTAGCCAATGCCCTAGAGAAATAGAAAAATTGTATTCACAAGTACAGTTCACAAATTTCCAAGGGTTTTATGTAAAATGTGTGTGATCTTAAATTTTTTTTTCAGTGGAAAATGTCATAAAGTCATTTCTGACGTTAGGTCACTGGTTGGGACCCGGAAGGAAATGTGTATATAAGAGAGACCAAAGAAAATAATAATAATAATAATAATAATAATAATAATAATAATAATTTGAGTTATAACTAGAATCGAGATTGACTGAATTAGAAACTTAAAGAAGAGTTGAACTTGTCCAGAAACAACAGTGGTTTTGGAAAGGAGACATATTGTCATTCAATCCTCTGTAATAATCACATGACATGAACATGCAAATGTATAAAATATCCTCCTCTACTACGTCCTACAGTTACTACGACTAACTCGTGGCGGTGACGTTAAGAGCAGTAAGAATAGTTATAGGCATAATTTCAAACTTTCAGCTTTTATTTTGTCTGTAATTTCCAGAAAAATTCTTGCTCGAGAATAGAAAATTTATAATTCTATTTTCAGTCGAAATCCCTCAACACTGATACTAAGCATAACATCTACTTAGAAAAAGCTTTGAAAACCTAAACTTCTAATTGAGTATTGTAAAGTAATTGACATGATTTGTTAATATTGTATGCCTTTCAGATAACGGCTCTCTCATGTATCTTATCCTTAACGCAGAAGGGCCACATCACCTATCTTTGATGCTATGAAGAGCCACTATCAATATATCTCAATTATTTTCCCGAAAGGGAATATTATTTTGAAGGTAGATATCTTTATATTGAGCAGCATTTGGGCACTTCGTCGTGGTGTAATGGTTAGTCTCGCTAGGGCAATTACGACTGAGTAGTGACTTCAACTTTGGTTTAGGAATCCGCAACGAACGAGGAGAAAAATGGGTCCAATGGTGCATTGCAAATGACCAGGTAATAACTAACACATGGTTTCAAGAACACCCACGACATCAATAGACATGGAGAAGCCCAGGTGGTGACACACACAAAAAAACAGATAGACTACATAACCACAAACAGCAGATTCAGAAATGCAGTGGTTCAAAGCAAGGCCTATCCAGATGCTGACTGTGGAAGCGACCACGCCTCAGTCATCTGCAAACTAAAGGTGAAACTCCGGAGATTGAAGAAGCCTAGTGCAGCACCAAAACTGAAATACAACACACTCGTGAATGACTTCAACCTACAGAAAGAATACACTAACAGCGTGAAAATCAAATACGAAGAACAAATTGGAAAAGGAAACTCGAAATGGGACTCGCTTAAGGAAGTAATAGTGACATCAGCAAACAACATTGCCCCAAAGGAAGTTAGGCGCAGAAAAAACAAAAAAACAAAAACGAGTTGATGACTGAAGAGATTCTGGACATGATGCAAAGGAGGCAGAAAATGATATCAAGACATGCAATGGATTACAGGGAACTACACAAGGAAATAAGAAGAAAATGTAGACAGGCTAAAGAGGAATGGCTCAGTGACAAATGTGCAGAAGTAGAGAGAATGAACAGGAATAATAAAGCAGACATGCATAAGGAAATAAAAGAACTGACAGGACAAAAAAACTTGCTCTTCAACAGGATGTATAAAATCTAACAATCATTTTGAAGAATGAGGAAATACTCCAACGATGGGAAGAATATATAAAAGATCTTTTCCACGACAAGAGAGAACAACCAGTAATACGCAAAGATGAAGTCGGACCGGAAATATTAAAGTGTGAAGTGGAAGCTGCAATAGTCAAACTGAATAGAAATAAAGCAGGCGGACCACATGGCATAGTCATAGAGCTGCTGATATCCTTGGAAGAATTTGTTATAGAGAAAATTACTGAAATAATAAATGAAATTTATAATTACAGGTGGGGGTAGTACCAGATGACCTCAGCAAGTCTATCTTTATAGCACTACCTAAGAAGCCAGGAGCAAACGAGTGCGAACTCCACAGTACCATCAGTTTAATGAGCCATACAACAAAACTGATCGTCCGAATCCTGATGAATAGAGCTAGAAGCAGAATCAGACCAAAGATAGGACAAGAACAGTGTGGTTTCGTTAAAGACACGGGAACAAGTAACGCCATATTTATGATTAGGATGTTCTCTGAAAGAGCAATATAGATGAAGAAGAACTTATACCTGTGCTTTATTGATGATGCGAAGGCGTTTGACAAAATTCACCACAAAGAATTGATAGAGATGCTCGGCAGCCTGGACATATTTGGGAAAGACTTAAGAGTAATTAAGAATTTTTACTGGCAGCAAACCGCTTGCATACGGAAAGGTATGATTTCAGCAACTATACAAATATAGAAAGAGGCGTAAGGCAAGGATGTGTTTTTTCATCGGATCTGTTCAACTTGTACAGCGAGAACATTTTGAGGACCCTAGAAATTATGTCTGGATTTGTCACCGGAGGCCACAACTTAAACAACCAAGGGTCCGCAGATGATACAGTGCTGATAGCAGACACAGAAGGTAGACCTCCTACAGAAGGTAGCTGAAGAGAGTGATAAGAAAGGACTACAAATAAAGTGCAAGAAAACCGAATGCATGGTCATCAGTAAAAAAGACAGCCCACTATGCCAAATACAGGTTGGAGATACTAGAATCAAGCAGGTACAAAAATTTAAATACCTGGGAAGTGTTATAACAGAAGACGGAAAGTGCGACATAGAGATCCGAAGGCGAATTGGCATGGCGAAGGAAGCATTCCAGAAGTTAAGTAAAGTATTAAGAAACAGGACAATTTCGTTAGAAACAAAGAAGAGAGTACTGGATTGTGTTGTCAGTTTTTCAATATGGCAGTGAATGCCGGATAATATTATCAAAAATGAAGGAAAAACTTGAAGCAACTGAAATGTGGTTCTACAGAAGGATGCTGCGAATTTCATGGATCGAGCATACGAGCAATTATGAGGTCCTAGAAATGATGGAAACAAAAAGGAAATTAATACTGAGCTTCAGGAAGAGACAGTTGAAGTTACTGGGACATGCAATAAGGAAGGTGGTCTTGGAGAACCTGATACTAACAGGCCAGATACAGTAAAAAAGAGACAGAAGAAAGCAACGGATAACATATTTGAAGGACCTAATCAGGTGGATGATGGCATGAGGGTTGCATGGTGTAACAGGAGAAGGCGTGCTAAGAGCCACCAGGGATAGGGAGACGTGGAAAGCCATGATCGCCTACGTCCTGAAGGGACAGGGCACATAGAAGAAGAAGAAGTGACTTCAATCTCTCACTGGATGTTCAATACTTTCAGCTAGGTGCCACATATACGCTTGGAAAATCGCCATATATTGATCAGCATATTTCGGAAATTTTAAGGAAAATAGAATCAGAAAGGTCACTTCTCTCAGAAAGAAACAACTGAAGCCTTCTGAAAGCATCACGAGGAAAGAAAGCTTAGAAAAATTAACACTCACGGTACATAACAAAATATAAAGAGACAGTGATAAACAGTGAGTAACCTACGAAACAGCTTTCTGCTAATAAATGACAGAGCAAAGACTTCGAGGCATACGAAAAGGCAATGATTGAGTAGAGGTAAACGGAAGATTGACATAATAAATATTTCAAAACTCGGTCACAATCCATTATTTTTCCGATATTTGTAAAAATGAGATACAGAATGGTTTGGACATTATTGTAGAACGCAAAATATTTTGGTGTGTCACTCTTAACAACTTCGACTTTGCAGGATATTGACTTGAGTGTCTTGCTGTCGATATCTTACAAAGTTGAAGTCGATAAGGGCCATACACCAAAATATTCCCTTTTCTATTACGTTTTCCAAAAGAATCTACAATAAAAGTTGACAGATATTAACCGTTCAGATGACTTAACTCTCACTGTAGACAGCATTACCAATTCCACAGTTATCCTCAGTCAGTTAAGTGCCATACGTGAAACACGCTTGGGCGATCATGTCTGGAAAGAGACATGACTGACTGGGCAGAAGATTATCCCACAGTAGGTTGCTATTGCTTTCTGCGGTAGACTGGTTGCCAGCCAAGGCTATAGAACCCAATCTGTCCTGTTATTTAACCCATAACTTGAAGGAAGAGACGGACTAATAGTAATACCTTTCCCAAGGTTATTTGCGCATAAGTGAATACAATGAATTCAACTGGAATTCGAACTCGGCTCCCCGGTTTCTCGTTCCGAGCCGATATCACCACATGCACCACAACACACATCCCTTATTCTACATCATCTAATAAATGCTACTAATGACGTTGGACTCTATGCCAATGCCTCTAAAACTGAATGTATAGGCTTCAACCAGTAAGGCTCAATACAAATTGTCTCAGGTGAATTAACCCTCTAGGGCCATTCGTATCATATTTGATACAGTATTACCCTATAAGGAAACATTTGGTATTTCCCTATAAGGAAACATTTGGTATTCATTGACTGAGCAGTCAGTACTGCTTTCATTTGAAATTTATAAAATATTTCTCATAAAAAATTTTTCAGGAAAATATTTCTTTCAAGGCTTGTTTTCATACTGTATCAAATATGATACGAATGGCCCTAGAGGGTCAATCAAATTTGTCGAATATTTTACATATCTATGAAGCGAGATCGATTTTACTAAAAATCATGTGGAAATTAGCATAGCTAAAATCTGGGCTGCTGTAAATAAAGTGGATATAATCTGGAAATCTGATCCACCAGACAACCTCAAGCGGAGATTTTTCTGAGCCACTGCAAAGACAGATTTAATGTATGGTGTCACTGGCTGGACATTAACTAAAACCGTAGAAACTAAGCTTGGTGAATCCTACACTCGGTTGCTGAGAGCTCTACTTAACGTATATTGGCCACCATATCGAACTTAATCACATTTCTATGAATCCAACCCTGATATTTCTACTATCTTACGGGAACCCAAAATGCGCTTTGGTTAATGCTGGCAAGCAAAATAAGAACTGGAGAACTTGCGATTGATCTGTTGTTCTGGACACTTAGCCATGGAGCAAGACTGGTTGGGCGCCCAGAAATCACCTACATTGACCAGCTATATTATGACACAAAATCTCTCTCTAATGATGTTCTAACCTTGATGTAGGTCTGTAATGTTTGACGTGATAGGCTCATGAACGTCCGAGCTAGCTCGAACAAATAATAAATAACACATATTTTTCCTAAATTTTATTGTGGTGTATAAAACAACGTTGAGATTGATGCAATAATTTTCATATAGTAGAAAGGAGAGTAAGCAGGTAATGAACAGGAATGATACGACTAAAATTAAAAAAAAACTTTTCTGTCAATGAAGATTTATACCGCATACACTTGTGTATAAGTCGATTTAATGTACAGTGCAATCTCTAAATTTCGTGGTATCAATTTTAAACTCTCCAGAAAAAGATACCCGTGTATAGTGCAACCGGTCACCGAAAATGCAATAAAACCTTTTATAAATGACCTGTGTATAGTGTGACCTGTTTTTTTTATGTAAAAATATGATCATAAAACTCGCACTATATTCTAGTATATTCGATAATTTTAAATTTGTTTCTAAAAAATTCGAGTCTATCGGCATCATTTACATTTTTCTGCAGATTTTATAGGTTTAGATTTCATAAAAAGTAAAATTATATTTGATTAAATTTAAAAATGAACAATGTAAAAATAAGTCATAGAACTATTTTACGCAAGGAATTAGATTATGAGATTAAAACTATATTTTCCACGTGCGACGGTCCTTTTACGAATGTATAGTTGGTAATTTTGCTATTAATAATTATTGTAAGTAACTTAATATATAAATATATTGCTGGCATTTTTTCCTATAAAATGATTTTATTTTACTTTCATAGTACTTTACTTTTGCTTAAGAGTTTACTATTTGCCATTTGGGACGCTATCAGGTGCTACCACCCAGGGTCAGGTAGGACCTGGGAACAACAGCAATTAAGAGGTCGTTCTATATTCCCCTAAACTTCCGATTTTCTGATTAGAAGCTTTGCTGCTGGATGTAGTTTATCGTCATGTTCAGGACTAAAGAAAATTTGGGGAACAATTGATAAGAGACAGACACTAAAATACATGGTGCAGTAGAAATACGTTCAACAGAAGGCATTAGTTGAAATAGCATTTTAAGCTAGCTAAAATCTTACCATTATTTAGGAGGTATTTATTTTTATAATCATTTCATCCCAAACAAGGCAGGACTACCACTGGTGCACAGGAAGTTACAGTGAAAGAAAAATAATAAGGTACAAATGATGTCGAAGAAAGGATAAGGGATGGATAGGAATCAAAGAGATAGAAGATGGCAATTGATGTTGCATTTAAATTTTTGAAGATTGTAGCTATTAGGGAAGCAAGCAAATGGAAAGTGTGAGAAAAGAATATATTAGCATAGAAGAGGCGGTTACATTTGACTATTTTGACGATAAAAGGGTGAGACCTTGATGTAAATCTAATAGCACATGTGGTCGGTGAACCAGGGAAAAAGCAATTCGTCAGAGCAATTGCATGAAAAGACTTGTAGAACAGACAGAGGGAAACCACATCACGTCGGTGAGAAAGTGACCGAAGGCGGGCTGCTAAATTAGGATCGATTATATCAAATATGTTTCTGGGAGGTATTTCTGTCATACTCTGTATATAAAGTGAAACGTTTTAATGTAGAGAAAATTTTACCCATTTTTCGGCATGGTTTTATTTGCATGAATTCGAACAAAAAAGAAACATCATTGTTTTATAAAGCAGCGAAATTTACATATTCGAGATGACTTCAAATAGAAAAATTAAAAGATTAAAACAAAGTATATATTTTTATTGACACGTAGATTGCACACGTGTGTAAATATATAATAAATAATTTGTTTATTTAGATAATGCGTTATGCAAATTCAACACTAATGTGAGTTTTTGAAATAGTTTGGAATAAGATTTTTGTTCGATAATTTTCACTTAAATCTGGAACCGTATATAAACTTATTTATAAATGGAACTTTGTCTGTTTGTGTGTGTGTGTCTGTGTGTGTGTGTGCGTGTCCGTTACCTATAGACTCCGAAACGGCTGAACCGATTTTCTTGAAAATTTACACAGTTGTACTATAAGCGTCTGCGAGTGTTCTTAGCTAGGTTTTGTGTCATGGTACCCGCGATTAATATCGAAAATCAATAATCGAAAAAGTCGGGTTATAGAAGGACTGGTCCGATTTTAATCAAATTTGATACACTCATAGACAAAGCCATAAGAAACGATATTCAAAAGTTTCAACGTTGCAGTTCTTACAGTAGTGCAGAAAATCAAGAATATATATATATATATATATATATATATATATATATATAAGGCAAGATGTTTGTGTGTGTGTCTGTTTATCTGCCTGTATGTCTGTATTTTTTTTCATCCCTTTTATTTTAGTTTTTTCTTAGGGTTTGGCTCTAAGTAGGTATAATTGTAGTTCTTAGTCTCAGCCATGATACCATTTACTCAGAGGACTTATTTAGCCTTCAAAATTCAGTTTGCGACGAAAAAACTTATTTGATATCGATACCAGGAAATCAAAATTTGACTTTCATTCATTTTTCTTTCAATCGACGGTTTCGCTTTAACTGGAAACAACTATTGCTTTTTTGTCTTTCGTGCCAACGTCCAAAAAGTCTGAGCTCCAGGACCATGGATTAGTTTTAAAGCTTTCATTACACCCGAGCAACGCCGGGCTATACTGCTAGTAGTCTATGTTGTAAAAATTGATCTCTATCTTCTTTATCGAAACCAAGAGCATCGAGTTCAAGCCTTTATCTTAATTTCTACCTCATTCATTTGAAAGAATAAAAATAAATAAAAAACAAAACACACATAAAATTGGCAGAAAGCAAGTTTATATTAACAAGATAAGAAAAAACCTCGTCTAAATTCAGTCTGTCAGTTAAGTGCCATGCGTAATACACACTTGGCCAATCATGTCTCTTTTTGTCCATGATTGACTAGACAGAAGATTTTCCCGAAGTAGGTTACTATTTCTTTCTGCCAACCAAGGCTATATATCCTGCTATTCAACCTATAGCTGGAGGAAAAGAGATGGATTCATATTTTTTGCGCGTAAGTGAATGTGACGAATTCAACTGGAATTCGAACTCCGCTCTCCGATGTCTCATTGTACCACAACGCATAATTTAAAAATTACAAGACCAAAAAGATAAGAAGAAAAAAAAGACAAAAAAAAAAGAAAGAAAATTCGCAGACGTTCACGTGTGTCCACATTCCCTTCGCCGCCTCTCCTACTTTCTCCTTTTCTCCTTCTCTCTCTTTCTCCTCTTACTCTCTCTGTCTTTCTTTCACGCAGATATGCAACCAGAAAAAGAAAATAATATGGCTAATGTCTGTCACGAGTTGAGGTCAGATGCTCGTAACCTGAATTTTTGTCGGCTGCTGGTCTTCATTAGTTCAGATAGATGGTCACGTGTTTCGGATTTGATAATTGTGTAGGTTGGAGGAAAAACATAGAATAAACAATAATTACAACCTCTTCAATTTCACATGTATTACGTAAGTATTATATTCGGGCACACATATTTTAATATAGGTTCTCAAAAAAAAAAAAAAAAAAGAAAAAAAAAAGAAAGAAAAAAGCGATACCTAAGAAATAAACAATGTTTCTTGAAGATTTATTTTAATTTTTAATTTCAACCTAATAGACTGAATTCAATATTCTCAATAATTAAAATACTTTTGTGTATTTCAAACAGAATTTAAATCGAATGCAATAGTTTTTCAGTAAATTCTATAAATTCACCCATATTGACAGATCTGTCAACACAAATTAATTCTTTTTATTAAAAATAAAATATGCTTTTCTGAAACGTTATTTGAGGAAAATTAGATGATTTAATGTTTGCTTAATCTGAATAGAAACAAATAATAGTTACTTATAGTTAAAAACATCACAGAAAAGCATTTTTTCTTACACGAAGTAGGTGCTTTTCTAGGTGTTGTTGAGTGACTTATTAACTGCTTGGAAAATTAAAGTAAGTGAAACAGAACTGAAAGAAATTACTTGACGAATACAATATGAAAGCCTTTTTTTATATAACTTTAAGTAGGGAAATTTAAGTAAAAGAGAAAATACTGAAAAAAATTACCTGACGAATACAATATGAACACTTTTTATATAACATTTAAACAACTAAGTAGTCTTAAAAATTAAAAAAATATTTTAAGAACTCTAATATTTTATTGAATTTTAGGTTTCTACAAAGACGCTTGTTGAGAAAATGTTAGAAAATTACCTCTAAAATATCAAATTAAATTATCTTGTTTTCTGATAATGTCATGTATAAGCGCGCATATTTACAAACATTTACACGAATTTAAAATTCTTTTGAAAACACTGAGGCTTGTTGAATTGTAGCAAGATTTTATATTTAGGATTAGTAAATACAGTTCTGATTTAATAACAATGTCACTTGGAAAATATACAAATTAATACATACTTTTAAAATATTTAAATGTTCATAAAATATTCTAATTAAAAATAAATGGATACAATTATTGTAAAAAGTTATTATCCAGCGAAAAAGCAATCAAAAACGTTTCTAACTAAAAAATATCTTAGCTTTATTTCATTTTTTTTAATTTTTTGATCCTATGTAAACTGGGGTTTCTGTTTGATAAAAAAAATTTATGACTTTTCGAGGAATTTTACTTATAAAAATATGAACGTTAAGCATTTTAATTTTTAAATTAAATGAGTGGGGAAACATGTAAAAAAGAAATATTTTTACAAAGATTTTTAAAAAATTCAATTCATTTCTGAATAAGTACTGAAAATTTAAATAAAATCCGATAATAATTATTTGATTTTGCAAGAATTTCTATATTAATGTGTTTTCTCCTAAACCCCTCCACCCCACAAAAAAACAAAACAAAAAACAAAACAAACAAAAAAACAAAAAAACAAAACAAAAAAAACCAAAAAAACAAAAAAAACGCTCATACTTCCTGGGGGGAAATTGGAGCACTTTATCTGTTCCTATCAAACAAATTTACTTCTGTTTAATTTTAATAATTAATAATGCCATATTTCTTCAAATGTAAGATCTTATTAGAGTTGCTAGCTGTCTAGCAAAATGTGGGTTTATCTAATTTCTTTTGATATTGAATAATGATTTTGTCCTGCATTTTAAGAATTGATGAGTATTTAAAAAAGATTATGCGTCAATTTGACATTTTTTAAAAACACGTATTTAAAGCACACAAACTGCTAGTATACATCGTAAATCCTTCTTGCCTGTCGCTTCTCTCATTTTCTTTTATTTTCTGTTTCTTTCACAATTCTTATCGCTCAAAAATACAAAACTGATTTAATTCAGCTTTATGGCTCCGAGGATCTTTTTTTTCTATGTGCCATGTCCCTTCAGGACATAGGCGATCATGGCCCTCCATATATATATGGTATAAAACGTAACCATAATACATCGTCTGTGATTTTTAATGAAACCTGCATATATATATGTATATATATATATATATAGAGAGAGAGAGAGGGGGGGGAGAGAAGGTGAGAGAGCATGTATATATATTAATATATAGCGGGCATATATATATATATATATGCATATATGTAGGGCACATATGCATATATAGAGAGAACATATATGTTATATGCATATATGTAGGGCATATATGCATACATATAGCTAGATTGTGTATATATATATATATATATACATATATATATATATATATATATATATATATATATATATAAAAGTCAGACACACACATATATTTCCAAATTGAGAGAGATCATTTCTCACATAAAAGTTACACGATTGTATTCAACATGAATAAAAAGATATATTTTAAGGTACTTAGCTTAGGAGTTAAAACGAGTTCTTTGAAATTATCCAGCTCTCATTAGAGGCTGATAACGCATCAGTGTGTAATTTGACATCGTCGTTATTCAGATGCGTGGGACTCTGCCTTTCTCTCTTCTTCTGTTTGATTAAAACCTTTTTTTTTCTTGACATCAGCTTGTTTTTTTTTCTTAGTTTGTAAGCTGCTTCCTTTTTCATTCATCAAAGTGAATTTTTATATAGACTCGCTAAACTTTGCCATGGTCTTTTTGTCAGTCCGGAGTCCATTCCTTTTTCTATTGGTCAAATAAATTTTCGTATTTACGCTCGTGAATTTGAAAACAGTGTAAAACGAGAGTTATTTTTATTTCGTATTCCCTATATATATATATATATTGAATGTATGTGTGTGTGTGTGTGTGTGTATGTGTATGTATGTATATATGTATTCATAATCGAAGAATTGTGTGTGTGTATGTGTATGTATGTATGTGTGTACTTCTATATGTATGTATAATTGTAAATGATTTTTTTTATGTAAGCGATGTCTTTATTTAGTTTAAATCGAATGACCTAATTTAAAAAAAAATTTATTTTAAATCCTATATCTTTTTATTCCCTTTAAAAATAATTATGCCTTTTTAAGTAAAGGCCTTTTTCTAATACTTCAACGTTTTTAAGAAGTTAGGTTTTTGAATATGTCCAGCGTCTGTAATATATAAAAAATTTTTTTCTTTCTTTTCTTTTCTTTTTCCCTCCCTTCCTTCCTTTATCTCTCTTATCTCCCACCTTTTTTCCGTGTTGCTTAACATTACATCAATTCAACACGGCCGTCTGTTAATTTTTAAGTTACAATTCTCTTTCCTTTTTTTGCGAACCCAGACGATGTCAATTTTTTATTTTCGTGTTTATTTGATTTTATTTTGTTTTATCTTTTTCTTTTTTTTTCTTTTTCTTTTTTATTTTCTTTGCAAATCTATTTAAAAAGGAAAATTAGACTGATTTTTCTCCAGTTTCTGAAAGGATTTTTCTGTTGCTGACGTGATGTGTTATCCCCTGTGGGGATTTTCATATCGAAATGATCATCCAACATCATTGAATTAATCCTTTTTTAATTTATATATTTACACGAGATACTAGATTAGCAACTAGGTCCCACCCTTTTACAGTTAAACAAATAAGATGTAACCGTAAATTCTACTCCAACAGCTTCTTTTCTCGCGCTTCCCGCCTGTGGAACTCCCTTCCACAAGTCTGCTTTCCCGACAGTTACAATCTCCAGGTGTTTAAATGTAGAGTCAATAGACACCTCCTATCATACTAACTCCCAACTATTCTCACAACACTCTCATCTACCCAACCCTCATTCTCGGTATCCTATCACCCACCCTCTGTTATTTCCTATATTTAACCAGCCTTTCTCCACTCTACGTAGCCCCCTGCACAGTAGTGGCAGTGACATGCCTTGCTCGGGGTGAAACGCTTATAAAATATATATATATATATATATATATATATATATATATGTGTGTGTGTGTGTGTGTGTGTGTGTGTGTGTGTGTGTGTGTGTTCAATTAAGACCTTTTCAGATTTCTCTTTAGATTACAAATCTCTTTAGATTACTAATGCTACTTTTAGCATCACATTAGAAAAGACGTTTCTTTTTGCACGATCCTCATATGTCGTTCAGATAACAAAAGTATCTACTAAGTTAAAAGGATATAAGCGGCAAGATTCGAACTCGTTTTTGTACATTTCATATTTTGTGCTAATAAGCGTTTCACTACCTCATACTGTTGCTTCTTTGTGTGTGTGGTGGGCTTTCTAACTGATCTATATATTTATATCGGATCTAAATTAAAAGATAATAATTTGCAAGATAATTAGTAATAAAGTTAAATAGATAATTGAAAAGTGATCGTCTTTTATTGATCGCGTAAACAGTCGGATAAAAATGAACCGGAGAAAAGGAAAGAAAAATATTCTCATAAAATGTAAAAAATAATACCCAGTGCATGTTTTCTATTAAATGTCTAGTATGTAAGTAAATAAAAAAATTGACTTAATGACTGGCATAAATATTTTAATTCGGCCTCATTACTCATTAACCGTAATATTTTATGCAATTTCATCAACTCTGCGAGCGACATTTTATATCGAATTGCAACTAAATCATAATACTTTACTCACGACAAAACTTCATTAATACTGTATGACTAAAAAGATAATATTTGTTTAACAACATGTATATAGTCTAGTTATTGACTAAATTTAGCTTAACATTTTACAGGGATGCGTCATAGGAAAGAAGATTGTGTTGCGCCAATATTTCAAGTGTAAACGGCCTGCCTGTTATGAAAGTTGGTATAAAAATTTGGAATATTAACTGCGTTTGAACATTGACTACTATCGCATATCTTACTTTGTATATCTGTGTGTGTGCGTGGGTGTATGTGTGTGTGCGTGGGTGTATGTGTGTGTGCGTGGGTGTATGTGTGTGTATGTGGGTGTGGGGGTGCGTTTATGTGCAATTATATTGCATAAGATTCGATACATTAATGGGGGAGGAGTTTTTCAACTCCGGGAATATAGTTTGCATATATAAACATTGTAGACTAAAGAATTAACACTGCATGATGACTAGAAGTTTCACTCGTTAAGTGATGGTCAGACCAATTTATATATCTCTCTGTCTCTCCGTTTCTCTCTCTCTCTTTATATATATCCAAGGAAGAATATTCAACGTTATGGGTCTTAACATAGCCTATTAGTATCGTTCGCTTTCTTCTGCACATCTTCTTTAAATATTTTTCACGGTAATTGTTTTTGCGAGTTTTCCTCTTTGGTACTGTAACTTCATGAATTACTAGATTGGCAGTTAGGTTTCAAAATATCACTATCGAAATGGCTAGATGTAAACGTAAGATGTTATATATATATATATATATATATATATATATATTACATTTTTAAACGAGTTATTTCGCTACCTTGGTTTCTTCAGGCGATTTTTAATAATAAGTTATTAAAAATAGCCTGAAGAGACCACTCATGGTAGAAACCAAAGTAGCGAAATAACTCGTTTAAAAATGAAAAGTATTCAAAAGTTCTACAATATAATTGTATAGAGCACTTTTTAATACAAATGTGTACTATTAGGACCAAATTAGGACAAATGTGTACTATTAGGACCAAAAACTAAGTATTAAACAATCAATATATATATATATAATGAAAAGTTATGGCCTGATTGACATTCCAAAATCGAAACACTGAAAAAAAAACAACGTTTTAGGTTGAAGGGTTTCTTGGTTGTTTTTTTCACATATACAATTAAGCCCGAAATTATTCCTATCCTGGCAAAATTTATGACTTAAAAATATTTTCGTTAACATGATGCCTTTTTTCTGACGCAAATTGATACATAAATAAAGAAATAAAGAAATAAAGCAAAACAAACGAATTATTATTCGACTTTATCATAAAAAGGACGTCCAAGATTATTGCTACTCATATATGTTTTTAATATTGTATCCCTTCTGAGTGTAAGTGATTATGGCTATTGCCATGTGCTCTTTGGAAAGATTGTGTAGAACTTTCTCGTTTTTTTTTCTACGCTTTCGGGATTCAGAGTTTTCCTTTTCTTAGACAGGTTGTTATCTAAGGTTTCCCCGCTATTTAATCCATAGATGCAAGCAGATGAGACTGATTCGCATGTTCCCCAAGGGTATATGTGTGGAAGCGAACGTAATGGCTTCGACTGAAATCCGAACTCAGCACGCCAATCCATCTTTCCGCAATGTTGACTGCTATAATACTTGCACATCCTACCCATATGTTGCAAAACGGAAATGAACAATACAGGAAGGGATTTAAATAATATATATATATATATATATATTCAATAAAGAGTTTCTCACTTCCTTTAGAACGAATGTAAACAAGTTTAGTACGGTTGTGTGGTATCGTACGTCTTATGATTGGACTTTAACTGATATTAGTATTTGCAGTTTTCGTTATTTTACCATTTTCCCAATGCAAACCGCAGAAATGACCATCTAGTGACGTTTAAGAGGAATGTCTTTCCCTTATGATAAATTGGTTACATTTATTTTGATGATATATTGATCATTTTAATATGTTTAAAGTTTTGTCTTTTTTCTGTTGTTCTGTGTATCAGGGACTGCATTTTTTCACAAATTCTGAAGAAAGGGTATGATGTTGTAAGACCCGAAACACCTAATGATTCGCGGTTAAAGACGTCACTGATGATGTATATATTTTACAGAAATAGGTGTGTTTCAGATAATATTGTGATGAGAGTTCAAGCACACAGATTTATTGAAGACGCACGTAGATCCATTGTGCGAGAAGAATGCTTCCATATATATGTTTTTGCGCATTATATTGAAGCTATATGGAGATGCTTAATGTTTATTAATTCGGCCTTGTGTCATACATAACCAAACTTTCTACAGCGTAGGGATTTTATTCGTTTTCATCATCAGAAGTTTGTCAGTAGGTTGGAATGTGTGAATTTGCGTGGAAGAGTGAAAGAATTAAAGTATACTTTTTGCATGTTAAAATAGAAATTTATTGATAGAAAAGAATAGCATGAATTGTAAGAGTTAATGTTCGATGAGAAAGTTAAAATTATCAAGAGTTCATACTAGTAACTTGTTGGAAAGAGTTTATGTGTACATATGTGTGTTATCACTGAGTAGGAATCTTGAGAATGGAGAAGAAGTAAAAGGAATCAGCACACGAGAAAGAAGGAGAAAGCGAACGAATACGCGACGCGACCTTACATCCGGGTCGACTAGAAGTTTCTCCCAATACACTTTAGTTTCTTTCTGAATGTATGGCTTACACTGACCGAAGCCTTAATAGTCATTTAGTTTTTTTCGCACTGGATCGCCAATTCTTCTCAATCTTGCAAATCGCTTCTATTGGTTAGAAAATCAATTTAGCATCAACTCGTGAAATCCTGTTTCGACATTTTCTTCAAGCACGTGGTCAAACTTTTTTTTTATTTGACAAAACCAGAATTTCACACGTCATTGTGAATATTTGTAAAAGTGAGGATGAAAGTTGCTTTTAATTCTTAATTTCCTATCCGTCACAATTTATCATTTGAATAAGAAAACTAATGTTTACCTGCATAAGATGACTTTCAAATCAACTAATTGTCTGATTTTAATGAAAATTCCAGGATTTATTAAAAAAAAGAATGACATAATTTAAAAAAAAATATTCTTAAAAAAATATATAATTTTTTACATCTGTTACCTCCACAACTTAATTAATTTTATTAAATTTTGAGAAAGTAAAATTCAGACGCTTCATATTTATATTAGTTTAAAATAGAATTCTTTAAAGAATTTAAATCATCATTATTTAGGTAAAATAGAAGCACCATTTACCGGAAATCTGCTCTGAATCGTAAAATAAAAATGCAATAAAACTAAAAGATTATTTAATAAACACGTCAACACGTTATAAAATGCAATTCTGCGATCTTTTAAAGTTAAAGTAAATAATATTTGTTTCAAATCAGATTAATTATACTTTAAATCAGCTAATATTTCTCTAAGAAAGTTTCAAATAAGTATACTTGATTTTTGGAAGATTTTTTTTAATAAAGAGAATTACATTCTGATGAAAGAGTGAGAAAAAGGGCTCGAAAATAATGATAATAAAAAAAGGCGAAAACTTCTTCCAGGGAATTGTCTATTGTACAGGTGTAGAGGCTCATCCCTTGTTCCCTGTTCAGGATGTGGTTTCCGGCTTTCTCTTTTTTCAATCTTTTCACTCTTACGTAGCCCCCTGCACATCAGTGACGTTACCGCCTTGCTCGGGGTGATATGATTAAAAAAAAAAGATTATTTTTTTAAAATAGAGCAAATATTTTTCTTATTGGAAATATTAGATTTAATCTCTTAGCTTGAAATTAAAACAAATAATAGCTTCAAGAAAGATTTTTCATTTTTAAAAATTAATTTTAAACGTTAGGTATGGCGAATTTGTGGTTGTACCTATTTCAGAGTAATAAGAAATAATTTTTGTATATCTTCACGCCATTTTAATTGCTTGCTCTTTTTTTTATTTTCGAACTTCTCTCTGTTCGTAGTTTCCTAACAATATTTTCTTAAAGAAAAACCTATTTTAAATCTCTTCTTTTATTTACTTCTTCTTATTTTTATTTAAAATTCATAAAAATACGTAAAAAAAACAAAACAAAAAAATACATTTTTCGCACATGCCGCGTACTTAAAATAAAAAAAAGTAAGTCTATTAACAAAGCCGGGTCCATCAAGTGCAACGAAGAACACATCTTAAACCGCTGATAATCCTCTCTATAATGTTGCCATCTGAAAGTCAAGTATTAACATCTTAAATTTATAGTCATTACTTGTATTCATCTTTTGATTTTATCTTGAAAGTTCTGTGATGATTCCAGTCTGTGTTTTCCATCCTCATATCTGATGGCCATATCCTCGGTTAAAAGTGATCTGTTGGTATTGTGAAACTCGAAAGGCCTCTGCAAAGTCTACATTCACCGATGTGGGCTAGTTCAAATCCATAAATCTTTAAAACAACACATCTGTTACGAGATTCCCTTTATGAGATGATTTTCCTCACCCTGACCTGGCGTCTCAACTTTACTCACTTTCTGACCGGCATAACGTGTCTTCCAATTTTTTTATTCTACAAATATTTTCATGTAGTTGTTCTGATAAGTTTGATTGCCTGAAAATAGGCGTGTTACTAGATTGGGTGTGCATTGTGGTGCAGGATGTGCGCTGTGGTGCAGTGGATAGAGACTAGGAACGAGAGATCGGGGGTACCGAGTTCGAATTCCAGTTGAATTCCTTGCATTCCCTTACGCACAAATACCCTTGGGAAATGTATTAACCCGTCTCTTCCCTCCAATTTGGTTTAGATAATAGGACAGTTTGGGTTCTATAGCCTTGGCTGGCAACCAGTCTATCGCAGAAAGCAATGGCAACCTACTACGGGATAATCTTCTGTCCAGTCAGCCATGTCTCTTTCGAGACATGATCACCCAAAGCGTGTATCACGTATAACAATTAACTGACTGACTAGACTGGCAACTTGGTCCCACCGTTTTAGTTGAACTAGCTAAATGCAACCGTAAGTTCTATTCTAATAGTTTCTTTTCTCACACTTCTCGCCCGTGGAACTCCTTCCCGGTTTCTTACTTCCCTGGCATTTACAATCTTCAAAAATTGAAATGCATTTCAATATTTTTTGTCTTCCTGAAACCTGTTCTTTTATTGTCCTTTCTCTTCACTAAAGTTGTTCTCATTCTCTTTCACTCCTAGTAATTGTTTTTTAATCATTTCAACCCAAGCAAGGCAGCCTCACCGCCACTGGTGCGCAGTGGGTTACATAGGAGAAAAGTGATGAGAAAGAGGGACAAATTATAGGGGGTGTCAGGAAGTGGATAAGAGAAAGATGAGAATACTGGTCTGATGATAGTGAAGTGGACGGAGAAAGGATGCGAGTCAGTGAGATAGGAGATGACTATTGACCTTGCATTTAAATTATTGGAGATTGTAGCTCTCGTGGAAGCAAGTATAAGAAAGGGAATTTCACAGGCGGGAAGTGCGAGAAAAGAAGCTGATGGAGTAGAAGTTATGGTTACATTTTATTAATGATTAAGAAAAAAAAATCATGTTAAAATCTTGTCGAACTTTACTTTAAAGTCGCTTTCATGAAATACACGCTCTGCTGTTTCTCGCTTTTATCTGTAGTATTTTCTCTTGTTAACAGAGATTTATCGAATCGACTTTGTAGTTAGGATTTGGGCTTGTGATCGAACAAAATTTCGCTGAACATCTCATGAATAATAGACATATTCTGTCATCTAAAAATAATTTCACCATTTCCCTGATTTGCGCATCATATGTGATGTTCATGACAGGTGATTTCCAAGAACATGCATCTTATGTGGTGCACACGAGCCATGAGTTTAAAAAGATGTAAAATTAAGAACGCTTAAGAAAAGTGTCTACTATTGAAAGGACGTCTAAGGAAAGGCCTAATTTAATATTCTTTTTTGTATTATATATGACCGGATAACTGATAAGGTAAGATCTCAAAGACAACTATTTTTCACAGAGCGTAGTATAAATAACTGATAATCTTTACTTTCTGTGCAACGCATGTTTTTATTGTGAAACGCTATATAACAACAAATTCCATTTGCCAAATAACTTGAGTTGCCTTGAAATAGTTATAAATCCGCATACAAGCATGAACGTTTGGTTAGTTACATATGAAGATGTCTTCGACAGACAGAGGGTTAAATACAACAGTTTAAACATCTAGGAAGTGTTTTAACAGGGGACGGAAAGGGCGACGCTGAATTCCGATGATTTATTGGGACAGCGAAATTTGCCTTCCAAATACTAAGCAAAGTATTAAGAAACTGAAAAATTAATTAGAAACAAAGAACAGAATACTGAACTGTGACCTAATAATATGGTATATAATAGTGGCTGTAGTATATACCCACCATAATATCTCAAGTCTCTCTGTAGTCAAAACTAGTTCTCATTTATGCAATTTTATACAATTTGTCTGCGGCGTTGGGGGGATGGATAAGACTAACAATGAAAAAAAAATGAAATGACAATGAAAATTTACAATTAATACAATTCATACAGAAACAAAAATAGTATTAGTAATAAAACCACCACAATCAAAGGAGGAAAGCTCATTTGAACAGTTGCCATGAAATTGTTTATAGAAAAAAAAAAAAAAAACGACAGAAGGAAGCCACTTCACAGGAGTAGAAAAGTGACTGAAGGCCTGATGACTAGTTCAGGTAAAAGACTTCATAACTTTATTTATTGTTGAAGCCTATATAAATTTTAATTTTTTTATTTGTATATCGTTGCAATATCTTGATTTATAAATGACTTTCCCAAATAGCTCAGAATGAACATGGAAGAAATTACGTTTTATAAAAGAAATTGATTTGATTTGCGCATGAAAAATCATCCAGAGAAAACAAAAATGTTTCAATCAAATAAGCTGGTAGTTAAACATGTAATATAACAATCTGGGCCCACCCGAGGAAGCTGATGCAAGCGGGGGCGTTTCCAGTCGTTGAAAGGAACGGATGTTTGTTTGACCTTATTTCCGGCAGTAGCGGAAATGGCTACAAGAGGCAAACAGAACAGGTGTCTCTGAGAATTACGTGGGCGTGCGTGGGCGAGACAAAAAACCGGAAGAAAAAATCCCGGTTTGGAGATTATAAAAAGACCTCGGCGCACGGATTCACCAGACAGTCCGGACAGACAGACCAGAGTAG
This sequence comes from Ascarosepion bandense, assembly GCA_037127315.1. NCBI lineage: Eukaryota > Metazoa > Mollusca > Cephalopoda > Sepiida > Sepiidae > Ascarosepion > Ascarosepion bandense. Next base: position 618,739 of record JBBBDQ010000326.1, read on the forward strand.
CAGGAGAGAGAGAGACACACAACAGACGACACTCCCGTCAACCCTTAGAAGCGCGCTCCCTCAACTCTCTGTACCCTAGGCTACACGGTTCATCGTCATTAATAAAAATATAACTCATATTTTTATATATATGCGTGTTTGTTGTCTGTCAATATATAACAAACGGATGCAGCATGGTACAATACAATAACTGGATAGAAGAGTGAGAATTAAGATAATTACAGCAGATACAGATATTTATTCGAAAGTAAAATAAAATAAATCACTCACAAATCACTATCAAGTTTTCAACTTTCCATTAATCGAGAGAAATGGAAATTTCGAAAATACTTAAAAGATTGCTTGATAGAGGAGCCATTTTCTTAAGTTAGAAAGTAATTTGTTCTTTCGCGAAACATTTATCTAAATTCCCACGAGATAAAAAAAAGAAGAAAACTTGCTCACTATACAGTTTTTTTTTTATCTTGCTTTAGTCACCCACAGTGCGTTCAAAAAACGTTAACCATTAAGAATGTAACAGAAGACTTTCACCACTGGCAGCGAAATATATATAATAGTAGCATGAGTCAATTCTTTTCGAAAGTATTTTTTTAGTAATAAAATCAACGAAACTACTGATGAAAATGGAATCAGTATTTCTTTCCTCGTTACGATTTCAACAACATACAAAAATCTTTAGTAATTCTGAATTCCCCAGTAGGCTTTGTCACAGTTTGCAAAAACATTAACTTAAGTACTTGAAGACTGGTCTGAATTGGGTGATGATAGAATACGCAGTGCTTATGGTAGTTTCACACAACACTGCAAGTTGCTACAAAACCAAAACATCAACCCCAAAAAACTCGAGACATTTCAGAAATATCTAAACTGTCAGTTGTATACAACCGTAAATCGATGATTAAAAATAGCTTCGAGCAAATGATTCCTTCAACCTGGCGCTACCGAATCACAAAGAAAGCAACCACATCATTTGAGGACTTTCGACAACAACTGCAACTGAAACGAATAGCACATGTAACATGAAAAAAAATAGCCTAATCAAATTGTTGACTTTCTGTACAAGCTTAAAACAAAATGATAAGAAAGAAACTCCCATCTGTATTGGAAAAAGCAATAACAGTTAGAGGTCTTAAGAAATCTAAAATTGTTTTAATAGAAAAACTTTTATAAACTTCAACAGACATTTGGCAATGAATTCCGAATGTTTCCTCATAAGAAAACTGCTAACCACACAATTATCGCTTCCAATAAGGCTGTTGATGTCATTAAAATATAATAAATGAAACGCTTAAAAACGGCAATTGTCTATTAGATGCAAAACTGGATTCATGGCATTTACACAGCGCATCTTTATAAGTTAGACACAGGACAATAAATAAATCCTACATATCAATAACACTGGTCAACACAATTTTTGGTGCCAAGAAATTTTTTAGCTAATTTGATGGAGGCTGATTCTGAAACTGACTTTAGATTTTCATGGTTAGCTACCATTTTTGCTGTACTGAAATTATTCAATTTTAGCAAAAAAGATCTATTTACTATTTTGGCTGATCGCAACATTTAGTTCATAAAGGTAGTAGAAACTCATCAATTTTCAGGTAGCCCGGGAAATTTAATCTGAAATAAACTATTTTTATAAGAAAAAAGTCTTTTTGAATCAAAAATTTAAAAATAGAAGTACCGAATTTTTTCAATTTATCGCCAAAATTTAAATGAACTGAGAGGTTTCTGAGGCCGTAAGAAGATGGTTAATGTTTATTAAATTGGCCATGTGTCATACATAACCGAACTCCTTATAACTAAGAATTATTCGCTGTCATCAGAAGATTGGATGTGTGAAAGAATAAAATATACCTTTTGTATGTTTAAATGGAAATTTATTAATAGAACAGAATAACATGAATTGGTAGAAGTTAAACGTTCAGTAAGAAACAGTAGTAAGAAGTTAAGGGTATAACGTATGTGTGCATGTATGTATGAGCGTTATTGTTGGGTAGGAATGTTTGAAGTATTCACTCAGTTTTAAAGGGTTCCGTGCGGTTATTAAGTATAAGAAAAAGTAGACGGGTGATGAAGAGATAGGAGGTGAGAGAGAAAGAGAGAGGTAATAATAATAACGATCGCTTGACGTTTGTCGAGAGACGTGTTAATTACACTTTTGTTCTTCTCTCTGGCGACAGTCGAGCTTGCTCCGTCTTTTATTTCGTTTGTGGGGCTCGAAAAGATCATTTGGGAATTCACTTCCGGATGTGATTCTGGCCTTTCCATTGGACGACGATCAAACATCGCGTCGGCTCGCGAAAAGGGACCGTAAAATAATTTGTTTCTGATAATTGAAGATTATTTGAATTTTGTTTTTAGATGTTTCCTAGTTTTCCATTGGGCAAAAAACATTTCGCATCGAGGTGTGAAATTTCACGAGTTTTGTGTGTGTTAAGCAAGGTTTTGTAAATTCGAGAAAATTCGTTTATTTCTAACAAAATCAATGAGTCAGTGCTTAGCATTTGAATTTTAAATGTAGACCTTGTTTTGTTCACTACGATTTTACTTTAAGAAATATTACTATCGTTCAATATCATATATGCAGAAAATAAATGAAGCAAATACTTTTTCACCAAAATGAGGCACTTATGTAGAGCAAAAACGGAAGCTAATCAAGTAAAAGTAAGGTCATTTACAGATTCAGTGCACTCAGATTAGCTAAAAAGATGTTTGGTGTTTCGACACTATTTCAATGTTTGTTATTGACTAGTGTAATAGAGATAAAATAATTACAAGCGACAACAACAACAGATAATATATCCTCCAGATATTTATTTATCAATTTAACAAATTTTTATCAACATATACTAACTGCGTCCGCTTCGAAGTGTTAATATCCTCCTCTCTACACAAAATGACCACCTTTATGGCGGATGCTTAAAGACTCAAATATAAAATATACCCATGTTGACCTTTTGACTCAAGTATAAATCACTCAAATATTTACTTCTTCATTCAAGATTTTGACAATAAATAACTCAGCAAGGTTTGAAATGTCATTAAATAGTTTATTTTATTTTTCCAGTTTAATGAAACCTTTGTATGTTATTAAAAGAAAATATGTCGAATTGTAGGAGGTCGCTTCAAGTTCATTAAATTTACGAAACTAACGTAAATCTTGATGAGGAAAACTTGTTCTTGAGCTTTCCATGTGAAAAGCATTCCTCGTAATCTTACTATTACTTATTGTTCGACTAGCAGTATAGCCCGGCGTTGCTCGGGTGTAATGAAAGCTTTAAAGCTAATCCATGGTCATGGAGGTCAGACTCTTTGGACGTTGGTACGAAAGACTAAAAAGCAATAGTTGTTTCCAATTAAAGCGAAACCGTAGACCGAAAGAAAAATGAATGGATGTAAGTCAAATTTTGACTTCCTGGTATGGATATCAAATGTTTGTTTCGTCGTAAACTGAATTTTGAAGGCTAAATAAGTCCTCTGAGTAAATGGTATCATGGCTGAGACTAAGAACTACAATTATACCTACTTAGAGCCAAACCCGAAGCAAAAACTAAAATAAAAGGACTGAAAAAAATACAGACATACAGGCAGATAAACAGACACACACATAAACATCTTGCCTTATATATATATATATATATATATATATATATATATATATAGTATTGATTTTCTGCACTACTGTAAGAACTGCAACGTTGAAACTTTTGAATATCGTTTCTTATGTCTTTGTCTATGAGTGTATCAAATTTGATTAAAATCGGGCCACTCCTTCTATAACCTGATATTATCGATTATCGATTTTCGATATTTATCGGGGGTATCTCAACACAAAACCTAGCTAAGAACACTCGCAGACGCTTATAGTACAACTGTGTAAATTTTCAAGAAAATCGGTTCAGCCGTTTCGGAGTTTATAGGTAACGGACGGACACACACACACACACACACACACACACACACACACACACACACACACACACACACACACACACACAGAGAGAGACAAAGTTCCATTTCTAAATAAGTTTAGATTTTATTATTTTAATTTAATAAATAAATAGCATAAGTTATCAGTGGTAAAACATTGTTTATAATAAATAAATATTCTAACTTGAGAGTTTGTTCTTGACCTTATAGGATACAATCCTATATTATTCAACAGTTAACAACCCCCCCCCCCCAAAAAAAAAACAAGAAGGAAAATTACACACCCGCAAAATTGAATCAAAATGACTAAAAACATTTTCGAAAAACCCAGACCAAGGCAAATTTCACAAGTCATCGTGAAAGTTAATATTCTAGATTCTGTTTGGATAGGAAGTAGCGAATTAATCTCTGACCCCGGTCAATTTTTCTTAACACCTAGAAAATGGGTATGTGGTTCCGATCCACTCACGTGATAAATTTCACTACTTAAACCACGGTACATGACCGGTCAAATCGACATGGGAGCAAATCTGAAGGACCTCGACACAATGTAAGGAATAAATTTCAAGAAGCCGACCCGGACGTAATGGCGCGTCACAAATTCGTTTTTCCTCTCCTTCCAATTTTCTTTTCTTCGTCTTCATTACCACACCGTCAAAGAAAACAACAAGATACTTCAACTGACTTCGATAAGTACAACCTCCTTTATTGATTGACTTTCCTTTTCACTTTTCTCAGGCCATAAAAAGGAAAAGATCACAGACTTTTATTCACAACCTTTTTAATCTTTTTACATACACGCATTCTGCATCAACTACGAATTTCTGTGGGACATTTAAATACTTATATTTCTCTTTGAACAATTAACTACATGCATTTTCTTTATGAACGTTTTATTTTTCTTCTTACAATTTTGTTATTCTGTTAATAAAAATTTTACTTTAATGTACAAACGAAATATTTTTTCCTTCCACATTTCAACATCCAGCCTTCAGCCTTCTGATATTTTAAATTGTGAGAAATTTGGTTGTGTTTGGAACAAGGCCAATTTGACAAGCATCACCGAGTCCCCTACAAGCTTTATGTAATAATATTTAATAATATGTAACATAAACGGACAGACCTCTTGGTGACAAAATGATTTATGAATCATTGTTTTGGAAATGCGTTGTAAGATCTGTATACATTCAAATAACAAATATATTGTTTAGAGAAAAATATTCTTGACGGAATACGAAATCCGTTATTCACGTTGTATTTTAAAAGATTTACGAGAAAGTAATATGTGATAAGAGAGTTAATATGTTTTGGAGAAAGTATGAAGCATTATGCAAGAAGGAATGTAGGTATAAACAAACGTATATTATATCTGCTTACATGTCCTATCTTTTACAGAAGCTTTTCTTGAATAAACGGCTGACACAACGGAAAATAACTGGATTTTTGCGGTTAACATGCGCAGTTAAATTGCGTTTGTTGTTTCCTACACGATTCTTTCTTTCTTTCTTGTATTTCTCTCTCTTTTGACCTTTATTCCTCATTTCTTTTTTTCTTTTGCGTGTTCAAATATTGCCAAAATGAATGTAAATCTCACTTTCAATTTCCGTAGTCAATAACTAAACAAAATATCTGGAACATGATACTGATAGCTTTTGGATAAATTGGATACACAGATTAATGATATCATAAGCATTTAAAAAATTTATTCTTTGACTTTATAATTAAATTTTGGTTGCTAGTCAACTAACTGATGCCAAGTAATGCTTCTGATGTGGAAGCATGAAATTAGATATAATTACTGTCTGTATTTTTGGGAGGAGGCCTTATCATTATTTACACTATTTACATGCGGACTATTATCCTCATCTTTGTTGTCGTTATCACAACGTTTCGACAGTTGTGCGATCTGACCTATAATAACAATAAGATAGTGGATTTAGTAATTGTAAGTTCAATCCCTAGGCCGGGTAGTGTGTGGCTCGGTGGAAAAAGATTACATAAAGAACTAGACGAGATATGTCAAGACATGGGAAGTTGAATAAGAACCGTAGATTAAGTAAAATGTTTGGTCCAGAATTTCCTGTAGGTTACTTGAATCGACATACACCTGACGAAAGCCGATGGCAAAACCGCTGAAACGTTGGGATAACAACACCAAACACGAGGACAATACATTGCATGTAAATAGAAATAATTATATTTCTTTTTTGTATTATTTTCTTTAATTTATTCTCATCGTCATAGTTGTTTGGGGTCAGGTCTAGTACTTTTGGCAATTTTTCGCACAGTATTTGTTATTTTCAAAAAGCTAACCTTTCTTTTACTACATATATCTGCAAAGGGCACTGAGGATAAAACTCGTTAAAGCTGTAATCATCATTTTTTAGTATGCTTGTAAAATCCAAACTACTTCGCTCAACTTTGTAGGCTTTTCCCATTGACTTCTTCAGTCCCATTGCAACTAGCCATTTACTTGTAAAATCCACACTAGTCAATCTGTTACTTTCATCCATCGACCACTTGTAATTTACTCTAATTGGTAAATTATAACCATGGTAAATTTTATTTCTAACAGCCGCCAATTATAGATTCATTTACAGGTAAAATCGTAACTAGTTTGTGCTACATACATTTTTACTGCCAGTTTACAAACTATTAATCGACAATGAGTAACACATCGTTCTTTCGCTATAAAATAGAAGCACATGAAAGACTGTTACTCAAATGTCAATAGAATCACTGAAATTATTATCATTATGCACTCATGCAAACTGCAACATATCGGTTTATGCATGCGTTTAAATACTTCAGCGCATATTTTCAAAAACTTTACACCACTTATATTGTAATAATTTACAAATTACTATTATTATTATTATTATTATTATTACAAAAAAAGACATTGCTATTATGAAAATATTTGACATATTATTATTAAAATATTTTACAAATTATTATTATGAAAATACTTTACAGTTTCGATTATTATTATTATTATTATTATTATTATTATTATTATTATTATTATTAGTAGTAGTAGTAGTAGTAGTAATAAGCTATTTTGCCGGTAAGATACCAGGGTTATTTTGACGGCAAATATAGATAGTGTTTTAGAAGTAAAAAAAATCAACATGGATTCCATGATCTGTGACTGTTGTATGTGCACCTGAAATGTATTTGCAAGAGAATGATGCCGAAGAGCAGATTTGGGATTTGCGTAGACAATTATGCTTGAGGTACTTAAAATGTTCATGAATAATTTTAACTTGTGTTTTAACAATTGATGGTGGAAAGGATTTTAAATTGTCGTGAAAACATATAAACTTCTGTTTCTGTGTTAAATCCGTGTGTCATGTGCGTTGTGGTGCAGTGGTTATCGACTTAGAATGAGAAGTCGGTTAGCTGGGATCGAATTCCAGTTGCATTCAATTACGCGCAAATAACCTTTCTGTCTCTTCTCACTCCAGATATGGGCTGAATAGAAGGACAGACTGGGTTTTATAGTCTTGGTTCGCAAAAATGGTAACCTACAGCGGGAAAGCCTTTTGTCTAGTCTGTCATGGATCGAAAGAGACATGATCGCCGAAGCGTGTATCCCATATGGTATTTAACTGACTTGTTTTAAGCATTACCTGCCTTCATCATAAGAAAAATATTTACTGGCAAAATAGCCAGGAGGCCTATTTTACCGAGACCTGTGAAATAAACCTAAAAACATGTTTGTCTGTTTTACTGGAACCGGCAAAATAACATTATTATTATTATTAATATTTTTTTTGTAAATTATTATGAGTAAAAATATTTTACAAACTATTATTATTAATAAAAATACTTTATACGTTATGGTTATTATTAAAAATATTTTACAAATGATTATTATTATATATTTTATAAATTATTATTATTATTATTATTATTATTATTATTATTGTTATTAATTGATTGATTTAATTATTAATTTAAGCAGCTTATATTTTCTACTCAGAATCTGTCGATAAAGAATTTTGCAGATCATGAAAAGATTTTACAGTGTCCCCCAAAATCGATATCATTAAAGTGTGAATATCTGAGTAACTACATATCTCAGCTGAATGAAATTAAATAGCCATCATAATGAACAATAAAAGTTCTATTTATCAAGATTCGAACAAGATATTCAAAGGGATGTAGATTTTATAACCGATTTCTCAAAGCTTCACAAATGTTCAATATGCGCACCACCTGTACACGTTAAGATGGTAGTACAGCTCCTCCCAAACATGCTGTAGCATGTCTTGCGTAACATTCTCCTGCGCTTTAAGTAAATACTTGCTTAAGTTTCTCTAGGCTTGTAGGAAGAGGGGGAATATAGATCTGTCCTTTCAAACAGACCCATAGAAAAAAATCAGAATCTGTCAAAGATGAGAACAATAGTCCAAACAATGTAAATAGTTCCAACACCTCATCTTAGAAATATAGACAGTAATTGATGCTTTGTAGAAAGTACTCCCGAGATGTTCACTCGATCGGTTCAATTTTATTCTCATTAAGTCGATGGTTGACTGTTTTATTTTTTACATAACATAATGGGAGCGTGGTCGAGTGGTTAGAATGTTCTGACCATGACACTTGAGTTCGAATCTCACGATAATAGATTTATCAGGAAAGTGACTTCTTGATGTTATCGGTCTGGAGGAGGCGATACCAGCGTGTGGCACTTTTGGAAAGTGCCTGAAAATCATGCCACAGGTTGATCCAAGCCTTGTGAGTGAAATTGAGTAGACGGGAACCTTTAGAAGCTGTCGACAGTTGTGCCGGCTCGAAGTCACAAGTCATCGTGACCGAGGGTTTTCTGGCCTTGTTCAGACTTATGTTCACGATAGATAACGCCATCTCCTCCAGAAACTGTGACTAAGGTCCGTTCAGCATAGTTGCAGTATAAACCATAGGCGGGCTCTGTAGGTGTTGAACAAACATAATATGCTTGAGTAGGCGTCATCAACGGGGATTAGCTAGCCACCCTTGTAGACAGGCATTATTGTATATAAGTGACCGGTCATAAAAATAACCTAATAAAATGAACTTCTTGCCACTTCTTAAGCTCATACATTATCATACAGTAACCCTCTAACTGCGGCTATTGGGCCTTGAACATTAGTAAAACAAAGAAAGATGCATTAACAAAATCACTATAGTAATTTAGAACGGTTCAAACAGAAAGTTGGGGACACAGAGCAAGAAAAATCTGTTTAAGAATTCAAAGAAATGACAAGAAAAGAAAAAATAAGAGATAAATAAATTAAAAGATTAGAAATGATAAAAGTAAGAAAACCAAAAAATAAGTTAAATGCGAAATGTTGTTTGAAACTAGAAAGGTCAACATTATAAAACAAATCGTCCAGGCAGGGCAAAAAGAGTTATTTAAAAATATTCTCATAAAAAACAAAAAAACAAAACAAAACAAAAAAAAAATGCCAAATTTTCATTTTAAGTTTGGTTCCCTAATTAGTTTCTTTAAAAATTCCGATTGGGGGAATAATAGTTACCACTCCCCTAAAAAAAAAAAACACAACTAAAAACAGTAACAACAGCAAAAATAAAATGCTTAACAACTATGAATCCTAAGTCGTTTATTTCTTGAAAATGCTCTTCTTTTTTTTTAAAGAGTAAGGTTCACTCTGCACAAGGCTCGCAGGCCACTCGAAGTAAAGGGTTACATTAAGAGGCACTGTTTATGTGAATAAGAGAGGCAGATAACGGCTAAAACTAGACTTAAACAGGATAAGTTTATAGCGATTGTGAAAACTTCCGCCTGGGAGTCGGTTCCACAGAGCAGTGGTTCGCGGGAAGAAGCCTTTCGAGTAAAACTGAAATGCTTATTTCGCTGTCTGCAGTCGGACCGGAATCCTATTTCCTGTCCGTTTATATTATTTATATTTTTATACTCATACAGGAAGTTATTCAAATACTTATGGTTCAAATACTTATGGTTCAAAATACTTATGGTTCAAAATACTTATGGTTCAAATACTTATGGTTCAAATACTTATGGTTCAAATACTTATGGTTCAAAATATTTAAAAAAAGAAAATGAAGAAATAAAAAGTGCCTATAAAATTTACATTTTTTTTATTTGGTGCGAATATACCTACGGACAAATGGTAGATTTATAAACGTGCAAGATGGATTCTGACGAGAAGAACCTTCTGGCCCGACACTGGCCCAACCTTCCTAGCAGTAGATGCAGCTATAGATGAGTTGAGTGAGTGAAGCCAAGGAAGCGCAGTGAGTTGTTGTCTAGGAGAATAGCGTCATTCATTCTTATGATAGATAAGAAAGCTTTTCTATGGTAGTTAAAGGAGAGCAGTTTCGTTGGGGGCATTAAGATACACGAGCCATAACTCAGTCCATTACACTCAAAAGCAGCATTCAGGTTTACTTTGTTAGCCTTATCGAATTTCCTATTGAGGCGAGAGTAAATGGTAGTGTCATTTGCATAGATACCCACTTTGGAACTGCGTTCGTATGAAAGGATCGGGAAGCTTGCCCATTCAAAATGACTTTCATTTTACAATTGGCCAAAGAGATCCAATTGATTATGAATTTTTTGTAACTCTGTGTTCATATAACAGTGATCAATGAACTTTTATTAAAAAATAATGAAAACGGCATTCATTTGATTTAGTTTTTGAATAAGGTCGCCTCCAAATCAAAAATTCGACTTTACCGTATACGCAATAAAGGTAAAAAAATCAAAATATCTAAGAAACTTTATTTTTCTTAATTATATAATTGAATAGTACTTATGTATTTTTAGCACATTTAACAGTTTATTGCTATAGAATAACATACAAACTTACAAAGAAACAAAAACAAATTCTAGAAGATTTAATAAATTTCTAGAAGGCTCTGGGAACTTCTAGATAGTTCCAGAAGGTTCTAGAAGGCTCCAGAAAGTCATTGTACTACTATATCATAAACGACTTTAGAAATTTTGTGTTGGGGGTAATTTTAAAAAAATAAGCTGAATTTATTATTAACTTCTTTATTATTTTAACATCTGTTAAACGAATTATGATACAGGCAATCAATTATTTTACAAAAGTCTTAACCCTAAGATACTGATTCAATCTCTATAGGAAGGCATTTCAAAGAGAATTAGAAGGCTCTTATATAATATCGGTAGTGAATGCTGGGCAATCTCCTCACAGATAAAGAAGAGATTTGAGGCAACAGAAATGTGATTCTACAGAAGGGTGTTGAGAATATCATGGACTGAATATGTGAGCAATGACGAGGCTTTAAGGAAAATGGAGACAAAAAGGACACTTATACATAGAATCAGAAAAAAGATAGTTGATATTTTTAGGACATTATGAGGAAAGAACGTTTGACAAATTTAACACTTATAGGGACAGATAAATGCAGGGAATAACCTCCATAACCATCTCCTGTAAACGGTTGACAGAACCGGGCTTAGGAGAAATAACTAAGAACTACAAAGGATAGGTAGTCGTGGAGAACCATGATAGTCCATGACCTGAAGGGACACCACGCACCGAAGAAGAAGAAATTTTCTAAGTACTGGTAGATGAACTAGTTTAATTACAGTAGTACAAAAGTATTACAAATACGTTTTGCCAAAGGATAAGTCAACTCTGTGCGTTGTGGTGCAGTGGATATCGGCTCGGAACAAGAAATTGGAGAACCGAGTACGAATTCCAGTAGAATTCCTTGCATTCACTTACGCACAAATACCATTGTGAAAGATATCAATAAACCTTCAGCTATGGGTTAAATAGCAGAACAGACTGGGTCCTATAGCTTTAGTTGGTAACCAGTTTACCGCAGAAAGTAATGACAAAATACTGCGGGAAATCTTCTGCTTAGTCATGTCTCGAAAGAGACATGATCACTCAAGCGTGTCTCACGTATAGAACTTAACCGACTGACCGACTGACTCTTATAAACAATAAAAATTGGTTTGATTTGATGTCAACAATATTCACTCATGTTGATGCTGCGAGTGTAAGCATTAGCGAAACAATATGCGACAATTGGTTTTTATAAGTTTTCTGAATTTCTGTTTGGTAAGGTAGTTATTGCTGGGATCCACTACGATTCGGTAAAGGCCCGCTTCTGTTCTTGATGACACTTCCTGACAACACTTCCTGACAACACTTCCGACAACTGGCCACGTCTGAAAGCGACTGACCTGAAAACTCTTACCAACTGCAACTCCAACAAGTTTTAAAATCTTTCCCCATTAGCCTGGTGACCGCTGAGCACCTGAATAAATAGGGTTTTCTGCCAAATCTGACCCCCTCAGTTAAACTTCAGCTTATTTCCGATCACGTGATCGTTGGAAATTGTCTTCTTCACATTTGAGACCACCCAAGTTCAGCGCCCACGCACTTCTGGGGATTCTTCAATTTCCTTTACTGTGTCCCTTGATTGTGATTTCGATAACGTCATCAACTTTAACGATTTTCACCTCTTGAATTTGTAAAACATTAGTCAAAATATCTATTGTTCAAACCATTGTTACCATTTTCTGTATTATCTCGGCAACACAGTTGCGAAAGAAAAAATGTATGGTAATTTATATTTTAATTTTAATTTTATCCTTTAAACAATTCAGAGTAGTTTTAGCGTCTTTTAAAATCTACAATACTCTCAGGTTTTCATATCTCATACTTACAATTATACTCTCCCTCCCAGTTTTTGTTGTCTTTAATTTACTTAACGACTTTAATTTACGTAACGACTTTAATTTACGTAACGACTATATTAATTAATATAGTCGTTACGTAGGTTACTCGATTATGCGTGTCAGAAATTTCAAATGTCACTTTTTTGATTTCAAGCAGAATAATCGTTTTCCTTCCGTTTTCCTTAAAACTTCCTCTTAGTTCACGTGTTCCATCAATAGTATTCTTAGCGTCATTCTGTACGACAACATTTTTGCGGTTTTAAGTTTAGTCTTCATCAGAAAGAAGATTGAGCCGCATTGACTGTGTATATTGATACACACATACACTCGTATATTGATACACACATACACTCGTAAAATATCTAAAATTACAAACACAGTTTATCAGCCCACAATTTGTTAAAGTGGTTTAATCAGATAAAAAAAACTGAGTTTTTCAACACGTAATTACAGTTTTAGTTTAGTAAGTCAGTCAGTTAAGTGACATACATGATACGCGCTTGGGTGATCATGTCTCTTTTGATCCATTACTTACTAGGCAGAAGGTTTTCTTGCAGTAGATTGCCTTTATTTCTTCGGTAAACTGTTTGCCAACCAAGACTATAGAACCCGATCTGTCCTGCTATTTAACTCATAGTTGGAGGGAAAAAATGGATTAATACCTATCCCAACCCAAAAGTATTTGCGTGTAAGTTAATGCAACGAATTCAACTGGAATTCGAACTCGGCTCTCCGAGTTCTCATTTCGAGCCGATATCCACTGCATCACAACGAGACAGAAATGTAAAAAAATGTAAATTGTACTGTAGGGGAAATTAAAAAATAAGAAATTCAAACATTACTTCTTGAGTGGGCCACAGATATAATGTTTTCAGGAATAATACGCGTAGATTTTATGTTATTTGATATCTATCTATCTATCTATCTAGCTATCTATCTATCTATCTATCTATCTATCTATTCAATTCACCCCAGGAAAGGAAGTAAAACCACTAAGATACAAGAGGGTTACAGGCTGTGGAAGACTTAGGAACAGAAACATTACTAATGAGCGGGAAGAGAAAGGAGTAATCAGGAGGACAGTAGATAGCGATTGACATTTCATTTAAATATTTTTTCAGATTAAAGTTAGCTGGAAAGCATGGAACCGGAAAAGAGTTCCACAAGCTAGAAGTGCGAGAAAAGAAACTGTTAGCATAAAATTTACGGTTATATCTAGCCAGCTCGACTGTGAACTGATGAGAAACTTAATATCAGTCCAGTACTACGCTTAATATTTAAAAAAAAAAAGAAGCCTAGTTACGATAGCAAAGGATGTGCGTTGTGGCGCAGTGGATATCGGCTAGGAACGAGAAATCGGGGAACCGAGTTCGAATTCCAACTGAATTCATTGCCTTCACTTACGCGCAAATACCCTAGGGAAAGGTATTAATCTGTCTCTTCCCTCCAGTTATGGGTTAAATAATAGGACATATTGGGTTCTATAGCCTTGGTCGGCAACCAGTCTTCCGCAGAAAGCAATGGCAACCTACTGCGGGATAATCTTCTGCCCAGTCAGTCATGTCTCTTTCTAGACATGATCGCCCAAGCGTGTATCGCGCATGGCACTTAACTGACTGACTGACGATAGCGAAGAGCTTATCCGAACAATTACCATGAAAGTATTTATAGAAAAGACACAGGGAGGTAACATTACGGTGGTAGAAATGTGACAAGCCGAGACGACAGATCAGGACCAATAATATTGCTGATTCTTCTCTGGATTTTATCAAGGAATTCAAGGTAAATAGCAGGTGTACCGGACCATATGTGTCAGCAATATTCTAAGCATGGACTTATAGTTGATTTTCTTAGACATGGCACAAGGCCGAAAATATTGGGTACCCAGTGAGGATCGAACTCACTACTCAATTGTAATAGGTTCTAGCAAGACAAGCTTGATAACCATTACACCACACCGATGTGCCCAAATGTCAGACTTATAGATATGTATGACAGATTCTGGAGAGAAAAATTCCCTCGCACGACCCAGTGAACCTACTTTCTTAACAGCTGACCTAGCAATGGATTCATGTCAGAAGAGAACGTCGACCAGAGAAGGCACAACGAGTCACTTTACAGCAGTTAGCATCAGCTATGAAGATAGAATGCAAAGAAATGTCTCTCAGATGATTAATGGAAAAAAGTTTAGTTTTTGGAGGCGACGAAAAAATAAGCCATCATTTGCCCTAATTAATAACGGACTCGAGATCATTTTGGATATCGGCCTCAATTCTGACTTTATGAAACTGATCAGCCTTAATATCGAGACAGGAGTAAATGGCTGTATTATCAGCGTAGATGCAAAGTTGAGATCTGATGGCATCAGGAAAATCATTAATGAAAATTAAAAACAAAGTAAGGTCCAGAATCGAGCCTTGGGAGGTACCCGCATTAGTACGAAATGATCTAGACGAATGTGCGTTCAGGAAAACTTTCATTTCACAATTTGATAGGAAAGACTGGATCAATTCAAAAATATATCCAATGACATCGTAACTTTTCAGCTTGTGGAGAAGACATGTATGCCAGACCCTATCAAAGGCTTTCGAGATGTCCAAAGTTACAACCCAAGCATCATCAGTTTAATCGAGAACGTGATAGACTCTTTCCGCCATTATCGTCAGTACATCAGCGGAAACAGAAGCTATATTGCTTATCTGAAACGCCCCTGCGATGAGAGATGCTTAACCAATTCAGCTTCCATTAGAGTCTCTAGGAGTTTGCCAAAAATAAGCTGATGCTTCCAACAGGCAGGAAAGCAAGAGACAGCGAGACATTTATTACACAAGATAGAGAGAACAAGAGTCAGTTAAGGAACACACTTCTTAATGGATATTACAGGGATACCATCAGGTCAACATACTTTGTGGTGATCTAGGTTAGATATGATAGCAGAAACCATGGTTATAGGCATATCACACAATATGGACTCAGTTCTAAGTCGAAAGTTAGACAGGTGATATTCCAGATGAGTTAAGAGTAGAGTTTGAGGAGAATTTACGGGCGAAGCGTATATATAAAAACTATATATACATAAATATATAAATAGATATATAAACTATATATATGCATAAATATATATATATATATATATATATATATATATATATATATATATATATTAGCAGTATAGCCCGGCGTTGCTCGGGTGTAATGAAAGCTTTAAAACTAATCCATGGTCCTGGAGCTCAGATTCTTTGGGCGTTGGCGCGAAAGACTAAAAATTAAAAGTTGTTTCCAGTTAAAACGAAACCATAGACTGAAAGAAAAATGAATGGATGTAAGTCAAATTTTGATTTCCTGCTATCGATATCAAATAAGTTTTTTCGTCGTTAACTGAATTTTGAAGGCTAAATAAGTCCTCTGAGTAAATGGTACCATGGCTGAGACTAAGAACTACAATTATACCTACTTAAAGCCAAACCCGAAGCAAAAACTAAAATAAAAGGGCTGAAAAAATACAGACATACAGGCAGATGAACAGACACACACACAAACATCTTGCCTTATATATATATATATATATATATATATATATATATATATATATATATATTATCGATTTTCTGCACTATTATAAGAACTGCAAACTCGAAACTTCTGAATATCGTTTCTCATGTCTTTGTCTATGAGTGTATCAAATTTGATTAAAATCGGACCACTCCTTCTATAACTCGATTTTTTCGATTATCGATTTTCGATATTTATCGGGGGTACCTCGACATAAAAACATAGCTAAGAACACTCGCAGACGCTTATAGTACAACTGTGTAAATTTTCAAGAAAATCGGTTCCGCCGTTTCGGCGTCTATAGGTAACGGATACACACACACACACACACACACACACACACACACACACACACACACACACACACACACACAGAGAGAGAGACAAAGTTCCATTTATAAATAAGTTTAGATAGATTTATATATATATATATATATATAAATTAAACTTACTTTTTTCTTTCTCTCTCTCACACACACACACACACACACACACACACACACACACACACACACACATATAGATAGGATATGAAATATTAGAAACACCGACCTTTATTATTACTTCTGAGATGAGTCGTACTATTTACATTATTTACTATGTTCGACCTGTTCTCATTTTTGTTGTCATATTTACGACATTTCGACTGTTTTACACTCCAGCCTTCCTCAGATGCTAGGAATTTTAAGCCGAACTCTTTATTTCGATCACTACGATATATCATTCTAATTCAATGTGCAATGCCACTTTCGAATGTCATGTAGCTATCTTCTTTTAACTCAACTCTCTAAGTTATTTGTTCACCACTGCTGTAGCCAGGTATTGAACTCACAATCTGTAGATGGGCTATATGTCCTTGAGGACTTTTATGTTACCATGGTTTCTACTAGAATGTTTCCATTAGGTATTTGCATAGACTCTTAGATATTTAGTAGTGCGAGGACAAACTATTTATTCATAATGCAGTATGTCTATTTCTACAACATCTGGTTATTATAATGACGATTGATTTGAAAAGTACGTAGCACTGAAGCTTTTGGATGGGGAGATGAATGAAGCGAATGTTTATAAAAATGTCTGCTAGTTTTGTGCTTATATGGGCCATGAGTTAGAATTTCTGATGTTTTTCGGTCATATTGACTATCACTTACTGAAATAAGAAACGCGAGTATTTTTAATAAACATGTAGATTAACATTAAAATGTAAATTAAATTTTTTCTTTTCCTATAAATATTTCCATGGTAATTGTTTTGATAAGTTTTTCTCTTTTGTTCCTCTTTTTTGTAAGTTTTCCTCTTTTGTACTCAGCAGAATTAAAAACAAGACCTGTCAAAAGTCGGATGATCCTTTTTTAAGGTTCAGTGGAAATCTAGCACAATGGGGTGGATAGGGTTCCATAGCTATGCGGTGGTGATGACATAGTCTATGCTATCACCACCACATAGCCATGAAACCAGAGATACAATCTCTGAATGGACATGCAAATTGATACACTACATTAGTTTTCTGCAGAAGAGTTGGTTGCGTGCTTTTAGGTATCTGTGTTACTAATGATAAACCCACTACATATATTGGTTTTACTACAACCACGCTTTCCCGTAGACTTACCTGTCACCTTTCTGATCAGAATATTATATTAAACAACATTTATTTATCAGAATATTTATATTAAACAACATTTCTTAGAAAAACATAGCCATGTAGGTAATATCAGACAGATTTTAGTCAACAATACAATAATCATCACTCATATACATAGTAAAAAGAACCTTCAGATATTATATCTAAACAACCCACACTTAATAAGATCACGTGTAAATCTGGTCATAACACATTACATTGCATTTAAATATATGGTTCTGTTAACATTTCGAGCTCTCGCGCTGTGTGACGTCAGAGAACCGCATTACAAATTTACGAACTGCGTTTGCTATTTGGTAACTTTTATCGTTGCTTCGCAAAGTTTTATGTCAACACAAGATAAAATCGTCTTTGATGGTGGATGTTTTTATGTTAACGTCATTGTAACCTCTCTGAGGATGGCTCATGTGAGCCGAAAGCTTACAACCAACTTAATAAAAAACTATCCAAATGTAGAATTTTTGTCTTTATTTTCACCTGAAATTAAATCCAAAATACGATGTTTAGAACGGCTCATGATTAAACATAATAGACATTCATTGTCTCTTCTATTTAACAGTATTTAGAAAATTATCTGCTGCCTCGATACACTATATATATATATATATATATATATATATATGTGTGTGTGTGTGTGTGTGTGTGTGTGTGTGTGTGTAAAATTGGATAAAGAATCTAGAGAAAAAAATATAAGAAATTGCAGTTTGGTTACGCGTTTCGACCTTACCAGGCTTCATCTGATCAAAAACTGAAGAAAGAAATATACATGTGTGCATTTGGGTATGTTATTAAGTGATAAGTCGTTAGTAATTTTTTTAGCACGGACACGTTAAATATGACGTCGTAATTTGAGAACCTAACCAAAAGCTGTTAATATCTTGTAAATAAAAAAATTGTTCAATTTTGGGAAAAAAAAAGTTTTCCGTTAGTCACACTTAAAATTATCGCTTGAAAATGAAGTCATAGTAAAAATATGATTCCGAAACATGCGTAATTCTGTATTGCGAAAATGTTAAACTTAGTAAAAATTAAGGACATTTTCATAACTTTCTCGAACAAAAGAGATGGGATTGTTATGATGGATAGGCACACATTAAATAATAAAATTAACTTACTACTTAACAATGAGAAAATAGATGAAAACTAAATAATAATATAAGCACAAAAATTCAATAGAGCGATTAAAAAAGCTATACCTTGTGCAAATTAACTGAAACGAAACGAAGGATCTTTCACACTTTTTCTAATCACGTATATGCCGTCTTTTGGCGTTGTTTTTCTCTTACGGCCGTATTTTCCTTTACGTTTTGGACTGATGGATCCAATTTGTTTCTTCGCTTTGATGACACAACTGAAAGTTGAAAGGCTGACACCAACAATATCCGCGATCTCTTTAATTGACATTATATATATATATATATATATATATATATATATATATTCATCAGTACAAAACATAAACAAACTTCATCATATTCACCGAAAATAGGAAAATATCTATTTTCAGTGAATATGGTGAAGTTTGTTTGGTCTTGAAAAATATTGCGTCATTCGTGATTGTATCAGATTTTTATTACGCCCAGACAATGTTTTAACTGACGATTAGTTGTCTTACGGCCATTACCTGCGATGGACGTTACTCCAAGGAAGCGAACGAAAATTGTAACGCTGCACTAACACGCTGGCAAGCCTTACAGAGAGATCGCGGATATTGTTGGTGTCAGCCTTTCAACTTTCAGTCGTGTCATCAAAGCGAAGAAACAGACTGGATCCATCTATATATAAGATAATATAACATTTTTCAAGGCCAAAAAAGCTTCATCGTATTCACACAAAATATATTCATATTACTGCACATCACTGCAAATGACCTAATCTGAGAAAAAATAAAAATCGATTACACCCTGTGATTCCAGTGGGTCTAAAACTGACAATATAGTGAACAAAGGAAACTAAAACAAGTGTTTCACTTAATTTGCACAAGGGTGTAGCTAGTAATGAAAACAATGTTTTAAACTATTGGAATATTACTCGAGAATATAAAACTATTTGATCTACCCCACAATACAGACATTATGATGTGTCCTATTATATCTGATATTGTTTAGAGTTTCCCATATCTATCTATGAGTTATGACCGCATCCCGTTGAAACACCAGTTCTCCTGCGTTCACTGAAGCAACGTCAAACTTGGGCAGTACTTAGGTTAGTGACCGCTTATGAATGCTGTAAGCCTGGATGTGCAGGTGGTGTAGACATTATGATGTGTCCTATTATATCTGATATTGTTTAGAGTTCCCCATATCTATCTATGAGTTATGACCGCATCCCGTTGAAACACCAGTTCTCCTGCGTTCACTGAAGCAACGTCAAACTTGGGCAGTACTTAGGTTAGTGATCGCTTATGAATGCTGTAAGCCTGGATGTGCGGGTGGTGTAGACATTATGATGTGTCCTATTATATCTGATATAGTTTAGAATTCCCCATATCTATCTATGAGTTATGACCGCATCCCGTTGAAACACCAGTTCTCCTGCGTTCACTGAAGCAACGTCAAACTTGGGCAGTACTTAGTTTAGTGATCGCTTATGAATGCTGTAAGCCTGGATGTGCGGGTGGTGTAGACATTATGATGTGTCCTATTATATCTGATATTGTTTAGAGTTCCCCATATCTATCTATGAGTTATGACCGCATCCCGTTGAAACACCAGTTCTCCTGCGTTCACTGAAGTTAAGCAACGTCAAACTTGGGCAGTACTTAGGTTAGTGATCGCTTATGAATGCTGTAAGCCTGGATGTGCGAGTGGTGTAATGGATAACGTATTGGAATTGTTAATCCGAGACCCGAGTTCCAATTCTCGTCATTATATTCAATTACACGCAAATAATATTGGGAAGGGTATGAATCCACATCTTCAGTCCCTAATTATGTGTTACATATTAAGTCTTGTATCACTAAAGCATTTTTACAATCTAAAAATATTTTCTATCTTTAAATAAATGATTAATAACCTGTAGGAAACGAATTAATCACTCAGTCACTATCTATCTATCTATCTATCTATCTATCTATCTATCTATCTATCTATCTATCTGAGATTAAGTATTGTAGCTATTTACATTGTTCAAACTCTTGTGCTCATCTTTATTGGCATATTTACGACGTTTCGGCCGTTGTACTGCTGAACCTTCTTTAGATGATATGCGTCGTAATTTTGAACCGAACTCATTATTTAACTGAAACATCAAAAGGCATTACACGTGAAACAGAACTATCTACCTCTGTGGACTACACAAAGAATTCGGTTCGAAATTCGAACGTATAACACCTGAAAAAAATCAGAATGTGTAACGACCGAAACGTCGTAAATATGGTAATAAAGATCAGAACAACGTGCACGTGTTAAAGTATAAAAAATGTTCTTTTTACAAACATTTTAGAACATTACTACAGCGTTCATAGTTGATTCTATTAATTGACGGCTTAAGTTTTTTAATGATTATTGCCTTGAGGATCAGTAGTTTGCTTTTGTTGTTTGTTTGGTGTAGGATATTTGCGTTATCGATGATTTTTTTAATATTGTGAATGTAGACAGAAATGTTATTGTAGATGTCTAGAACACGTGCATGATCATGACATTACAACATAAAAAATTCCATTTTGGGTAATTTTCACATTCTAATGAACGCTAAGCAATTTGTCAACCGTTACATTTGAAGCAAGAAGAAAATTTACGGTAACTTTTAGCAACACAGTTTTGTGGTTATTTTTTGTTACCACAACTCACACCACTGAAGAAGATCTCGGAAGTAAACTGAAAGTACTTGGGAACATCGAGAATTGAATAACAAAATCAACTGTCAAAGTTACAGCTAATTTTTTACATCTTTCAATTATAATACGCGAAGGATTATCCGTGAGTATGAACGGATTTTATTAATGTTTGCAATTTATTTAATCTGGCACACACACACACACACACACACACACACACACACACACACACACACATATATATGTGTGTGTGCGTGTGTGTGTGTCAAAATGTATATTTGGGGAGCAACCTTTCCTTTCACACACACACACACACACACACACACACACACACACACACACACATATATATATATATATATATATATATAAGGGAAATAACTTAGAAAATTCAATTCGAAGATAGATCCCAACATGTACGTGAAAAGTAACACTGATGAAGACTTCGCATTGACCGAAGAGAGAAATAGAGTTATTTCAAAAGTATTCCGACAGTTAAAACAAACCATCTCAGCTTGACTGTCAAAATACATATGTCGTCTGTTCGGAATATGTGTTATGTGTTTGGATATCTGTGTAATACACCAGGTCTTATGAAACTATTGTATTTAATGATAAAACAGTTTCAATATTAGCATACAATCAACTTGAAAATATCTGAGATTTTAGATGCTCATTTGAAGATGAATAAAACGGGTTTAAGTGTCAGAAAGAAAAGAAGAACACTGTAGATAAAGAAGAGATATATGTATATATTTAAAATCATTTCACTAGTTCGCAGGGGCTTACAGTGAAATAAAAGACTGGATACAGAGGGTATTGAAGAAAGGATAAAATAATGAATGAGATTAAAGAATATAAAAGATAGAAACTGACATTGCATTTAAACTTTTAGAGATTGTAGTTATCAGGAAAGCAAGTAAACGGAAGGATATTTCATAGGCAAGATGCGCGAGAAAAGAAACTGTTGGAGTAGACGTACCGGTTATATTTAACTATTTCAGCGATAAAAGAGTGGGACCTAGATGCCAATCTAGTAGCACGCTTAAATTCTTGTGGTCGGTGCACCAGGGAAAAAAGTTCGTCTGGGCAGTTGCCATGAAAATGTTTATAGAAAAGACTGAGGCAAGCCACCTCACGTCGGTGAAAAATTGACTGAAATCGAGATGCCAAATTGATTACGTTGTAGATCCTTCTTTGGATTATGTCAAGAACCTTGAGATGAATAGCAGGAGTACCCGACCAGGTATGGCAACAATATTCAATGCACGGACAAATAGTAGATTTATAAACGTGCAAAATAGACTCTGACAAGAAAAAATCTTTCATTCCCGACACAGAGATCCAACGTTTTTAGCTACACATTCAATGTAGTCATTCCACTTTGGGTCGGTTGAAAAAGTGAGACCAAGGAGGTGCAGTCTTAAGTAGACTTGCATCAGCCATGCCGATGGCTGGCACGAAAGTTTCTCTATAATTATTAAAAGAGAGCAGTTTTATTTTAGAGGCATTAAAATCCACAAGCCTTTTTTTGCCCCAGTTAACCACTGACTGGAGGCCCGTTTCAAGAGCCAGGTTTACTATTTAGCTATGTTGGTTGCAATTTTTTTACGTGAGACCTCAAGAACGGTGACACAAAAATGAATGTTCTCACGTTAAATTAGCAGAGATGTTAAATAAGATGGTGGTTAAGCTAGATGTTTTAAGTTGCAAGGCTTAAACAGGTATTAAAATCGAGAGGCAAAATGAGATGTTAAAAGTGGAAGCACTAAATCAGATGCTGAAAATTGAGGCGCTTTCATCAGCTTTTAAAAACGTGAAGGTTAAAACAGATGTTAAGAGAGGAGTCAAACACCAAATGTTAAAAGGAGGAAGGTTAAATAAGATTTTAAAAGTTTGAAGGCTAAATCAGATGATGAAAGTGGGGAGAAGAGAAGCAGGATCCGATGTTTAAATTCGAGATATTAAATCCTCAGTTAAAAGTCACTCAGTTAAGTGCCATACGTGATACACGCTTGGGCGATCATGTCTGGAAAGAGACATGACTGACTGGGCAGAAGATTATCCCGCAGTATGTTGCCATTGCTTTCTGCGGTAGACTGGTTGCCGACCAAGGCTATAGAACCCAATCTGTCCTGCTATTTAACCTATAACTGGAAGGAAGATACGGATTAATATCTTTCCCAAGGGCATTTGCACGTAAGTGAATACAATGGATTTAACTGGAATTCGTACTCGGCTCCCCGATTTCTCGTTCCGAGCCGATATCCACTGTACCACAACGCACATCCGCCTGTTAAAAGTAGGTGATGTTAAATCGATTGTTAAAAGTGTGGAGACTAAATTAGATGTTAAAAGTGGAAAGGCTAAATCCGGTGTTAAATGTGGAAAAGCTAAACCAGCCTATAAAAGAGGAGAGGCTACATCCGAAGCTAAACGTGGGGAAGTTAAATTCAATGTTAAAAATGAAGGAAACTAACTAAAATGTTCAAAATAGGGCGACTAAATAAGCTGTCTCGAGAGGTGAGGCGGGACTCGATGTTTAAAGTCGAGATGCAAAATACGCAGTTAAATGTGGGGGAGGCTAAATCAGATGTTAAAAGTAGAGGTAGTAAGCCGGTTGTGAAACTGTTGAATCAGATGTTAAAAGTAGAGGTAGTAAACCGGTTGTGAAACTGTTGAATCAGATGTTAAAAGTAGAGGTAGTAAACCGGTTGTGAAACTGTTGAATCAGATGTTAAAAGTAGAGGTAGTAAACCGGTTGTGAAACTGTTGAATCAGATGTTAAAAGTAGAGGTAGTAAACCGGTTGTGAAACTGTTGAATCAGATTTTAAAAGTAGAGGTAGTAAACCGGTTGTGAAACTGTTGAATCAGATTTTAAAAGTAGAGGTAGTAAACCGGTTGTGAAACTGTTGAATCAGATGTTAAAAGTAGAGGTAGTAAACCGGTTGTGAAACTGTTGAATCAGATGTTAAAAGTAGAGGTAGTAAACCGGTTGTGAAACTGTTGAATCAGATTTTAAAAGTGGAAGAGGCCAAATAAGTTGTTAAATTTGGGGTACTAATTCTGTTACTAAAAGTGCAGGAGGTTAAATCAAATATTAAAAAACAGGCCGGAACTTTCGATCAGATATTCAATTTTAAAGATTAAATTCACTTATACTACTTCACAAGTTTCTTTATTTATTTTAAATAAACATTTCTTCAGCTAAATCTTTTTTCAGATATTTGTATGCATATAAGACTTATATAGACGTTTTAGAAGTTAATGTTCCGAAAACGAAATAAAAACGAAGTTTTATAATTTCTTTTTAAATATAATGACAACAATGATTTTTTTTAGACAATTATAAATCTCAGTTCGATAACCGAGGTCAAGAAGACAAATTCAGACTTCTGTTTAGTTCCCTGTTCTAGAAATAAATGGAATGAGACTAATACCGCCCCCCCCCCCACCTAAGATGAACCTAGTTTGAATTTTGTTACTTATTTCATTTTTTGTCATGAAATTTATGTATATAATTACTTTTCTGTTTCTGTTTCTTGCCGCCGTAAGGTTGCCTCTTTGTGACTTTTTTAAATAAATACTTTCATGGTATGAAATGATCTCTGCTATGATCAGTCAGTTAAGTGCTATATGTGATAAACGCTTGGGCGATCATGTCTCTTTCGAGACATGACTGACTGGTTAGAAGATTATCCCGCAGTACGTTGCTATTACTTTGTGTGGTAGACTGGCTATGGAACCCAGTGTGTGGATGTGCGTTGTGGTGCAGTGGAACAAGAAATCGGTGAGCCAAGTTCGAATTCCACCTGAATTTGTTGTATTCACTGACGCGTGAATTTGTTGTATTCACTTGGGAAAGGTATTAATCTGTCTCTTCTCCCTCCAGCTATGGGTTAAATTGGGTTCTATAGCTATGGTTAGCAACCAGTCTACTGCAGAAAGTAATAGCAACCTACTGCAGAAAATCTTCTGCTCAGTCAGTCATGTCTTTTTCGAGACATGATCGCCCAAAGCGTGTATCACGTATGGCACTTAACTGACTTCGTTATGGCATCTAGACTTTTTTTCATTTAAGCGCAATAATAGACTGGCGTTGAGATCTCATCAATTTACATTTCAGTTGGCTAGATATAACCGTAAATTTTATGCTAACACTTTCTTTTTTCCTCGCACTTCTCGATTATGGAACTCCCTTCCAACTCCATGCTTTCAAGCCAACTTTAAATCTAAATGCAAAAGTTTAAATGCAATGTCAATCGCTATCTACTGCCCTCATGATTACTCTTTCCGCCTTCCACTTATTAATGTTTTTATTTTTAATTATTCTACACCCTGTAACAACTTGTGTCTTAGTTGATTTACTGCCTTGCAGGGGATGATATTGATTTAAAAAAATGTAGATTAGTATAGACATGTTTTTAGTGGTGGCGCATGAGTATGCCTGCGTTTGCGCGTATGCACGCATGCGCAATTGAGTGCAGAAGCGCACAGAGGCAACTAAGTCGTTTATAAATGTTGTTGCTTATACATGCACGGTCAGGGTCACTCGGGCCGTCGAGTGAAGTATTCAATGTTGACACTTGGCGAGCGTCGCTTTTTATATTTTTTCCATTATCATTTCTAAAACAATCAAACACAAATGGAACTTATTATTAATTGTCTGCATAATAGGACCACCAAATTCCGTTGCCTGTATTCAACCAATACTTGTATTAAAATGTCTAATAAGAATCTCGGTTAATAGATGGCCATGAATGAGGTTTTGTAAAATAGCAAACGGTACCATGGGAAAAATGACACAAAGAGAGGAAAAAAAAAAAAAAGGAAAAGAAAAAAATGATGTTGGATTCATATGACGCTCGGTTTACAAACATGTCGATGCTATGTCTCGCTGACTTTGTTATAAATCTATGAGTTTTTGCTTCTTTTTGCCTTTCCACCAACCTTAATTTCTGTTCGCCTCTCTCAAGTGAGGACGTGCGAATAGCGTAGCGGTTATCGGGTGTTGAAAGTGGAATTAGAGTGTCGAGTTCAAATTCCACCCGGAATCGTTGCGTATGGAATGTTAAACCAGATGTTAAAAGTGGAGAGGCTAAATCAGATGGTAAACGTGAAGGAGGCTAAATAAAATGTTTAAAGTAGGGAGGCAGGATCCGATGTTTAAAGTGGAGATGCTAAATTCACAGTTAAACTGGGTTTGGCTAACTCAAATGTTGAAAGTGGAGGTGCTAAATCAGACATTAAGTGGAAGTGCTGAATCAGATGCCAAAAGTGCAGGAAACTAAATCATATATTAAAAGTGGAGCGGGACTTTAGGTTAGATATTCAATTTTAAAAATTAAGTTCTCTTATCCTACTTTAAACTCTTGGAAAATTTTGAATCCATCTTTTCTCTCCACAGTTAGAGAATAATAGCAGGGTAGACTGGACTTTCTAGCTTTGGTTGGCAACCAGTCAAGGAGAATGAATTTAAAACCTGCTCAGTGTGGACTAGCAACTCCAATATATGAAATTACTACGAAAACTACAACAGCAGTTAGCACTGCCAAATTGTAGCACTATACTCCACAGCGGAATCTACATGGTTAACACACACGTATATGTTGACACGATTTCTCTTCGTATTTAATATTTTATAATTTATTGCTTAATTATTCATCACAAAATCATAATGTCCATTTTGGCTCTGGTCACAAAGTTTTTTTATGTCCGTTTAGACTTTGATTACAAAACCATGATGTCTGTTATGGCTCCTGGCACAATATCATAATGTCCCTTTTAGTTTTGGTCACAAAATAATAATATCCGTTTAGGCTTTAATCATAGTTATTATGCCCGTTTAGGCTTTAGTCAAAAAATCATAATGTCCGTTTAGCCTCTGAACACATTTATTATGTCACTTTAGGATTTGGTCATAAAATCCTAATGTCCATGGAGATTCTGAGCACAAAATTCTGATGTTAGTTTGGCTCTGGGCACCCACAGTGTCTCATTGATCTTCACCTTCAAACCACTAAACTTTTCACGTTTGATTATTCGTAATATTTTAATAGTCTTTTGCTCTGTCTATCCTCACAACATAATTTTTCCGACATTTTCTTGCTAGACAAATTACTTTTCTTCATTTTTTCCCTCTTAACCGTTCTCAAATGTATATTTGTAACATTTTTAAAATCATTTTTGTACTTATTTCGCCAATTTTCAATTTCTTTCGATTGTTTTCTCATCTCTGTTCAACTTTTGTAAAAGTTTTATTCCCATTATTCAATAACTTTATATTGTTTTCGTTTTTATTTGGGCATTCTGTTTTTTACGACCCACTGTAAACCTTATGTGTTTGAAATTAAAAATAGATATCAATTACTATACTATTTACAATATGAGAGACAACCTTCTGGTTGCATAATAAACTCTCATACTGTTATATATTCCCTTACTATCGTATATAATTTTGCCCAGCAGTGTATTTACATTGATGAAATAATTGTTCGATGAAATAATGCAAGACCAGCGGGATTTAAAAGAAAATAAATGTTGTTTTGAAAGGTCAGAAGTGCGAAAATCGAAGTGACACGCGAAAATTTATTTTGATAAACAGTGTAGTCAATGTCAGAGAATCTGAACTCGGAAATAATAAACAAATACATAACAGAGGCTGACGTGCCTAATCGAAACTCACCTATATAAAAGGAGAGGCGAGAAAGTGGCAAAGTAGACTGATCGGAAGACAGAGAGATCGGAAGATTGAGAAGAGAAGACGAAATCCAGCAGTCAACTATCCCTCTTATGTGTGTGTGTGCTAATTTCCCGACCAATCTCCACTCTACACAACCACGTCACCGAAGAAAAAAATAAAAATATAATTGTATATTTTTTTTATAAATCCGTATTCCTTGTTCATCATTGATATCAAGACGATCGCCAAATTTGGTTTCTGTTTATTCATCCTCGAAACATTATATACCAGAAGTGGTATACAAAATTACCACCAAAAAAGTTATTATAAAGATTTCTAATAAGAAATATAGCTATTAAGCTTAAACGGTTTTATTATTCAGTTAAATATAAATGTATCCTGAAAATGTTAACATCGTTCGTTTAATATCAATTTTATTGAAAAATACATTGACTTGCCTAAGAAAATATGACAGCGTATCTATGAAGGGCAGTTGAACAGGTCTAGGTTAGATTCACTTCATAAAACTCTGACTAAAATGAATGTCCCTCTAGACACAAGTAGAAAGCAAAGAGCTGTCAAAGAATCTCTGTCCCAAATTAAGCCTGACAAATAACCTCTCCTTTGACCTAGCGTTAACAGCTCAATGTCGGAAAAACGAGTCAATACCTTCAAAACATAGAATATTTTCCTCATCACGGTGCGGGCGATAGGAAAAGAAAAATGAATCAGAAGATTTCTTTTCACATTTACCGTATATACACGCGTATCATGCGACATTTGAAGATCTAATTTTGAAGCTAATTTTAAGGGGTTCACATCATACACGAGATATGAAATTAGTGTATCTATTACTAGCAACACATACGCTAATAAACGAGTATATACGGTATTTCTTTATAAAATGGTAAAAAAAAAACTATAAAAGGCAAATAATATGTATCGCATTGTGCTTGGTCCATATATTCTTATAATCTTGTAAGTAAACATCTCCGAGGGAATTAATGTAGTACAAAATAATAAAGGTATCAAGAGAATTATTTTCATATCTATTTCTTTCCAAATTCATAAATAATAAACATTTAATTGTATTGGTTGGTTCGCATTTTCGAATGTTGAAAATATAAAATTATTCTTATAAATAAACAACATAATAAATAAATAGTGTTTAATACGTTTTTGTAAACCGGGTGTATCTTTTTGATACACCTGGTTTTTACGAGCACAAAAGTTAAACTTTGTCAAAACTTTTAAGTAACGAGTTTCGTTGGCTAGAATTCTTAAGCAGAATGTTTCGTTTTAAATGAAAAAAAAAATAAAAGAAAAAGAAAAAAGAAAGCAAATTGTGATCGTAACTTATATCTTGTTTTTTTTCCTTGACAAAGTGAGAAAACATTCTTAAAAAGACGGGAACTTAATTTTTTTAAAATAAATAATTGAATAGAGAAATCAAGAGAAACACAAGAAAGAAGTACACACCCAGCATAAAGTTTGAAAAAAATTGCTGAGTAGGTTGCAAAGTAAATACTGAAGTTAACCGTGCTTTACTTCAAAAGCTCAGTTTAGATTTCTATTTCTATGATTTGGTCCGGAAGAATCTGTTTCTACAGAGACAAATTCTCTCTTTACAATGATTCATCAAGTGACAATAAATTCACGATATATTCGATAATAAAATGAATTAAGTTACCGCCAAAAACATACTTTTGAATAGCACTAAAATAGTCTTGTGCGGTTTTATTAACACGCCAAGTTTTCGCAATAAACTAACAAGATTGCAAATAGAAGAAACAGGATTAAAAACTGAAAAACAATATTGAGGTATAATCATCGAAAAATTAAGATTTTGTAGACATGTAGGAACCCATTTGTCTTTTGCGTCTAATGTATCTGGGCGCAGGAAAACATTAAGAAAGTTCTACTGCCAATTGTCAGAAACATAAATACTAACATTAATGCACAACAAATCAAAATGGTGGACAGGAATTGTCCATTTTAAAACACTAAGACGTAACGGGTTACTGCGTATAAGACACTAAGACGTAACGGGTTAAAGAAAAAGAATGAGAAAAAAATAAAACAACAGGAATTACGAAGACAGAAGATAATGATTGATATTGAATCTGTATTAGGAATAACATGCAAAAGGAGTTAACTCTATCAATATATAACGATGTGTTTTTCTATGATCAATATGTTTGCTTGATAAGTGTCAGTAACGTATGACATCAAATGTGACAGAAATCCCAAGAAGCATAGGAACAGCAGCAGACAACTTACTGAAACCAAGTAATATATTACGAGATAGAAAAAATTTGTTAGAAATGAATAAAATAATATTGAACGCTGATGTAATATCTAATCTCTTATTGGGCAGTGAATATTTGACAATTTCCACATCAACGGAGTAAAAGATTGAAGTGACAGAGATGTACTTCTATGGATGAATGGTAAAAATACAATTGACACAGTATGACAGCAAATTATGGTAATTACATCTAGCTCACGAAAAGCAGTGGCAAGCAAAAATTTCAAATATAAATGACGGACAAATAAAACATTTTTCCTGTGTAAAATATATTAAATATGTTCTCATGAAGATTTTTGGAAACAGTAAGTGTATGAGTGCATGTGTGGTTTTGCTTATGAATGCTCGACGGTTATGGCAAAATTACTTACATGCTGTCAAACAGCTGTTCAGGCAAGAGAAAAATAGAAAAAGAAGAAATCTTTTAGTGAAAGAGCTTTGCTTTTTATACTAACACCATGCGACCTTAGTCACCTTTCTATGCTTTTAAGGGAGATAATTCACTTCCTCCGCATATATTCCTATTTATTTTTATTTATTTATTTTGTTTACCTTTCCATATTGAATGTCATGAGTAGCCAATCCTTATAATGTATCGTCATTTTACAGTTGAAATGGCTACATGTAACCGTAAGTTCTATACTAACAGTTTCTCCTTTCGTAATTTTCGCTTAGGAATCTTAATTCCAGTTTCTTTTTTCCAGAGCTCACATTACAATTTTATTGTTCTTATTGTATTTCTCTAGCACTCCGTATTACTGATTGTGTTCATTTCTATGATTGGCTAAAAAATGGTTACTGAGTCATTAGATTTATAAGTCTCCAAAATTCATACTCAAGCATAGAAATAAATACAATATGAGAACCAGTAATATGTGTTGTTAGAGAAAAACAATGAGAACAACAAAATTAAAATGTGAGTTCTCATAAAAAAATACAAAAAAAAAAAAAGAAAGAAAAAAATGGATACTGAGATATTAGGTTTAAAAGTCCCCAAAATTAATACACTGATGTCCTCAAGATAAAAACGTTGTTTGAATCCAGTGGCTTGACATTTCTAGTCGTGACTTCAATACCTGGCTACAGCAGAGGTAACATAATTTTGGAGGGTTGAGTTATGGGGAGATTACTGATACTGAGACATCCGGAAGAGGCATGGTACGAGGAACTTGAACAATCTACTCCGGTGGCTAAAATAAAGCATTCACCTGAAGACTATGGCAACGGAGATGAGGACAACAATCTGACCAATGTAAATAGTGGGAATAATTACAATAACTCATCTCAGAAATATAGACAAATACTTGAACGTGTTGTTAAAAATAACACAAATATTCAAAGTAAAGATATCAAGAACTGGAAGAAAGGGGAATGAAAATATTAGATAATATTATTATATTCCTAATACAGATTCAATATCAATCATTATCTTATGCCTTCTTAATTCCTGTTCTTTTATTTTTTTCTCATTCTTTTTCTTTTTCTCATATTGTTTCATACGCAGTAACCCGTTACGTTTATTGTCTTATAGTCTTACTTGAGGGAAATAATTAAAACATATATAATTGTTCCTCTTCATGGAAACGGAAACGACGTAAATGCGAGAAAAGAAACTGTTAGAGTATAAGTGAGAGTTACATTTGACTATTTTGATGGTAAAAGGATGAAATCTAGTTGTCAATTTAGTAGCACGGTTAAATTCATATGGTCGGGGAATCGGAGAAAGAAGTTGTTCAGAGCAGAGGCCGTGAAAATATTTGTAGAAAAGACAGAGAAAAACTGCATCTCGTTGGTGAGAAAGTGACTAAATTCGATCTACCAAATCGGGATCGATTACATTGCAGATCATCTCTTGGATTTTGTCGAGAACCCCAAGATGAATAGCAGGAATACCCGACCATACATGGCAACAGTATTCAAGGCACGGATAAGTAGTAGATTTATAAATATTCAAGATGGATTCTGACGATAATAAACTTCCTGGCCCGACACAGTGACCCAACCTTCTTAGTAGTAGATGTAGCTATTGATTCAGTGTAGTCGTTCCACTTGAGGTCGGCTGAGAGAGTGAGGCTAAGGAGGCGCAGTGTATTGATTTCTGGGAGACTAGCGTCATCCATACTTATGGAAGGTAGGAAATTTTCTCTATAGTGGTTAAAAGAAAGCAGCTTTTGTTTTAGATATCTAAAGCAACAAAGCTTCACCATTCTTAACTAAAGCTCATTCTTGGATAATATACTATGGTCAGACGATATTGGATTGTTGGCTGATAAGCAAAATGTTTTGAGATATCAAGATGCGCCTTTCAATCCAAATAACACCGTTCCTACAATAAAACATGCATGGGAGATATGATCCCTTGGTGATGTTTCTTTGCACAAGGAACAGGAGATTTGCTAAGAGTTAATGGTAAAATAGAAAAAATATCCTGAAATATTGAATGTAGAAATGTTTACTAGGAATGTGAAACTAAAGCTTGATTGGAGATTTATTTATGACAATGATCCAACAAAACATATTTTTAAATTAGTATTAAACATAAGAATGTAAAAATTTTATCCTGCCTGCATATTGTTCTATTCTGAATCCAATTAAAAACCTATGGGATGAATTGGAAAGGCGTGTAAGAGCCTTTCACTCTCTCTCTACTTCTTTTCTCTCTCTTTCGCTCTGACATTTTCTGTTTCTTTCACTCGCGCTATTTCGTTTTCTTTCTCGTTCACTCACTACTTTTCTGTTTATTTCATTTTTATCTTTTTATCACTCTGTCACTCATTCTTTTGCCCGCTTTTTCACTCTCTTAATTTCTTTTTGTCTTTCTTTCACTGTCTCTTTTTTTTCTCTCTTTCACTCTCCCCATTTCCTTTTCTCTCTCTTTTACCCACTCTTCAGAAATTGGGCGATCATGGTTGTCAATCATATTTTTCGTTTTCAGTTATGATTGCACCCTGATGACCCCACTTTGTCTTTGTGGTACTTTGTGGTCCCCTAATCCATTCGATTAAATTTCTCAAGTAGGTTTCTCGTTGGCTTCTCTGACCTGAATCCAGTTAAATCTAATAGAATAAATTGCAAATACGTGTAAGAGCAAAGAAACCATGTAATTTGCAACACATTTCTATAAGAGTCTTTGTAATAGAATTGAGAACTGTTGACATCAGTAAGACGTGAGAAACCTCGTGAACGAAACTGGAAAATTAGAAAAGAAAAGACATTTCTGGCGTTGAGTAGAATTTATGTTAACTATGGTATTACAGTGAGAGAAAAGACTGAGTGTCAGGGAGAATGAAAAAGGATATAAGATAAACGGGATTTAAGAAGATAGATGACAACTAATTTTTCATTTTAAGTGTTTGGAAATTGTAATTATCAGGGAAGCAAGTAAACGGAAGTGAATTCCACAGGTATGAAGTACGAGAAAATAAACTGTTGGAGTAGCAGTGGCGGTTACATTTAACTATTTCAGCGATAAGAGGGTGGAACCAAGATGCCAGTTTAGTCAATTTGTCAGTTAAGTGTCATAGGTGATACACGTTTGGGCGATCATGTCACGAAAGAGACATGATTGACTAGGCAGAGGATTTTCCAGCAGTAGGTTACCATTGCTTTCTGCGGTAGACTAGTTGCCAACCATGGCTATCGAACTCAATTTGTCCTGTTATTTGATCCATAGCTGGAGGAAGAGACGTAATAATACATTTTCTAATGGTATTTGTGCGTAAGTAAATGCAACGAATTTAACTGGAATTCGAACTCGGCCCTCAAATTGTATAGGAGTTCAAACTATAGTGTAGAAATGCGAACTCGGTTCGTCAGTCTGGTAGCACGCTTAAATTCATGTGATCGGGGCACCAGGGGAAAAAGCTAATCAGAGCAGTTGCCATGAAAAATATTTGTAGAAGAAACAGATAGAAGCAACATCACGTCGGTGAGAAAGTGAGTGATTTCAGGATCGAATACATTGCAGATGCTTTTTTGGTTTTGTCAAGAATCTCAAGATGAATATCAGGAGCACCTGACTAGATATAGCAACAATAATCAATACACGTACGAAGTGTAGATTTATAAATGTGCAAGATTGATTCTGACGAGAAAATTTTTCTGGCACGAAACAGAGACCCAAATCCTAGCAAGAGATGCAGCTATTGATTCGATAGAGTCGTTCCACGTCAGGTCGATTGAAAAAGTGAGGCCAAGTGGGTGCAGTGTATTGCTCTCCAGGTGACTAGCGTCAGCCAGGCTGATAGCGGGCAGAAGGTTTGTTTATGGTGGTTAAATGAGAGCAGTTTTGTTTTGGAGCCATTCAATTTTGCGAGCCATTTCCTGCCAAAGTTAATCAATGATAATATACTTTTAAGGCTAATGCAAGTCACAAAGAGGACAAATGCATTCGAAATTCATTTTAATTTAAACAGTATTTTGACACCCACATTTTTTCTTATCTAAGCATAAATTAAAGACAGTTTTTGTAAGCAATGAGTGACTTAATCCATGTTTAGGATAAAATAAGTCATGAAAGTTTGAGAAAAAAATCCCCAGGTGTGGATTCATTTACACTTCTACACAAACGTGTAGTGATATGTGAACCTACTTATAAAAGATACTAGTAGCCTTGTTGTGTATGGATCAACGACCGTGGACAAAGGAGGAAGGATAGATAAACCAGGTCACAGGTCGTAAGACTTAGGAGAGACGGAGTAAAAATTATTCTTTTAGACATGTCAGTCAGTTAGTTAAGTGCCATACGTGATACACGCTTGGGCGATCATGTCTGGAAAGAGACATAACTGACTGGGCAGAAGATTATCCCGCAGTAGGTTGCCATTGCTTTCTGCGGTAGACTGGTTGCCGACCAAGGCTATAAAACCCAATATGTCCTGTTATTTAACCCATAACTGGAAGGAAGAAACGGATTAATACCTTTCCCAAGGATATTTGCGCGTAAGTGAATACAATGGATTCAGCTGGAATTCGAACTCGGCTCCCCGATTTCTCGTTCCGAGCCGATATCCACTGTACCACAAACTGTTTGTTAATTAATACGTTTCAAGTATCTTTAAAAGTTTTTAAATAATCAAGGTAAACGTATGTATGATATTAAAAAAAAAAAATTTAATATCTCTTCAGGACGTGGGCAATCATGGCTCTCCACAATTCAGAAAGAGTCTTCTCAATTATAAAGTCCTTCCTGATGGATTGAACCCTAAAGTTAGATATTAACGGCCAGTCCTCCGGCGCCCTAGCAATCAACGCAGGCGTCCCGTAGTGTTCACTTCTCGGGCCAACCTTTCTTTTTACAATAGATAAATGATACACTTAAGAATAAACACAGATCATTTGTGATTATATACGCCGATGATACGACGACAGGTGCACCTCCAAAACTCGTGATGACCAAATATTGACAGCTGATCTCTCATTCGATCAAGCTCTAACAGCTCAGTGGGGTCAAAAACTGACTAGGTACATTTAATGCCTCAGCGACCAAGCTAGTTACATTCCATTATCACAGACCGGACCCCGAACTACCACCAGTCCCGATAATTACATGTACCCTCGGATAGACTCCAGGCCTTGAGAGACTGTTAGGCCTTAAACTTACCCCAGACCTAAAGTAAAACTCGTATATCCGATCTATCGCTAAAGATGCTGGAAAAATGGTCGGTTACTTATACCACTCCAGTAAGTAACTGGTACCTCATACTGTCCTTTATATTTACAAGGGTCAAATCAGGCCTATAAAGGAGCACTGTTGTCATATTTGGACAGGAGCAGCCTAGTCCTTACTCTCCAGGCTCGACTGAGTCCAAAAGCATCTCTGTGCTCTTCTAGGTGATAAATTATTTTCCATTCTGCAACCTCTCTCTCACAGATGGGATGTAGTAAACCTCTCACTGCTCTATCGCTACTTCTATGGACAATACTTGAACGAACGCCCATTTTAACTTTTACGATTAGGACCCAACATTCCACCCACATTATAGCAAACCAACCTCATTCCCTTCGTATTAAATTGATGAGAACTATTACTCGAACAGCTTCTTCCCGCAAACCACTGTTCTGCGGAACCAAGTCCCAAGAGGATGTTTCCAGATCACCTGTTCAAGCCATGGTTTAACCGTTATATTCCCCCTCTTGTCCACAAAAACTGCCTCTTACTCTATAATCCTCTACTTTGAGTCGCCCTCGGTTTTTGTACAAGGTGAACCACACTGTAAAAAATAATTACCTGTTCTTTTTAGGTCTTAGTAAATTTTGTCTTTTCGCTTTTTCGCCCAAACCCTCATCCGTCATCCATTTACTCACCAGATAGTTTATGTGTTGTTTTCTACTTTCACTCTTCTCTTCAAGTGAGTATCAAACTTTCCCAGCCCTCCTTCCCCATTATGTGCCCTAGAAATATCAACTGTTTCTTCTTGGTGTTAAATGTCTTTTTTCATTTGCATTTTCTCTAAAACTTTGTTATTGCTCATATGTTCTGTCCATGGTATTCTCAGCATCCTTCTGTAGAATCACATTTTTGTTGCTTCACGTTTCTTCTTCATTTGTGAGACGATTATCTAGCATTCACTGTCATATAGGAGGATTGATATTACATAACCGGCCAATAACTTTTCTTTGTTTCCAACTAAATTTTTCAGTTTCTTAATATTTTGTGTAGCTTTTGGGAGGCATATTTTTAAATACCAATTTTTCTTTGGGTTTCAGTGTCGCACTTTCTGGCTTTTGATATAAAAAAAAGTTATTTAAATTGTTTCGGTGTCTCTAATTTGTAATTGGTATGTTAATCTCTTGTTTATGCTAACAATTATGAATTCTGTCTTCTTGCAATTGATAAATGCAATCATTAAAAAAGAAATTCAATCTCAGCGAAGGCGTATATTTTAGCAACCAATTAAAATCTAATTGGCAATTTAATTTCGTTTGCATGGATGTGAACGGGTGAAAAGTCTGAATTCAGATGGAAGTCAACCTGCATTGCCCATAAGTGGTCAATCTAGCACTGGGTAGAAATTGCTTTAAATTCTAGACGTCTGCTACAGTGCATTTGTCAGCAGTTTCTTTAAGAGCAATAAAAATTATTTTTTGAAAATACATGTCGGTGTCAAGTAATTTGAACTGATTTTAGCACAAAAAAAAAAAAAAAAAAAAATCCACAGGCGTGGATTCATTTACACTTCTACACAAACGTGTTGTGATATGTGAACCTACTTATAAAAGACGCTAGTAGCCTTGTTGTGGATGGATCAACAACCATGGACAAGGGAGTGAGGATAGATAAACCAGGTCACAGGTCGTAGGATTTAGGAGAGACAGAGTTAAAACTTTTTTTTTCTTATGATGAAAGTGCACATAATATATCTTAATCATATAAACAATTAAAAACTTTTCTAATTAATTATCTTAGCTGTACTGCATTTTTTAACTTGGGGATCGTGTTTTACAAAAAGAAATTATTTAAATTCTCCAAAGATTTCCGCTTTAAACTGATATAAAAATTAAACTCTACAAAATTTTATTTTACGAAACTTCATCAAACTAAATGTGGTGGATAACAAATATAAATATACATATATATAAATGGAAAAAGAGAGTGACAACAAAGTGGCATTCCTGGATGTGCTAAAAACTCGAACAGAGGTGGGTTTCAAGACATCCGTATACTACAAGCCACCATTCACCGGACAATACCTCAACTTCAACTCCCACCATCCATACAAAGGAATCGTCCGCTACCTGCAACATCGAGCAAAAGTCATATATATATATGTATATATATATATATATATATATATATATATATATATATATATATATATATATTTATAAATATAAAGATTTTCTAAAAAAGAAAGAAGCAAACATTTCTAAAATAATTTAATTCATTTGTTAATAATTCCTGAAATTTAATTAAGATCAGGCAATTATTTTATTTTTGCAGGAGTTTCCAAATCAATGGGTTCTCAGAACCTCGAGTTGAATAGCAGGAGCACCCGACCAGATATGGCGACAATAATCTGAGGAATTTTTTTCAAACTTTCATTACTTACTTTATCCTAAACATGGATTAAGTCACTCATTGCTTACAAAACTGTCTTTAATTTATGCTTAGATACGAAAAAATGTGGGTGCCAAAATTAGAATGAATTTTGAATGCATCGCTCCTCTTTGTGACTTGTGCTACCCTTAAAAGTACATATTAATGTTCACACCCATCTTCCGTTGAAAAATAAACTAAGTTCAAATAAAATTTTTGAACTTTCTTATTTATATTTGGATGTGCGTTGTAGTGCAGTGGATATCGGCTCGGAATGAGAAAATGGGAAGTCGAGTTCGAATTCCATTTTTCATTCGTTGCATTTGCGCGTAAGTTAGTGTGACACTTACGTGACTGATGTTCGGACTATTTTCCTCATCTTTGTTGTTGTCATCAAAACGTTTCTGCCGTTGTGTCCTCCGACCTTCACCAGATATCCCTAGGTATGAGTAGTTGAACGAGAACAGTCTACATCCGTAAATAAACCGTAGATAAAATAAAGGGTTTGGTTCAGAATTCACTGTAGGTTACCAAGAGCGATATACATCTGATGATAGCCAGAGGCCACAACGGTCGAAACGTTGTGATAACAACAAAGATGAAGACAATATTATAAATAATAATAAAAAAGCTTTTTGTTTAAAGAAAACTAATCTAGATTCATTTATGGCGATTAAACCAGGATCACCTCACCCAAAATAAATTTAAACCAGTGATTTAGAACCAATTAAAAAATTAGTTTTCTTTAAACAAAAAGCTTTTTTTTATTATTATTTACAATATTGTCTTCATCTTTGTTGTTGTTATCACAACGTTTCGACCGTTGTGGCCTTTGGCTATCATCAGATGTATATCGCTCTTGGTAACCTGCAGTGAATTCTGAACCAAACCCTTTATTTTATCTACGGTCTATTTACGGATGTAGACTGTTCTCGTTCCACTATTTATACCTAGGGATATTTCAACTTAAAGAAAACGACTTGTTGTGAAGCTGAAATTTGGAGATGCGACAAACGTATTTACATTTTAACTCTGGTTTAAGATTTAAGAATCAGTTTAACGGATATTAATAGCATTTTAGTGCATGCACCGAGGAGGAAGAATTTCACAAACTTCGTGTTAAGATCTTAAATTCACCGGCATACAAACCGCAAACTATTTATGATATATTATTCATATAGATTACATATAACGTCTCTATTGCATTGGGTAAATCCATTCATTGCGTCCAAAATAAAGGTTAAGTAGAAATATTCAAATTAATAATCAGTGGAACTTCTCACGCTTCCAAAGTATGTCCTTTTATTAACCTTCGTTTATGGAACCAAATTAACACAAAGTGAAATCTTTATATAAAGTTCTGTGATGTCCGTTAGTCAGTCTAAAATAGCCATACAATTATCGATCGAAACCAAATTTTGGGGAAGGCGGTACAAAGCACATTTGGTTTTACTAGGCTGCGTAAAAAAACAAAAAACAAACAAACAAATAAACAAAAACCGCGAAGTAGGGTTTTTGTCAAAGTATTTTTCCATACGTCTACGGCTATATCGTGTTGAATACACCGGTTCCCGTCCGATCACCGAAGTTAAGCAACATCGAGCCTGGTCAGTACTTAAATGGGTAACCATTTGGGAATACCAGGTGCTGTAAATGTAAGGACCAAGAATGGTCCACCGGCCCTCCAGGTTTGGGCGTTGGGTGCAGGGCTAACAACCCTGACCCGTAAAAACAGTTTGTTACAGAAACAGCAACAAAAAGTTGCTGCCCTCTGCACCATCTGGGTGTGATGGATAAATGATGATAATTTTTCCATACAAATCAACTTATTCAAATTTCCTCCATTGTTTGTGAAAGTGAACGAAACGTAGAGTTTGTAAATCTTGACAAAAATATTAGCGAGAATTTCAACAATACAAAATACTGTAAGGATTTCAACACGCGTCAGCGTATTGCAAAAATTGCACTGGGTGCACATTAAAAAGCGGCAAATTTATCATTTGAGAAAATACACCACCTCTAATTGGCCCATCTCAGTGGGCCTCTAAAAGCCCAGATCTGAATTTTATGGAGTCTACTCCTAATTCACTTGCAAAACAGTCGTCGTAACATCGTTAAGTGCAGCGTAACTAAAGCTCGGAATAAAATTCCTCTTGGCACTATCCGCAAAACTACTGCCTCCTGTTTACCTCGCTTCCAACCTTGTGTTAAACATTCAGGCAAACATTTCGAACATCAGCGATGATTGTTCAGCTTGTGCCGGAATCATGAGAGCTAAATAAATATCTTTCCTTACCGTTTTTCTACCCTGTAGTATATATAAACTTCTAGAGAATATAATCTTAATTTCCCTCCTACTTCTCTAATTAATATGCACCGTGCTTGGTCGGTCATGTGACTCGTAAGGGACAGCCTTTTTGCAATATTCTCGAGCTTTCCTTTTCAAAGCACAAATCCTTGGTTCAAGACAATTTTGGATCAATCAACCAAGGTTTTTATCCGCTGGGCCATGACCTGACCCAAAACATTGTGAGTTCAATCACTGACTACAGAGAGAATGCGCACCTGAAGATTTATCAAAGAGGTGTCTGAGATGAGGTAGTATTTACACTATTTGCATTATTCGGACTACTGTCCTCATCTTAGTTGCCATGTGTATGACGTTTCGACCATTGTACGTTCCAGTCTTTTTCAGGAATTTCGAATTGAACCCTGTATTATGATCACTAGGTTATATCATTCTTATTTTTTGTGTGAAGCCTTTTTGGGGAGTTATGAGCTATCTCCCTATAACCCGACTTTTTACCACTGCTGTAGCCTGGTATTGAACTCACAACTCTTTGGGTCAAGTCACTGAAACTAACAATCATCTATATCCACTGTGTCCAACGAAAACTGAATTTCTGGGATTTATAAACCTAATGTTCAGTAATCATTTTTTACCAGAGTTCATATTGCAATTTTTGATGTTAATGATTTTCTCTGGAACTCCGTATTAATGCTTCCCATATTGAATTTACCTCTATGCTTCATCGGCTATCTTCATCGGCTATCTTCATCGGCTATTTCAACTTCCTCACATAGAGGGCGGTGATCCCATTTCTCCCTCCAGATGGGGTCATTTACGCCGAATTTTTTTTATCTCCCCTCGTGTTACGACCTTGCGATGTTCTTGTAACCTTAACTTAAGGGATCAGCCTCTTTCTTCTTTATATTTCTTTCCACAGCTATATGGAATGGCGTACACACAGTCATGTCCTTCTCTGTTAGGGGGTCTTACTCGGGAGAGTTACCTACGAAGTGTAGAACCACTTCTGAAGATTGTCCTGATGTTATATGGACCACAGATCCTTTGTACTTTTTCCGAAATCCCCTTCACACAGGGTAGACAGACAGAGGCTGTTTTCTGAGAGTTGTTATCCTCATCACATTCCCTTCCATGTGTGTTGGAGTTGTTACCATGTACCCTGGATAATTGTTCCAATTGTTGCGTTGTAGGGCACTGCTTATACTGACCATTTCTTGTTTGTATGTCTCTGGGTCGCCGCTTATGACTTTTACTCGATGTTGCAGGTAGCGGACGATTCCTTTCTTCACATTGTATCGGTGGTGGGAGTTGAAGTTGAGGTATTGTCCGGTGAATGGTGGCTTGTAGTATACGGATGTCTTGAAACCCACCTCTGTTCGAGTTTTTAGCACATCCAGGAATGCCACTTTGTTGTCACTCTCTTTTTCCATAGTGAACTGTAT
Organism: Ascarosepion bandense; assembly: GCA_037127315.1. NCBI lineage: Eukaryota > Metazoa > Mollusca > Cephalopoda > Sepiida > Sepiidae > Ascarosepion > Ascarosepion bandense. Next base: position 661,115 of record JBBBDQ010000326.1, read on the forward strand.
GGATGATCTTATTGAGTTCACATGGTGTGGCCAGAGTATGAAGGTGTCATCAACATATCTCAGCCATAGAGATGGCCTTAGAGCTGTAGATTCTAATGTCACCTTATCAAAGTATTCCATGTATATGTAAGCCAGTGATGGGGATAATGGTGAGCTAATTGCTAAGCCTTCATCTTGCTGATATATGTCTGATCCCAATCCGAAGCGTGTTGTTTGTGTGCAGAAAGTCAGTATTTCCATCAGGTGAAATACTGGTACGTTATTCTAGAGATAAATCCGAGACCAGTCTGTCCCTGACTCCAACATGGGTACCTTGGTGAACAGACTCAACACATCCAGGATCGCTATCTGATTGCATTGAATGGGAGCATCTTTGATTAGTTCCACAAAGTGGGCGAAGTTTCGAACATATGATGGCGACCTTCTTATCAGTGGGTCAATTATATCTACAGGGAAGTGACCCAGAGGGTGGCAAACCGAGTCTAGGCTGCTAACAACCGGCCTGAGCAGAATAGCGTCTTTGTGAATCTTTGAGTCGGGTTAGAGGGAGATCACTCATGACTACCAAAAGCGGCTTTGCACAAGAAATGAGAATTATATACCTCAGTGATTATAATAAAGGGTTCGGTTCGAACTTTCTAGCACCTGAAGAAGGGTGGAGCGTACGGCGACTGAAACGTCGTACAAATAGCAACAAAGATGACGATAATAGTCCGAATAATGTAAATAGTCTTATCAAGAGGCATTAACTGAAATTGAGATATCTGAAGCGTGGACGAAATAAAGGATTCAAAATTATAACAAATATCACATGTAGAAGGCTGTAATATGGCAATAAAGATGACGGCAACGATGTAAATAGTGTAAATCTTATGTAAGTTATACACAGAGAAAATGTGAGAAATACAGGAAATTTGAGGTTATTAAAAACGCAGTATATTACACAGCACTTATTTCGATTAACCGCTTTACTTAGAATGATTACTTCGCTACTTATGTAAATAAAAAATACGTCTTAGTTGGCAATAACATAAATGGTAGTTGACTATAAAGAAGCACTGTTGCTTATTTGCGGCTATTTTGTTAAAATAATCTATTAACTATTGCTCGCATCATATGACAATAATTGTAAGTAAAATAATGAAATAAAATAAGTAATCAAGTAATCATTTTATGTCCTCTGAATATCGGTGCCCGAGAACAAAAAATGAAACACAAAACGGAGGTATAAAAATGATGAAACTGATCGAAACCGCTGGCACACGTGGGTATACAGGGTGGTTAAGAAGTAATCGAGGGTTTAATGTTTGTTTGCTACGTTACTAAATCCTGATCCGCTGGGAATCTTTATAATTTGGTTGGTCATTGAAGAGAACTTGATCCCCAATTTAATCTCTTGATATTTTTCTTACTTCAGTGCATTCTGAAGAATTCGTTTTACTCTAAAAATATTGAACTATGCAAGAACTTATGCTAAACTTATTTAGTGCTTACGTAAAGATTAAAAGTGAATTTTGTAAGAAAATATGTTACTTTGAAAATACATTTTAAATTTACTAAATGTTTTAATGCAACATAAATCAATTAATTAGTGCAGATTATGTATGCTATGGAAAATTTATGTGGATATTTCTAATAAGGTCGTCTGCAGGAGTGGATTTAAGGAGTTTACAAAAGAAGCAGACTGTCAAATTAATTTTAGTCCATTGTTTTTAAATTCAATGCAGTAGGTGATATCTGTCCTCCTGTATTCAAGACAATCTCCTTAAAGATGAAGGAGAAGCATGAATCAAGATAAATGTAGTACTACAGAAGGATACTGAGAATAACATGGACCAAACACGTGAGCAACGACGAGGTTTTGGAGAGAATGATAACAAAAAGTAAACGTACACTTAACACCAGGAAGAGACAGTTGAAGTTTCTGGAGCATGTAATGAGAAAGAAGTGTTTGGAGAATCTGATACTCATAGGGCGGATAGAAGGAAAGAGAGTCAGGATAACAGCACGTGACATAAGGGCTACAAGGGACAGGAAGCTGCGGATGGCCATGATCGCCTAAGGGGAAATAGTACATAAAAGAAAAAAAGAAGTGTAGCTAAAGAGGCTGACATTTTTATGGGGGCGCACTTTTGGGTCTGCTGTATAAACCTGTATGGTTTTTATTAAAACAAAAATGTGATTTCAATGTCGGTGCACTACTCCTAGTTGAAGGAGCTTTTCAATTTCGAGTAACTTAAACTATGGCATCTGTACTTAAGTACATATGCCATAGTTTAGTTAAGTGATTGTTATCTTAGCCAACAATAAACATTATCCAGTGATATATTCAGGATTGTTTTATAGTTGTTGTTTATGCAAAAACTGTGATCGAATCACAGGTGCGTTCTTTTAATACCTCAGCACCACTGTGTGGGAAAAACAACTTGGTTGTTATCATGGAAATGTTACTTATATCCCTTGATAGGAGTTTGAGGACATGTGCTACCTCTTTTTAGGCCTGTATATATATATATATATATATATATATATATATATATATATTAACAGGCCTAAAAGAAGTAGCACATATCCTCAAAGAGAAGTACTCTTTTTAGGCCTGTTTATATATATATATATATATATATATATATATATATATATATATATATTAACAGGTCTAAAAAGAGGTAGCACATGTCCTCAAACCAACTCCTATCATATATATTGTGTATGGGTACGTATTTCAAGGCTATCACAATGCGTTTAGTATAATAAAGGAAGCTAAAGAAGGTGTTTATTATTCATTAATATTTCGAGATGAGAATCTCATCTTCAGAATAAAAGGAGAGCTTAATTTCACGTCCGTCTGCTGATGAGCCGCACCTTTAAAGGCATAGCCTTCAAATATCTACCCATACATCTTATGTACACAATGCTTCAAGCAAATTGCAAAACTCTCATATACTCTCATATATATATATATATATATATATATATATATATATATATATCCTCTCTATCATTATAAAGACCATTGTTTATTTATTTGTTTGTGCATATATATATATATATATATATATATATATATATATATATATATATATATATTTCCCTCACGTCGGGGAATGGATTAGTTTTTTATGTCTTAATGTAAAATAGTTACAATAATATACATGTTGTTGTCAACTTTGACATTAATTTCACATTAATTTCATATATATATATATATATATATATATATATATATATATATATATATATATATATGAAATTAATTGTTGTCAACTTTGACATTAATTTCACATTAATTTCATATATATATATATATATATATATATATATATATATATGAAATTAATGTGAAATTAATGTCAAAGTTGACAACAACATATATATCGTTGTATATATATATATATATATATATATATATATATATATATATATATATGAGTCGCTATTATGCTGTATTTTTTATTTGGAGACGGTTGGTAGGTGATGGTAAACTCAAGAGATATCTCGATTGGCACTCAATCTGCCCCATGGAAAAGTCATTGGTATTTACAGACCACTCCACGAAGACAGGATGTGACATTAAGGTGTTTTTAATGTAGAGTGTCCATACGCGTAGATATGATCCAAGGGCAAAAATTGGCTGCACTCTCACTCCGGAGCTGGGATCAACCAACCCACTTTAGAGCAGTGATGAAGATTTGCTACAGGAGTGAACCCCCAAAAATGAAATTACTTCATAACCTTAAGTGGAAGAGGGAACAGATTCTACGCTTTGATCCTATATTTACACGAAACACGTTGGTAGGGTGTAGAACGAACTCATTTTTAATGTCGTGGTGCCCATACACGTATATATGGATCAAGGCTGAAAATGGCTTAATCCCTGCGACTCATATCACGCTGGCATTGGTATCCACTAATCCTAGGAGAGGTTGTGCCACAGAATTGTATTACCTCGTGACTAGGCATTCCTCATGGCATTTAACGTGAACTGTTCGAAGATAGAAACACAGCAGAATAGTGAAAAACAGATACTACGCTTTGATCTCATTCGATAATTAACTTTTAAACTGAATTTTTAAAAATAAAAACGCTTTCTTGGAACTTTTATTTTATGTTTAATTTAAAGTTAAAAGATTAAATTTACTATTTCCAGTAAGCAAAATACTTTGGTATATTTCAAACAGAAATTATATTGATTGGAATCTAAAATATTTAAAATTTTTTAATCTTTCAATTTTTCGGCCATTTTTGAGCGATCGACACATTTGCAAACAAAAGTTAATACTCGGTTTTAAAAATCTTACAAAAATAAAATATACATCTGCGACACATTATTTTTGGAAAATTAGCGAATTTAATGTTAAATTAATGTGATTTACACAAGTATTATTTATAGTATGAAATTTAGAAAAAACCTATTTCTTAAACACAAAGTTGACCTTTCTAACCTTTTTACCGTATATGAAATATGTTGACAGATACGTGATAAGATTATTGTATGTCGATCACAAGTGACATAATTGTACAAATCTTTTCCTGTAAGGAGAACAAACCCTGAAACAGATTAATTGTAAATGTACACATAAAAATTACCATACAAAAAACTTCAACTACACCAAAAAAAAAAAACAAAACCAAAAAAACAATAAAAATTATTTTAAAAATACGAAACATGACGATTTGTATTAAACTTTTAAATTTTCGATAAGTAAATATAATCTTCACTTTTTTGAAAATATATAAATTATTATAATTAAAAATTAAAAAATGAAAGCAATTCTTTTAAAGTTTCATTTTAATCGAAAATATATTTTTCTTCAGACTATAATGTTCTTAATATATATTATTTATTAAAGTAATTAAAAGTTTATCAAATTAAATAATGTCATACTTTTTATTGCCTTTTTTATTTTACTATTGGGAGCAGATTTTCGGAAATAAAGGCAAAATGTTAAAAAAATAGTTGATTTACATTTATCAATGACTCCTGCGTTTAACTAATAAAACCAATTTTCGCAACAAAATTTAATTTCTTAAAATTTCATGAATTTACGTGGAGTGAGGTAACAGACGTAAAAAATAAATTTACCAAGATCTTTTAAAAATAATAATTTTAAAAATAATTTCATTCATTTGTGAATAAGTCATGAAAGTTTTATTAAAATCTGACAATTACTTGATTTTTGCAAGAATTTCCAAATTAAAACGGAAATAACTGAGTTATGCAATAGTACGTTTTCCATTGTAAACTTTCGTAAAGATTTAGTTACCCGGTAATTCAAATCAAAACAATATTTTTACCAAAATTTCGAACGTATTAGAAGGGATTAAAAAATTAACAAAAATAATTAGAAATACTTTGTTCTTTCCTCTTAATAATAACAAACATTTTGATGAAAAAAGTTCGTTTTTATTAAGTTTGGGGCCTTTTTTATTCATGCTATACTGTTTGTCAGCGGTTTAGTGGAGGTACCTACTCCAGCATCATTTAGCAAGAAAATAAATGTAATAAGCCATTCTTTGTAGTGTCGCTATAACATTCTAAATGGCCTATTTATGAGCTAGTCTACTTTCGAGTCTAGAATAACGCTAGATCAACAATCTGAAGCCCAGTGGGAGATTGACGTGAAATATTTTTTCCATACTTTTTGAATTAATAGTTTTAGTACTTGCAAAACTTTTAGTGGTCACATAGTAAATCAACGTATGTGTTTTGAAATTAAAGAGAAGGAAAAGGCAGTAACGAACATGGAAAATATCTGAAAACGAATGGAAAATAAATGAAGGAAAAGGAAAAAAGTAAAAAAAAAAGAAGAGTGCACGCATGCAGACTATTAAAGAAAGAAAGAAAGAAAGAAAGAAAGAAAGAAAGAAAAGATGATTGAAACTGAGGTAGAAAGACGATAAAAGAGTTAGGCTAAACAAATAAGTAAATAAATAAGAACTTAAATAAACTGGGAAAAAATAAAGAACGCGCAAGGAAAATACGTGTAAATAAAATAGAAAAAAGAAAAGGAAAATAAAAGAAAAATAAAAACGAACAAGGAAAAAAAAGAAGGAAAGCAGTGCAAGTAAACTTAGGGAAAAAGAAAGAATGAAAGAAAACCATCAGAACGGGGAAACATTATAAGAAAACAAAACAAAAACAAACGTAAATACCCAAATGAACAGAGAAAAGAAAGAAAGAAAGAAAAAAGAAAAAAGAAAGAAAGAAAAAACATGAATGTGTTTCAGTACAACAGGAAGAGAGAAGACTAAAGTTTATTTGTCAATTGTGGAAGGAAAAAGAAGTAAAAAATAAAAAAAGAGAGAAAATACAGATCTCGGAAAGTTGCTTACGAAGTGACTTTCTCTAAATTTCTCTCTCACGCACATTTTATCCCCCCCACATATATAAAGCCAAGCGACGTGTTATATATATATATATATATATATATATATATATTAATTCGCCAAATATTGAGATTAGGATAGACCATTGAAGGCTGAGCATAGGTTTCATTAAACTTGTCAGATACTTGTAAATCTATCTCCCCATGGAAAGTTAAGACGAGACGGGGTGGGGGGTGTGACAAAAATGCAGGCAAGAAGGCCAACAGGCGTGCAGACTTGGTGTGAGAAAGGAGGATATTCTGAGAGCGACACCGTTTGTTGCATGAGAACGTAACTCCTATTAATTTTATGCATTTGCCTCTCCGGCTGTTTCTTTTTTTCTTGTTTGCCTTCTGTTTTTCTGCTTGGGGAAATTGTTAGGACGAATTCGAGAAGAATTTTGCAAAAGTGGGATTCCAAGAATAAGAAGAAAGCAGTTGAAAATGGAAAATAAGGAAAAGGAATAATGCAAAAGAAAAAAGTGGAAGTTGAAATGGAAAGAAAGATTTAAGGCAGAAACTAGAAATGCAATGAAGGAGAGGAGGCCATAAACTGGGTAAGGTCAATTCTTCCGCAAAATCTCTCATATTAAAGTTAAAAGTACAGATAGCCAATTTAGAACTATATAAATATGTAGTCAAATAAGTCTAAGGCACTTTTCCATGAATAAAGACACACATGCAGTCAAAAAACTGGGTTTTGAAAATTAGTATCACGATTTGATTGGATACAGTGAAAACAAGACACTTATATATATATATATATATATATATATATATATATATATATATATATATATATTGTAACAAAGTTGTAGAACTAGTAGGTTTTTTATCTACTGTTCATGCATTTACTTTTATAAAAAGTGCTCGATACAACGTAAAGCATTATATTGTAATGGTTGTTACAATGGTTTATCAATTCTTAGTATCACTACACAAAAATCTTCACGTTTCGAAGCTGCTACGTGCGCTTCTCGTCGGGTGATATGTTGAAATCTCAGCTTATTTCAACTTATCACCCGATAAGCGCCCGTAGCAGCTTCGTAGCAGCTTCGTAGCAGCTTCGTAGCAGCTTCGAAACGTGAAAAATTTTTGTGTAGTGATACTATGAATTGATAAACCATTGTAACAACCATTACAACACACATATATATATATATATATGTGTGTGTGTGTGTGTGTGCATACTTAATATATATATATATATATATATATATATATATATATATATATATATTGTCATCCGCAGACAGATCTGTTTCGCAGCTCATCAATACGGTTAGACTGCGATTGCTTTTTAACCTAGGATTGAAACCCGACCGAATTGGCGTCAGTCGGCGATTCTACCTATAGCCTCTAGAACAATGAAAAACAAGTTTGTAAAGAAATACATTGTTTTGATATTATCCATTTGTAATTCTTTAACTAACAAGAGAACGACAGTTCTTTGCTGCTACAAGGCATCTACCCCACAAAAACAAAACTCAGCTAAGGACAGAGCATAAAGTTATCCAACTTTAATTGGTATTTCACAGAGTAGCAAAGTCCAATCGCGAGAGAAGCAAAAAAAAAAATCATACGGGACATAAAGGGAAATTTAAAATTATAGAAGAGTAGAAAGAAAGAAAAGTAAAACAAATACGAAAATATAAGGAAAAGAAGGTTGGAATAATCAAAGCAAGAAGAAATAAAAACAGAAACAACAAATAAAAAAAGCCAAAACATTCATTAGGAAAAGAAAAAAAAAAAGAAATAAAAAAGGCGAACAGGCAAACGGTTTGCAAAAATGTTGCGTGCTTTTGTGTATACGGTGGATTGGTGATGTAAACACGACATTTGCTTAGGAAATTTCTAGCAGTGTGCAACACTTAGTGTTATTTATCTAGCACTCAATCGATTGTCTTTACTATCCAAGTGACATTACGAACAATTCATAATATTTCATCTTTGAAGTTATTTGAATTTTAAAAAATCAGTAGGACATTAATTATAAAAAAGTAGTTTTTATTTAATTTTCTAAATGTGGAAAAATGAAATAACATACGCGCATTGATAATATATGGTTTTTTACTCATACAATGAATGAAAGATGTACTTTTTTGGCTATAGATAAACTCAAAAACGTGAAATGTCAAGCTGAACACAAGTGTTGGACAGTAGCAACTTACATAATTTCTGACAGTGGGGTTTACTTTGTACAATGCCCGGAAATCATTAAAGGTAGGTTTGAATAAGAAGAGATTAAGGAACAACATGGAGTCAGTAAAATGATAAAAAAGCTTAGAATATACATGATAATATTTTTATTCTTCTTCTTCTTCTATGTGCCCTGTCCCTTCAGGACGTAGGCGATCATGGATCTCCACGTCTCCCTATCCCTTGTGGCTCTTAGTATGTTTGCTCCTGTTGCTCCTGGCAACCCCCGTTCCGTCATCCACCTGATCAGACCCTGCAAATATGTTATCCGCTGCCTTCCTCTGTCTCTCCTTCCTTCTATCTGTCCAGTCAGTATCAGGTTCTCCAGGCTCTCCTTCCTCATTACAAATTTATATTAAAAACATTAGTTTATTGCAACGCAAGAGCCATTGTGTTTCGGTACTATCTTATTAACACCTCGTCACGGCTCTTGTGTTGCAGTAAGCTATGTTTTTATTATAAACTTATAATAAAAGTATTAGCATATATAATGCTCTACTAAGTATAGAGTAAATCACTACAAGCAGTTGACTACTAACCCATTCGTTTGTACTGTTTCTAAGATTATATATATATATATATATATATATATATGCTATGCACTCTTTTAGTGTAATGAGAATGAGACAAAGGACAAAAGACAAATCGCTAAAAATGAAAAAACCGAGAAGAAACAAGATAATAACTAAAGGAACACAAACTGAAAAGGCTAAAAACAAATCGGAAAAAACAAAGAAGCTACGAAAAGAGAAATTAATTAATGGCTACGAAAAGAGAAATTAATTAATGGCTACGAAAAGAGAAATTAATTAATGGCTATGAAAAGAGAAATTAATTAATGGCTACGAAAAGAGAAATTAATTAATGGCTACGAAAAGAGAAATTAATTAATGGCTACGAAAAGAGAAATTAATTAATGGCTAAGAGATGAGATGGGAAAATTAAATCCTAGATCGAGATAATTAGAAGAAAGTGTAAAACGCAAAAGGGAAGAACAAGAAAGTGAGAAAACCAAAATGGATCAAAAGAAAAAAGAGACCAGGAAGGGGAAACTGTAAGCAAGAGATCTGAGAAAAAATGTCATGACGACGACGACGGATAAGAATATCTTGTACGAAAGCGACTCAACGTAGCGTAAAAGTGGAATTGGCGGGTCATGTTAAAATTTCAGCCGAACACGTTACGTTCATTTTCACACAAACAAAAAGTATTGATCCATAATATTACATAATGCTAAGGTCAGGGTCAGAATGGTCAGTGATTGGCTAGAGTACCTCGTGTGCGAGGTATTCTGACAGTAATGTACTGCATTTGTACTGCATTTGTCTGCGTTTCGGATATAAGTCCAAAACTGCGCGAATTCAACAGAGAGCCGCAAGAACTTTGAAGTGTCGATGAACCTCCCGACTAAGACCACCCACAGAGGGACGCTAAGCCAGTGGGCAACATGTGTTACCGTGATTTCATTAACCCTGCTGCCTTTTAGAATTCAAGCTTCCACTACTCTCTTCTAATAAAACGAATAAGAAAAAGGAATCATCTTTTTCGTTGATACCATTTTATGTAGTTGTGTGGCAACATAAAACGCAACAATATCTCTCACCGACTCCGCTAGAATTGAATAGACTGGCTTTCTAGTTTGGGTTAACAACCAGTCTAGAAGGGAAACTCTAAATTCAAAATAGGTTGGGTGTGTGACTAGTAACTACATTTCGTAAAAAAACAGCAGCACCAAGCGTATTGTGTCTGTGGCTGTATGCTCCACAAAATTAGCATAACATAACATCTTATATATATATATATATATATATATATATATATATATATGTATGTGTGTGTGTGTGTGTGTGTGTGTGTGTGTGTGTGTATTATATAATATGAGTGATAAAAAGTTTTTGGCCTCATCCATTTCTCAAACTTGTTCAAATGACCATAATGTAACAAATTAAATTAGCCACTGTTTTCTTTCCAAATAACAAAAAAAAAAAAAACATTGTTATTTTCATTTTTCTACTGCAGACGAATATATTGAGATTGATTGATTTGTTTGTTTAACGGTATAATAATTCCTTATGTGTCATATAATAATGAAAATTTCTTTGGATCTTTGAAGCAGTAAAAACTAAAAACATGTTATTCTGCTTTCACAATTGATTATATAGTTGATGATACTCAGCTTTGTGCATATACATATTTTTGTGGAAATAATTACTAGAGGTGGTGATATGTGTGTCTTATGTTGTATTTTTGTTGAAGTTACATTTTAGAATACAGTTTGATTTCTATAAGAAATTGTTGGTTATTATATCGATCAATATCATGAAAGATTTCTTTTATACTGATTGCTTGGTTGGTTGATTTTCTTTAGTTGTATATTGGCCTCCGTGGGTGATTAAATGCCGAAATCTATTTTGAATACAATATTATAACTTCAACTAAATATATTTTGAACACTATTGTATACCTTCAAAAATACAGATACAATGTATTGTTGGTCATTTTGATATAAATAGGTATTACTAGTCATTTTTTAATATTAAAATGTATCGCTGTTATTTTTACTATAAAGATGTATTTTATATTTTCGCAGTGTTTTGTTTTTGCTCGTAGAGAGGGTTCATTGTTTGCCTATATCTGGGACCCTATCAGGTGTTACCACGCTGGGTCAGGGTGGACCTGGGAATCTCAGCAATTAAAAGGTGGTTCCACGCTCTTCAAAACTTCCAATTTCCAAATCAGAAACCTAAAAGTAACAAATATGTTATACATATTATTTTAAATTAAGGTTCACTTGAGTTTCTAGTATAACCATTCGGTGTTGACGTAATGGCTTTCTTGCTTGTCTCTTATTCAGTTACGCTTGAATTGTGAGTTCGATCCTCTCTCGGTGCTACATACTTGCTTGCTTTATTCGAAAAATAGAAGTAACAATTAGTAAATCCCTTTATATTTGGGAACTTCGACGTGGTATAAGGATTAGTAAACTTGTTTTATTAGATCAGTTACAGTTGAGTAGAGAATTCGATCCTCACTATGTGCTCCACACTTACGGCCTTGTGCCACATCTAAGCTACGCTTAGAAAAGCATACTTTCCTGGCTTCGGCTGAAGCAGGTTCAAAATAATATTATGCTCAAGCCTTAGGTCGCATCCCTCCCCAGGTTGGACCTCCCCTTCTGAGATTGTATCACATCTAGGCCAAACTCAGTAAATCTCTACATGCATGTATGTATTTAATGTGTTGCTAGCAACTGTACCCTGTTAAAAAAAGAAAAACAAAAAACAAAACAAAACAAAAAGAACACACACACACACACACACACACACACACACACACACACACACACAAAAATACTTGCTACGGAAACCAGAGCAGCCACGCCCAGAAGGTTATGGTTTTATATTTCACAGGACAGTCTACAGGATTAACGTATGGTACACAAACCAACTTAACACATTTATAGCGCTCTCAGTGTAGGTAAAACTCCCCTAAAAGTCCAAGCAGATAAATATTATTCATAAGGATGAATTCAACAGACAAAGAATATAAAAAAGTATCTTTATACGTATAATTAATATGGTTGAATGGATAATAAAAAGATATTGTCTTGATAAAAAAAATAGCAACAACAGAATGATTAGCGTGTAAACACAAAAGGCGGGAAACATGAAAATTTTCTAAATTTGGGAACTATGTTGAGCCAAGAAATTTTTAACGATGTCTCGTACACGAAGACGTGCACTTCCGTGAATAAACTTCCCTCGTACAATCGCCCCCATCAAGAAGTAATTTTTCAACAAGCGCCCTCCTCGAAAAAGCGCCCTTGCCACAATCAGGAAAATCTGTGTTTTTAATTTCAAATAAGCACTTCCTTCCAAATGTGTATAAAATTTAAAAAAATGCAACTTACAGAGGCGTTCGTATTTTTCTAAACGCTATTTAACGTTATTCATAAAAGCAATTTTGTTTGATCTAATATCTTTTCAAAGGCCCAAGTGAAGTTTATTTTTAAGTGTCAGTAAATGTTCTCATCGGTTTTGGGATATAATCTGTTTTATAACAGATAAATATTTCTCTTTCTGTCCCTTGTTGCTTTTTATATATTTTGTCCTGTTATTTCTCCCAAACCCTGCTCTGCCATCCATTTGTTTAAGCCCATCAAGTATATCACGTGCTCTTTTCCCCGGTCTCTTTCCCTCTGTATAACTATATCTATTATTGGTTATTTTTATATAAAAAATATTCTATGGTATTTTTACTATACAAATGAATTTTTATACTTTCATCATATTTTTTTTGTTTTTGTTTTTGGTGTGTCGGGAAGCACTATTTGCCCATAGCGTGGCCCCTAACAGCTGCTACCACCCCAGGTCAGAGTGAATCTGGGAATAACAGCAATTAAGAGATGGTTCCACGCTCTTCAACAACCCTAACTTCCAGATCAAAGATATTGCTGTGGGATGCCCACTATCTTGAGTGGCTCTTGGGTGAACATTATTGAAAAAAAAATTTAGGTTCGGACACTGATAGTTAGGGCCCAAAATATACAACTAACCCAGCTACAAAGTAGGCCTAGATATTTATACTCTATTTATACTCTAATGTTTGAGGAGCAGATTGATTTGATTTGGTTGTTTTTGTTTTGTTTGGGTTATTTAATGCTAAAATCTAAATATTTTAATGCAATTTTATGCTTTCAAACATAATTAGCTTTGATTTGATTTGGTTTGATTATTTTCTGATAACTCTTGTGGAAGGGTAGACACAGTAACGCTTGTGGTTAGGAACATGTGGTTAGGTTTCTATTTTTATGAGACTTTTGCAGATTGTTTTTGTGGTGACATTTAGACGAAAAAAAAAACGGTTCTCTCTCAAGTAGTGACGTCACTGAGACACAAACCAAAACAACTGAAAGTATATCTTTTCCTCGCCCAGTCTGGTGTATCCAACCGTATTCCTTCCTAACATATAATTTACTTAGACTTAAAAAGAAATACGGAAAAACGGAAAATTTAATATCTTTATGAGCATGAAGAATTTGTGTTCCGAAACACATATGAGTTGTACATAATATAACGCGCGAGCTATACACACATATATCAGCGCATATCAATTGAACAATGACAGAATGCATAAAAACAATTAGCAATCCTCTCTATTATAATAAAGACCGTTGTGTATTTATTTGAATATACATCTGTAACAGTTAGCACACTAGTTCTAATTCATATATATATATCCCTCCTGCCACGCTCGTCGAGAGAGAAGCAATAGCGAGGCAGCATCGGCTCAGTTCATTCTCTTTACTACCAGTTATGAAAGCTCTTGCCGCGTGTTTGCTCTATAACAGTGCCTTATTATTTTATCTTTTTTTGTAATAATGATGTTAAAGAGTAGGGAAGAATATATATATATATATATATATATATATATATATATATATATATATCGGAATAATGCTTCATACCACAGAACAAAATGACATATCTGAATAAACACAATTTTATGCTAATTTTCTTTTTTTTTAATATTAGGACCTATGCTGCCTTTTACATATTTTATGTTAATGTTCCAAGCCCTAGTAAAGAAATAGGATTTCAAATATTATTTTTCGAAGAAAGATTTCCTTTCTTTTGAAGACTAGTACAACGGAGTCTTTATATCTCAATTTACCGTAAATTTGGTTTCAGGCCACAGTAAATTGTGCATAGTAAATATTAACAAATAAATTCAGAAATTTAAGACACCCACCCACTTATTAATTCTTTCTTGAGATGTTTTACAAAAAGAATGGCTACTGTAACTGCTATAGTGCACATTTAGATATGATTGTGTAAGGCAAGCTGCTTCGTTTGATTAAAGAAATAAAGAAAAAAAAACGGAAAAAATACAGAGAAAAAAGAACAGTGACATCAACATTAGAGTGTATGAGGTGTTCTCTCAGTGATCTACTGAAGAATAAATATGAAATTTCCTAAACATTATCCCAACCAACGTAAACCTGAAGAAGGCCGGAGTGCATAACGACTGAAGTGTTGTGATAATAACAACAAAGAGGAGGATATTGGAAATAATAACTCTTCATTACAGAAATTCAGAGAGAAAATATCTTTTGAATCTAGGCCGGTCAGTGTAGAATACATTTTGAAATGTACTGGTGTGGTGTTTCTACAGCATATCTCGAGATTCTGGACAAAATCCAAAGAAGCGTCTGAAATGTAATCGATTCTGAACTGGCATCTCGACTTCAGTCAGTTTGTCACCGTCGTGACGTGGCTTCCCTCTGTCTTTTCTAAAAATATTAATATTAAAATTGTCCTGATGAGTTTTTTTCTTAGTGTCTTGACTGTATAAATTTAAGCGTACTACTAGATTGGCAACTAGGTCTCACTGTTTTATTGTTTAAATAGCTAGGTGCAACTGACAGTTCTATTCTAATAGTTTCTTTTCTAGTACTTCTCACCTGTGGAATTCCCTTCTGTTTTCTTGCTTCCCTCATAACTGCTTCTTCTTCATGTGCCGTGTCCCTTCAGGATGTAGGCGATCATGGACTTTCACTTGGTTCTGTCTCTTGTCGTTCTCAAAATGTTTCCTCTTCGTGTCTATCTCAAACCCTGCTCTGCCATCCATTTGCTCAGGCCTATCAAGTAGGTCTAGCGCTGCCTTTTCCTGTCTCTCTTTCCCTTTATCCGTTCTGTGAGTATTAAATGCACCAGGCCCTCCTTTCTCATTATATGTCCCAGAAACCTCATCTGTCTTTACCTTATGTTAAGTATGAGTTCTCTCCTCGTTCCCACCCTCTTCAACGCCTCATTGTTAATCAGGTGCTCAGCATCCTTCTGTAAAACCCCATTTCTGCTGCCTCAAGCCTCTCCTTCATTCTTGAGAAAATCGTCCAACATTCACTGCTATACAGAAGGACAGACATCATATTACATTTCAACACTGTCTTTTTTGTTTCCAATGAGATTGCCCTGTCTCTCAGTAGTCTGGTTAGCCTTTGAAATGTTTCCTTGGCCATGTCAATGCGTCTTCGGATCTTAACATCGCACTTTACATCCTCTGTCAGCACACTTCCCAGGTATTTAAATTTCTTTACTTGTTTTATTTTAGTTTCTCCGATCTGTAGTTGGCATTTTAGGGTCTTCTTTTTGCTGAAGACCATATATTCAGTTTTCTTGAAGTTTATGCTTAGTTCTTTCTTCTCGCTATTTCTTGCTACCTTCTGTAGGAGGTCCTGCATTCTCCGTTCCGTGTCCGCTATCAGCAGTGTGTCATTTGCGTATCTCACATTGTTGAGAATGTGTCCGCCAATGATGAATCTTGGCAAAGATTTTATTTCTCTCAGATTTTTCGCTATATAATTTGAATAGATCTGGTGAGAAAACACATCCCAGTCTTACGCTCCTTTCTATTTTTGTATACCTACTGAATTCACTTCTTATCCGTACACAAGCGCTTTGCAGCCAAAATATATTCTTGATTATCCTCACGTTTTTTTCCCGTAAATGTCAAGGTTGACGAGCATCACTATCAAGTCTTTGTGGCGTACTTTGTCAAATGCCTTTGCGTAGTCTATAAAGCACAGATATATTTCCTTCTGCATTTCTATTGCTCTTTCAGATAGCACTCTGAGCATGAATATCGCATTCCTTGTTCCGGTATCTTTAACAAAGCCACATTTCTTGTCCTATCTCTGGGTCGATTCTGCCGCTCGCTCTGTTAATCAGAATCCGGATGATGAGTTTTGTTATGTAGTTCATTAAGCTGATTGTTTGGTGGAGTTCACATTCCTTTGCTCCTGGCTTCTTAGGTGGTGCTATATGTTCTCCGGTATATTGCCGCTGTTGTAGATTTCGTTTATTATTTCTGTGAGCCTGTCTATGCAAAAAGCCTTCTAAGAATATCAACATCACTATTACAATCCCATCGAGTCGTGCTGCTTTATTTCTATTCAATTTTACCATTGCCGATTCCACTTTGGTTTTTACTATTTCTGGTCCATCCGTATTTTTGTGTATTGCTCTCTCTTGTTGTGGAAGAGATTGCCAATATACTCATTCCATCTCTGAAGTATTTTTCTAGTATGAGTGTAATGTCCTTTTTTTTTATACATCCTGTTGCTGAGGAGGTCTTCTGTCCTGTTAGTTCCTTTTTTTTTTAATGTATGGAGTACTGCTGCCATTTATGGTCAGGTGCCCCTGCCGTTCTCCTCAGTGTTCTTGACAAGCTCCAAAGGAGAGTCTGTAATGTGATAGGTACTGATCTGGCGACTCGTCTGCAGCCACTTTCCCATCGTCGAAATGTGGCCTCCCTCTGTCTCTTCTATAAATACTTTCATGGCTTCTGCTCGGATGAGCTTAAGTCACTGATGCCTCCTCAACAGGTGTTTACCCGTTCAACCAGACTGGCAACTGGGTCCCACCCATTCACAGTCAGGTTAGCCAAACGCAGACGACAATTCTACTCCTGCAGCTTCCTCTCTCGCACTTCCCGCCTGTGGAACTCACTCCCGTATTCTTGCTTTCCTGACGGCTACGACCTCCAGAAATTTAAAAGCAAAGTTAATACTCACCTACTAACCACTGGCCTCTAGCTCTCTCCCCTCCCCTGTATAACCTTCCCTTTCTCTCCGCCCATGTATCTGTCATTGCACCTGCTTTCTCAGCTTTCTATTGTTCCTTTCTAACTAGCTTGTACTCCTCACTCTTTTCTAATTAATCTTTTTACATTTATGTGACCCCCTGCACATCAGTGGCGTTTCTGCCTTGCTCGGGGTGTAATGATTAAAAAAAAAAAAATATCACCATTATTTGTCGTTCTCAGTCTCTCTAGTTCGGCACATTTGTTGTTGAGCTATCTTTCTTTTGCCTGATTACATTTTTAATTACAATCTTCAAAACTTTAAATTTAACGTCAATCACCCTTCTATCTTCTTGAATCCTGTTTCTTTATAGTCCCTTTTCTCACTTCACCTCACTAAAGTCTTCTCCTTATCTTTCACTCCCTCTACCCCACTGTGTCCTAGTAGCATTATTACCTTTCTTGAGGTGAAATGATGAAAAATAGATAGATGGAGCTACGTCATTGTGGTATATGACCATTGACTCGTAGGAAAATATTGCAAAAACAATCTGAAATATCAATGCTGGCTCTTATTTACAGAAGGAAGGAAGTACAAATGAAAAGATTTGAAACGGACAACTTATTCCATTTCACTGAAACAGATGTTAAACAAATTCTTTATTTCTTTCATTTTCTCATTGAAACCAAGTAGCGTCTCTGATATGCCTTCTCTGTCTTTTCACGAAATCAAAACGGAATAGCCTATTATTTATGAGGTATTAACAGCAGAAGTTAAGCATTTATTCTTTCTTTCTTTCTTTCTTTCTTTCTTTCTTTCTTTCTTTCTTTCTCCGAAACCAAGTAGCGCATCTGATATGTCTTTTCCGTCTTTGTACAGTATAAAAACAAAATAGTCCATTATTTATAGGCAGGGCACAGCGGTCGTGCTAAGAGCAGGTATTTATTTTTTCAACAATCTCCTTCCTTTTCAATGCATTTAATTCAATATTAATCACCACTATATAGTGATAATTTCAGATAAAAATTCACATAATAATTACGATTTAGGCTGCGAACTTTTTGATCCACACTCCTATACAATAACAAACAAATCAACTTAAAATATTAATTAATTTTTTAAGACAATATCCGAACATGTGTAATATATTTATATACGTTTTTGTTTATGGGAAAGTATGAGCAATATTTACACGTCAGTATTCTTCAAACGTTATTTTTAGTGGATACCCGTGTTTAAAATAGACACCTTATTTTTTTAACGCTTTAAACAGTATTGGCCCGCAAACTCAAGAAAACTTAAATAAGAAAATGTGTACTTGTTGTGGAGTAGTTTTCGCACTGAAGGTTATAATCGTGCTATGTCGATTGCTAATCGACTTAACGTACCCAAAATATTAGGAACTTGGTAATCTTCCACTGTAAGTTGACTCCTTAGTATTCGGCTAACTGCCGACTAATATAAACTGCTTTAGTACAACGATGTTCAAACTGGAACTAATAGTTCTACTGAATTCCAATAGAACTCTAAAGAACTCTCTAGAAATTCTAAGAACTCCTAAGAACTTCCCAAGAACTTCTCGAGTTAACTTCCTGTTGACTCTTATTAATATAGGAGGGAGAGTCTGAGGAATAGTTGTGTTTCACCATAACAATTCTCTGTATGTGATCGAATCTATGTCCCCCACTGTAGGAGAAACTACCGTTTGATCCAGCGTGTTTTAGACCGTTATGGCAAATAGTTAACCCCCAAACTGGGGTCAAAATATTAGGTTGTCGTCATGAAATGACGCACTTTATAGGAAATGAATAAACGCTTCTGAAATGTTAAATATCAAATTTATTTAGATAAAATAGGCATTATGTTGATGAAAGACTATTCTCCAGCTTACCTTTAAATTCTTGATTCCATCTTTTAAACAATCTTCATCCTTTGATGTGGTAAACAGTTCAAATGCTTCGATTACCACTTCTTTATTGGAGAATGTTTTATTACGTATGAAACATTTAAAAACTTTCATAAGTGATAATCAGTAGGAGAGGTATCAGGTGATTATTGAGGATGAGGCAAATTTCTTAATTCAGGACAGGCAGCTTTTGAACAGTTGATTGACAAGGGTCTGGCCGTATATTGTTGTGCAGCAAAATTGAAACATCTCTATTCAGAAGTCTAGGATTTTTCTTTTTCATACAATCGATTTCTTCACAATAAGAGGTTGTTACTTTTCCATAGATGAATAACCCCTTTAAATGACCACCATGCAGTAATCATTAACTTTTTAGGGTTCAGTTGAAGCATTGGATTTTGTTTTAGTAACTCACTTGCATTTAACCATTAGCCTATTCTCTCAAAAAGTAACTCATTTCTCATTGCATGTAATGACTAGATGCAAAAAAAGAAAAAAACAAAAAAACAAAACAAAACAACAACAACAACAAAAAATGTTTTTTTTCCCAGTTTGTACTCATAGAGTAAGATTACTCGACATTGTTTAAATGCAAAAACTTTCATTGAACTTATGGTTAACAATATATTGAAAGAAAAAATTATCCGGAATCAAAATAGAGTAAAAAATAAGTAAAGTTTTTATATGTATATATATATATATATATATATATATATATATGGATGCATGTTTCATTAAATAATATAGACAAATTTTGTCTATTTTATGTATATTTTTCTCATATTGTCTGATGAGCTTAATAGCATTATCATTAAATGGAGAAAGAAAATTACAATTTTGATACATAATGTTTTTATGATCCAATCTAAGATTTCGGCTTACATAAGCCATTTTCAAAGATGTCAATTACATTATATAATATATTCCCGGACAGACTGTTTTTGTTTACATGAAAGATTTCCAAGCAACAACAAACACGTACATACGAGATGCTGGAAGCGAATATCGCACCACAGCTCATGACGTCACACATGAAATAGCCAAAGAAAAATTGAATACCCTTAATAGCAACAAACAGGATATCTACAATAAACTAAAAGATATAACTATCCCGGACCAACTGGAGGAAATTGGTCATGCATCAATGAAAAAATGCTGCCTAAGCACACACACACACACACACACACACACACACACACACACACACACACACACTATATATATATATATATATATATATATATATATATATATATATATATAAGGTTACTTCGTCTTCGTTAGACAATCGAATCAACAACCAACCAAAAAATGCGTCATTTCATGTGTGACAATCTAATATAAAAACAGATTCTTATAGCAAAAACCAGCGACACATTTTTGGAAAAATACATATTCTAGTCATATGAGTCAGTCAGTTAAGTACCATACGTCATAAACGCTTAGGCGATCATGTCTCGAAAGAGACATGACTGATTGAGCAGAAGATTTTCCTGCAGTGGGTGGCCATTGCTTTCTACGGTAGGCTGGTTGCCAACCAAGGCTATAAAACCCAATCTGTTCTGTTATTTGAACCATAGCCGAAGCGAAGAGACGGATTAATACCTTTCCCAAGGTTATTTGCGTGTAATTGAGCGCAACGAATTTGACTGGAATTCGAACTTGGCTCTCCGATTTCTATTTATATGAACCAATCCTAAAATTTTATCAACATTAAATGGGACACTGAGGTTGATAAGCCGTAAAACAAAATAAACCAAATAAATGAAACTAGATTCTCTCCAAAATCTCTTTACAAAAATACATTAATGAAACCTGATCCCTTACAAAGTGATTTCTTGCAAAGAATACATATTCTATTTATATGAACCTATCCTAAAAATCTTCTCGGTATTAAACCAGAACAGAATCTGTATTTCTTGTAAGAAAATAAACTAAATCAATGAAACAAAATCCAAATCAATGAAAACAGATTCCCTAAAAATACTCTTTACAAAAATACATTAATGAAACTTAATCTCCTATAAAGCGATTTCTTAGAAAATATACCTATTCTATTCATACGGACCTATCCTAAAAATCTTGTTGGCATTGAATAAAGCACTGTGGTTGATGTGCTGTAAAAAAATAAAAATAAAAATAAACCAAACCAAAAGTGATTTCTTACAAAGAATACATATTCTATTTATATGAATTTAAGCATAAAATCTTATCGGCATCAAGTAATTCACCGAGGTTGATATACCGTAAAAGAAAATATAGCAAACCCCACCAACCACATTACTGTAGTAAATGAGTTAAGTGTTTTTTAAAGACCTCCAATCCGTAGTGGCCTGGGGTAGGAAATGGCTGATAAATTTCAATGCCTCTAAAACGAAGCTGTTATCAACTAACCACCATAGACAATCGCATCTACCTCCCATTAGCATGGGACAGGCTAGCCTCTCAGAGAGTAAAATACTACGCCTGCTTGGCCTTACACTTTCGGCGGACCTCAAATGGAATGACTATATCGAATCCATTGCCAAATCTGCTGCCATGAAAGTCGGCTCTCTGTGCAGGGCTCGGAAGTTTTTCCCACCTGAATCTATTCTGCACATATACAAATCTACCATCCGCCCGTGTATTGAATATTGCTGCCATATCTGGTCGGGTGCCCCTGCTGCTCTCCTTGGGCTTCTTGACAAAATACAAAGGAGAATCTGTAACGTGGTTGATACTGACTTGGCAGACCGGCTGCAACCACTCTCTCACCGGCGTGATGTGGCTTCCCTGTGCCTCTTCTACAAGTACTTTCATGGCTTCTGCTCCGATGAGCTTAGATCTCTGGTGCTGCCTAAGCACGAATTTTCACGAGATACTAGATTAGCAACTAGGTCCCACCCTTTTACAGTTAAACAAATAAGATGTAACCGTAAATTCTACTCCAACAGCTTCTTTTCTCGCGCTTCCCGCTTGTGGAACTCCCTTCCACAAGTCTGCTTTCCTGACAGCTACAATCTCCAGGTGTTTAAATGTAGGGTCAATAGACACCTCCTATCACACTAACTCCCAACTATTCTCAGAACACTCTCATCTACCCAACCCTCATTCTCGGTATCCTTACCCGCCTATCACCCACCCTCTGACATTTCCTATATTTAATCATCCTTTCTCCACTCTATGTAGCCCCCTGTGCAGTAGTGGCAGTGACATGCCTTGCTCGGGGTGAAACGCTTATAAAAAACCAACAAACAAACAAACAAAAAAAGCCATAAAAGAATTATAACGTAGCAAATCGACAGTAGACGGAAATCCCACAGCAATTTATTGTTGTGAACGCTTTTATTCAGTTGCCTCGTCCCTTTTAGAGAAACTCCTATTTAAAAATTGAATTATATGTAATGGCAAAGGTTCCATTCAGAATATCTACAAACTTAGTATCTATTGAGAAAGTGCATAATGCTATGCACCATCTACTTTCAAAGGAGATAAACGCACACGTTACAAAATCTGAAATCTCGGTCAAACAAAAATGTTTAGTATGTCTTCTTAGTAAGTGAGAAAGAAAAACAAATGTTTCAACATAATTTCAAATCGACCTTGAAACTATTTAGCAAAGAAATGGTAGTTTTCTCTTAACTGATACAGATATAACATGGATTAAAAATATCTATGGGGCATGATGGGATAAACTCTGATTCATTCATTAAGTCATCCTATAGTTCTTGCTGCTGTTAGAACATTTCAGAGCTATCTCCCGTAATTATCAAAGCGACCCCTAGGGCTGCTGATCGAATATAAAAAAAACAGCAGAGACAATTCTCTCTTTTTATTCTTCTTAGTTCTCAATGGCCTGTTAGCCAGAACATTTGGACATTCCTTATTTTCGCTGAGAATGATTCACGAATCTTCGGACAACTACGTTAGACTTTGCTTTCTTGTGTACCTTGTGTACCTGAAACAGTTCCATTTCGCCCTTTGTTTAGGATAATTGCATTAAATTCTATGTTATGTTTTGTTGTGCATAAAGGATCTGTTTATTGATATACCTGAGTCTCTCATTACTTACGAATTCACTTTGTAAATCTTCCATGCTTCTTTCTTATTCCCAAAGGATTTACAATGTAAATCCTCAGCGTTTAACGCACCAATCGTGCGTGATACTTGGAACAAAAGGACGGCCAACACTGCTATTAACACGACATTACGTCAACAAGTACAAGAACTACAGAATTATATTCCATAGATGTAACAAGGTGGTATGCATTCAAGAGTACAGCCGTGTGTTAACGCCCAAAGAGGATAGCTAGTGTAATGTATTTAAAAGAAAAAATGTAATTATCACAATGCAGTCAACAAAAAGGTGTTGCGGAATTCTCTGCATCTCTCTCTCTTCACTTCTCTCTCTCTCTCTCTCTCTCTCTCTATATATATATATATATATATATATATATATATATATTGTCCTACGTCGATGGCACGACTCGGAGATGTGTTATGCATTCATCAGGTGCATTTTTCAAACTCAGTTTGAGATGAATGCACCTGATGACTGCATAACGCATGAAACTGCGAGTCGTGCCATCGATGTAGGACAATAGATATCTATCTACATGTTTATATTATATATATATATATATATATATATATATATATATATATATATATAGCTATGTTCATAACGCATTGACCACTGTCATATTAACACCTGAATAACAATATTATACATGTGTGTACCCTCGTATGTATATTTATTAATGCACGTAACGATATATATATATATATATATATATATATATATATATATATATATATATATATGAATATAATAAGTAAAGAACAGGTAGGAAAAATGCCTTTAATCTAACATGTTTCACTTATAACAAGCTTCTTCAGAGATTTATTAAAGGCGAATGATTTAAAAACACCCAAGAGATAGTATGTTAATTGAGGTATAGTTTCATTGGTCAAATACGTGTAACGTGTGATAAAGGAATGGATGAATATTAAATGTAGAAGAAAAAACTTTTGTCTGTTTAAGTGTGTGTGCCAATGCCTCTTTTTAAATAAAATGAGAGACGTCAGTTATGAATGCATACGTTGAGAGAAATCATGTGTGAATATGTGAGTTTATGTGTCAGTAAAGAGGTATGCACGTGTCAAATGATGGAACGATCTTCTATTCTAAATAACGTGAGAGAATCATGTATGAATGTGTGCGTATATAAGTACGAATCCTAAACGAAATATATTTCCGTTTAAAATTCTAGTATTAAGCGAACTTTTTATAAATAAAAAGTATTTTTAAAATAATGTTAACGGTTAAAATCTTTCAATGAAATAATATAATATTAAATATCTATGTATTAAAATTATTATAATAACACAAGTAATAATATATAAATAAAATCATGTATACAAATTACCATACTAAATCATTGCAATATTACGATTAATCAGAATAAATGATATATCATAATAAATAATAGTAAATAATAAAACAAAATAAAAATATAATAATAATAATAATAATAATAATAATATAATAATAATAAAATTAAGAGTGATGATAATAATAATAATAATAATTTATAGTTGTTTATTATTGTCATTCTTCTTCTTATTATGATTATTAAACAAGAAAAAAGTTAGCCATAATATCGTTTTCCGAACAAAATATTAAATGCTAAATGAAAGATCAGAAATAATGTCCAGAGATGAAAAATATTCAAAAGCTCTACAATATATATGTATTGAACTCTTTTTAATGTAACTGTATACTGGCGTATTTTAATTATGACTCAAAAACTGATTAACAATATATATATATATATATATATATATATATATATATATATATATATATATATATATATATGAAAAAAGACAAAAAGAAAACTTATCTTAGCTGACACGTTTCGTCCTCCCAGAGACTTTATCAAGGCAAGTAAAAGGTTTTTATTTTGTAACAAGTATTTATATGCAAGATTAAAAATGTTATTGTTTCCTTTTTAATTTTTAAAATTTAAATTGCCTGACTTTGCAACTAACCTGATGAATATTTATGAGCGTTCTTAAATTTAAACATTTCCAAGCTAAGACTCGTATGACAAAACACACAACTAAAAAAATTTTTCTTTTATATTTTATATATACGTGTGTGTATGTAGTATTACTAATAATTTTATCTATCTATCTATCTATCTATCTATCTATCTATCTATCTATCTATCTATCTATCTATCTGTGTATGCGTGTGTGTCTGTAGGTGTGTGTGCACTAATTAATGTTACTTTATAACGCCCAAAACTGGTCACGTTCTGTTTTCATTCAAGAGCATGGACCTGATAATCCTATGAATTTTGTATACATAACCCAAAAATGTGTTCCCAGAGAATAGTATAATTTGTAAACTTTTTGTCTCAATTAGGTAGATACTAAAACATTACAAATTCTAGCAATGATCTCGAACTTCTCCAAGAAAACGTTAAAATATATCATGATAATATCAGTACCTTATAGTAAGTTTTAGTTGCAATAAAATAGCAAAAAAAAAAAAAAGAAAAAAAAAGGAAATAAAGAAATTAATAAAGAGATACTTTTTTGTGTTTTTGTATGTTCATGTAGCGTGGCATTTATCGATGCAGGAAGTAGTAAAGACATGTCGAGTTAAAAATAACCTTGGGAAGGTATAAATCCATCTATTCTCTCCTCCATGTAGAGGTCAATAATAGGGTCGACAGTGACTTGGTCAGCCTAGATGAAGAACAATTCTGAATTCAAAATCTGTTTAAAACCTACTTGTTACAGCATTCTCTACAGCAACTGTGAGGCTGTGATGCGTCAATCGTTCACTTTGTTGGACTCTCTGAGAGGAACCGGGACAAGACTTCGCCGAAGGGTAGAGCATCGTCTATGGAAAAGTAGACAAAGAATTTTTTTCTGAGCGTTCCTACTTAATTGTTCTTGTGCCGCTACTACCACGGGCAAGAATTTTTGTCCGATCTTAAGGGCTCGGTTTTACCCACATTAATTGGCCTTGTGCCGCATCTACCACGTTGTTACTGACGATTATTATCTGCGACTCTAACAACTTAACCTCTCCTCTCTTTCTAATTATTGTTGTTCGATTTTATCTGTGTTTGTCTTGTTTGTACTTAATATCCATTAGCACGGATATTGTACTGTAGATA
The DNA here is from genome assembly GCA_037127315.1 of Ascarosepion bandense. NCBI lineage: Eukaryota > Metazoa > Mollusca > Cephalopoda > Sepiida > Sepiidae > Ascarosepion > Ascarosepion bandense. The sequence continues at coordinate 687,347 of JBBBDQ010000326.1, forward strand.
CTGCAGCACACATCATCTAGTATCGTAGTGCTACCCTGACGATACAAGAAAAAAAACAGAAAATTGTGAAGGGTCACGAGTTCCAACGAACGCCTTAAAGGGATACGGCAAATAAAAGAAGAATAAAAACCTGTTTAAATTTCCGATCGTCTCATGAGACAACTGAAGTACAAATAAACAAAAATGAAAATACCTGATATCATCTACAATGAAAATGCTATATACCCTACATTAAGGCACTTTCGTTTGGTTGGCAACACTAAAGTTAATTTGTAATTCATGATTGATTGATTCTTTAATGGTACATCAACTCCCTATGAGTCGTTTAATACCGACATTTAATTTTCTGGTGAGCTTTGAAGCAAATAAAAATATGATATACGAGCAAAAAAGTCGGAAGTATATCATTCTCATTCCTTGTGCAAAGCCGTTTCTGGTAGTCATGAGTTATCTCCCGTTAACCCGACTCTCTAAGTTATTTATCCACCACTGCTATAGCCTGATGGAAAGAAATATAAAGGAGAAACAGCCCCCCCCTTTATATCATAACACGAGAGGAGATAGAAAAATCAGGTGTAGCTGACCATATATGAAGGGAGAAAGGAAATCAGTGCTCTCTATGGGATGAAGTTGAAATAATAAATAGAGAACGCCACTGGAAACTATGTAAACTTAAAGAATCAGCACATATGCTAAGCTACAAAATTCTCCTAAGCCGACCAAGCATAGAGATGAATACAATATGGGAACTAGTAATACGGAGTGCCAGAGAAAATCATTAGCACCAAAGATTGCAATATGAGCTCTGGTAAAAAGAAAACTACCTAGAGAACAATCACTAGCATCAAAAGAATGCAATATGAACTCTGGCGAAAAAATGGTTGCAGGGACATTAAGTTTATAAGATCTTCAGAAGTGGTTCTACACTTTGCAGATACCTCTCCCAAGTAAGACCCCCAACAGAGGAGGACATGACTAAGAACTGTGTGTACATCGTTCCATGCAGTTATGGAAAGAAACATAAAGGAGAGACAGGCCACCCACTTAAGGTAAGATTACAAGAACACCGCAAGGCTGTAACAGAAAGGGAGATAGAAAAATCGTGTAGCTGACCACATATGAAGGGAGAAAGGGGATCACCACCCCTATGAGATGAAGTTGAAATAATAGATAGAGAACTCCATTGGAAACTATGTAAACTTAAGGAATCAGCACATATGCTAGGCTTCAAAAATCTCCAAAGCCGACCAAGCATAGAGATGGATACAACATGGGAACTAGTAATACGGAGTGGCAGAGAAAATTATTAGTTTCAAAAATTGCAACATGAGCTCTGGTAAAAAGATACTAGAAAAAACATTAACATCAAAAATTGCAATATGAGCTCTCGTAAAAAAGGTTACTGAAACATTAGGTTTATAAGTTCCAGAAATTTAATCGCTGTTGTCCTCAAGGACCAGTGGATATAGGCGTTAGTTAGTTCCAGTTTTCTAGACCCAAAGAGTTGTGAGTTCAATACCAGATTACAGCAGTGGTGAACAAATAACTTAGTCAGGTTAAACGGAGATAACTCATGATTACCAGAAGCGGCTTCAAGGAATGAGAATGATATACCCCAGTAATCGTAATAAAGGGTTCGGTTCGAAATTACTAGTACCTGAGGAAGGCCGGAGCGTAAAACGGCCGAAACGTCGTAAAAATGGCAACAAAGATGAAGACAATAGTCCGAATAATGTAAATAGTGCCAATACTACCTCCTCTCAGAAATATAGACAAATGCTTTCTAGTAGGATACATCGGTCTATTCGCCTCTTTCTTATTTCCCCGCAGCCACTGCTGCCGACGTGTCTGGTTGAATGAGTGGCTCCTCTATCATCCAACCTAACCTGGATTCTATTTATATAAGATTGCTAACAGAAACTTTTAACTTCTCAAGTTTACAATTATTTATTTATTTGTTATTTTATTCCCTTTCAGTCAAGTGGGTGGCTCCTTTCAGGATCACTTCCCACAGAACTTATCGTTAGTCATAAAACACAAGACACTACAGATACAGATAACATAATTTAGTGCACCTCTGACTTTATGTGTGTTCAACAGTTCCTGTGAGAAACTGATTGTGCAACACACGTAAAATGCAAGAATATCGAATATTAATTTTTTAAAGGCAAGCAAACTCACACCGCTTAAACGCAATCCGATTATTTCCTCGGCGAGTTTTGTGCATATTCAAACTAGACTGAATCAATATACATATTATTATCGTAAAGGTTGTCGAGTCCCCTTTCCTTGTTTGAAACCTGTTTTCATAAAAGAATATTGTAGTTATGAATATCGTTAACATGGTATCCACAATGCAATCCCGAACCTGACGGGTTTAATTCCAGAAAGCAAACAAAACATTCAATTATATCTGCTTGCTATGCTGCTAATTCTAAGAAGAAAGGTTATTTTTTTAAGTAGAGAGAACAAATATTCTGATACATATTCGTCCTCTAAATTGTTATTGTAATTTGCCTCAATGGGAGGAAACCGCACATCGGTTAGGCTGACTCAGTGTTAAGTACCTCGACATACAATGGATGCATAGAGAAATTTAAAAAGCTATGCATACGAGGGTCTAAGTTCAAAGAAGAAAGCTGAATCAGTTAGGATTTTTAAAGACATATTAAATCCTTGAATCTGACTTGGCAGGTAGATTCTCTGTTAAGGGAATGCAATTATTTAGGGCTAGTATTTGACACACCCACGATTCAGTAGGTCAGTTAGAAGCCGTCCTCGTCTGCTTTCGCTTGCGTAAAATATTTTCAAACAAGTGTTAGAATACATAAAATGGTCTTTGTAGTTGCTTGTAAATGTAAACACGTGTGCTCTATTCATATCTATCTATCTATCTATCTATCTATCTATCTATCTATCTATCTATCTATCTATCTATCTATCTATTAAATACACAGGTAAAATAGTGCTGCTGTTAGCAAATCAAACACTTTATTTAATCCTTGTAAGTTCGCCCATCACTTTTTTCTAATTCTCATAACCCCAATAACAAAAAAAGCAAAGATTTTTTCAATATCTTGATATATTAAGATATTTTTAGTATTTTATCATACACACATACCTATTGTTTCACAAATAATACATTCCAACTGACTTACACAAATGGCCATAAAAATATATTAAAACTTTTCCGAAATTTTTGCCGTAATTAGCAGCCTTGCGTTATTAAAAAATTATTTATGTAAAATAGTTTGAATTAACGGTTCTATAAAGTAATTACTACGGATTTGCGTTGTGGTGTAAGGGATATCGTCACAGACAGAGAAATCATAATGCCGAGTTCGAATACCAAACAATACCAAACCATACCAAACCAAACCAATCCAATTCGATTCATTCACTTACGGTCAAATACCCTTCGGAAGGTATTAATCGATCTACTTCTCCCTCCACTTGTGGGCTGAATAGCCTTCTATAGCTTTGGTTGGCAACTAGTCTACCGTTGAAAGAAATACGGGAAAATTTTCTGCCTCGTCAGTCAGGAATCACTCATGCGTGTATCACGTATAGCCCTCAACTGACTGAATTACTACTGTCATTACTGTTACTCCTTTTTTCTCTCCTTCTTTCTCTGACACACATGCAAAGGTAGTGATACGAAAATGAGCTGAACAGTTCTCGGTTTGGGTTTGACTAAATAGCCAAAAATCAGAAAACTAACGGAGGAAGAAAATAACTTGAATGAAACAGTTGATTAAATGCGATTGATCGGTTTAATTTTTCTTTTTTACGGTTTATTAATCCGTTGTGCTTTATTTAAAGCCGAAACACATTTCAAAATGTAACTAATAGTACACGTTGTTTCCAAGCTGCCTTTTATGCAAGTGTGTGCCAACTTTTTTTATTATTATTTCATGGTGCATTTGTAGAATAAATGAAATATTTGGGCGCATTTTGAATTTTAATAAGGAAAAATATGTCATGAATTTTGAAAATAGGATAATAATTAAGAAAATTATCTTTTTTGGTTTAGTATCCCCAAAGAATATTAGCGTTACACAGTCTTTATTTAATAGAATTTATTAAGAATCTGCTAATTTTTTTTTAAATAGACGCTGATAATGACTGATTTAAATCCTTCGAGGAAAGCAAAAGGGAAAGGATTATGATTAAAGAATTTAGCATCCTGTTTTAAATATCAAATGACAAAACTTGACTTAGACACGGAAAGCATGTGTTTGATGTTGCTAGCTTTTTACAACTAATTTTTATTAAATATAAAAATAATTAATAAATTACTTTTTTTATTAACTCGGAGTGTACCTGGCGACCTTTCGCTGATCTAAATACTCACAAATTTCAACACTACTTGAGAACCGATGTTTCAGAGTGATTTGATCGTGAGTTGACTTAATGGAATAAAGCTAATTGACTAAAACAGTAACGCAATGTTATCACAATATTTTGAGAAGCGTTCACCAGGCTTCATTGGACAATCGGATCACAGCAATTGCTTTTGCTTTACCCACAGTTAATTGTAATTCTTCTTCTTCTATGTCGAGTCCCTTCAGGACATAGGCAATCATGGTATTCACAGCTTTCCATCCCTAGTAGCTATTAGTACGCTTTCTCCTGTTACTCATTCCAAACCGCGCTCTGCCATCCATTTGCTCAAACCCATCAAGTATGTAACGCGTTGCTTTCCCCTGTCTCTCTTTCTGTCTGACCCGTGAGTATCGGATTCTTCAAGTTCTCTTTCTTCATTGCATGTCTCAGAAACTTCAGCTGTCTTTTCCTGAAGTGAAACATTATTTCCTTTTCGTTTCCATCCTCTCCCAAACCTCATCGTTGCTCACATGTTCGGTTCATTGTATCTTCAGCATCCTTTTGTAAAACCACAGTTCCTTTCATCTTTGGTGAAATTGTCCAGCATTTGCTGCCATATTGAAGAACAGACATCATAAAAAAATCTAGTACTTTCTTGTTTGTTTCCATCTAAATGTTCCTTTCTGAGTATAAAATATGGATTTAGCACAATAATAGGTGAGACCCTTCTTCTATATACTGGATCCCTTCAGAAATTTTAGAGATTATGGCTTTCCACAATTTTTAATACTTTGTAGTTCTTAATAATAGTCTTAAACGATGCCGTTTTAAGTCTACTAAGGTCAAAACTATTTCTCAGAAAAGAGATAAGAAAATTGAACACAGGATAGATTGTCTCTTCAGGACCTAGCCGACCATGACTCAACTGTTACTTGTCTTTTGTAGTTCTTAATAATCGTCTTCAACAATGCTGTTGTTAAGTCAGATAAGTGATAAAGAAATTGAGCTCAGGATATGTTGCCCTTCGGATTTTTGAGTTCAGTAATACTTCTTTTTCTATGGGCTTTGTCTCTTCAGGACGTAGGCAACCATGACTCTCCACAGTTTCCTGTCCTTTGTAGCTCTTAATAATCGTCTTCAATGATGCCGTTATAACGCAAATAGAAAATACGGAAATGGAACAGAGGATAAATTTCGCTTCGGGTCCTTGAATACCGTAATGATACTTGTTCTTCTCTTTCTTTGTGGCCTGTAGGTTCAGGAGAAAGGTAATCACGACTTTCCACAATTTCTTGTCCGTTGTAGCTCTTTCTTCAACGATGGCGTTGTAAATCTGATAAGAGATAAAGTACATAAACACAGGATAGGTTGCCTTTCGGCCCCTTGAGTCTTATTTTTCTTCTTATTCCTTTTCTTCTTCTTCATGTTTTGTCTCCTCAGAAAGTAGGCGATCATGACTCTCCACTATTGTCTTTTGAAGCGGTTAATAATCTTCAACGATGCCGTTGTAAATTAGATAGGAGATAAGAAAATTGAAACAGGATGGATTGCACTTTGAATCCTTGAGTCCAGTAATGCTTCTTCTTTTTCAATGCACACTGTCTCTTCAGAACGTAGGCAATCATAACTCACCACGCTTTCCTGTACTTTATAACTCATAACAATCGTCTTCAACGTGTTAACTCAGATAAGAGATAAGAAAATTGAACACAGAATAGTTTGCTCTTCGGGTCCTTGAATTTAGTAACGATTTTCTTCTTCTACGTGCCTTGTCCCTTCGAGTCGTAGGTAATCAGACTCTTCACATTTATCTGTACTTTGTTGCTCTTAATAATCGATTTCAACGATGCCGTTGTAGCTCAAGCGATAAGAAAATTGCATTTGGGTACTTGAGTTCAGTAATGCTTTTTTCTTCTATGTGCCCTGTTCCTTCCAGACTGAGGAAATCATGTCTTTGTAGCAGTTAATACTCGTTTTCAATAATGCCGTTGTAACTCAGATAGGAGGTAAGGAAATTGAACACAGAATAGATTACCCTTCGGGTCTTTGATTTCAGTAATGTTTCTTCTTCTTAAATGTGACCTGTCTCTTCAGGACGTAGCCAATCAAGTATCTCTACAGTCTCCTGCTCTTTGTGGCTTTAAATAATCGTTTTTAACGATGCAGTTGTAGGGGATAAGAAAATTAAACACAGGATAGTTTGTATCCTTGAGTCCTTCAGTTTGGTAATATTTATTCTGTTTAGTTAGTGTGTTCTGTTTCTTCAGAAGGTAGGCAATCATGACTCTGCACAGTTTCCTGTCCTTAGTATAGATTGGTAAGCGTCTTGAACGATGCCGTTGTAAATCACATAGCGGAATAAGGAAATTGATCACAGGATAAATAGCTATTCGTGTCCTTGAGTCTATTAATGCTTATTATTCTTCAGTATTTTCTATTTCTTCAGGACATAAGCAATCATGACTCTTCACAGTTTCCTGTCCTTTGTATCTTTTAATAATCGTCTTCAACGATGCCGTTGTAAATCACATAGGGGAATAAGGAAATTGATCACAGGATAAATAGCTATTCGTGTCCTTGAGTCTATTAATGCTTATTATTCTTCAGTATTTTCTATTTCTTCAGGACATAAGCAATCATGACTCTTCACAGTTTCCTGTCCTTTGTATCTTTTAATAATCGTCTTCACCGATGCCGTTGTAAATCACATAGGGGAATAAGGAAATTGATCACAGGATAAATAGCTATTCGTGTCCTTGAGTCTATTAATGCTTATTATTCTTCAGTATTTTCTATTTCTTCAGGACATAAGCAATCATGACTCTTCACAGTTTCCTGTCCTTTGTATCTTTTAATAATCGTCTTCACCGATGCCGTTGTAAATCACATAGGGGAATAAGGAAATTGATCACAGGATAAATAGCTATTCGTGTCCTTGAGTCTATTAATGCTTATTATTCTTCAGTATTTTCTATTTCTTCAGGACATAAGCAATCATGACTCTTCACAGTTTCCTGTCCTTTGTATCTTTTAATAATCGTCTTCACCGATGCCGTTGTAAATCACATAGGGGAATAAGGAAATTGATCACAGGATAAATAGCTATTCGTGTCCTTGAGTCTATTAATGCTTATTATTCTTCAGTATTTTCTATTTCTTCAGGACATAAGCAATTATGACTCTTCACAGTTTCCTGTCCTTTGTATCTTTTAATAATCGTCTTCACCGATGCCGTTGTAAATCACATAGGGGAATAAGGAAATTGATCACAGGATAAATAGCTATTCGTGTCCTTGAGTCTATTAATGCTTATTATTCTTCAGTATTTTCTATTTCTTCAGGACATAAGCAATCATGACTCTTCACAGTTTCCTGTCCTTTGTATCTTTTAATAATCGTCTTCACCGATGCCGTTGTAAATCACATAGGGGAATAAGGAAATTGATCACAGGATAAATAGCTATTCGTGTCCTTGAGTCTATTAATGCTTATTATTCTTCAGTATTTTCTATTTCTTCAGGACATAAGCAATCATGACTCTTCACAGTTTCCTGTCCTTTGTATCTTTTAATAATCGTCTTCACCGATACCGTTGTAAATCACATAGGAATAATAAAATGATCAGCAGACAAATATTATTCGTGTCCTTGAGTCTATTAATGCTTATTATTCTTCAGTATTTTCTATTTCTTCAGGACATAAGCAATCATGACTCTTCACAGTTTCCTGTCCTTTGTATCTTTTAATAATCGTCTTCACCGATGCCGTTGTAAATCACATAGGGGAATAAGGAAATTAATTCGCTATATAAATATTATCGTGTCCTTGAGTCTATTAATGCTTATTATTCTTCAGTATTTTCTATTTCTCAGGACATAAGCAATCATGACTCTTCACAGTTTCCTGTCCTTTGTATCTTTTAATAATCGTCTTCACCGATGCCGTTGTAAATCACATAGGGGAATAAGGAAATTGACTGCAGGATAAATAGTTTGTTCGTGTCCTTGAGTCTTATTAATGCTTATTATTCTTCAGTACTTTCTACTTCTTCATTACAAGCAATCATGACTCTTCACAGTTTCTCGTCCTTTTGTATCTTTTAATAATCGTCTTCACCGAATGCTGCCGTAAATCACATAGGGGAATAAGAAAATTGACTGTTATGATGTTAGCTGTTCGTGTCCTTGAGCTCTGCTATCGCTTATTATTCTTCAGTATTTTCATTTCTTCTTAGCATATAAGCAATCATGACTTCAGTTTCGTCCTTTGGTTTTCTTTAATAATTCCGCCTTCACCGATGCCGTTGTAAATCACATAGTGGTTTTGCCATAAATTGACCCAGTATAAATAGCCATTCGTGTCCTTTGAGTCTATTAATGCTTATTATTCTCAGTATTTTTCTATTTCTTCAGTACATAAGCAACTTCATCTTCATGCTTCCTGTCCTTTGTATTCTTTTAATAATTCGTTCTCACCGATGCCGTAAATCACATAGGGAATATGAATGACTCCAGGATAAATAGAAGAGTTCGCAATCCTTTAGCTCATTAATGCTTATTATCTTCAGTATTTTCTATTTCTTCAGGACATACACCATGTATCTTCACAGTTTCCTGTCCTTTGTATCTTTTAATAATCGTCTCTCAATGATGTCACAGAAACCGCTATAGGGGAATAAGGAAATTGATCACAGGATAAATAGCTATTCGTGTCCTTGAGTCTATTAATGCTTATTATTCTTCAGTATTTTCTATTTCTTCAGGACATAAGCAATCATGACTCTTCACAGTTTCCTGTCCTTGTATCTTTTAATAATCGTCTTCACCGATGCCGTTGTAAATCACATAGGGAATAAGGAAATTGATCACAGGATAAATAGCTATTCGTGCTCTTGAGTCTACAACAGCCATTATTCTAGTATTTTCTATTTCTCTGTAGGACATAAGCAATCATGACTCTTCACAAAGCTCTTGTCCTTTGTATCTTTTAATACCGCCTTCACCGATGCCGTTGTAAATCACATAGGAATATGAAATTGATCATTAGATAAATAGCTATCTGTGTCCTTGAGTCTTATTAATGCTTATTATTCTCTCAGTATTTTCTATTTCTCTGTGACATAAGCAACTATTAACTCCTCACAGTTTCCTGTCCTTTGTATCTTTAATAATCGTTCCCCTACACCGATGCCGTTGTAAATCACATAGGGTAGAATGGCGTGGAAATCGATCACAGGATAAAATAGCTGGCTCTCGTGTCCTTGAGTCTATTATGCTTATTATTCTTCAGTATTTTCATTTCCTCTTCATATTACAAGCAATCATGACTCTTCACAGTTTCGTCCCCGTATCTTTAATAATCGTCTTCAACGATGCCGTTGTAAATCACATAGGGGAATAAGGAAATTGATCACAGGATAAATAGCTATTCGTGTCCTTGAGTCTATTAATGCCTATTATTCTTCAGTATTTCTCTATTTCTTCAGGATACAAGCAATCATGACTCTTCACAGTTTCCGTCCTTGTATCTTTTATGAATGCCTCAACGATGCCGTTGTAAATCACATAGGGGAATAAGAATGATCACAGACAAATAGTTTATTCGTGTCCTTGAGTCTATTAATGCTTATTATTCTTCAGTATTTTCGCTTCTTCAGGACATAAGCAATCATGTCTCTTCACAGTTTCCTGTCCTCTTGTATCTTTTAATAATCGTCTTCAACGATGCCGTTGTAAATCACATAGGGGAATAAGGAAATTGATCACAGATAAATAATATCGTGTCCTTGCTCATTAATGCTTATTATTCTTCAGTATTTATTTCTTCAGGACAGGCGCAATCATGACTCTTCACAGTTTCCTGTCCTTGTATCTTTTAATAATCGTCTTCAACGATGCCGTTGTAAATCACATAGGGGAATAAGGAAATTGATCACAGGATAAATAGCTATCTGTGTCCTTGAGTCTATTAATGCTTATTATTCTTCAGTATTTTCTATTTCTTCAGGACATAAGCAATCATGACTCTTCACAGTTTCCTCTGTCCTTTGTATCTTTTAATAATCGTCTTCAACGATGTCGTTGTAAATCACATAGGGGAATAAGGAAATTGATCACAGGATAAATAGTTATTCGTGTCCTTGAGTCTATTAATGCTTATTATTCTTCAGTATTTTCTATTTCTTCAGGACATAAGTAATCATGACTCTTCACAGTTTCCTGTCCTTTGTATCTTTTAATAATCGTCTTCACCGATGCCGTTGTAAATCACATAGGGGAATAAGGAAATTGATCACAGGATAAATAGCTATTCGTGTCCTTGAGTCTATTAATGCTTATTATTCTTCAGTATTTTCTATTTCTTCAGGACATAAGCAATCATGACTCTTCACAGTTTCCTGTCCTTTGTATCTTTTAATAATCGTCTTCACCGATGCCGTTGTAAATCACATAGGGGAATAAGGAAATTGATCATGGGATAAATATTATTCGTGTCCTTGAGTCTATTAATGCTTATTATTCTTCAGTATTTTCTATTTCTTCAGGACATAAGCAATCATGACTCTTCACAGTTTCCTGTCCTTTGTATCTTTTAATAATCGTCTTCACCGATGCCGTTGTAAATCACATAGGGGAATAAGAAAATTGATCACAGGATAAATAGCTATTCGTGTCCTTGAGTCTATTAATGCTTATTATTCTTCAGTATTTTCTATTTCTTCAGGACATAAGCAATCATGACTCTTCACAGTTTCCTGTCCTTTGTATTCTTTGTATAATCGTCTTCACCGATGCCGTTGTAAATCACATAGGGGAATAAGGAAATTGATCACAGGATAAATAGCTATTCGTCTCCAGCCTATTAATGCTTATTATTCTTCAGTATTTTCTATTTCTTCAGGACATAAGCAATCATGACTCTTCACAGTTTCCTGTCCTTTGTATCTTTAATAATCGTCTTCACCGATGCCGTTGTAAATCACATAGGGGAATAAGGAAATTGATCACAGATAAATAGTTATTCGTGTCCTTGAGTCTATTAATGCTTATTATTCTTCAGTATTTTCTATTTCTTCAGGACATAAGCAATCATGGTTCTTCACAGTTTCCTGTCCTTTGTATCTTTTAATAATCGTCTTCAACGATGCCGTTGTAAATCACATAGGGAATAAGGAAATTGGATCACAGGATAATAGCTACTGTGTCCTTGAGTCTATTAATGCTTATTATTCTTCAGTATTTTCTATTTCTTCAGGACACAAGCAATCATGACCTTTCACAGTTTCGTCCTGTATCTTTTAATAATCGTCTTCACCGATGCCGTTGTAAATCACATAGGGGAATAAGGAAATTGATCACAGGATAAATAGTTATTCGTGTCCTTGAGTCTATTAATGCTTATTATTCTTCAGTATTTTCTATTTCTTCTGAGACATAAGCAATCATGACTCTTCACAGTTTCCTGTCCTTTGTATCTTTTAATAATCGTCTTCACCGATGCCGTTGTAAATCACATAGGGGAATATGAAATTTGATCACAGGATAAATAGCTATTCGTGTCCTTGAGTCTATTAATGCTTATTATTCTTCAGTATTTTCTATTTCTTCAGACATAAGCAATCATGACTTTCATAAAGCCCTGTCCTTGTATCTTAATAATCGTCTTCACCGATGCCGTTGTAAATCACATAGGGGAATAAGGAAATTGATCACAGGATAAATAGCTATTCGTGTCCTTGAGTCTATTAATGCTTATTATTCTTCAGTATTTTTCATTTCTTCCAGGACATAAGCAATCATGACTCTTCACAGTTTCCTGTCCTTGTATCTTTAATAACGTCTTCAACGATGCCGTTGTAAATCACATAGGAATAAGGAAATTGATCACAGGATAAATATTATTCGTGTCCTTGAGTCTATTAATGCTTATTATTCTTCAGTATTTTCTATTTCTTCAGGACATAAGCAATCATGACTCTTCACAGTTTCGTCCTTTGTATCTTTTAATAATCGTCTTCAACGATGCCGTTGTAAATCAAGAATAGGAAGAAGGTGAAATTGATCACAGGATAAATAGCTATTCGTGTCCTTGAGTCTATTAATGCTTATTATTCTTCAGTATTTTCTATTTCTTCAGGACATAAGCAATCATGTCTCTTCACAGTTTCCTGTCCTTTGTATCTTTTAATAATCGTCTTCAACGATGCTACAAATCACATAGGAATAAGGAATTGATCACAGGATAAATAGCTATTCGTGTCCTTGAGTCTATTAATGCTTATTATTCTCTTCAGTATTTTCTATTTCTTCAGGACATAAGCAATCATGACTCTTCACAGTTTCCTGTCCTTTGTATCTTTTAATAATCGTCTTCAACGATGCCGTTGTAAATCACATAGGGGAATAAGGAAATTGATCACAGGATACAAATAGTTATTTTCGTGTCCTTGGAGTCTATTAATACATATTCTTCAGTATTTTCTATTTCTTCAGGACATAAGCAATCATGACTCTTCACAGTTTCCTGTCCTTTGTATCTTTTAATAATCGTCTTCAACGATGCCGTTGTAAATCACATAGGGGAATAAGGAAATTGATCACAGGATAAATAGCTATCGTGTCCTTGAGTCTATTAATGCTTATTATCAGCATTTTCTATTTCTTCAGGACATAAGCAATCATGACTCTTCAGCAGTTTCGTCCTTGTATCTTTTAATAATCGTCTTCACTGATGCCGTTGTAAATCACATAGGGGAATAAGGAAATTGATCACAGGATAAATAGCTATTCGTGTCCTTGAGTCTATTAATGCTTATTATTCTTCAGTATTTTCTATTTCTTCAGGACATAAGCAATCATGACTCTTCACAGTTTCGTCCTTTGTATCTTTTAATAATCGTCTTCACCGATGCCGTTATAATCACATAGTAATAAGGAAATTGATCACAGGATAAATAGCGTTATTCGTGTCCTTTTGAGTCTATTAATGCTTATTATTCTTCAGTATTTTCTATTTCTTCAGGACATAAGCAATCATGACTCTTCACAGTTTCCTGTCCTTTATTCTTTTAATAATCGTCTTCACCGGATGCTGTTGTAAATCACATAGGGGAATAGTACTGATCACAGGATAAATAGCTATTCGTGTCCTTGAGTCTATTAATGCTTATTATTTCCTTCAGTATTTTCTATTTCTTCAGGACATAAGCAATCATGACTCTTCACAGTTTCCTGTCCTTTGTATTTCTTAATAATCGCCCTCATACCGATGCCGTTGTAACTCACATAGGGGAATAAGAAATTAGATCACAGGATAAATAGTTATTCGTGTCCTTTAGCCTGAACAATGCTTATTATTCTTCAGTATTTTTCTATTTCTTCAGACATAAGCAATCATGACTCTTCACAGTTTCCTGTCCTTGTATTTCTTTAATAATCGTCTTCACCGATGCCGTTGTAAATCACATAGGGGAATAAGGAAATTGATCACAGGATAAATAGTTGTCATTGTGTCCTTGAGTCTATTAATGCTTATTATTCTTCAGTATTTTCTATTTCTTCAGGACATAAGCAATCATGACTCTTCACAGTTTCCTGTCCTTCTTTTGTATCTTTTAATAATCGTCTTCAACGATGCCGTTGTAAATCACATAGGGGAATAAGGAAATTGATCACAGGATAAATAGCTATTCGTGTCCTTGAGTCTTATTAATGCTTATTATTCTTCAGTATTTTCTATTTCTTCAGGACATAAGCAATCATGACTCTTCACAGTTTCCTGTCCTTTGTATCTTTTAAATAATCGTCTTCACCGATGCCGTGTTGTAAATCACATGTTAGGAATGTGTAAATGATCACAGGATAAATAGCTATTCGTGTCCTTGAGTCTATTAATGCTTATTATTCTTCAGTATTTTCTCATTTCTTCAGGACATAAAGCAATCATGACTCTTCACAGTTTCCTGTCCTTTGTATCTTTTAATAATCGTCTTCACCGATGCCGTTGTAAATCACATAGGGGAATAAGGAAATTGATCAAATATGGATAAATAGTTATTCGTGTCCTTGAGTCTATTAATGCTTATTATTCTTCTGCATTTTCTATTTCTTCAGGACATAAGTAATCATGACTCTTCACAGTTTCTGACCTTTGTATCTTTTAATAACGTCTTCTCACCGATGCCGTTGTAAATCACATAGGGGAATAAGGAAATTGATCACAGGATAAATAGCTATTCGTGTCCTTGAGTCTATTAATGCTTATTATTCTTCAGTATTTTCATTTCTTCAGGACATAAGCAATCATGACTCTTCACAGTTTCTGTCCTTTGTATCTTTACTAATCGTCTTCAACGATGCCGTTGTAAATCGTTAGGGGAATAAGTGAAATTGATCACAGGATAAAATATTATTTCCGTGTCCTTGAGTCTATTAATGCTTATTATTCTTCAGTATTTTCTATTTCTTCAGGACATAAGTAATCATGACTCTTCACAGTTTCCTGTCCTTGTATCTTTTAATCGTCTTCAACGCATACGTTATAAATCACATAGGGGAATAAGGAAATTGATCACAGGATAAATAGCTATTCGTGTCCTTTGAGTCTATTAATGCTTATTATTCTTCAGTATTTTCTATTTCTTCAGGACATAAGCAATCATGTCTCTTCACAGTTTCCTGTCCTTTGTATCTTTTAATAATCGTCTTCAACGATGCCGTTGTAAATCACATAGGGGAATAAGGAAATTGATCACAGGATAAATAGCTATTCGTGTCCTTGAGTCTATTAATGCTTATTATTCTTCAGTATTTTCTATTTCTTCAGGACATAAGCAATCATGACTCTTCACAGTTTCCTGTCCTTTGTATCTTTTAATAATCGTCTTCAACGATGCCGTTGTAAATCACATAGGGGAATAAGGAAATTGATCACAGGATAAATAGCTATTCGTGTCCTTGAGTCTATTAATGCTTATTATTCTTCAGTATTTTCTATTTCTTCAGGACATAAGCAATCATGACTCTTCACAGTTTCCTGTCCTTTGTATCTTTTAATAATCGTCTTCAACGATGCCGTTGTAAATCACATAGGGGAATAAGGAAATTGATCACAGGATAAATAGCTATTCGTGTCCTTGAGTCTATTAATGCTTATTATTCTTCAGTATTTTCTATTTCTTCAGGACATAAGCAATCATGACTCTTCACAGTTTCCTGTCCTTTGTATCTTTTAATAATCGTCTTCAACGATGCCGTTGTAAATCACATAGGGGAATAAGGAAATTGATCACAGGATAAATAGCTATTCGTGTCCTTGAGTCTATTAATGCTTATTATTCTTCAGTATTTTCTATTTCTTCAGGACATAAGCAATCATGACTCTTCACAGTTTCCTGTCCTTTGTATCTTTTAATAATCGTCTTCAACGATGCCGTTGTAACTCAAATAAGAAATAAGAACATTGAACACAGGATATATTGCCTTCGGGTCTTGGAGTATAATAATGGCTTCTCTTCTTCCGTGTACTCTGTCTTTTCAGGACGTAGGCATATCTTGTCCTTTTTAGCGCTTAACAATCGTTTTCAACAAAAGGAGATACGGAAATTGAATAAAGGATAGATTGTTTTTCGGTTCCTTCAGTTCAATAATGCTTTTTCCTCTGTGTACCCTCTTCTTTCAGGGCGTAGGTAATCATGTCTCGGCACAGTTTCCTCTCCTTTGTAGCTCTTAATCTTTTTCAAGGATACTTTTTTAGAGTTAGATAGGAAATAATAAAATTGAACTCAGGATAAATTCCCACTTGGGTTCCTAAGTCCAATACCAAAAAATGCATTTTTTCTATATACCTAGTCACTTCAGGACATCGACAATCTTGGCACTCCACAGTTTTCAGTCCTTTGTAACTCTTAACCCTCTAGGGCCATTCGTATCATATTAGTGGGGGATCTGTTTATTACTTCATAACAATATAGAACTGATCCCCCACTTTATGACAAGTAGAAGCCTTAAGCATATTATATTATTAACCCTCTAGGGCCATTCGTATCATATTTGATACAGTATTTCCCTATAAGGAAACATTTGGTATTTCCCTATAAGGAAACATTTGGTATTCATTGACTGAGCAGTCAGTACTGCTTTCATTTGAAATTTATAAAATATTTCTCTTAAAAATTTTTTCAGGAAAATATTTCTTTCAAGGCTTGTTTTCATACTGTATCAAATATGATACGAATGGCCCTAGAGGGTTAATAATTGTCTTCAACGATAACGTTGTAACTCATGAAAGAAAATAAGGAAATGAACACAGGATAGGTTGTCCTTCGTGTCCTTGAATCCATTAATGCTTATTTTTCTTCTATGTGCCATGCCTCTTCAGGATGTAAGCGATCATGACTCTCCACAATTTCCTGTCCGTTGTAGCTCTTTACAAATTCTGTCTTTTTTGTTATCTTTCTGAACCTTGTTCCGATATTCTTTTACTCAAGTTCGCTACGCAGGTTTTTCTCTATTGCCTTCCGTCTGTCCTGCATGTACCGAAATTTCCAAGCCCCTTTCCTCATTATGTGCCTTACAAATTTCAAATGCATCTTCCTGATATTACCTCGTCGTTGATCCCATGTTCGGTCCATGGTATTCTCAGCATCCTTCTGTAGAACCTCATTTGATTGCTTCAAGTCTTTTCTTCATCTGTGAAATTTTTCAGCATTCACTGCCATATAAGAGGACTGTTATTACGCAACAATTCAGTATTTTTTGTTTTATTTCTAACGAATTTTTTGTTTCTTAATAATTTTCTTTTTTCTCTTTCTCTCTTTTTTTTAATTGTTTTCTTTGAATTCATTCTTCGCTATCGCAATCATCAACGTTATACATGTGTTTATGAAATTATATTTACACAAGTAGTTTTTCTTCCTCTAAGACCGTGGCCCCGATAGTCGTCAGCTAAGCCGATCCTAATTTTAAAAGAAAATCCCTTCAATACTTCCACATATAAATACGTACGTGTCCCTGTGTTTTCTCTCTTAAACTCTCGCCAGGGAACTTCGCTGTGCTGCCATTAGTAAACTCGCCTAACAGACTGTGACTTTAAGTAATAAAACTTTATTAGCGTACACGTACATATGCATGTCTTATATACGAGCAAACTGATGATTACATTAAAAACAAATGTTTTGTGATTTATCGTAGGAAAAAGTTATATCTCGAGATATAGCTCAGTGGCAAAACAAAGACTGGGGCATTATGTCAGAGTGACATTTGTGTTGTATGAATGACTGCAAATGTAGGTCGAATTGTAACGCTTCAGAAATAGTAGTTCCACGTCTATCCGCTTTGGTTCCTACATTCATAAGACATTTTTTTTTTCTGTTATGGCAAAATCTAATATATAAAGATTGGTATGTGTCTGAGCTATAAGCATATCGAGCAAATGCAAAAAAAAAACAACAAACCCAAAACAAAAGCAAAATAACAAACACCCAAAACAAAACAAAACAAAACAAAAAACAAAAAACAGCAAAAACAAAAAACAATAAATAAATATAACAAATAAATAAACGATTATTTACATTATTTTACATTATACGGAATGTTATCCTCGTCTTTATTGTCATATTCACGAAGTTTCAGCCGTTGTACGCCCCAACCTTCTTCAGATAATACACGTTAAAATGTTGAACCGAACAGTTTATTTAGTCTACTGGTGTAGATTGTTATATACAATAAAGATGAGGACAACAATCCGAATAACCTAAATAGAGTAAATAGTTACAATACCTTATCTCAGACATATAGACAGAAAAAATAACGTTGAAATAAAAAAAGAGGAAGAAAATGAAGAGGTAGATAAAGAAGAAATGAATGGGGAAAGAGAAAAAGAAAAAACAAAAAGAAAGACAAAGAGAAGAAAAAGTAAGGAGAAGTGAGAACGAAATAAAAAAATGAAAACAATTATTACTGTTTCGAAATTTAACTCATAATTCTTTTGCATGTTATTCATTTGATATAATAATAATAATAATAATAATAATAATAATAATAATAATTCTGCATATCATTAATAGCACTAACCAGTCAACTTAATAAGACAGAATGTGGTTATAAAATAGGCCAAAAGAAAATAAGCCATCTATTTTACATGGATGACTTGATTGCTATGTTACAATCCGCTGGACAAGCCATATCAATTAATAGACAAGTTTTCTCCTTCTGGTTTTTAACAATAATGTCTGGCCTGTTTGCTTCAATTTTTCTGTCTGTGTAGATGGTGTAATCCCATAGAATGGTTACATCTTCTATTTCTGTAACCGGTGCTGGGTGATGTTCATACCAGTGTTTGTTTACAGCTTTTCCATAATGTTTGCACATTGCCCAATGTAAATATTGCCCAACTCTATCGTGGCGATTTTTATATTCATTTGGGGCAAGCACAGAACAGCCTGAGATTAGGTGGTCTATTGTTTCTTGGTGTTTATCACAAACCCTGCATTTTGGATCCATATTATTATGCATAATATTTGCTTGAAAGTTTCTAGTGAAAAGACTTTGGTCTTGTGCTGCAAGAATAAAGCCTTCAGTTTCAGACTTTAATCCAGATGCACGTAACCATTAACTTTGTCAACATTGGATTTATTGGCACGTTCTGGATATTGGCCATGCAGTGGTTTGACTTGCCAGCGCTGTTTCATCTGTTCAAGAGCTTTATCTTTGGCTTTCATTTTCATATTTTTTGCCGCAATAGTTGGTTCTTGGCTTCTGTTTTGCTTTTCTACAGAATCTACTAACTGTAAATCTTGTTTGTATTTACTGCCTTCTTTTATTATTGAATATTTTTTCTTTCTTTCTTCATGTTGCCTTACTAATTGTATCATCCAATCCTTTGTTGTTTCTATGTATGTTAGTAAGCCAATAGTTGTTGTCTTGTATGACAATTCCAGCTGAATAAGACCTCTTCCACCTTCTTTACGGGGTATGTATAGACGGTCTACATCAGCCTTTGGATGATGCATCTTATGCTTAGAAAGAAGCTTTCTTGTTTTAGCATCCATTCGCCTGATGTCGTTTAGAGTCCAGTTTAAGATGTTAAAGCTATATTGGACAACTGGGATTGCAAGGCTATTAATGGCCATAACTCTGTTCTGTGAATTTAATTCAGTTTTTAATATCATTCGTAGCCTTCTATAGTACTCTTTACGCACTATTTCTTTCATTTTTTTTATGGTGAATGTTTTCGCTCTCATTTACACCTAGGTATTCATAAGCTTCTTCTGGTTTCAATTCTTTTATTGTTACAGCAGGGTCTAAGCTAATTGAGGATGTTTCTTGTATTGATCCACGTAAAACTGTAGCTTTAGCACATTTATTCAAATTAAATTTCATTCCAATGTCTTCGCTGAAGCATTTTACAGTTTGCAGAAGACCTTCCAGCTCATTATCATTCTTAGCATATAACTTTACACCTATTGTATTTCTTTATCAACAATGGTTTATTCGATGGTCGAAATAGCCCCACGTTTGTCTGCTTTTCAAAGTGTTTGAACCTAGAGAAAATTTTAGTCTCCAAGATAAATAAATTGGGTTAGAGTATGTAACTGAAAGAGTGTATAGACGCAGATTGTTATAAAAAGCAACAAAATGGCGGAAAATGTGCAGTAATCATTACAATGAATGTGTTCATCTAAAACTGAAACAAAAATGCAATACATTTTTTATTGTTCTATTTTAATTAGCAGAAATCTGTATACTAGGTGTCTTGGTTTCATTTGTGCACATCAGTTAAGTGCCATACGTGATACATGCTTGGATGATCATGTCTCGATCGCTCAAGATTTTCCGCAGTAGTTTGCCATTAATTTCTGCGGTAGACTGGTTCTAACCAAGGCTATAGAACCCAATCTGTTCTGCTATTTAGTCCATAGCTGGAGAGAGAAGAGACGGAGTCATACCTTTCCGAATGATATTTGCGCGTAAGTGAATGCAACGAATGCAACTAGAATTCGAACTCGGTTCTCGTATTTCTCGTTCCGAGCCGACATCCACTGTACCAAAACGACCATCCTCACACTGTCCTTTAAATCAATCATCAGTGAATATCACTGAAGACCTGAGCATTTACCATTAAAGATGGCAATGAAGTTAAATACATAAGACATTACGAATGAGTTTTTTCTTTGCTGGTTGTTTTCGCGATTATATTGATCGATTATGTTGAGTCATAAGTAATTTCAATTATAATGACGAATGTATCATGCAAACAACAAATAATACTTTTAGAGTACACGAGCATACCTTAATAATCAGAGCACACGAACTACTTTAATTTTTGCGTAGCAGTGTACACACTGTACACAGTGTATTAAAGGAAATTGTTTTCTTCTATGAAAACGCAAGACAGCATACAGCAAAAATAATACAGGAAACCATTTTGGAAATCGGGTGGTCTGTTTTTCTCCACTCGCCATATTTACTTGATCTTGCGCCAGCCGAAGTCTTTTCGATCGTTGCAAAATCTTTTGATGAGGAAAACTTTCTCGAATGAAAACCAGATTCAATAGTTCGTTGAGAGCATTTACACATCAAGACCTGCGGAATTTTGCTCAAAAGATATTAAAGAATTGCTTGATAAGAGATAATAAGTCATTTCAAATAATACTGAATATAGATATTTATCTTGTCTCTTCACTGAGACGTGATGTGACACAAGGTCGAGTTTATGATTACTGTTCGTTTTCCGCCATTTTGTTGCTTATTATAACCAATCTGCGTCTGTACAATCTTTCAGTTACATACTCTAATCCAATTAAGACTAAAATTTTCTCTAGGATCAAACACCTTGAAAAGCAGACAGCAGAATACATTATTCAATCTTCAGGCGCTCATCTATCCCAAGCGCCAAAAACTGCCCAGTCCCTGTAACCGTCCACCCCTCTAGTGCAATGGGGTGGTGAAGCCTTAGGCATCTGTTTCCCGGAACTTAGCGCCTCTTAGTATTTTATTTTTCTCAGCTGCGTATCTGTCCTCGGAGAGATGCACAACTGAGTCGCATTATGCCCGAAGACGGAGAAACAATGAGAAATGATGGCCCCTATTCGGCGGGTGTTGAGTAAGTATAAATAATACTTAATATATGAGAGAACCAAATGTCATTTTACGTTTGTTTTTTAAGAATAAAATTGATAAACAGAAACGGAAATCATTTGTGTCTGCGAGAGCGTTCCCGTTACATAGAGAAATGAGAAGAACTACTTTACTGTATTTCATAGCTAACCAATCACTAATGAGTTTGGATGTCAATTGAAAGCATTTAGCAAAAAGCACATTGAAATATCAACATGAATTGATTATAACCTATAGCTAACTGTGGATTATTCTAAGTAATTGATTGCTTACGGCCATATCACATAGAAAGTTAAACAACGTCGAGACTGGTAAGTACTTTGATGGATGACCGATTTAGAATATCAGGTTATGTAAGGTTGGATGTGCGGGTGGTGCAATGTATAAAAGCTCGAAATTGGAAATCGGAGCGCAGAGTTCCAGTTCTACTCTGGTCCGTTATATTCACATACGCGTAAATACCCTTTCGAAAGATATGTATCAACCTATTCTTCCCCAGTTATGGGTTAACTAGTGTGACTTGAATCAGTAAATCATTATTATCGATAAAATGTCTTACAATCTAAAAATATTTTCTGGCTTTAAATAACATTCGAAAGGTTGATAAACCGTAAAAATAAACCAATCAACAGCAGTTACTCAGCGTAGCTCAGATGTAGAATAAGGGCTCAATTATGTGTCAAACTGACTACTTTTTAGTAATTGATCTAGCGGGACAAGCTTGAATTTTTTTATATGTAAAATTAAATGCGTATAACAGTGAATGGGAAGTTACTAGTGAGATACCTTAGTCTGTGGAGCTAATTTACTGTTTATGCATTGAGTACCCATATCTGGATCTATGAATTGGGTACCCATATCTGTGTCCTCTTTCCCACGTCGCAAACCTCTCGCTATTTTCAATGTAAATGTTCAGATGAGCTCTATTCATTAGTTCTACCAGTTCAGACCTTTACAGCTGAGACACGCCATGTCACTTCAGTGGAGTCGAATCACCCTCATTTTCTCTCTATTCTAAATGTAAGAAGAAATTTTCACTCAGTTTTTCCCAAGAATTTTCACTTTGTGGAACGTACTCCCGCATGGATACTTCTCTGTGTACTACAATTTTAACCTCTTCAAATAAAAGGAACAATCGTTATCTCTGCTCCTAATCCTCATAATCTTCACTTCCTACCACTTCCGCTTACATCATTCAGTGACCCTTATCTTGAGTGAACTTCGAGCATTTTGCGTTCTTGTGCTTTTTTTTAAAAACTTTAACTAAACAGGTGAAACAGATCTAATCATCATTCGCCCCTACCACAGAAAAGAATCTACAGACTTACTTACTTCCAACTGTTTTTTCATAGGCAGCCGATTCTTCTATCATGAAACTTTTCATTAGCTTTCCTTTACAACTTTGTAATTTTCCCATTATCCTCTTACTATTTCAATGACTTTTCACTTTCTTACCTTCTCTCTACTTTTTCTTGCCTTTGTTTTGATTTATTTTCATCAACAACTTCTATCTTAATTTATCTTAAAAAAAAAAGCATTCTACCAGCGGAAAGAGTCATCTACATGTGCGAAGCCCGCCGACAGAGCCATCAAGTTTATCTAATCTGACAGTAGGTTTCCGGGGTTGTTTTTTTTTTCTTGGGGATTTACTAAATGATCGAGTGTATGCCAACAAACTACAGACAATCCAATGCCTTAAGGAAAACATATGTGGAAATACAAACTCTTTAGTCAGAAACACCGAAAGCCCTTACGGAAATTGTGATTGAACGAGTTGTTTTTAATAAAACTGAAAATTGTGGATATATATAGGCTACACCATTTTCACTAATAATAAAGTGTTTATTTTCATTATTCGATTCATTACGCGAGACAAAATGTTGACAAAAAAAAAAATACAAACAAACTTTACAACATACCTTGCATATGTGGAAAGATATATGAGCCGGGGAAACCAGCCATTCTTTTAACGTGAGTCTCATGGGAAACAAGCCAGAACTAAAGGTGGAATGGAAAAATTTGATATTGCAGAATATATCCGAATGGAGAAAGGTACACATTGAGCCCTCTAAGATATAATCCAGATAACTGAACGAGAGCAACGTTGAGAAATAAGGAAACTAAAAGAGGCAGTATATATTTACTTATCAATCTGATGTATGTGTCAGGCGAGCATAAATTTAAATATGATGTTATTTTTATTACTTTGCAAAATAGGTGTTGGTGAGCTCAACAACTCTCCACGCTACCTTGGTGTACATGACAGATACATCAGTCAAATGGTAATGTAAATGAGCAGTTTCTGTCGTCAAAGATTACACAGAGAGAGAGAGAGAGAGAGAGAGAGAGAGAGAGAGAGAGAGAGAGAGATGTTATTACTTAAACATTATTTTTAGTCGATACCTATATTTAAGTAGACGCTTTGTTTATTTATAAACAATATATTTATTATTTTTCATCTATAAAAAAAGATGCACTCTCCAACAGGATTCGAACCTCCGTTCCTTTGGCAGTAAAATACGTTATTCAACATTGATTGATAGTTTATAATGAACAATTAAACTTTTTTTGATCTTCAGCACATTCCGTGGCCTAAAGCAAGTCGAATCTAATAACGGTTTTCTCCTGCCAAGGAAGACGCGGTTTCGAACCTTGCCGAAGAGCGCATGATTTTCTTTAAGATTTCTCGAATATTCAGACCGGTTGACGAAAATGAATAAATATACTGTTTAATAAATAAACAGAGCATTTACTCAAATATGTGTATCCACGTTTAAGTAATATATATATATAGGTACAAAGAGTTTTCTCTTTAACTGAGCAGATTCATACCGACTTTGAAGATTTTCGTGAGGACACCGTTTTGATGTTCTCACTCGTCAGGGCTATTTGCGAATAGCTCTGACGAGTGAGAACATCAAAACGGTGTCCTCAAGAAGCTTCGAAGTCAGCACGAATCTGCTCAGTTAAAGAGAGAAACTCTTTGTACTTATCAACTCCCTATCTCTACCCTGATATTAAGCTCTTTACGATAAAAAACTGCTTGCCAAAATACATTTTATCAGTAAAACCACTGAAAGAACAGCAACTTTGGCGCTAAACATGATCACAATTAAACGCTATATATGTATGTATGTATGTGTATGCTTGTGAGTGTGTGTGTTATACGCAATATTAATGTTTTATTTAACATTATTTGCTGCCACTCCAAATGTCATTTTGTTGATGTTTGAGTAAATGCCCTGTTTACTTTTTAAACAGTGGAAATTACGTCTACAGGTTTAAGTAACAGGTGTAGAGGCTCATCCCTTGTTCCCTGTTTAGGATGTGGTTTCCGGTTTTCTCTTCCAATCTTCACTTTTTTTTTCTTCAATTGGAGTAGATAGACTAAACTATCGCCCGGTTCACACTCCACCCACGTCTATTGAACTGGTGTAGAGGCTCATCCCTTGTTCCCTGTTTAGGATGTGGTTTCCGGCTTTCTCTCTTCTAATCTTTTCACTCTTACGTAGCCCCCGGCACATCAGTGGCGTACCGCCTTGCTCGGAGTCATATGATTAAAAAAAAAAGGTATTCGAAAGATTTAATAAAGCTCCTAGGCAGGGTTCGAAACAGCGTCCTCCTTTGTAGGAGTTCGAACATTACCGGAGAGCACATTTTATTTATTAAGTCTCACGATATTTACCCGAACCTCCTTACAAAGGCGGGATGTCTCATATGGCCGATTTTTACGTGGGGAATTTTCGATCGCGTACGCTCGTGTAAAAATTCTCCCAAAATACGTGGGGTCGGGCTCTTGTCTATTTATCCTAGACGAGATTCTATTCTTCGGTGGAGAGTCCGACTCAGGACTGACGGTATTTGCTGTCTCCTTTGAATGCGCAGACGTAATTAGCATTGTTAAAAAAAAAAATCAGGGTGTATACTCAAACATGGCTATCCACAAAATAACGTTTTGTCTAACAGGATATATATACACGAATAAATGAAATTATCTATTGAACACTTTTTGTAGGTACCTCCTCTACCGAAAAAAATGATACCTAAGTTTTAAAACAAACATTTACAATAAAAAATCTTTCACAAAAATTATATTTTACCTTTAATTTCAAGCTAATAGATTAAATTTAATATTTCCAATAAGCAAAATACATTGCTGCAGTTTAAAAAGTAACTCAAAATTGATTTGACAGGATTATCGCCCCTTTTTAGTCGTCTTTCATCGCAATGCAATTATCTTTAAAAGACTTTCAAAAATAAAATATACTTTTCTGATATTTTATTTGATCAATATTAGTTGATTTAAAATGTAATTACTCTGATTTGAAGTAACTATTAGTTACTTGAAGTATAAAATGGCGCAGATGCATTTTTAACCAGGCGTTAGTTGTTTGCTTAAGGCGTTCGCAGGTTAGATTGATATTTAATGTTGTTCTATGGGATCTTTAGTATTTAAAAAGTAATTGAATAAACGTGACCGCCTTTCATATATATATATATATATATATATATATATATATATATATATATATATATATATATATATATATATATATATATTAAATACTTAGAAATCTCTAAAAATGTAAGAAAATGTTCTCCAGAATTTAATGTTTTGTTGAATTTTAAATACTTTTGGCTGTAAATGTACTATAGTCATTTATCTTATTTTCTGATTATGTCGTGTATGGTCGACTGTATATAGAAAATCTGGACATTTATACACATAAAACAAATTTAAATTCTTTTTAAAATATTGGCATGTGAAATTTGTATTAAGCTTTTCGATTCGTGATTAGTAAAGATAGCTTTACGTAATAATAATGTCATCTAAATGGGACAAATTAAGACAAAATTTAAAAAGACTAAAACAAAAATTTAATACTTAATAACTTATTTTATTTGAGATGTCAAAAATTGAAAAATCTTTTAATAATTCATTATTTACTGATAGTGTTTTTAATATATATTATTTATAAAACAATTGAAAGCTTTTTTAATTAAATAATGTCTTAGTTTGATTGCATTTTTTGTTTTTGATTCAGAGTGGTTTTTCGATAATTGTTTGAAAAAAATGATTTACATTTTCCAAAGGGTCCTGCTTTTAACTAATATAAATATGAATGGAGACAAAATTTACTTTCTGGATATTTCATTAAGCAAGCGTGGAGAGATAACAGATGTATAAAATATTTTTTACTATATTTTCTAAAAAAAAGAAGTTTCTAAAATAATTTAATTAATTAAGTACTGAATGTTTTCATTAAAATGCGACTATTGTTTGAACTTAACAAGAATTTACAAATCTATGTTTTTTTTTTGTTACCGCAAAAATGACGCAAAATATTCCTATATAAACTTTGCTGCCCCTTCTAATTCAAGAAAAACAAAATTTTTGACCAAAATTTCGAACGTGCTAGAATGCATTAAAAAATTTAATAAAATAATCAAAAAATATTTTGGTCTTTCTTCTTAATAATAATGAAAACATTTTGATGATAAACTTTTTAAAAAAAAAATCAAATTTGGCGTTTTATATCACGCTAAGCTCTATCATGATACGATAAAGAAGTTTAAAAAATCTGCTGGCTTTAAAAATAGGGTAAATTGTAATAATTTGCCTATATGTGCGATGTGTCATGGACGTGCATTATTATTATTATTATTATTATTATTATTATTAATGGGAGTAGATAGACTCCCGGTTCACACTCCACCCACGTCTATTGAACAGGTGTAGAGGCTCATCCCTTGTTCCCTGTTTACGATGTGGTTTCCGGCTTTCTCTCTTCTAATCTTTTCACTCTTACGTAGCCCCCTGCACATGAATGGCGTTACCGCCTTGCTCGGGGTGATATGATTAAAAAAAAAAAGAAAAGTGTACCCCTGCTGTCAAAAATGACGGCAAAATACTTGAGAGGATTATATATATATATATATATATATATATAACTGAACCATATTTCACTGCCTCATGACGGTGAGTTAATAATAACTTGAGAGCAGGGTTTGGGAGAGGTAACAGGAGAAAGCGTGTTAAGAGCTACTAGAGATAGGGAGATGTGGAAGGCCACAATCGCCTACGTCCTGAAGGGCAACGGCACATAGAAGAAGAAAAAAGAGAGTGAACTGAGCCGACGCTGCCTAGCTATTGTCTCTGCAATGGGCTGAGCTGATGCTCCCTAGTTATCGTCTCTCTCTCTCTCTCTTCGTCGCTATAGCAGGAGGGAAATATATATGTATATATATCTTCCCCAGACAGACAACGAATTTCATTTTATTATGACATTATTTAACAGCCCACTTCCCTATGACCTAAATGTTCACCTCCAATTTAATTCTCACCTTTGATTGAGTAATTCAGACACACCCATATACATTTTCTTTAACTTTTCCTAATCCTCCTCCTTAATTTTCTAAATAATTATGAATTCGTTTTCTATTTTCCAAAATAAATCATTTTCACCAATCGTTTTAAAATATCACCCGAAGAACAACTAAGTTTTTAAACATTAAATTTTTTCTGTGTATTGATAAAAAATGTTTGCTGAACTATTGTAATAAAAGTATTACAATAGTTCAGCAAACATTTTTAAGCTCTACTTAGTATTGAGCACTCTTTCTAAAAAGTTTTTAAATCTATCTGTTATATATATATATATATATATATATATATATATATATATATGCATGCAAATAAATGCATAACGGTCTTTACTATAATTATAAGGATTGATTATTAATACTACTTTTTTATTTGAATTTTCTGATGAATGTTTTTATTCTAAAGTAAATGAGTTAGCTCATGGCGAGTTCTACGAACATAGAATATCGGTAGAAATTCCCTGACCTTATTGTTGAATATTTGAGCTGAACAACTTTAACAAAATATTACAATACCAACTATTAAAAATGAATGTTGGTTGTTATCTTAACAAGTTGGCACAAGTGAAGAGATTTAAACTTGAAAACGTTTTCCATTTTTCTGAAATGGCCGTTAAACACTTCTATTTTCATTTCTTTCTTTTCTTCATTTTCTCATTGAAACCAAATAATCTTCTGCATTTTTTCTACGCAAGCAAAACAGAATAGTCTATTATTTAGGAGGTATGAGTAGGGCGTAATGGTCGTGTGAAATAATGAAGGAAGGGACAAACACAGTTATAATAGGATTATTATTATTATTATTATTATTATTATTATTATTATTATTATTATTATTATTATTATTATTACGTTGGCCGGCCCGAAACTATTTTTATTGGCAATGAGACAACAGTGTTTAGTTCTTTCTGTCAATAACAATTTATTTACCTTATTATAGTGAGCAGCAGATCGTTTGCCTGGCAAGATGGCATCTGACGTGATAGTGCGCACATATCAGGGGCGTGTCAATGAATTTTTCGTGAGCAAAACTTTGCACTCATTGACATTCTGTGACGCTTGTTAAAGGCTTCCACCCACTGAATAGTTCGCTTTTCCAGGCCTATTTGCCTGGGCTGATGATAATACGCGGATGACATCGCGGTTATACATCGATAACGAAAATGCATTACCGATGGCGGTGACTGTAGGTTGTTGCTCTTTTAATAGCTGAAAGTTTGCTCTAGCCAACAATGTTATTGCACTCCCTGTACATTGCAATTTTGTTTGTAAAAAAACAAAAACAAAAAAAAAACAAAAAACAAACAAAAAAACATGCGTGGCTATGTATTAAAATTTACCCAATATATATATATATATATATATATATATATATATATATATATATATATATATATATATATATATATGCAGAGTGGCAATAAAGTCACTATAGAGTTACTTACAATAACGATTAAGATAAAGCAATTTATCAATAGTTCAGAAATTTATAATTAAAATGATTCTGGTTAAAAACAACAACATGCTATGGTAAAAAATAGTAAATTAATTACCCATACTGTTCGAACTACAGTATATATATATATATATATATATATATATATATATATATATATGTCAAGTGGTAAAATATATGTTATATACAACTGTATAGTGACTTTATTGCCATCCTGTGTGTGTGTGTGTATATATATATATATATATATATATGTGTGTGTGTGTGTGTGTATGTGTGTGTGTGTGTGTGTGTGTGTGTGTGTGTGTGTGTGTAAAAATTAAGACACAAAAACAAATATATCAGTAAAAACAATATGAATAATGACAAATGGAAAACTTTTCTTCACCAGAACTTTTCGACTTCTGATAGACTTTATCAAAGCAAAAGTAAGGATTTTATAAAGATTTTTGAGAACGTAAAAATATTTCTTACTTCTGTTTATAAATTCATGCTTCAAAATAAAATCCTTACATTTAGCTTGACAAAGTCTATGAGAGGACAAAACACGTTTTGTCTTTATTCATATATGCAGAAGTAATTTCTTAAGCCTAACTTTGTTGTGGCACATGGTCAAAAGATTGGGCACTCAATGAGAATCGAGCTCACTTGTTAACCATTATACCAGGTCGAAGTGAATATATATGAATGCACACACACACACACACACACACACACACACACACACACACACATATATATATATATATATATATATATATACGCGTATCATACGTTAATTTTATATTTCACGTATGATGTTTTCCCTTAACAATTAGGTCTTCGAAAGTCACATGATAGGCGAGTATACTCGGTAAACTTGCAATATTTATGTTCAATATTGATACAGCGTTATAAAAAGTGTGGTCATAGGAATCAACATTGCATGTTGACTGTCAGTTTCCCGCCACAAGCGAGTTTCACACCATATTCAGTCAGTCAGTTAAGAGCCATACGTGATACATGCTTGAGCGATCATGTCTCAAAAGTGACATGACTGACTGAGCAGAAAATTTTCCCGCAGTAGGTTACCATTGCTTTCCGCTGTAGACTGGTTGCCAACAAAGGTTATAGAATCCAATCTGTCCTGCTATTTAACCCATAGCTAGAGGGAGAAGAGATGGATTCATACCTTTCCCAAAAGTATTTGCGCGTAAGTGAATGAAACGAATTCAACTGGAATTCGAACTCAGTTCATCAATTTCTCATTCCGAGCCGATATCCACTGCTCTACAACGCAAAAAACCTGCACGAGCTATCGCTATCTTTCTTGATGCTTGGGTGTATAAACATATATTTAAAAAAAAGAAGGATTAGTAAGAACGTAAAAAAAATGTTAGTTAAAAAAAAAAAGTACGAAACGCCTAAAAAGCGATCTAGGTACATTTTCCAAATAGTTACAAACATCACACACACGAGGTAACGTGCGCACACACCCGCACATATCTTACATACAACTGCACATATCCTCTATGCAACATTCATATAGAACAAATATACACAGATTATGTAATTTCCCATACATTTTTTCTGCTGACTGTCCATTTTTTTCTTTAGCCGTCAGTGACGATTGCCTTCTTTGTTCCTCTCTCTTCTCTCTATTCTTGTTCCGCTTTTCTCTCTTCCTTTTCTCTGTGTACGAAGTGATGTGTATGTATAAAATGCTCACAGATGTTATATGAGTGCGCGTGTGATTATATATGTATGGTTAGTGATTAAATTAGGAGCACGTTGGAAAACCCTTTATAAATTTAACGTGTTTAGCTATCCATTTAGCTTCATCAGAAATTTTGGAAATTAAAAATTCAGTGTTGATTCGATTTTTATTGTGTCTAATTTTGTTTTCATTGGTTGTGTAAACGTCACGTTCATTCATCTATAGCCACAATAATCTGAATACAATGCTAATGTTAATAAATAATAAAGACAACAGGAAAATCTTTATTTACCAACGTGTTTCGTCCTCTGATGGACTTTATCAAGACAAAAGTTAGAATTTAATTTTGTAACAAAACAGAAGTAAAATATCGTGAGATTTACTAATTTTTAAAAATTTAAGGACGCTCATAAATATTATTCAGGTTAATTATGAAATTCAGGGTAAACTATGGAAGATGCTAAGTGATGTAATTTAATAATCTAATAAACGAAAGCAAGTAAAACTTCAATCTTGCAGTTTTCTATTCAGAAATCGTTTGTGTCACACAGTTTATCAATCTGCCGACTCGTTTGTCTATTCATTCAAACAAGTCCCTTTTATAACGTGTTTATAATAATTAAGAGTAAGACGAGCAAAAAACTTAACAATAATGAAATGAACAAACAAACAACCAAACAAATAAATAAATAAAATAGAAAATCGTCTCCGTACTCACAATTTCCCTCCCCGAATTTGCTCCATGTGAACGATCGCCTGATACCCCTGAATCCTAATTGTCTGCACACGACTGAAGCATCCAGTATGCCCCATCCTTGTCCACAAACCGATTTCCAAATTCCTCGCGACATTACCAAAACTGTCCCTTCATACTTGTTGGCTCCTCCGGCCAGTCTAACATCCCCGGAACGATACGCTTGACTCAAGCCAATCGTTGTCCCTAGGACGAGACACAAAAATAGACAAAATCCCCGGGCCACAGGTAAAAGCCCAGGCATCTGTTGGTCCAACATAGTAACAATTAAAAGCGAATAAAGGCGCAACTGTTCTTGAGATTAAGTGCGTTGATGAGCTGTGGTAGTCACCGTGGCGAGCTGAACTTTATTGTGTATAATATTCCAGCCTCCGCGTATGCCTAGGCGAAATAGCAACTATCTTCCTCGTCCTCGTTCTCCTCCGACTCCAACAATTTCTTCTGGGGATCCCCTCTCTAGCCGACTGCAAATTAAACAGACACTTGCTCGCTCACAACTTTTCTTTCTATATGACTTACTTTTCACCCCACTTTTTTTTCTTTTAAGCTAAAATTAGCCAGAATTTTTTTCAAAAAAAAAAAAAACAAAAAAAAAAGAAAAAATGGAAAGAAAGAAAAAGAATGTTTTTTTTTCTCTTTCTATTTCTCTATTGGTGTTATTCAGTGTTATTGAATAATTAAGGGAAAATGCTTATAGCGTAGCAGCAGAAGGCAAATAAAAAGTTAAATGAAAATAAAAATAATTAAACTCTGCTGTTCAATACTGAAATTTCTGTTATACTCTTCTTTTTGTTCTTTTAATTATTTTTTTCCTTTCTTACTTAAAAAAAAGAAGCAAACTATAGTAAATAAATTTAAAAATCTTCTAATTCTACCTATATTTCTATCCTTGTAAATTATGGACACTTTAAAACTTTGATTCAAATGCTTGGAAAACTTTTTGAGATCTCTTTTCTTTATAAATATTATAAAAAAAGGTTATCTGACTGATTGTTAGAGGAAGTGGGATTTCATTTGTCTTAGCAAAACTTTCTTGTGCGACGTCTTCCAATAACTAGATCACTGTTTCAATAAGTTTGCGCCCGAGAAACTGATTCGCTCGTTTTGGGGCGACGTGCTTAAAGGCTGTATTTATTTATATTCACACACACACACACACACACACACACACACACACACACACACACACACACACACACACACGTGCTTATGTTTGCTTTTGTTTTCTTTCCTATATTCTTCTTTTTTTCCTTCTTTTCCCACGCTTATTGATTTTTTTTTACTCTTCTTCTTTTACTTCACAAGTCACTTTATTTTCTTTCTTATTGTTTTTTCTTCCTTTTTCTTCCTTATTTTTCTTCCGGTTTTTATTTTTTTCTATTCCTAGTTTTTTAATAATTAGTTTTTCTTTTTTTTTTAGTTTCTTTTCTTTTATTAGGTACCTCCACTCACTTTCGATAAGTAACTTTTAAATTTAATTTCTAAAAATAAAATTTTTCTTAAAACTTTTTTTTTTTTAAATTGAAAATTAAATGATTAAATTTATTATTTCCAGTAAGCAAAATACTCTGGTGTATTTCAAACAGAAATTATATTGATTGGAATCTAAAGTTGTTTAATTTTGTTTTTTATCTTTCAATTTTTCGGCCATTTTTATGAGCGATCGACACATTTGTAAACAAAAGTTAATTTTCGGTTTGAAAAATCTTACAAAAATAAAATATACATCGGTGACACATTATTTTTAGAACATTATCATATTTAATGTTAAATTAATCTGGTTTACACAAGTATTTATAGCATGAAATTTTGAATAAAACTATTTCTTAAAAACAGATCTGAACTTTCTAACCTTTCCATTGCATTTGAAATGTGTTGACAGATTTACAGACGCGAGTAAAGTGTATGGCCATCAAAAGTGACATAATTGTACAATTTTTCTCCTGTAAGGAGAACAAACCCTGAAACACATGACCTTTTAATGTACATAGGGAAATTACGAAAAAAAAAAACTTCAAATACGCTCCAAAAAATAAAATTAAAATTTACTATAAAAATAAAGAAGGCGCGACGATTTGTATTAAACTTTTCAATTTTCGATTCGTAAATATAATCTTCACTTAATAAGTTAATAAACTAACCGCAACAAATCTTTGAAGTATTTTTTAAAAATATTTTGAAACTTTATAAATTATTATATTAAAAATGAAAACAATTCTTTTAAAATTTCATTATTAATCAAATTTTTTTCTTCAGACTATAATGTCCTTAATATATATTATTTATTAAAGCAATGCAAATCTTATCAAATTAAATAATGTCATAGTTTTATTGCATTTTTTAAAATTTTACTATTGGGAGTAGATTTTCGGAAATAAAGGCAAAGTGATAAAAAAAGTAATAGTTGATTTACATTCTTCAATGAGTCCTGTGTTTAACTAATGAAATTAATTTTCCCAACAAAATTTATTTTCTTAAAATTTCATGAATTTACGTGGAGGGTGGCAACAGACGTAAAAAAATATTTTTACCAAAATTTCTTAAAAATAATAATTCCAAAAATAATTTTAATCATTTGTGAATAAGTCCTGAAAGTTTCATTAAAATTCAACAATTATTTGATTTTTGCAAGAATTTTCTAATCAATGTGTTTGTCAACGAAAAAATTGAGTTATGTAATATTACGTTTTCCATTGTAAACTCTCGTAACGGTTTGGTTACTTCTTCTTCTTCTTTTATGTGCCCTGTCCTTTCAGGACATAGGCAACCATGGCTTTCCACCTCTCCCTATCCTTGACGCCTCTTAGCATGCGTTCTCCTGTTACAGCACGCAACCCTCGTTCCGTCATCCACCTGATTTCCTTTTCGCTTTCATCCTTTCCAAAACCTCATCATGGCTCACATGCCCGATCAATGATATTCACAGCATCCTTCTGTAGAACCACATTTCAGCTGCTTCAAGTTTTTCCTTCATCTTCGAAGATAGTGTCCAACATTCACTGCCATATTGAAGAGCCGACATCACATAGCAATCCAGTCCTCTTTTATTTGTTTCTAGCAAAATTGTCCTGTTTCTTAATACTTTACTCAGCTTCTAGAATGCTTCCTTCGCTATGGCAATTCGCCTTCGGATCTCTGTGTCGCACTTTCCGTCTTCTGTTAGAACACTACCCAGATATTTAAATGTTTGTACCTGCTTGAGCTTACCAAAATAAAAACAAAATTTTACAAAAATTTTAAACGTGTTAGAAGGAAGTAAAAATTAAAAAAATAATTAAAAATATTTTAATCTTTCCTCTTAATGATAACATTAACATTTTTAAACATTTTGATGGAAAAAGTTCGTTTTTATTAAGTTTGGGGCCTTTTTTATTCATACTGTGTTGTTGTTTTTTTTCAGCAATTTAGTGCAAATTCCTATTTTTTCTTTCTTTTTCTTTCTTTTCTTCTATTTTTTCTTTTCTTTTCTTTTCTTTTCTTTCTTTCTTTACACTTATTGTTTTTTATCGTTTTTTTGTTTCTTATTTCTCTTCACGTTTCTTTTTTTATTTTCTTTGTTTTTGATTGATCGTTTTTCTTTTTTGCTTCTTTTTGCTTCTTTCTTTCTTTCTTTCTTTTTTCGTTACTTATATTTTATTTTACTATCTTTATTTTCCTATTTTTTGTTTCTCGCGATTGTCTATTTCTCTGTGAACTGACTTAAAAAAACAAATCATTGTTAGTGATAAGATGATTCAAGGAAATGCGAGTTCATGAATTTAGAAAATTATGAACGCAGTTATGTGCCTGATTGCATTTTTGTCAGATCCACTTGACAGTGAAGTTATTTGTCTTCTTCACATGTACTTTCTTATAGAGAGATCCTTATACAAGAATGGCTATCCTGTCTCATTTAAATTCCAGCATCATTATCATCATCACCGCCGTCGTCGACGTCATCACTGTTATAATTTGCTTTTGCTGTGTCGTACGAATTGCTCTTAGGTTTCTAACAGAGACTTGAAGAGACAACAACCTTTTGCTTCTGAAGATCCAAGCAGTTGTTATTATTGTTATTATTCCATTGTATTTTTCTTAAATAAGATGGAATAATAATAATAAAAAAATTGTATTATTAAGTACAGCCCACACACTAAGGAAAACGTTATCTATGTAATGCTGGGGATGATAGGGAGGATAGAAAAACATGAAATGGAGTCATAACAACACGCCACTACCTGCCTTAGGTCTCCCCGCAGACTTGGTTGGTAGTGAGACCAATGCAGAAATCTAAATATGATGAAAAATGACATAATAATAATAATGGCAAATATTATACATAATAATATGGATCCAAAATGCAGGTTTTGTGATAAACACCAAGAAACAATAGACCACCTAATCCCAGGCTGTTCTGTGCTTGTCCCAAATGAATATAAAAATCGCCACGATAGAGTTGGGCAATATTTACATTGGACAATGAGCAAACATTATGGAAAATCTGTAAACAAACACTGGTATGAACATCACCCAGCACCAGTTACAGAAATAGAAGATGTAACTATTCTATGGGATTACACCATCTACACAGACAGAAAAATTGAAGCAAACAGGCCAGACATTATTGTTAAAAACCAGAAGGAGAAAACTTGTCTATTAATTGATATGGCTTGTCCAGCGGATTGTAACATAGCAACTAAGGAATTTGAAAAACTGTCAAAATATAAAGACCTGGAAATTGAAATAGAAAAAATGTGGAAATTGAAAACAAGAGTTGTGCCAGTGATAGTAGGTGCACTTGGAATGATAAAAAATGGAACAAAACAACACATTGAAGGAATCCTTGGAAACCCAGCTTAAGAGATATACAAAAAAATTGTCTTATTAAGTACAGCCCGCACACTAAGGAAAACTTTATCTATGTAACGCTAGGGATGATAGAGAAGATAGAAAAACATGAAATGGAGCCATAACCACACGCCACGACCTGCCTTAGGTCTTCCCGCAGATTTGGTTGGTAGTGAGACCAAAGCAGAAATCGAAATATGATGAAAAATGACATAATAAAAATAATAATACTTAGTACTTATTTCTTTCCGGGTCTCAACCAGAGACGTAAGGCTAGCGATGGCGTTATGACATTTTTCACTAAGCATTTTTTGAGGGAAAAAAAAAACCCCAAAAACAAAAAAAAACAAAAACAAACAAACAAACAAACAACAAAAAACCCCCCCAAAAAAAACAAAAAAAAAAAACAAACAAACAGAAATAATACCTAAGGTCACATATATTTTACTTAGATAAAACCCTTCGGAAGATACGGCTGTACTTGTGAATATTGTTTTGTATTTTTTTTAAGTTTCGGGCTACAAGTAATTGATTTTTTTTTATTCTTCGCACTGATTTCCAGTACCTTTTTTCTAAGCTGTTTGAAACAATTCACAGTATTCCTATAATGATTGATACGACTATCAAACAGTTTTAAAACAAAATGCTGTCGTCTTGATCTTTGTTACTCTTCTCACTGATTTCCAGTTCCTTTTTTCTAGGCTGTTTGAAATCATTCACAGTACCCCTATAATGATTGGTAAGACTGTCAAACACTTTTTTAAAAAATTGCTGTCGTCTTGATCTTTCTTACTCTTCTCTCTAATTTCCAGTTCCTTTTTCCTAGGCTTTTCAGAACCATTCACAGTACACCGATAACGATTGGTATGACTGCTATCTTCATGTTTCACAGCTCTTTAAAATGTCTGGTAAAGTTTACATATTTATTTGACTTTTCACGTCCGTTTAGATCTATCCATGAGCGATCGAAAAAGCGAAATTTTCTGTCTGGCACGTTTTTTTCTATTTTATTAACATTCCTATTATCTTCGTTTGTACATTTTTTATTTTCAAATGGAGACTTTGCATCATGGATTTTCTCTATCATGCCATACGTCTTCAGACAAATAGCACCATTCGCAGAATAACTGTGTTATCAAGCAACGCAGATTTCTTAAATGATGGAATACTAAGTTTTATTTCGATTTTCTCAGTGTAAGAATTTAAGTATGGTGGTATAAACCGCAACATCTCATTGATAACTGGGACAATAGTTGCCTGAACTTCTCACATTCTGGGTATTTATCCAAGTCCT
Organism: Ascarosepion bandense; assembly: GCA_037127315.1. Lineage (NCBI taxonomy): Eukaryota > Metazoa > Mollusca > Cephalopoda > Sepiida > Sepiidae > Ascarosepion > Ascarosepion bandense. The sequence goes on from JBBBDQ010000326.1 coordinate 725,201, forward strand.
CCCCACTGAAGCAGAATGCGACACAAGGTTATTTTTAACGTGGGGTTTCCGAAAGGGTACGCTCGGGCAAAAATTTCCCGTGGACTTCGCATAAGCAGGATTGGGTCTTGTCTACTTCTCCACAGACGAGGCTCTGCCCTACAGCATAGCCTCTTCGTTGCATCTTAAATTTTTACTCGAAATCAACCTTTGAGTCTTACAAAGCTGATTTCGAGTGGAAAGTTGGCCAAATTCTGGCAATTTCAATCAGAAGATCGCTGTATCGATTAAGCTTCTCAGTTTCTTTGACCTTATTATTATTATTATTTTTATTATTATTTTCCTTTTCACAGGACCCTTTAGTGACTTTACTATAGATAATCTTGACTCTCTTTCAAATGTACAATTGCTTTTTTGCGGTGTTTCTCAATGTTCAAATCATTAGTAGCATGATCTTAGCATTCAAATTTCACATCTTATTTCAGTTCACAAGCAGTCTGATATATTTCCGATTATTTCCCCTTCTCTCGCCTCATTTGTCCATTTCCTTCTTCCTCTCTCAAGATTTGTTTTGGAAAATATCATTTTAGTGAAAGAAAATATTGGAAAACCGATAGTTCGAATCCTGTCAAGTGGAACATTTTTCTTTAGTAGGTCTTGTCGATACAGGCCGCTTGATATCATTTGTTTAAGAAACTAAAAATCAGAGATAGCGATTTAAGCACGTGCACCCACAAAAATACTATTTATAGCTCTAACACGCACGCGCGCACACACACAGACACACACAAATTTATTCATTCATGCATGTGTATGTGTGCGTATATCAGTGCATATTTATTTATTTTCATTTTACTGTTTTCTATTTTTAATTATTTAAACCTTTAAAAATTTTATTTCTTCTTTTTTCTATCTTTTCTTTTATTTTATTAATCCTTTTAATTTTTTAATTTTTTATTTTTTATTCTTAAAAAGAAATATATATTAGAACGCTTCGTCCACTTTATAGACAAACTAGTGACGTCTCCTTCAACGTAACATTCATAAAAATCGGACTCTGAAATAATTTTTTTCTTCCACGGTTTTAGTTTTATTCCATTTTTTAGATTTCGGTATAAATCTAACTAAATTATACATTTCATTTAATAAATAAAAATATTCGCACACCGATTTACAATTGAAAACAACTTTAACTTAAGAAATGCTAATACCTAAAATGATAATTCAAGTAAAAAAAAAACGTTCAGTTCATAATAAGTACCTAATGACTGCATAATGCATGCAACTCTGAGTCGTGCTTAAAACGTAGGATAATATGTATATTTATTAATATATAATAATAATTATTATTATTTCGTTTATCGGCCTAAACATTCGAGAAATCTTATTAATGAAAAACGCTCCCTCTAGAAAGATTTGAACCTGCGTCATTTTTTGAGGGAGAAATCGTTGTTTGATCCGACGTGGCTCTGACAATTCAGCTAGGAAGAATTTCATAATCGAGTAAGATTTTGTCTAGGTTTAAAGCATACTTTGCTACTTCAGATTTCTTCGAATTTCTTTAACTACTCAGTTTCATATCCGAAATGTAAACAAAGCAATTTCTAAAGAAGTATTACATTTTTATCTAGTAATCCGACAGATTTTTATTCCTTTAAAGTTATTTTTGAGAAGATGTTCCATTTATTTAATTACAGAACTATCGACTCATGAATGTGAATTTTTAACTCATCGAAAGTTATATATATATATATATATATATATATATATATATATATATATAATAAAAGTAAAAAAAAACACGCAGATTAAAAACCCACTGTTCAAGCATTTAATTTTATAAAGAGTGCTCGATACAGAGTAGAGCGCAACATTGTAATTCTGTTATTACAATGGTTTATAAAAGCATAATATCACTACACAAAAATTTCCATGTTTCAGAACAAAACTGTTCTTCTTCAGAACATATATTCAGAATACATATATATATATATATATATATATATATATATATATAATTATTGTTAATCAGAAATCGGAAATAACTCTTTTCCAAATTATAAATATATATAAACCATCAGTCAAAACAAACCTCCAGATGAAACTGTTCATATATATATATATATATATATATATATATATATATATATATGTACATATGCATATATATGTATATATACATATATATATGTTATATATATATACATATATATATAGGTATTTGTATATATGTATATATATATATATATATACACACATATATATGTGTATGTGTGTGTTTATAAGTCACAAAATACGCATATATAAGTTATGAAATACATATGAGCACATACACGCACAGTCACATAGGAAATTTAGAACATATTTTAGTGGATTGTAAATGAAAGACGAATTGACGTAATCTTACGTAGCATACGCTAACATTTTTCCTTCTCTAAAATAGCAGTTTTCAATCTGACACAGGCAATGAAAAGTCAAGCCGCGTTCGTTTCCCTAACAAAGAATCCTGTTTTTTAATGTGACCAGGTGAACAGCAACAACAACCAGTTGACTTTCATGTATCCGGCACACCCTCTTTAGGTCGTGTGTGATGGGTGTGGAATTCGTGAGAAACGACGGCCCTGTTATGTCATCCCACTTCTTCCACAGAAATTCTGTAAAGGGCAGTAAAGGGATTGGCCACATGTATTGCAGCAGGCTCCTGTTACACTCCAACATAGTCTATATGACCAAGAAGTGGCTGACATAGAATTTTGTGGCCTCAGCATGTTGTCACCTTATTTTCTTGATTTCAATGTATTCGGCTATTATGTATTCGCCGTCGAAAGATACCAATCAGCGGCTCTATAAAGACCGCCATTTTAGACATGATGGCCAGTTTAAACGAGGATCTTCTGGTCCAAGCCTTTAGTTACTTCACGAGCCAGGAAGCTTGACTAATATTATCCCAAGCCCCAGGGAGCCATCCCTCTAGGCAGTAAATTTCCTGAGGCATCCCCTAAACTCCCCTGACTCCTTATTTCATGTATGAGAGGCCAGCCAGGAGACCTGACATAATACTCTTAATTTACCTTGAGATTGGTTAAAAGAGCAAGTCTACTATTATGCGAAACCAAGACTTTGGAAGAACTTGAAGGGAAAATACAAGTAGTTATGCCTTCCATACCACAAGAATTCCTGGTGAAATCAGCTGGCGTGATTCCTGAGCGACTCGAGAAGCTGGTTACGAAATCTGGTGCCCATATTGAATGTTAAATAAAACCCTATGCTGAACGCTTTCGTCTCATACACATTTCTTGAAAAAAATAAAGATAATAAATAGAATATAAGTATTTTAAAATGGGGAAAATTACCCTCGATACAAGGTTCGATGGATAAATTGTCGTCTAAATTACTCAAAAGGAAAATAACACTGAGATTTCATTTTAGTTGAAACATTTACCAAAATTACACAAAAGCATCTTGAAATACTATATAGCAAATTTATTCAATAAAATCGCCATTGGCTTCAGACACGGCATACAGACGACTTCGGAATAACCTGCATTTCTTCTGGACGGTCTCCTTGTTTAAGTTGGTGAACGCTGCCATAATCCTTACCTTCAGTTCATCTTTGGAATTACAAGGAGTTTTGTTAATCTCTAAATCAACTGCTCCCCACACATAATAATCAAGTGTGTTGCAGACTTGGAAGTTAAATGACCAGATGCAAGGAGTGATGTGATCGTAGAAATTTCTGACAGCGATGACTTGGTTCTCCTGCTTTTGTAGCATGGTGCAGAGTCCTGTTTCTAAACATAGAGTCTTCGAGAAGCCATCCTCTTCACCCATGGCAGCATTACCTCCTCAAGGCACTTGATGTTGACTTTCCTGTGAGAAGATGAATGGATAATCACCATTAGACCCATCCAACATTTTCTGAATTCTCTTTACTGTCCATAGATTGATACCCAAACACTCTAAAATGTTCGTATTGACATTTGGTGCGAATGGCAAGCGGTACAGCGTCCCGTTTCCAAATTTCTGGCGAATTGAAATGTGTCATGGTGCTCTTTTTCTCACAGAGGGTGCCCAACTGAATCTACAATAGTGCGCAGTAGACAAAATCAAAATCAAACAACGCGCACGCGCGAAATTAAAAATATAAAATTATATATATATATATATATAAAGAGAGTATGAAGAGAGAAAAATAGATAGATAGATAGATAGATAGATAGATAGATAGATAGATAGAGGGAGAGAGAGAGAGAGAGAGAAAGAGAGAGAAAGAGATTCTAAAACCACTTGTTTCCGTTCGATTTTATCCTAACTTCCTCGGAACCCTGTTGTGAGCAGAGAATTTCCTCTACTATAACATAAACAATTACATCCGCATAGAAACAAATGTTTGTGTGCATATGTATATTCTGATACACGCTACTTTAGAATGCGTTTATATATATATATATATATATATATATATATATATATATATATATATATATACTACACTGGTCAACATGATGTTTAGTGCCAAGAAACAAAACACGTTTCAGCTAATTGGGTGATGATTCTGAAAATAACCCTAGATTGTCATTTTATCGTAATGAAATGGCTAATTTTGGAAACATTTTGTTAATAAAGGTTGTAGAAACCTACCACTTTTCAGGTGCAATTTATGTCGATCATCTGGAATAAACGATTTGTATCAGGAAAAAGTATTTTTGAGTCAAAAACTTTAAAATAGAAGTACCGAATTTTACCAATTTATCACTAAAATTCAAATTAACTGATAAAATCAGTAATGCGCTAATATGAGTATTAAGGTTCATTTTTTATATAACCATCTAGATAAATTTCCAAATCATTGCGTCGATGTGAGTGATGAGCAAGGAGAACGATTCTATCAAAACAATGGAAGAGCGTTACCATGGACGGTGGGACAAACGAATGATGGCTGACGACTGCAGGGGTATCAAACGGACTTAAATAACATTGAACATAACAGACAATCAAGACAGAGAAATTTTTACAATAGTTTTTATGATTATGAATGTTTTATTTCTGCTGTTAGTTTATTAAATGATTTGATGAAAATATTTGTTGGTCTTTAATCGTGATATTTTAAAAAATTTAGTATGTGATTGTTATTGAAAAAATAGTATTTCGGAATAAGCAGACCAATACTTGTTAGTTATATACGAATTGAAAGGTTTGTACGATTTTACTTTGAGAAATATTGCCATCAGTCAATATCATATGTATAGAAAACAACTGAACAAAATGCTTTTTTTTTCTAAAAATGAGGCGTTTCTGTGCAACAAAAACAGTAGCTAACCAAGAAATAGTAAGGTAATTTTCAGATTCAGAGCTGAAATGTTTGGTGTCTTGACACTATTTCATTTTTTTTTGACCAGTTAAAAATCTATATGTTGATTGTTTGATTGATTCATTTTCTACGGCTTATCAACTTATTGTAATCTAAAACTAGTTTCTGGCTTTAAATAGCCAGAAACTATTTTTAGATTGTAAGCATTTTTTTAATATGTTGATAACAATGGTTTTAGTGATACAAGTGATCTCACTCATTAGGCCATTAGATTGGAGAGAAAAAGTGGATTACTAACTTTCCCAAGGGTATTTGTGTGTAAGTGTATATAATGAACCCTATTGGAAATGGAACTTGGCTTACCGATTAAATTTCGTCCCATTATCCATTACACCATCTGCACATCCAAGTTTTATTCCCAAGCGGTCACCCATCTATCTAGGTATTGACAATGCTCAACGTTGCTTAACTTCGACGATAGTACGGGAACCGATGTTTCAACGTGATGCGTCCGTATGCGGTCTACAGTCCCTGCTTTGTTAAAAAATAATTTTTATGCTTATTTGATAATTCACGTTCCTTTTGACGTGTTTAATCTATTCATTTATAAGATAACTAGCATCATAGGCCGGCGTTACCCGTGCAACTTAGAACATTTTAATTTCTTCAGCGGATGAAAAAATAAATTTAAGTTCGCTGCAGACATTTAAAATATAATCTACATATATAAAAGGCAATCTGTGAGTCTGTGTGTGACTGTTCCTTATGCACGCCTACATTTTACAATATTTCTTTTGTTTCAAAATTACGGGGGAAAATATTCACATTTTTTTGTTGACCAAATGAATTTTTAAAACGTCGGAATAAAAATTAAATATAAAGGCTCATTTTTATTCTTTTTAATAAAAAAATATTTTGGTCACGCTTGACACGTGTGATTTGATTTCTGTGACGTAATTCAGCAACCATCTTAGATCTTAGATGTTTTACGGAGCAAATGTAAACAATCTGCTTCGTTGGCCAAAATGTGCGAAAGGAACATTGCTGAACTTAAAACTCAAAAAGTATGTGTCGACCTGGCTTCCCTGGAGATATGTGTCCCAAGAAATTTTGAATGGCGTAGCTTAAAAAATGTAGGCGTGCATAGGGAACAGTCACACACAGACTCACAGATTGCCTTTTATATATATATATATAGATAAATTAAATAACTTATTTAATTTTTTTATGTTCAAAAATTTATACAATTACAATTATTTTATTTACAATTTATATTTGTTTCAACTATATCCTCAGTTTAAAATTGTGCCTTTCTTTTCTTAATATGTCTAAACCTGCGTCTAAAACTTTTTGCTCTTGTGGAATGCTCGGAATAGTTTTCATAGCTCAGAGTATCCGTTCATAAAATTTATTATATGCCCTTATTAATATCTGTTTTTTTTTTCTTTTTATCGTAGTTCATGTGGTAAAAACAATATATAGACACTGTAAATGCGTCCTCGACTCCAGTGAGTCACTCAATTATACATGAATCTGCTACGAATCCTGTCCATTAACTGGTGAAAACTGTTTCACACTGACACCATATTTTAAGTTTAAATGGATTTTTAACGATATATCAACTCTTCAATGTAATTTTTATGCCCAAACTAATTTATTTTGGTTTATATTTAGGGAAAATGAACAATCTTTATTTTGTTTTAATATTTTCAGATATAATCGAACTGAATTTTGTAATGTTTTGTAATGTTCCAATTTTATTTATTTTAATATTCCCGAAGAGTTCTTTTAGGCTGTTAGATGCCATATAGACATCGCTAAATATATTCCCTATGAAAATTATAATTTAAAATAATATAAGAGATTGAAGCCGTTATTATAACAATCAAGGATTTTTCAACAATATACAGTACGTGTATAGAAAAGTTACGAATATTAAATTGAACAAATCTTACTCATTATCTCTAGCTACCTCTTGTGGAATTCAGGGAGCAATGGTTGAGAAACACTGGTCTAAAATATAAATTTAAACTTAAGTTTTCTTAAGTTAGACTTGAACTTTTCATATTAAATAAAAAAATAATTTGTAAACAAAATGGTCACAATATGTTGAAATAAATGAAGGCGTTAGTCTAAACTGACGACAGGTGGATATGGTATTAAAAAAGTCATTTTTCCGCCAAATAAAAGTTAATAACTCCCACTAGAAGATAAAAATAAAGAATATTTTGTATCCTCTTGACGTCAGTTTTAAGTGACGCCTTCTTTGTTCCACATATATTTTTTTTACAATGATGTTCACTCTGTACGAAGCCCTATAAGCCACTCTAGGTAGAGAGTTACAGAGTAAAAGGCACATTTTATGGAAATATCTGAGTAAGATAACGGTTAACTGTAGACTTGAATAGATTAAGTTTTTAGTGATCGGGAAAGCATCCTTTTAGGAGTCGGTTCTATAAAGCAGCGGTTTAAGAAAAGAAACTGCTAGAGTGCAACTTTTATTTTTAATCATTTCACCCAAGGCAAGTTTTACTGCCACTGTTGCGCAAGGGGCTACATGGGGGAAAGTGATGAGAAAGAGGGATTAGTTTTAGGGGATCTCAGAATGAGGGTAATAGACGGATGAGAATACCGCTGTCATGGGAGTGGATTGGATGGAGAAAAGAGCTTGAGAGAAAGGATGCGAGTTAGTGAGATAGGAGATGTCTGTTGACCTTACACCTAAATTCTTGGAAATTGTAGTTGTCAGGGAAGCAGGTATATGGAAAGGAAATTCTACAGGCGGAAAGTGCAATAAAAGAAGCTGTTAGAGTAGAAATTGCGGTTACATTTTATCTGTTTCACTGTAAAAGGGTGGAACCTAGTTGCTAGTCTAGTAACTCGTGTAAATTCATACATAGGGAACACCAGTGACCTAAGTTCATTGGAGCAGAAGCCCTGAAGGTATTTGTAGATGAGGCACAGGGAAGCCACGTCACGTCGGTGAGAAAGCGACTGCAACCGAGCTACCAAGTCGATATCGATCACATTACAGATTCTTCGTTGGATTTTCTCAAGAACCCCAAGGTGAATAGCAGGGGCACCTGACCAGATGTGGCACTAGTATTTAATACACAGGCGGATGGTAGATTTATATATTTGCAGGATGGATTCAGACGGGAGAAATTTCCTGGCCCTACACAGTGAATCGACCTTAGCAGCGGATTTAGCTATGGATTCGATATAGTCATTTCCCTTGAGGTCCGCTGAGAGTCTTAGGCTAAGGAGGCGTAGTATTTTGCTCTCAGGGCGGCTAGCCTGATCCATGCTAATGGTGGGTAGGAGCGATTGTCTATGATGGTTAATAGATAGCAGTTTCGTTTTGGAAGCATTAAAATTTACGGGCCATTTCTTAGCCCAATCCATCACAGATTGTAGGTCCTTCTCAAGCTCGGTAGCGAGGTTAGCTTTGTCAACCTCAGCAGATTTTTGATCGAGGCGAGAGTAAACGGTGTTGTCGTCAGCGCATATGTCTACTTGGGATATTATTACATCAGGGAGATCGTTAATGTAGGTAAGGAAAAGCGTAGGGCCTAGAATAGAGCCTTGAGGGACACCCGTGTTCGTATGGTAGTATTAGGAGGCATGTCCGTTCAATACTACCTTCATGACTGGATTAGGTTAAACAATTGTCCAGTTTTACCATACCTCCGCAGCTTGCGTAGAGGGCTAGCATGTCAGACTCTGTCAAACGCTTTGAAACATATTTCACTAATGGAATGCGAAGTTTATGAGGGTGGTTCGCCACAATGTGCGTGCCATGGCGGGTTAGAACTAGTAGAACTAATGAATGTAGTCCGTATAAATTTTAATTATCCTCTCTATTATAATAAAAATCGTTATATATAGAAATAAATATAAATTGCAATAATTATCTTATACTTTCATTTAGTCACAATAAGACTTTTTAAAAATTTGGCTAAGCAGTTACCTTCCCTCTACCTACCATTACTAACCAAATGGTCAAGCTACATACCTCCCACTTCTATAGAAGAAATTACTACTAAGATTCCGCTAGCTTAACCCTATATGGGTCAATATCCCCCAACCCCTTCCTTTACTAGACCAATCCACCGGCATTAGAAGTTTTCCCCATTCTTTGTTTAAACGGGGTCGACAATACATGTCTTAAAATGACATGTGAAAATGGCTATTTCCCCTCTAAATTTTATCTGAATTTACAGGTATATATATATATATATATATATTCCTCCTGTCATGCTCATGGAGAGTAAGTGTGTGTGTGTGTGTGTGTGTGTGTGGGTGTGTGTGTATGTGTGTGTGTGTGTGTGTGTGTGTGTGTGTGTGAGAGAGAAAGAGAGAGAGAGAGAGAGAGAGAGACACAGACAGACAGACAGACAGACAGACAGAGAATAGCGAGAAAGCTTTGGCTCATTTTATGAGAGAAACAATAGTGTGGTAGCGTCGTTTCAGTTCATTCTTTTTACTACCAGTTATTAAAATTTACTACTAATTAATTTTCGTCGTGTAGTGAAGAATATATATATATATATAAATCCTCTCTACTCAGGAGTTTGTATTATTTTTTTTCTTAAGTAAGATAATCAATAGTATGCACATTAGTATATATGTCGCCGTCATTTTAGATGACATATCGATATAAATATTTTGCCGTCATTATTGACAGCACAGGCCCACTCATAAATTATAAAATTATAAAATTAAAATTCACAGAAATATGTTGAAAAATTTGCAATTTGGGATTGGAAATCTGAGAGTCGAGTTCTAATTCCAGTCGGGTGGGTTATATTCACTTAGGCGCAAATCCCTTTGAAAAGGCATGGATTCACCTAATCTTCCCTCAGCTATGGGTTAATTAGTAGATCTTGTATCAGTAAAACGTTATTATCTCCAAAAAAATTCTTACAATCTGAAAATATTTTTTGACTTTTAAATAACCTGCAAACGGTTGGTAAACTTTGAAAAAAAAAATGAATCGATTTAAACTAAAATCAAGTAACAAATTTTATGCAAAATAGTTACAATATGCAGAAAAGTTTAAACTGACCACCATGAGGATATGGTTCAATCATGAATTGATTGATTTATCATTGCAAATATTATTTATCAAATTATTTATAATTTAATTCACGGTAATTATCAGATTCACGGTAATTCACGGTAATTGTCAGATTTCGGAATAAGAAATCGAAGAGCCGAGTTCGAATTCTAGTTGAATTCTTTGCATTCACTTACGCGCAAATATCATTGCGAAACATATTAATCCCTTTCTTCCCTCCAGTTATGTGTTAAATAACAGAACAGATTACGGTCTACAGCCTTGGTTGGCAAACATTCCACCGCAGAAAGTAATAGCAACCTACTGTGGGAAAATTTTCTGCCCGGTTAGTCATGTCTCTTTCGAGACATGATCGCCCAAGTGTGTATCATGTATGGTTCTTAACTGACTGACTGAATATGGTGTGAAAATCGCTTGTGGCGTGAAACTGACAGTCAACATGCAATTTTGATTCCTTTGCCCACACTCTTTATAACGCTGTATCAATACTGAACATAAATATTGCAAATGTACCGAGTATACTTGCCTATCATGTGACTTTTGAACACCTAATTCTGAAGCTATTTTTTCATACGCGAGAAATAAAATTAGCGTATGTACCAGTACATGATACGTAGATGCCAATTCGGTCGGGTTTCAATCCTGGGTTAAACAGCAATCGGAGTCTAACCGTACTGATGAGCTGTGATACAGCGAAACAGATCTGTCTGCGGATCTGTCTCTCTTTATATATATATATATATATATATATATATATGTAAAGAGAGAGATATATATTTATTGTGATATGTTGTATCGTTCCTCGTTGTCTTCCCCGTTTTTTTCTGAGAATGTATTTGTTGATCTTATGATGTTCGTCGAATTTAGTTTTAATTATATCATTTATCGAAAAAATTGATGGGGTCGCGATGGGATCGCCTTATGGTCCTTCGCTTGTTAATATTTTTGTCAGTTTTCACGAGGCTTTAAACTTTATTATTTTCTCGTATTGATCGTCCTCCAATGTATCATCGTTATGTTGATGATACTTTTTGCCTCTTTAATAATGAGGGGTGAAGCCGACTCATTTCTCACCGTATTAGATTTTGTCCATCCGTCCTTAAAATTTACCACAGAAAAGGAGTCTAATTGTCGTCTGTCTTTTTTGGATGTTTTAGTCCATAAAAATAACGATGGCTTTTCGACTTCTCTATTTAGAAAGGCTACCTTTTCAGGGTTGTATATACGTTGGGACTCTTTCTGTCCACGTCATCGGAAAATTAGTTTTATTAGAACACCAACTTTCAGAACTCTTAAAATTTGTTCTAATTCCTTCCTCTGCGGTGAAATGGATTTTATTAAGATGACACTTTTTAAAAATGGATATCCTTTGGACATTGTGGTTTCCATTATGCGTGATGTCATTAATAATTTTATAAGGTTAAGCTGCATGTTGCTAAAAAATGTCCGATTTATTTGCGTCTTCCTTGTATTGGTACAAAAAGTAAATCTTTAACATGGCGGATTTTGCATTCTATTAGCAAATGTTATTTTTCTGATAATGTTTGGGTAATATTTTTTACTCGACCAATTCTTTCTTCCATTCGCAAGGATGTTTTACCCCGACATCACGTTAATTTTGTTGTTTATAAACTTGAATGTAGTTGTGGATGCGACTACATAGGTAGAACATCTCAGCGTTTGGATTATAGAATTAAACATCATTTACCCACGCCATCGAATTTTTAATCCTACCGCAAGTAGTAGTCAACTGGTAAATACATCCGGGTCATCTATAGCACAACATGCTATAAATAGCAGGGGATGTGTTGCTACCGATCGTTTTTCAATATTATCCAAGTTGCACTCCTTATATCATCTAAAAGCTCTGGAATCCATTTACATCAAATCTCGCAAGCCTTCTCTCTGTAAGCAGAAAGATTGGTTGTTGGGTTTGAATGTGGTTGGACACTTGTTCTTTTGCATATTTTTTTCTCTCCTCATTTCATTAGAATTTTATTTTATTTTCTAAGATAAAATTTTCCAGAAATGAAACTCTGATAGACTTTATCAAGCTAAATGCAAGGGTTTTATTTTGCAACAGGAATTTATAAACAGAAGTAAAAAAAATATCTTTAGGTTTTCAAAATTATTTATAAAATCCGTACTTTTGCTTTGATAAAGTCTATCAGAGGACGTATTGCATTTAACTAGCTGAATTATCAAGTTTCAAAGTTTTCATAAATTTTTGCTATGTTAATATTTGATGAATATGTGCATGTATGTTAACCCTATAGATTTCTCATCACACAATACTGTTATTGTGATTTCTGTAGCAAGTAGGTTTTTTTCCAAGGTAGAGTTGATAACACTGCGCCCAACCGAATGTGAATTCCAGATGTGCGTTGTAGGGTTGTGGATATCGGCTCGGAATCAGAATCGGTAGAGCTGAGTTTGAATTCCAGTTTAATTCGTTGCATTGACTTACGCGCAAATGCGCTTGGGAAAGGTATGAATCCATCTCTTCTTCCTCCAGTTATTGGTTGAATAACAAGAAAGATTGAAATGGCAACCAACTGCGAGAAAAATTTCTGCCTAGTCAGTGATAGATTGAAAGAGACATGATCATCCAAGCGTGTATCACGTATGACACTTAGCTGACTGAATTTGATCAGGTTTACGATTATCATCGCTAATGCCTTAACCCATATCGTTGCGACAAGAAATGGATGTGTCTAAAGTAAGATGATGACCCAACGGAGTCCACCCCACTTCAGCTTGGTTTTGAATTCTACTTGATTTGTTGTTTTACCAAAGCAAAAGAGGCCAGTCAGCAATTGCTATTTAACCTTTAGCTGGAACCGATACCGTGTATCCAATCCGCTATATAAGGTAATAGAGAAAGAAAAAACAAAAGAAGAGATCTACTCGGAGTGGCTGGATTTAAAATCCAACAGCCACCAACAGTTCTACTATATATATATATATATATATGACCACTCTAATTATCGCCGTATTAGCCTCAAAACTCTTTCTGGCAAGGTATTCGAGGCTATTATCAATGCTGACATAGGCATCTGACATCTCACAACCTTCTCTCTGAAAAACAATATGGCTTCCGTTTCGTCAGGTCCACCGCTGATATGCTAACGACCATCACTGAATATATATATAAATCAGGCTCTTAATAAGAACGGCGAAGCTCGAGCTGTTGCTCTTGATACCTCGGAAACATTTGAAAGGATTTGTCATGCCGGCTTTTTGTTCAAGCTTAGGAGCTACTATATTTCTGGACAATTGTTTAATTTAATCCAATGGTTTTATCAAATCGTGAAATGAAGGTTGTTTTGAATGGGAAAAATTCCAAATTTTTTCATATAAACGCAAGCGTCCCTCAGGGCTCTAGCCCAGATCTTACGCTTTTTTCTGATCTTGATCAATGATCTTCCTGATGTAATCAATTGCCAAGATGATATCTATGCATATGACACCACCATTTACGCCCGTCTCTGTGTAAGAAGTCTGCCAAGGCTGACAAAGTAAACCTGGCTGTTTCACTTCAAAAGTACTTCTAATCTGGAATTAAATGGTGTAGGAAATTAATAATTTTTAATGCCTTCAAAACAAAGTTCTTCTCCTTTAACCACCATAGACAAACATTCTTGCCTACCATTAGAATGGATGACGCTAGTTTCCTAGATAGCAACGCACGGCGCCTCCTTGGCCTCACTCTCTCAGGTGAACTTAAATGAAATGACTACATTGAACTCAAAGCTGTACCTATTGCTAGGAAGTTTGGTTCACTGTGTCAGGCTAGGAAGTTTTTCTCGTCAAAATCTATTTCGTACATTCTAAGTCTACCGTTTTTCCGTGTATTGAATATTGTTGTCATATCTGGTCGGGTGCTCCTGCTATTCATTATGAGGTTCGCGACTTGATTTAGCTCCCCACCTTCAGTGATTTTCTCACCGACATGATGTGGCTTCCCTCCGTCTTTTCTACAAGTATTTTCATGGCAACTGCTCTAACGAGCTTTTTTCTTTGATACTACGTACTATTAGATTGGCATCAAAGTACAACTCTTTTACCATCAAAACAGTTAAATATAACCATTATTTCTACTCTAAAAGTGTCTTTCCTGAGACTTCTCGTTGATGGAATTTACTTCCATTTGCTTGCTTCTATGATAGCTATAAACTCCCAAAGTTTAAGTGTAACGTCATTGCCATTTTGATTCCCATCCGTCTTTTCTTCAACAACCCCTGTAGATTTTTTTATTCTCTCACTGTAATCCTTTGCGCACCAGTGGTATTTATGCCTTGCTTGGGGTGAAATGATTATATATATATATATATATATATATATATATATATATATATAATAAACACTTCGTGGGCTCTGCTTGTCGGATTTGATAAAGGAATTCAATTTATTGCCTATTGCTTCTCTTTTCACAAAAGGTTCCAATGTTGAAATCAATACACGTCTCGTCTGCGAAACTATAATATTATAATATTTTCCACGTTGTCTCACTGCTTTGATACATATATATATATAATGAGAGAGAGAGAGAGAGAGAGAGAGAGAGAGAGAGAGAGAGAGAGAGAGCGTGTGAATACTGGCAGCAACATTGTATCTACAAACACTTTATATCAGATACTGACCACACTTGCTCTATAAGTATATTAAATTTTAAACCTCACACACACACATACATACACACACATCTGCCGATGCATACAAAAATAATCTTGCTGCTGTCTTCGAAAAAGACCTCCAGTCAGTGGTATATTGGGGTAAGAAATGGCTTGTAAACTTTAATGCTCTCAAACGAAGCTGCTATCCCTTAATTATCAGAGACAATCTGATATGGGAAAATCTGATAGGAAAGTCTGATATGGCGGCTCGACTCCAATCTCTCTCTCACCGATGAGATGTATCTTTCCTTTCAAGGCTTCTGCTCCGACGATCTTATCTCCTTGGTGCCTCACTTACGCGAATTTACTCGAGCTACTAGACTGGATGTGCGTTGTGGTACAGTGGATAACGGCTCGGAACGAGAAGTCGGGGAGCCGAGTTCGAATTCCAGCTGAATTCATTGCATTCACTTAGTCGCAAATACCCTTGGGAAAAGGTATTAATCCGTCTCTTCCTTCCAGTTATGGGTTAAATAACAGGACAGATTGGGTTCTATAGCCTTGGCTGGCAACCAGTCTACCGCAGAAAGCAATGGCAACCTACTGCGGGATAATCTTCTGCCCAGTCAGTCATGTCTCTTCCGAGACATGATCACCCAAGCGTGTTTTACGTATGGAACTTTAACTGACTGACTAGACTGGAAAGAAGGTCCCACCCTTTTACTGTGAAAACAATCAAGTGTAATCACAACTTCTACTCAACAGCTTCTTTCCTCGCATTTCCCGCCTATGGAACTCCCTTCTGTATTCTTATTTCCCTGATAGTTACAATCTCCAAAAATTTAAATGCAATGTCAATTGTCATCTCTTATCTCCTTGATTCCTATCCTTTTCACTTTACACTTTACTCTCACGCAGCTCTTTATACTAACGTACCCGTCCTTCTCTTACCCATTTTCCGACATCTACTGTGACCTGTTCTCCTCCCTCTCTTCATCCTCCTATTATGTAAACCCCTGCGCACCAGTGGCAGGTTTGCCTTGCTAGGAGTGAGACGATTATAAAAAAATTATATATATATATATATATATAAGTCAATTTGGAAAACTTCCACTTTTATATATTTCACTGATGAACAGAAGAAAAATTTTTATTTCACAAGAACAAAAAATACATTAGCTAGAGAAAACGTCCAAAGATGCAAAGATGGTGCTTCCTGTTTTGCTATTTCTTTGATATACGCATTCTTGCCAAGTCTGTGTTCTGCAGTCTTTGAACTTTTGCACATTTCCCATTTAGTCATTCCTTTTAGGCACTTCCAATATTTCTGTCTACCCTACTTTACTGTACCTCACTTCTCAGCACGACCCGCCGTCACGCCTTTATTAAATCGAGAATTACACTTATTATTCTCTACTTTCTTTGTCATTTTTTCTCAGGATGCTTTCTAATGTTTTCACCTGTACCATTTAAAATATATTTGAACATATAACCTGTTCCAAAGCCACATATTTTTCTTAATTGCTATTGTATTGAGTCTCGCCAGAATCTTACACGTTCGTACCATTCGTTCATGCATTGAATATTGTTGCCACATATGCTGTCTATCTAGATAATCTTGAAAAAAACAAAACAAAAAAAACAAAAAAACAAAGAAGAATTTGCAATATTATCGGTCCTGACCTAGCATCTTTACTTCAATTATTTTCCCTCTGCCTAGAAACTTTTCTATGAATATTTTCATGATAATTGTTATGATGAGTTATTCACTTTGATAATTATTCATGAATTTAAGCGTAGTACTAGATTGGTAGTTAGGTCTCTTCATTTTAATGTTAAAACTACTAAAAATTGCTTCTTGTTTTTGGAACTCTCTACTGGCTTCTTACTTTCCTGTCAACTATGATCTTCAAAAATTTAGATGCAGTGTTAATAATCATGTGTCTTCTTAAACCCTATTTTTTTTATTGTCCTTTCATGTAAAAAATACATTCTCAGTTTCTTTTACTCTATTGTTTTTTCTTTCTCTTGTTTTTTAATGGCTTTATCATATTTCGTTGAATGAAATGGGTATATATTCGTATTTTAGTTTAGGTAGTGCCTTGGACATTTTAAAAAGAAAATTACTTTTAGTTTGTACTAGCATTATAGCCCGGCGCTGTTCGGGTGTAATGAAAGTTTTAAAACTAATCCATTGTCCTGGAGCTCAGACTCTTTGGACGTTGGCACGAAAGACTAAAAAGCAATAGTTGTTTCCAGTTAAAGCGAAACCGTAGACTAAAAGAAAAATGAATGGATGTAAGTCAAATTTTGAAGTTTGGTGAGAATCGGATAAAAATTGTGGATTTGTATAAAGGACATACAGACAGATAAACAGACACACATACAAACATCTTGCCTTATATATATATATATATATTATCGATTTTCTGCACTATTGTAAGAACTGCAACTTTGAAACTTCTGAATATCGTTTCTTATGTCTTTGTCTATGAGTGGATCAAATTTGATTAAAATCGGACCACTCCTTCTATAACCCGATTTTTTCGATTCTCGATTTTCGATATTTATCGGGGGTACTTCGACACAAAACCTAGCTAAGAACACTTGCAGACGCTTATAGTACAGCTGTGTAAATTTTCAAGAAATCGGTTCAGCCGTTTCGGAGTCTATAGGTAACGGACACACACACACAGAGACACACACACAGTCACACACACACACAGACAAAGTTCCATTTATAAAATAAGTTTAGATATAGCTGAAAAGTAAACAGTTCTCGCTCGATTCTTTATTTCGTGCGAAACTGTTTTTACATCGTTAATTCATCGTGTATTCGTCTATCTGGTTTTTTTTTTTTGGTTTTTTTTTGCGTCTTGGCCGGGTTTTTTATAGTCCAAAATCAAATTGGCTGTTGGTTATCACTTGCTCATTATATGTGCGTGCGTCAATCAGTTCATTCTTTTCCGCGATCGCAGCGTGACCCACGTACATTTTTACCAACCATTTCACTATCTTGCTCCTTTTTTTTAAAATGTGCTTTACAACGTATGTACGTATATTAACATAATCGCCGTATTGACTGACTTCTCTGTCTGATATTTGCTAACACCCATAAACTGCATTTCCTATTGTCTTTATGTAAAAATTAGTCAGTTTCCGCTTTCTCTTCCGTACGTATGATTCTGTGATTAATACAAACTCAAATTACCTTCTTACTGTAATATATAATTCATCTACTATATTATTACTGATATCCCCTCAATAAAAAAATTACCGCTTGATGGTAGTTTATAATTTCTTTTAATACTATGTCCACTCAGCACGTTGGCGATCGATCATTTACATTTTTGAAGATTGTAGTTATCAGGGAAGCGAGTAAATGGAAGGGAGTTCCGTAGGTGAGAAGAGCGAGAAAACCAACTGTTTAGTAAAGGTGGTGGTTGTATTTAGCTAATTTAATAGTAAAAGGATGGGACCTAGATGCCAATCTAGTAGCATGCTTAAATTCAAGCATTCCGGACAACAGAGAAAAATCTCATCAGAGCAGTTGCCAAGGAAATATTTGTAGAAAAGTCAGAGGGAAACCACTTCATATTGGTAAGAAAGTGATTGACGTCGAGATGCATTGTCAGGATCGATTACATTGCAGATCCATCATAAATGTGCAAGATGAAAAAAAGCTGTTGCACCGAAATCCAAAGCGCATTGGAATAGCGAAAAATGCCTTCCAAAAGCTAAGCAAGACATAACGAAACAGTTAAATTTCATTAAAACACAGAAAATATTGTTAAACTCTGATATTAAATAAGTAATATCAGTCCTCCTCTATGACAATGGATCTTTACATTCTCCTCAAAGATGAAGAAGAGAGTGAAAACTACAGAAATGTGGCTATACCGTAAATTCTACTCCAACAGCTTCTTCTCGCGCTTCCCGCCTGTGGAACTCCCTTCCACAAGTCTGCTTTCCCGACAGCTACAATCTCCAGGTGTTTAAATGTAGGGTCAATAGACACCTTCTATCACACTAACTCCCAATTATTCTCAGAATACTCTCATCTACCCAACCCTCATTCTCGGTATCTTTACCCGCCTATCACCCACCCTCTGACATTTCTTATATTTAATCATCCTTTCTCCACTCTATGTAGCCCCCTGCGCAGTAGTGGCAGTGACATGCCTTGCTCGGAGTGAAACGCTTATAAAAAAAAAAAATCTCCTATGGCCTACACACCCACAATTAAAACATTTCTTATCCTTAAAAAACAATCTTTCTTTACTCCACCCATGTCTATTGAACAGGCGAAGAGGCTCATCCCTTGTTCCCTGTTTAGGATGTGGTTTCCGGCTTTCTCTCTTCCAATCTTTTCACCCTTCTCTTTTATATTTTTTCCCGTTGGAGTAGATAGACTAAACTATCGCCCGGTTCACGCTCCACCCACGTCTATTGAACAGATGAAGAGGCTCATCCCTTGTTCCTTGTCTAGGATGTGGTTTCCGGCTTTTTCTTTTCCAATCTTTTCACTCTTACGTAGCCCCCTGCTTGGGGTGATATGATTAAAAAAAAATATATATATATATATAGAAGGCTACTGAGAATAACATTGGTATAGAATGTGAGTCACGATGAAGTTTTAAGAAAAAAATGCAAAGATAATTTTTGATAATTGAATCCTCACAGGATATATTGAAGGCAAGAAGAACAAAGGAAAGCAGCGAGCGACCTACTTAATAAGCTCGTTTAGTAGTGAGAGAGACGATGAAATGACAAACCTTACTAATTACAAAGGATAGGAAGTTGTGGAGAGTCATGATTGTACACGTCCTGAAGAGTCAATGGCATATAGAAGAAGATTCTGTTATAACATTTATACCTCATGAATGTTCGGAGTTTGTAAGAAAATGTTATAATGGTGATTTTCTAAGCGCAGCTAGGATGTGGCACGAGGCCGAAAGTGTGGGCCACGCAGTGAGGATCGAACTCACTTCTCAATCGTAATTAATCTAGCAAAACAAGCTTGCTAACGTCGGAGTGCCCCCAATAATGTTGATTTTCTAAGTGCAGCTTAGATGTGGTACAAAACTAGCGAGGACCGAACTTACTACACAATTGTACTGATTCGAGCGAGACAAGCTCGCTAACCATTAAACTACATCGAGGTGCTCAAAATTGTTTTAATAATTTGGATTTTTGAATGTATAATAGTATACACTAGTTTTAATCAGTGGAAAGTTAGATGTTTTTTCGTATTTTAATATTCTGATGAACCTTAATCCTTAAGTTAATGATTAAAGAAGTTCATGATGAGTTCTACGACGATAAAATATTCACAGAAATTCCCTTATCACATCGTTAAATATTTGAGTTTAACAACTTTAACAAAATATTGCAATAATAAAAGTATGAATGCTGGTTTATATTTTAAGAAGTAAAGCAGTACAAATGAAAAGGTTTGAAATTGATAACTTTTCCATTTCACTGAAACAGTCATTAAACACTTATATCTTTCTTTTTTTCTTTCTTTCTTTCTTTCTTTCTTTCTTTCACCGAAACCAAATAGTGTCTTTCGCCTCTTTCCACACGACCAAAACGGATAATCCTTTATTTATGAGGTATCAAGAGGAGACGTTAAACACTTCTTTCTTTCTTTCTTTCTTTCTTTCTTTCTTTCTTTCTTTTACCGAAACAAATTTAGTAGATTTATCCATTTTTGTTCAGCCCAAACGTACGTACGTACATGTTCACACGCAGTGTCTATATAAATTTTGTGCATACACTAAAGTCTTTTTTCTCTGGACAAGAAGATGTACTTATACAACTTATATTTTTGCTAGCGAGCGTGTTTCCATTTTCATGAGAATGTGCGGACTTATTTCTTGATGGTTAATGCTTTTTCCAGTTTTTCCGGAAGTGGAATAAAACAGATGAAAACGCGATACAATATATATATATATATATATATATATATATATATATATATATATAAACACAAAGAAGCAGATTTTCTTCTAGAAACTTGATCTATCTGAATTAATGTAAGTCGAAAGTCCGTGACACCAAAATTTCCTATATTTGATTGCGAAATACATTTATCAGATTATACAATTTTTTTAATCGTTTCACCCCAAGCAAGGCGGTATCACCACTGGTGCGTAGGAGAAAGGGCAGGAGAAGGATGGGAATACCGGTGTGAAGAGGGTTGCGAGGGTAGAATGAGAAAAGAAAAGATACAAGGGGTGATGGGAAAAGGACGAGAGAAAGACTGGAGTCAAGTGGATAAGAGATGGGAATTGACATTGCATTTAAATTCTTAGACATTGTAGCCGCCAGGGAAGCAATTAATGTTAATAAGTAGAAAAGACGCGAAGAAGGAAGAATATGAGCAAATAAGAGACGAAGGGTTAAAAAGAGAGCAGAACGCAGAGAAAGAAAATCGATAGTAGGAAGAAAAAGAAGCGTGTCGAATGAAGTAGACGAGACACGATGATTATACTGATGAAGAGAAGAAGAACAGAGGGAAGAGGAAGATGAAAAAACCGAGATGGAAGAAGAAAAAGAAGGAGTACAAGAAGAAGGCGGGGAGCAGGAGAAAAAAGAGAATGTAAAATGGTGAGAGAAGAAAGGGAATGGAAATGACGAAAATTAAATTAGCCATAGTAACGAAAAGTTTAACAGCACTTAGAACAATTTAGCCTTTCACATAATAAAAATTCCAGCAGCCTGGTCGATAGATTAAGGGAGATAAATATGGCGGATAAACTCGTGTCTAGTTTAGATGCTGAATTCCTGAACAAAAATAAGTAAATAGATAAATAAATAAAATAAAAATAAAGAAAAGTGTTGAAACAACTAATTTTCAGTGCAGCAGTGAATGCTGAATAGATTCTTCACAGGTGAAGAAGAGTTGAGATGATACAAGTGTGGTTCTACCAACGAAAATAGGAACTACGTGGAAACCTATTCTTACATTCAGATACAGTTAAAATTTCTGGAACAACTAATGAAAAGAAGGACGCGGAGAATTGAACACTCACAGTGCATATTGACTGAACGAGAAACAGGAGGGCAAAACAGCGAGTAAAATGTTTAACGAGCGACTGCGAATGGATGGCTGAACATGTGCAAAGATTGGATGGTAGTGCCAAAAATTACTTCGAGTAAGAAAAGGCAGGAACTTTCATGTCTTTCAAAAGAAGAATGCTGATAATGTCGGTAGTGATGACCATGAAGCTGATTTTTGATATGATGAAGATGATGATGATGATGATGATGATGATGATGATGATGATTTAAATAAGGTTAGAGTGATTTATTTTATTAAATGAATTCAAATGAAACGCTCACGTAACAGGGCGTTTTTTATGAACATGAAGTTTTTTTTAAATTTGTTTTTATAAAACACACTGCACGTCAAACATATTTAGTTTACTTTGTGAGTGATCTATCCGTTAAGCCGTAAGAAATTAACTGTCAGAAGATGGGAGAATTAATCAATATATGCCAGGGGATAGATCATAGATGTTTAGTTATATTACAAAAATATTAACTATGCTTTAGGGTACATTTTAGACGATTATGACAAAGAGAGGTCATTTCGTTACGTTTATTGAGCAAGTTTAGTTTTTGAAATTTGATAATTTGTATTTTTTCCTGTAAACATGGAAAACATGGTTCATGTAAAGATTTACAAGTTCTGTTTTTTTTTTTTTTTTTTTTTTTTATATATTTTCCATTTTACGGTAGGGATTTTATTGGATCTTTTAATAGCCAATAATAAGTAGAAAGTGATGTGCTATTGATTTTATTATTAAAAGTTTTATTATTAAAAGCTAAGTTGTGAAAATAATGGCTTGTTTTTAAAAGTATTCGTGGTACAACCGATATCAAATTTTCTTAGTGGGGATTTTCTATGGTAGAAATAGAGCATAGAAAGACTATAGAGTCAGTTAGACATTTATTTTCTAATGGACACTCAATAGGTTTTCGGCAATTGCACTTATTGTTATCGTCATCATTAATTCTTTTAGGATGTTACTGATTGTTTAGGATATTATATCTGCTTAAAATACTATTATTATGTTTTTGATGATCTTCTCAAGGTTATCCATACAGCTATAGCTCAATTTCAGAGTATTTCTGTTAAACAGTTTGCTTTAAATATTTTAAATAATTATATATTAAACATATAACGCTGTACTAAGTATCGAGCACTCTTAATAAAGTAAATCACTACAAACATTGAACTGCCAACCCATTAGTTAGTACTACTTCTAAAATATATACATGGATAAAGACAAATAGAAAGCTTTTCTTAGCCGACGTTTTTCTTCTTCTGATGAACTGTATGAAGGCAAATGTAAGGATTTTATTTTACAGCAAGTATTTATAAACAGAAGTAAAAAACAACGTTAGTTTTTCATAATTTTTATATTCAAGTACGATCCCAAATATACAACAGGCTAACTGAAAGTTACATTAAACTACGTAGGACGCTAAATGATATAATTTAATGTTCAATAAACGAAAGCGAGTAAATGCATGTATTGTTGCTTTTTATTTTTTTTATAAAATGATTATTATTTTAGTTTGAGATTAATTTACATATTATATATTTTAAATATGAGAAGGTTTTAAACTTGATCATTTTCCTTTAATTAAATCGTAAGATGCCGAATTTAATCAATTTCAACCCAGTGTTTTGCTTTAATGATTTTAGTTTTAAATGAAATTGATTTAATAGTAAAAAGTAAAAACTAGCTGTCTGATATTGGACAATTTAAGATATAATGTTCACTGGAAAGCAGAAACAAATGTTCTATCCGTAGAAAAAAAAGAGAAAAACTATTAAATCAAGAATTAGGGTTGGATTAAACGAATGAAGTGGCTGTAGCTTATGATATAAAGAGGCCTCCAAAAAAAAAATTAAAAAATTACAAATAAATATTAAATTATTTACATTATTCGGACTATTGTCCTCATCTTGGTTGCCACCTTAAGGACACATGGCTCAGTAGATAGAGACGTTGCTTAGTTCCCGTGACTTGACACAAAGAGTTGTGTGTTCAATATCAGTTTACTGTAGTGGTGAAAAGGTAACTTAGAGAGTCGGGTTGGAGGGCGTTAACGCATGACTACCAAAAGAGTCTTTGAACAAGGAATGAAAATGAGATACCTCAGTGATTGTAATAAAGGGTTTGGTTCGAAATTCTTAACACCGGATGAAGGCCGGAGCGTACAACGGCCGAAACGTTGTACAAATGGCAACCAAGATGAGGACAATAGTCCGAATAATATAAATAGTGTAAATACTACCTCATTTCAGAAATATAGACAAATATTATGTTGGATGATAATAATTTCAATTTTTTTAACCAATTTTAATGACTAATATATCATTCTAAACTAATCGTTAATTAAATATGTCACAGCAGGTGATGAAAATGGGGGTACATACGACAATGCTCAACGCAAAAGGCAGGGAATTGGGAGAGTCAAATCTCCGCAATAACTAAACTTCATGTAAGAAAGATAATGTAGTGTGTGTGATGATGATGGGATTATATATTTAGATTTCTAAAAACACAATAGAACACTAAATGCACTAAATACCTGCGACATGTCCTTAAAACTTTGATCAAAAAGAGCACTGCTCGTGTCAATAGGAAAATATTGTCACCTTCCATGACAACGTAAGACCGAACATTGCGCTGTTATACGCTGATTTCTTCTGCCCTTCTTGCCTTCAATATATCATGTGTGTGTCGAATTTACTAAACCTTCTTTCCTCATCATATGCTCAAGAAATTTCAAATGTCTCTTTCTAATGTGAGGTATTAATATCTTTTTTTGTTTCCAGTTTCTCTCAAACTTTGTTTTTGCTGACATGTTCAGTGTTATTCTCAGCATCCTTATGTAGATCTACGATTCTTGAAGTCTCTTATTCATTTGTGAGGAGATTGTCCAAAACTCACTGCCATATAGGAAGATTGCAATTACATAAAATTTCAGTACACTTTTCTTTGTTTCCAATTAATTTTGTATATTTCTTAATGCTTTGTTAGCTTTCGGAAGGCATCATTCGCTATGTGAGTTCGAATTTCGGTGTCGTACATTCCATCCTCTGCTAAAATGTTTCCCAGATATTTGTAATTTGAATGTTTAGCTGTTTACTAACCAAAGCCCGAGATAAGAAATGGATTCCAAGGATATTTTCACGAAAACCTGTACCGTTCCAGTATAAGTACTTGTCACCTTCTGCTCTCCTCTCCATTTACAAAAGCCATACCAGGCCGAAAATGTAAGTTCAACTCTAGTAGTTTCTTACCGCGAACTGCTGTTTCTGGAACCGACTCCAAAGAAAATAAACCCCCGATCTCTATAATATTAACCTGTTCAAGTCAAGGGTTAATCGTTATCTTCCTTTCATATTTACATACGTTGTTTTTTTTACTCTGTGACCCTCTACTTCGAGTGGTTCTTGAGTTTTGTACAGAGTAAACATTTTAAATAAATATAACAAAAGCCAACGATTCGGCGTCATTCGAACGTAACATGCCAATTTCCGCAATGATAACCTCAAATGCTATGCTCACAACACTTTCCATAATATGGTCTTTTCATTTTAAACGTAGCTTAGATGTGGCCCAAGGTCGAAAGGATGAGGTTAGGGTCATCCAATGAGGATCGAACTCATTAGTCGGTCGTAATTGGTCTAGCGAGACAAGACGGCAAACTTGAAGTGCCGCATCAATTTCATAACATCCGTGCATACTAAATTATTAAAATGTTTATTAGGGAAGTATGGATATTTTGCATGCTTCGAATGACGTAAGTCTTAATTTATTTGGGGATTAATATATCATTATCATTGCAGGTATTTACTATGGTATAGACCCAAATAGGACAGAGGAAGGGAACTATATTGCGCGCCCACTCATACAAATATGCACGTAAGATCACGTCTATATCCAGTTCTTGTGTATTGAATATCAACGGGAAAAGAATGTTATGTTAAATTTATCCTGAGATTTATAAGTATCTGTTTCAGGGCGTGTTGATCATAGCTCTTGACAACTTCCTTTCCATCGTGATCTTTAGTAGCATTTCTTCCTTTGCCAAGCTTCCATACGACGTTCCTCCATCCATTAGCACAAACCCGTCAGATAGGTGATTCCATTGGCGGGAAGTAAGTTCCAGTCAAATAGCTTCTTATCGCGAACCACTTTTCTGTGGAACAGACTCCCAAAGAGGATGTTTACCCGATCACTACAATCTTAACCTGTTCAAGTCTGGAGTTAACTGTTATATTCTCCTAGCCAGATAAACGACCCCTTAATATAACATTCTACCGCAAGTGGCCCCAGGCTTTTTATAGGTTGACTCTTAGAAAGTGTCTTTAATCTAACATGTTTTACTTTTAACAAGCTTCTTCAGAGATTTATTAAAGACGAATGATTTAAAAATTCAAGAGATAGTATATTGATTGAGGTATAGTTTCATTGGTCAGATACGTGTCACGTGGGATAAAGCAATATTAAATATTAAATATTTATCACACGTGACACGTATCTGACCAATGAAACTATACCTCAATCAATACACCGTCTCTTGGATTTTTATATAATTCGTCTTTAATAAATCTCTGAAAAAGCTTGTTAAAAGTGAAACATGTTAGATTAAAGACACTTTTTTCCTACTTGCTCTTTACTTATTGTGTTCATCTTGTCGGATTTCATAAGTATGTATTTTAGAAAACCTTTAGTATGAACGAAAAACCTTTTAAATACCTTATACTCGTGATTATTAAAAATAGAATAAATTTCTGATCTTTATAACTTACGTATGTATGAAATATCCTCCAAAGTTTCAAGATACTTATATATTTGATAATTAATTTTTTACAATGGAAAAAAGAAAATCAGTGAACAAAAGTAATCTATCTTCAATCCAGTTCTTCACACTTATATACAGGGTGTATCAAAAACACTTTACAAACCTTGGGGTGGATTCCTCAAACCAAAGCAAAGACAAAAGTTCATATATACATATATCCGAAAATCTTTCGTTTTTAATTATTAAGTTAAAAGAAAATTTACGCTAGATGGCCCTGTGTTATATTTGCTGTGTTAAATCTTTCATTTGTGTACATTTGTGGCTAATCAGTCTTCAACGTTTAACGTGTGGACGCGAGGCTACACGGCTGTATCAGATTGCGTTTTCCAGACCGAAGGCAGACGAATCATCCAACCTTTGCTGCTTTTTATTGTCTCTTCACTGAGTCAAGATCCATGGCACCACAAATTATGGATCGAAGAAGACCAAAATCCGCTCGTACGCCTGACCACGAAAAATACATTCTACAGGCTCTCGGAAAGAATCCAGGTATCAACTCAAATCAAGCGACCCTAGCATGTCGTACATCTAATAATACCGCATGGAGGGCACTTCAAGAGCAACTCCTATATCTGCAGGGTCTTTTGCTCTCTGATCACTCACCACGGGAGAACTTTTGACGAAGTTTGCCTTTTCATTCTTACGGATGAGGCAACATTCAGAAGACATGGAATAACAAATTTATACAACCAATGAATCGGAATCCACGTGATACAACACAGGTTAGACACAAGCATCAGTTTAAAATTAATGTGCATGATGGGGCTCCAGCACATTTTAGTCACGTTTTTCGCGATGCAAGATGAATAGGTATGGAAAGACCATGGCCTGCACATTCTCTGACATCACGTTTTACCAACGTGTCATGAGGCAGGCGAAACTATTCGACACCGTGTAAGAATTTGAATGGGTCGATGATCTGACGGGTGTATGCGTTTGTAGAAGCAAGCGATGGACATTTTGAATATTTTATATGTGCTGCTGTGTTGAGGTACAAACAACGATACCCTTTTGGACATATGTCTATATGAATATGTTATCTTGTTTTCATGCTGGGAATCCGCTTTCAAAATTGTAAGAAATTGTTTTTGATACATTATATATATATATATATATATATATTATATTTTAGAACATATATATATATATATATATATATATATATATATATATATATTAGTGGATATATTAGTGAAACATTAAAGAAACGTTTTTTGTTTGTTTTTTAAATAATTTAATCTCAAACAAGGTAATAATGCCCCTAAGGTGTAATGTGTTATTGGAAATGAATTAGGAGCCTTTAGCGAAGAGAAAGAATAATGAAAGAACATGCATCAAGATTACAGAAAAATATTGATTGGCGTTGCATTTAATATTTTGACGATTGTACTTATCAAGCAAGAGACGAGAAGTGCAAGAAAGTTCGAGAGGCTAGAAGGCGAGAGGAAAAGAAACTACTACAATAGAATTTACGGCTGCATTTTTAAAAATTGAATTCACTCCATGTAAAGTAGAAAAGTCACTAAGACAAAAGAGGTTATTGAGAGTGGCAGAATTAGAAAACAGATGCATTGTTGAGGAGCAAGAACACTGGATGAGTAATGAGTAAGACAATAGATAGCAACTGATATTCCATTTAAGTTTCTGAAAATGAAGCTTGGCTGGAAAGCAAGAAGCCGGAAAGAAGTTTCACAAACGAGAAATGCGAGAAAAGAAACTGTTAGCATAGAACTTGCCAATCTAATATTGCGCTTAAATTCATAAAGTCTAGGTACCAGAGATAATTGCTCATCCGAACGATTACTATGAAAGGATTTACAGAAAAAGCACAGCGAAGTAAATTTATGGCGATTGGAAGATGGGACACCAGGTTAGAACCAATAATATTGCAGATTAATCTTTGTATTTTTTCTCGTAGATGGACCTTTCCAGCAATCACTTCGTTCAATCGTCAGAGCGTATTTTCCGTATCTCTCTCTCTCTCTCTCTCTCTCTCTCTCTCTCTATATATATATATATATATATATATATATATATATATATATAATAACATCTTCGCTATTATATATATAATAGCGAAGATGCTTATTATTTCATTCGTTGTAGTTGTTGTCCGAATATGAGACCGAAAAATATATCTTAATATGAAGACGAAAAGAAATAAGAATAAATACCACAGTCAGTTGTTCCCATGGTCAATTAAAATATTTTCTTAGTAAGGGACATTCGAAATCATGGGATAAAGACCTTTCGTGACAATTCATTTAAACAGTGCTAGCACAACTTACTCTGAACAAGATGTTCCCAGTGCTAATTGACTTTAGTTATTAATATAATATGCGTGAGGTGGAAGTCTGGGCTAATTTCACGAAAACATTTACTCGTTAATTTGTCGTCGATATAAATAAGGTTGGTTCGTGTCTGGGTTCTGAGAAAATCTATCACAGTTGCAAATTCACACACCATATTTACTTTTTATTGTTCAGTATGTTCCAAATATACATGTGGAACGTGAGTCGTATCTGCTTTCGAATTTAAACTTTTGTTTATTAGATTAGAACGTTACATACATTTTTTCATCGTTCTAAAACAAAAGACGCAGAGGGATGCAGTGGGAAAGAAGCAGGGTGTCACTAAGACTTTACCAACAGGAAAGGCATTATCTCCTAAGTCGAGGTAGAGGCGCATTTCTCACCTTAAAATTAGTTTGCACCCCATTCACTGATGTTTTAGGGTTGGGAGTTAAAATCTTACCGGGGGATGTCAACTTTGAGTTGACAAATTAATTCCTTATTATCAATATATATATATATATATATATATATATATATATATATATATATATAATAAAAATAAAAATAAAATAGTGTTTAGAATACGTGGGGTGGTGAGGTGGACTTTTCTTTCCTACAAAGGAGGAGGGCCTTCTGGGACGAGCTGGTGCTGACAGTGACTCGGAAAGAGAAGTCGGAGAGCTGTGTTCAAATTGTAATGTGGTTCGTTACATTCACTTACACGTACATACTCTTGGAAAAGCATGAATCTATCTCCTCCCTGCACCTATGGGTCAAACAGTATGACTTGAATCTGAAAAAAAAAGCGAATGGTTAGTCTCAAAAGATTGTTAATGCAATATCCTCTCTCGAAAAATAATTATTTTACTATTCAAAATGTATGGGCTTTAAATAACCCACAAAAGTGTTGATAAACTGTAAAAAAATCAATCATCTGGAAAGAAACTAAAACAAACCCTGTTGGCGTTAAAATTGATTGACTCTTTGTTGTCAAGTTCAATTCTGCTACTGCAAAAGTATGGAAAGGTGAGAGGTAAATTTATTAAAAATAGAGGAAAGTATGGCTCACCAAAATGATTAGCCGCGGGAAAGATAATCCCCCGGTCGCGTGTTTGAAACTTCAGGTCTAAACTAAATTTGGCATAGTTTCGCTTTCACAGAGATTTCACATAGTAATTCAAAAACAGTCATTGATTTCTAAAACAACTAAACAGATTACGGCTTTAGAATACATGCAACTGTTAAACAAACTGTTCAACAATTACACGTATTCTCTCTGTATTGTGGTGCAATGGATATCAGATCAGAATGAGAAATCGGAGAGCCGTGTTCGAATTTGAGATGTGCGTTGAGGTGCAATGGATATCGGCTCAGAACGAAAAATCGGGGAGCCGAGTTCGAATTCCAGCCGAATTGGGAAATGTATTAATCCGTCTATTCCTTCCAGTTATGGGTTAAATAATAGGACAGATTGGGTTCTGTAGCCTGGTCGGCAACCAGTCTACCGCAGAAAGCAATGGCAACCTACTGCTGGATAATTTTCTGCCCAGTCAGTCATGTATCTTCCGAGACATGATCGCCCAAGCGTGTATCACGTATGGCACTTGACTGTTGTTGCATTCACACACGCGAAAATACTCTTGGCAAAGGTATGAATCCATCTATTCTCCTTCTAGCTATGAATTGAATTCCAGGATATATTGGATTCTAAAGCATTATTTGGCAACCAGTCTACCGCATACATAAATGGCAACCTACTGTTGGAAAATCTTCTGCCTAGTCAGTCAAAAGAGACATGATCTTCTGCCTAGTCAGTTAAAAGAGACATGATCGCCCAAGCTGGTATTACATATGGCACTGAACTGACTGATAAATAAAAATGTATATATCGCTATAGTTATGACAGAATTTGAGTTGACAATTAATTTTGTTAAATTGTTTTCTTATATAGTTTGTGATATTGGACTTATTGAAAACTTGGTGGAGATAAAACTGTCACGGGTTTGCGATACTTACACTCCAATTTTCATTTTTGATGAATATAAACAATTAGTGGGGTGAAATCCATGAAACACCACGGGATAAAAGAACTTGGTGTCTCTATAGTAAGAGCCAAATGCAACTGATATTTGTTAAACTTTACAAAATTAGCTTTCAGAGAATGGTTAACGCATCACTCAATAAGTCTTGGGCCTGGCATATAGATGGCATCATAAATAAAAAAAAATCCATATAATTTTTACGAAGTACTAACCTTCAAATGGCGCGTGACAAAATTTGAGCCCAATCAGATTATTAGTTTAAAAGTGTATTTAAGTGAAGCTACCGTTGCAAATTTTCAAAACAGTGGAAAATTCAGAATTTCGTGTGTTGATAAAGCATTACTTTCTGATAAGAAAAAATACTGTTCAAGCAAAACAATGGTTTGATAGGTGTTATTCAGACTCTGCTCCGTCGGAAACAACAGTTAAAAGGTAGTATGCTGACATTAAACGCGGTCGAACAGACACAAATGATGTTGAATGTTCAAGTCGCCCCAAATCGGCATTTGTCCTGGAAAACACACACACACACACACACACACACACACACACACACACACACACACACACACACACACACACATCTACAAACTCATTTTGGTCGATCGTAATTTGAAATTGCGTGTGATAGCAGAGAAGTTGAACATATCAGAAGGCAATGTATTCACCATTTTGTATAAACATGTCAATGAGAAAGCTGTGTTCAAAGTGGGTGCCGCATTTGCCCACAGTCGATCAAAAACAACAACGCGTCGACGATTTAGAGTGTTGTTTGCAACTGTTCCAACTCAACAAGAAAGAGTTTTTGCGTAATATGTGACATTGGATAAAACATGGATCCCCCACTTCACTCTGGAGTCAAAGAGGCTGTCTGCTTAGTGGACATCATCAGGTGAAAGTCGTCCAAAGCGACCAAAGACGCAAACATCAACAGGCAAGATTTTGGCCTCTGTATTTTGGGATGCGCAAAGTATTTTGTTCATCGATTACCTTAGAAAAGAAGAACCATCAATAGCAAATATTATATAGCATTGTTGGTGCTTTTGAAGGAAGAAATCTTCAGTCACAAATGAAGAAGAAAAAAGTGATCTTTCATCAAGACAACGCTCCGTGTCACAAGTCGATCGCAACGATAGCAAAACTACATGAATTGCACTTCGAATTGCTTCCGCATCCACCCTATTCTCCAGATCTGGAGCCCAGCGACTAATGGCTGTTTTCAGAGCTCAAGAGAATGCTCCAGTGAAAGAGATTTGGCTGCAATGAAGGAGTGATATCGGAAACTGAGGCGTATTTTGAGGCCAAAGATAAATCCTTCTACAAAAAATGCATCGAATTGTTAGATAAGCGTTGGAATCAGTGTATCACCCTAGAAGGAGACTATGTTGATAAATGAAGTCGAATTTTGCCTAAAAGTTGTTGTTTTAGTAGTTAGGCCTGGGATTTATTGAGTGATGTGTTATGGAATATAATATCCTTAGCAAATGTATTCGATAGACTATGCAAGTCTTGTTTTTTCACCACAAAAAAGTAATATCGAATAAAGGCATTTTGATAAAAGCACTCGAATAACCTTCGCAGAAAAAGGAAACTGAATGCAATAAACATATCACATGTATCCATAAACATTTGTCAGGATATGAAAGACGCAAACGGCAAACACAAATAGAAAGAATGTCTATGGATTAGTCACGAAACATTCTCAGCACATTAAGCATTACTTAATCATTAAACTTTAAATAACTTAGTTATATAGACAAGCGTAACTTTTATGAAAAGCTTAGATACAAGAACATAAGTGCACACACGAGAAATTGTTACAGGGGCCGCCTAATATTTATAAAATCATAAGTGGACACATGGGAAATTGTTGTAATGGACTTCCAAATAATCAAAGAATCATAAATAGACACATTGGAAATTGTTACAGGGGCCCATAAATATTTATAAAATCATAATTGAACACATGGGAAATTGTTGTAGGGGTCCCCAAATATTTATAAAATCATAAGTGGACACAAAATTTACTTATGTCGTGACCTCAGTTTGAGGGTTCACTATCTGCCCATAGCTGGAATCACCCTGGGTCAGGGTGAACCTGGGAGCAAAAGCACCATCCGTCCGTGCATGGAGTACTGCTGCCATTTATGTTCAGGTGCCCCTGCCGTTCTCCTCAGTGTTCTTGACAAGCTCCAAAAGAGAGTCTGTAATGTGATAGGTACTGATCTGGCGACTCGACTGCAGCCACTTTCCCATCGTCGAAATGTGGCCTCCCTCTGTCTCTTCTATAAATACTTTCATGGCTTCTGCTCGGATGAGCTTAAGTCACTGATGTCTCCTCAAGAGGTGTTTACCCGTGCAACCAGACTGGCAACTGGGTCCCACCCATTCACAGTCAGGTTAGCCAAATGCAGACGACAATTCTACTCCTGCAGCTTCCTCTCTCGCACTTCCCGCCTGTGGAACTCACTCCTGTATTCTTGCTTTCCTGACGGCTACAACCTCCAGAAATTTAAATGCAAAGTTAATACGCATCTACTAACCACTGTCCTCTAACTCTCTCCCCTCCCCTGTATAACCTTCCCTTTCTCTCCACCTATGTATCTGTCATCGCACCTGCTTTCTCAGCTTTCTATTGTTCTTTTCTGACTAGCTTGTCCTCCTCGCTCTTTTCTAATTAATCTTTATACATTTATGTAACCCCCTGCACATCAGTGGCGTTTCCGCCTTGCTCGGGGTGAAATGATTAAAAAAAAAAAAAAAAAAAAATTAAAAAGTAGTTCCACGGCATACAAACCTCTCGATCAGAGGTGTTTCTGCCAGATTTATTTTATCATCATACCCAGGACGAGAGTAAGGAAGTACTTTCATTGTTTACCTAAAGTCACATTCACAAAACCATGCTTTTCGGATAAGGTTTTGATTTTCTTAGGATCATAAGGGTTTGTCGAGAAATATTACCATTCCTAGATTGCCTCACATGGTGTTCTTGACTGGACCAGTCAAGCAACCCCAACATTATTGCGATGCGCAGCATAAAGTATGCACATCCTTAGTAAAAAGTCACATCATTAGCTGAGGTGTCCCTATTAACGCTGCTTGGTGGCAGCGGTGGAACTAAACATGGCGGATCTAAAGCCATAAAAGTCAGTTAAAAATCCTACTATTCTCTCACAGGTAGCAGTAGTTCCAGTGGATTTCATCAACAAATTGATGTAAAGGCATTTGGAATACTACGAATATGATAATGTAGAGAGGTGATAGCTATGATTTGTTTCTTCGGTCCTAAGGTAGCAACGCGTCTAACTTCTGCTTCTTCTATGTGCCTTGTCCTTTCAGGACGTAGGCGATCATGGCCTTCCACGTCTCCCTATCGCTGGTGGCTCTTAGCACGCTTTCTCCTGTTATACCATGCAACCCCGTTCTGTCATTCACCTGCTCAGGCCCTTCAAAAATGTTATCCGCTACTTCCTCTATCTCTTTTTCCCCTCTATCTGGCCTGTTAGTATCAGGTTCTCCAAGCCCTCCTTCCTCATTGCATGTCCCGGGAACTTTAGTTGTCTCTTCCTGATGCTCATTATTAATTTCCTTTTCGTTCCTATCCTTTCCAAAACCTCATCATTGCTCACATGCTCGGTCCATGATATCCGCAGCATCCTTTGTAGAACCACATTTCACTTGCTTCAAGTTTTTCCTTCATCTTTGATGATATCGTCAGCATTCACTACCACATTGACAGCAATCTAGTACTCTCTTTTTTGTTTCTAGTGGAAGTTTCCTGTCTCTTAATACTCTATTCAGCTTTTAGAACACGTCCTTCGCTATGCCAATTCTCCTTCGGATCTCTGTGTCACACTTTCCGTCTTGTGTTAGAAGACTTCCCAGGTATTTAAATTTTTGTACCTGCTTGGTTTTAGTATACCCCACAGGTATTTGGCATTTTGAGCTGCTACTTTTTGCTGATGACCATGCATTCGCTTTTCTTGCAGTTCTTTTTTGTCACCTTCTGTAGGAGGTCTTCTAGTTTTTTGTTTGTTTTTCTTTTAATCATATCATCCCGAGCAAGGCGGTAACACCACTGATGTGCAGGGGCTCCGTAAAAATGAAAAGATTGGAAAAGAGAAAGCCGGAAACCACATCCTAAACAGGGAATAAGGGATGAGCCTCTTCACCTGTTCAATAGACGTGGGTGGAGTGTGAACCGGGCGATAGTTTAGTCTATCTACTCCAATTGAAAAAAAAAAAAGAAAAGAGTGAAAAGATTGGAAAAGAAAAAGCCGGAAACCATATCTTAAACAGGGAACAAGGAATGAGCCTCTTCACCTGCTCAATAGACGTGGGTGGAGTGTGAACCGGGCGATAGTTTAGTCTATCTACTCCAATTGAAAACACAAAAAGAGAAAAGAATGAAAAGATTGGAAAAGAGAAAGCCGGAAACCACATCCTAAACAGGGAACAAGGGATGAGCCTCTTCACCTGTTCAATTATCGTGGGTGGAGTGTGAACCGGGCGTTAAGTATAAATACATGCAAACATGGATTTATAGAAAAACAATCATCATCATCATCTCATCCGTTACACCCAATGGTGTGTAGAGCAGCAACTTTTTGTTACTGTTTCCGTAACAAACTGTTTTTTATGGGGCAGGGTTGTTAGCCCTGCGCCCAACCCCAAAACCTGGAGGACCGATGGACCATTTTTGTTCCTTACGTTTACAGCATCTGGTATTCCCAAATGGTCACCCATCTAAGTACTGACCAGGCTCGATGTTGCTTAATTTCGGTGATCGAACGAGAACCGGTGTATTCAGCACGATATAGCCGTAGACAGAACAAATAATAACAATTATTTATTAAACGGAACACTGTCCCTGTGGAAAGGAAAAGGATGAGTCTCCGTCAAAGCAATTAGTTCATTGTGAGAACAGCTAGCATCGGTCATAAATTACACCTTTAAGCTTTTAGGCGCATAAATCAATCCGTCGGCGGAGCGTTAGTTTTCATGTCAAATTTCTCATCCGGAAGAAGTGAGTGGAATTTTACGGCGTCAGTGTGTCGTCCCTGGTTCACCGATCTGGTTGATTCCGCGCTATCGTTTTAATGTTATTATACCAAAATTATACCGAGACTTAATTTTTGATTGTAAGAGTAATTCAATTTTACAGAGGGAATATTAATTTGTTGGAGGTAATAATGATTTTTCCAGATACAAGATCTACTATTTAATCCATAGTAGAAAGTAGAATGCATTCAAAAGTTTTTCATATTTGCGTGTAAAGGAATGTAAAGAACTTGACTGGAATTTGAGCTCGGCTCTCCGATTTCTCATTCAGTGCCAATATTTATTACAACACCCGTATATCCATACACTAGGGTGAATATTATCAGTATTTTTTATTAAGTGAATTGTGTTTTGGGGAAAAACTACAACAACCAATATTATGTATAAATAAATACAATCGAGTTTTTTTTTTAACCCATTCGAGTTCGGAGGGGCACCACATGTACTGCAGCCTTTGAAGTAGTGGGTGTATATTGGGCAAGATAGCCTGTCGGAAACCTTCCCTCTTGAGGTTAGTTATGAATTCAGAGGCGTCCTTCTCCTCAGGATAAGTGCATACTACCCAAGAACCCTCGGATCAGGAGGGAGAGCAAGCCTGGTTGAGGGCTCTAGGCAGTGTTTTGTGGCCCTACGTTATCAACATTTGCTTATTTTTAACTACATTTATATACGTGACAAATTCACTGTATTTACATTATTATGACTATTGTCCTCGTTTTTGTTGCCATTTGTACGATGTTTCGGCCTTCTTCAGGTGCTAGGAATTTCGAACCGAACCCTCTATTACAATCACTGGGGTATATCATTCTCATTCCTTGCGTAGTAATGCTATGATGGGAAGTCATGAGTTATCTCCCTCTAACCCTGCAAGTTACTTGTTCACCACTGCTGTAGCCTGGTATTGAACTCACAACTATTTGGGTCAAGTCACAGGAACTAACCAACGTCTATATCTACTGACAAATTAAACTAAGTACAATTGTTTATTGTTAAAATATGACGTTCTTTTGTGGATTTTGATGTGATTCTCGGGTCTTTTCGTCCAAATCCGTGAATTTGTTTTTCAAGTCTCGAGAAATACTATTTTTTAAAAATTATTTTTATATTTCATGCTAAATGCGTTAAAATTCTCCAACAAAACAAGAAAAATTAAAAGTTGCCGCAAAATATTGTTGATTTATTTAAGATGGAAATATCTATTATGACACATTGTATTTATTTTCAGTATTTTTAGTTGAATTGTTCACCTATATTGCATATGATACATTATTATACATAATTAAGTTACAATATGATTAGTATTTTATATGAATGCCACCGTATGAAAACTGAGATAGGGTGGGTAGGATAGGACACAGTATCATAGATTCGAATGGGGCACGAGACCCTTGCAATGGCTGTACTTCTTCTAGATAGTTTTCCACTCAAGAACCCAGTATAATCTGATATCTAATTAATAGGAGAAAAATAGAATACTTCATGCGTTTTCCAAGGACATTTGTTAGAAAATGAAAGCTATAGATTAGACGGGGTTTGAACTCAGCAAGTCAATTGTAGTTACTTTTCACGTCGGTATCAATTACACAAACCATACAACCCCTGTCGATAACTTCCTAACTAACTAAAGCAAATTATTTTGAACCAAACGACAGCAAAATGTATTAATCTTAGGAATCTTTCAATCCTAGCCAGCTATATTGATTTAAAAGTTTTGATTTGAAAATAAATTAAAAAATTGTAATTTGGCATATTAACTTGACATATGAAACAATTTATTTTAACGTTTCAAATTAACATGAATTCATAATTTTTTTAGTGATGACATGTAGAACATATTTAGTATTTTACCTCTCTCAACTATACTCCCCCCCCCCTCTCTCTCTCTCTCTCTCTCTCTCTCTCTCTCTCTCTCTCTCTCTCTGCCATTTTCTCCTTATCTTCATCTTCCTTTGATAGGTATTTGGAACATGCGTAATTGAACGCAATATGTTATGTGGAAGCTTTTAAACATTCTTGGCCATGCACAAAATTCACCATATATCAAGATCTCCATTTAAGTGACTATTAATAATTGAATACGCGTAATTTTAAATACTTACAGGAAAAATTCAAAATAGAAAAACAGGTAAAAAACAATGAGCAATGAGTCGCCATTTTGATTTGTTTGAAGTTGCAGCTTTTTCCATTTTATTTAAGAATTTATTTGCAACTAAAGAAATATTGCTAATCCACCCAAAACACTTAAAACTCTGATAATTGTTCTATTTCACAGGAATATTTTGCATTTAGTGTACCAATATTAAACGTGATGAGGAATAAAAAATAATACATGCATGCTATTGTTTTTGAAGATTGACATCGTTAAAAGATAAAATATCATTTGTTGCGCTGTTTTACTCATAAGTTATTTTTTCTTCTTACCTTTCTTTTTTTCGCAAGTTGATTTTAACTTACTTATAAAAATAAGATAACAAAACTTAACCTTAACGATAAAAAAAACAATTTCATTTATTACTTGCATTAGAAATGGTTTATTTAAGAACATTGTGGTTAAAGGACATAGATGAATGGTAGCAGCAAAAGTATAATACGCAAGAGCTTTGAGAATGTTCAAAATAAAAAATATAAGAAAAATGAGTTAATCAGTAAAAATACCGTTCCTCAGACAAAATATTAAATCGATTTATACCCATTTTGATAACAAAAAAAATTGTTAAAATCTTCTTCAATCTGATTCTCATGAATCTATAAAATCTGCAATTTGATCCTCATAAATTTATTACAATCTTTTCCAAATTGATCCTTGTAAATCGAATAATTTTTCTTAATTAGATCCTTATGAATCTATTAAAATCGTCTTCAAATCGATCTTTAAAATCTATTAAAATCTTCTTCAATTTGATCCTTATAAATCTATTGAATATTCTACAATTTGATCATCATAAATCTATTAACATTTTCATCAAATTGATTATTATGCATTTATTAAATCTTCTTCAATTCATTAAACGCTTCAATGGTTATTGAAAATGATTTTTATTATTCTTCATTATAAATAATTTGAAACCTTCTTCAATTCGAACCTTATATATCTATTAAATCTTCTGCAATTTGATCCTCTAAAATCTATAAAAAGTTCTTCAATTCCATCCTTATAAAATCTCTTAAAATTTTCTTCAATTTTATCGTTATAAATCTATTGAAATCTTCAATTTGATCCTTAAAAATTTATTAAAATTTTCTTTAATTAGATACTTACGAATCTCTCAAAATCTTCATCGATTCGACCCTTGAAATCTGTTAAAATCTTCTTCAATTTTATCATAAACATAAAAGATTTTCTTTCAATTAAGCTTTATATATCTATTAATATCTATCCAATTTGATCCTCATTAGCCCATTAAAAACTTCAATTCGATCTTTAGAAACCCATTATATTTTTTCTATTTGATTCCTTTGAACTTATTAAAACCTTTTCCAATTCGATCCTTGTGTATCTATTAAAATCCTGCTCAATTCAATCATCATAAATTTCTTAAAATCATTTTCAATTCCATCCTTATAAACCAATTAAAATCGTTTTCAATCCGATTGTTTTAAATGTATACATTCTTATTCAATTTTCAAAATATATTATGCTGTTTTTCAGTTCTCTTCTTATAAATCTATTAACATCTTCTGTTGATTTTAATCTATTAAATCTTTTAATTTGATCCTTATAAAATCTGCTAGCATATTCGACCCTTATAACTCAACTGAGATCTTCCTCAGTTTGGTAGTAATACAAGTGTTCAAATCATATTCAATTTGATGGGTCTGAACCTATCCAAATCTTCTTCAATTCGATCAATATAAATCTATTGAAATCTTCTTCAATTCGTTCTTTTAAATTTAAAAATTATTTTCAATTCGATCATCATCAAACGATTTAAATATTGTTCAATTCGGTCCTTAAAAATCTATTACATCTTCTTCCATATGATCCTCATCAATCCATTAAAATTTTCCATTCAACCTTTATGAATATATAAAATCTTCTTCATTTTGATCTTCATAAATCTATTAAAATCTGCATTTCGATCGTTATATCTCTATTAAAATATTCTTGTAATCGATCCTTATGAATCTATTAAAATCTTCTTAAATTCGAACTTTATGAATCTATTAAAATCTTTTCAATTCGAACATTATATATCTATTAAATTTTCTTCAATTTGTTCCTCATAATCTATAAACATTAGCTTCCATTTCCTGAAATTTTATTCAATCTATTATGAATCTGTTAAAATCTTCTTTAATTTTTCACAATACAATCCTTAAAATTTAGAAAATTCTTCTTGAATCGAATAATTATAACTCTATTAAAACCATTTTCAATTCGATTTTATTAAATTTATTAGAACTCTCTTCAATTTCATACTTATAAATCTTTTAAAATCTAAATCAATGTTATCATAAATCTATTAACATTTGCAATTAGATAATTAGAAATCTATTAAAATATTCTTTAACTTCATCCTTACAAATCTATTAAAATCTTCTTTAATATCACCATTATAAATCTGTTAAAATCTTCAATTTGATCCTAAAAATTCATTATATATTCTTTAATTTGATTCGCTATTAATCTTTAAAATTGTCTTCAACTGAAACCTCCAACTTCTAACTCTAATCTTCAATTCGATCCTAAAAAATCCATTAAAATCTTCTTCAATTTGATCCTAATGTACTTATTAAAATATTTAATTTGATCTAGATAAATCTCTTGACATTTTCATCAGTTTGATTCTTATGAATCTAGTGAAATCTTGAATTAGATACTTATGAATCTAGTAAAATCCTCTTCAATTCGATCCTGATAAATATTTTAATATTTTTTCAATTCGATTCCTACAAATCTATTAAACTTTTCTTCAATTTGATCATCATAAATCTGTTACAATCTCTAATTTTTTTTTTAATCATATCACCCCAAGCAAGGCGAAAACGCCACTGATGCGCAGGGGGCTACGTAAGAGTGAAAAGATTGGAAAAGAGAAAAACCGGAAAGCACATCCTAAACAGGAAACAAGGAATGAGTCTCTTCACCTGTTCAATAGAGGTGAGTGGAGTGTGAACCGGGCGATAGTTTAGTCTACCTACTCCAATTCAATTCGATCCTTATAAATATATTATCTTCTATAAGATTCTCATAAATCTATTATAATCTTCTTCAATTCAATTTTTATGAAACCATAGCATCTCCATTTTGATCTTCATAAATCTAGTAAAATCTTCAATTTGATCCTTATTATCTTATTAATATTCAATTTAATTCTTCTAAGTCTATTAAATTTTTCTTCAATTCTATCCTTAAAAATCAATTAAAAATTTTATCAATTAAAATCTTCTTCATTTGGATCATTATAAATTATTAAATTTTTTTAAAATTTAATATTTATAATCCTATTAAAATCTTCAATTCGATCTTTGTAAATATATTAAATCTTCTATTTGATCCATATAAATCTATTTAAAATCTTCTCCAATTCACTCCTTATACATCTAATAAAATTGTTTTTATTTTGATATTTATAAATATATTAAATTCTTCAATTTGATCCTTATTAATCTTCTGAAATTTCGTAAATTACATCCTTATAAATCGATTAAAATCTTCAACTCAGTATATGATCCTCAATTCAATTCAAAATCTTCTTTTCAGCACCAACTTATATGGTTTTATAATGTTCACTTAATCTATAAGTATGGCGTAATTAATTAAGACCGAACTTATTATATTAGGAAATTGCTTTCAGAAACGAACAGTGATAGTAAAAACAATACATAGAAGGATGGAGTAGAAACATAATAAAATAATAGACATTATTTACATTGTTCGGGCTGTTGTGCTCATCTCTATTGCCATATTCACGACGTTTCGGCCGTTGTAGATTCCGGCTTTCTTCAGGTGTTATTTTTGGAATTTCGAACCAAACCCTTTATTTAGACTTATGGTCTATTTCTATTTTTGTTTATGTGGGTCTGAAACTTTTTGAAACCAATAATGGAGCACAAGGAAGAAAAGGTTTTAGTATCATTGAGCTATACACGATGCTAATTTTCATATTTTTTATTATGAAATTTAAAATAGAATTAATTTTTTGATATTTTTTTTCGAAAACTAAAAGAAAACTGAATGCAAAAAGAGGATATCGGGGATATTAAAATCAAGCATGGAAACTGCTTTGACGAACTTTTTTTTTGTTCCCCGGCTACACGAATTTAAGCGTGATACTAGATTGGCATCTAGGCCTCACGCTTTTACTGCTGAAATAGTTAAATGCAACCAGCACTTCTACTCGAACAGTTTATTTTCTCACACTTCCCGCCTGTGGAACTCCATTCCTTTTAATTACTTCCCCGATAACTACACTCTCCTAAAATTTAAATGCGACGTCATTTAACATCTTCTATCTTCTTGAATTCCGTTCATCTTTTATCCTTTCTCAATGTCCTCTGTACCCAGTTTTTGTTTTTTTTTATCTCACTGTAAGTCTTTTATCTCACTAGTACCTTCGTACGTACTAGTGGCGATGCTGCCTTGGTTGGGGTGAAATGATAAAAGGAAGTAGAAAAATTTATTTCTAAAATGGAAAATAATAAAGATATTGAACTGTAGATGGTTTACATATTTCAGTAATTTTGTAATTTTTATACATTTTTGAATAAAAAGATTTCTTTTCAGATTCGTTTCATTATAAAATGGTAAATAATAAATCTTTTTAAAAGGTAAATAATAAATATCGCATTGTACTTGGTTCACCGCAGAAAGTAATGGCAACCTATTGCGGGATAATCTTCTGTCCAGTCAGTCATGTCTCGAAAGAGACATGATCGCCCAAGTGTGTATCACGTATGGCACTTAACTGACTTACTTGGTTCACAGATTTTATA
The DNA here is from genome assembly GCA_037127315.1 of Ascarosepion bandense. Taxonomy (NCBI): domain Eukaryota; kingdom Metazoa; phylum Mollusca; class Cephalopoda; order Sepiida; family Sepiidae; genus Ascarosepion; species Ascarosepion bandense. The sequence goes on from JBBBDQ010000326.1 coordinate 768,415, forward strand.
ATCCTGAAAATGAACATTGCCGATGGAGTCAAAAGTGTATGCAGTAATAAGGGTATAACCGTTCTTTTCAAACACTGTTTTCGTAAATGAAGGTTAAATGAAAATTTGTTGAAAGTTAACAATATTTGTCTGTACTTCTGAGATGAGATAATATTTGAATTATTTACACTGTCCTCAAGGACACATGGCTCAATGGATAGAGGCGTTGGTTAGTTCCAGTAACTCGACCCAGAGAGTTGTAAGTTCCATACCTGGTTACAGCAGTTGAGATAACTACATTGCACCCTGAAGTAGCATCACACGTGGAATGAGAGTGACATACCCCAGTAATCGAAATAAAGGGTTCGGTTCAAAATACCTAACACTTAAAGAAGGCCGAAGATCCCAACGGCCGAAACTTCGTAAACATGGCAATAAAGATGATGACAACAGTCCGAACACTGTAAATAATGTTAACAATACTTGTTTTTCTTTGTTTTTTTTTACAATCTTCCCACTCCTTATTTTTCAATCCATTTACATAAATTCATTCGCAAGGCAACTCGCTGTTTCCCTCTATCATTTTTGCTGTCGATATGCCCTGTGAGTATCAAAATTTTCACGCTTACTTTCTTCATATATGTGCCAAATAAATTTCAACTGACTCTTGAAGTATGCGGCCGTTTTGTATCCATTTTTCTTAAAACTTCCCAGTCGTTTGTACACTCCTTCTAAGGTATTCTCAGAATTGTACTGTAGAACCACATGTTTGCTGTCTGGAGTCTTCTCTTCATCTAAGAGCAAAATGTCCAACATTCACCGCCATATAGGAGAACTGATATTACAGAGCAGTTCAGCTCTATTTTCTATGTTTAAACGAAATATTCCTATTTCTTAAAATATTGCTTAGCTTTTGGAAGACAACTATGATGTTCTAATGTTTTTTTTTCTGATTTTGTTACTTATTTTCCATCTTTTAAAATATTTCCCAGATATTTAAACTTCTGCGGATATCGACTCGGAACGAGAAATTGTTCCTGCTACTTATAAAATGTGGATATCGTGACTTTATTTACAGAAATCTAATTTACCTTCTAAATTCAATTTTACTATTGTGTTCCTTATGCACCTACGTTAAAATACTATCGACGGCCATGGATTCGAACCCTGGCATAGATGGTTGAAGAATGACTCGATGTGTGAACATTTTTTTCTTTTTCTTGGGAAGAACTGGGGTGAAAAAGAGTGAAGAACAGACGTTGGGGGTGACCGGCAGAGAGAGAGAGAGAGAGAGAGAGAGAGGTGAGACACATGGCATTCAAGAAATGACATTGATTTATATGACAGCAATCGAACACAGACCAGATGAAAAATTCGCCTCACCAAAGGGAGAAAACCCCTTATCTTGTTTTCTTGGTTGTTTTTCTTTTCTCTCCCTTTCTCCCCGGAGAAGCGATGAAGACTGACCGGTGTTAAATTATCGGCCGACTTCAAAAAGAACCACTCACGTGATGAGAGGTATTATAATTAACGCTGGCATGTGAATGTACAAAATCAACAACCTTTGTCTCCAAAACTTCAGGCCACCAGACGTTGGCACAAAATCGTAACGGGCGATTAAAACCAGATACACGAAATTGACATTAGACTTTTGGGGAAAATATCCCGATTCCCCGCCAGTCTAGCGCCAGATCGAACGATTTTTAACAAAACGGCACACGGATTTCAAAAGAAGAGAGACCCGCTCGAGACGTGTTGGAGGGATATTTGATCCAGAACGTTAAAGCACGAAAATCCTCTCTCCACGCTAACAGGCACGTCCATCGCTGCGAAGCAGAGAGAAAAGAAAAGGGTAGCATAAGGAGACAGTGACTGTCTTACCTCTAGTGACGGCTAGACATATTACCAGGGGAGAAATCTGTGGACTTTAAGAAAAAGTTGTATTGTGTTTTTTTTTATTTCTTATTTATTCCTTTTTTTTTATCCTTGTTGCTGTACAAAGAATTACGAATATATTCATTAGTTCACATAGACTGGCTTTTGACACTGTCTCTTTATTTTTTCTTCTTGTTTGTTTTCCCCTATTCCTGAATCGTGCATCTACCTCGCCTCTTCATTTGCAGTGGTCACTGAGTACGACACAAGACGACCATCCTCCGAGATCTCAGCTCACCTTGAGATCAGAAATCACAACGTAGAAGGGGGCGTGAGGAATTTCGATAGACCACCGACACCTTCGATCACACGAAAACGGAACGGTGGGCGACCGGCTGCAACCTCAGATGCAGTTAACTTACGGCCTGTTGACGCACGCAACATACATATACGCATGCCTGATACTTGAGGGCGGTTGGGGAGATCACACTATCAAGGGAGTAAAAACAGTAACAAATAAATTAACATTTCGTACTATATCTAAAATCTAAAAGTAAGGATCAATTACATTACGCACACACACACACACACACACACACACACATATATATTTATATATATATATATCAATCGAAAACGAAAATGGCATGGAGGTAAAAACAAAACAGATTCTATTAATATTAATAATAATCCTAGTAGAGGCCTCGATGTAAATAAATGATTTTTGCCGCTGAAGAAATGGAGGTTTTCTTCACTGAAATGGGCATACAGTATATGCAATTTTCAGAATTTTATTTGAAAAAAATATATATTGTGTATCAAAACTACTTTTACAAAGTTTGGGCGGAGAGTTTCTCACATAAAAAAACAAATGTCTATAGATATATGTCCGCAAATCCTTCGTTTTTTTTTTTTTTTAGTTATTAAGTTTGAAATTTACGGTAAATGTACAATCGTTTTTTTTTTCGAAGCCATGTGACGATAAACTACAGCAAAGGTTGGATGACCCCGCTGCCTGGAAACGCAATCTGATACACCTATAGAACCTCGCGTCCATTGCCGTTCGCGCGGCCGTATGTAAAAATCATATCTACCTGTTCATGACATATCCTGTCATTGTTTAACGGAACACTACGCACGTAAAACGTTGAAGACAGACTAGCCACAAATATACACGAATGACAAAGCGAGCTGAGTCATTCAGCTTAGACAGGATCTGTGGAACGACAATCTATGGACCGAGAAAGACCGATTGTACATTTAACACCGTCTACCGTAAATTTTAAACTTAATAACTCGAAAACTAAGGATTTTCGGACATATGTTTAAATGGACTTTTGTCTTTGTTTTGGTGTGAGGAACCTACCTACAACGTTTCTAAAAGTATTTTTGATACACCTTGTATATGATAGAATATATATATATATATATATATATATATATATATATATATATATATATATAAACGTTTATAAATTAAGCATGTTTCACTCCATCATGTTAAGCTTAATCAAAGATTTTTGGGAAATGAATTATGGAAAAGAAAAATCAGGTACTTTTAGTTCTGTTTTCTTTACTCTTCATTGGTAAGGTAGACCTCGCGTGTTTTTGATTTGTGGTGTTAATACCTGTGTGTGTGTGTGTGTGTGTGTGTGTGTGTGTGTGTGTGTGTGTGTGTGCGCGCGCGCGCACGTTTTGCGTGTTCACGTTTGGATTCTACTGGATATTTTTGTGTCGGCCTGGTAACGTCTAGCTAATCTGAGTGTTTAGGTATCATATATCTAGTTGGTGTTGTAAGATTTGGGTGATAATGTGTGTGTCTAGTGGATATTTTTGTTTCTGTCTGGTAACGTTTATGTGTTGGTTTGGATAAGTTTGGTGTAGGAGTCAAAGACTTAGGTTAAATCGGCCGCATGTATAATTGATTTCCGAAACATTTCTGATGTATCTTAAATAAAAGTGAAACATGTTATATCTATAAACGTTGCCTATTTGTTCCTTATGCTATTATTTTGAATGATTAATTCATATTTGATTTCAATTCATAATTCATATCTCACTCTTTCTTTTTCTGAGCCTTTCTCTCCATCCCAGAAAATCTTCTTTAGATTAATTTCTGCGGTAGACTGGTTGCCAACCAAGGCTACGGAACCCAACCTGTCCTGATATTTAACTCATTGTTGGAGAAAGAAGAGATGTATTAATAACTTTCCCAAAGGTATTTGAGTGTAAATAAATACAATGAATTCAACTGGAATTCGAACTCGGATCTCGATTTATCGTTCTGAGCCGCAATGCACTTTTTTATATACAGCAGGAATAATTTTGTGGGAAAGGTGGAAAATTTTGTATGGCAAGGTGGAAAAAAGTTTTCGCTTTACGCATTTCATCTTTGAGAACTTCATCAGACTGAGTTTGTTCATGTTGATGTGAATCTGAAAAAAATGTTTCTCTAATCAAAAGAAAAAACAATTTACTAAGGCGAAAATGTTCAGAAAGTACGTTAATCGCTAGTTCATCCACAGTAAATTTGTGTCCAGGTTATCACAACGTTTCACCATACTTGACCATTTTTTTATTTTTTTGTGGGAAGAACTTTATCACCATTCTTGACAGTTCTAATGTGGAATATTTGATAACAAAGTTAATGGAAAAAATAGAATCTAATCAAAATCATTTCGATTATATACCCAAAAACACATAAAGAAAAAAGAACAAATTAAAAATTCCCAGAGTCTCTCGTTCGTGCACATGTGTAGTCGCACCAACAAACTTAGTCCGATGAAGAACTAAAGGACGTAATGCGTGTGTGTTATTACAATATGATGAAAAATAAACAAAAATCTCGAACTGCATAATACAATTACGAAATAGACCTTTGTTAATATTTATAATGAAGCATCAGATGAAACTCAGTACACTTTATTTTTCATATAAATATATATTGAAATTTTTATCAGTTTAACAACAATTTTACTGAGGAAACATTGACATGCGTAATAAAACCTGACAATCTGATAATGAACGTATGTAATAATGTCTATACATGTCTCTCTCTCTCTATATATATATATATTATATATTCTTTATCACACACACACACACACACACACACACACACACACACACACATATATATATATATATATATATTGTACAAGCTTTTTCCTATTCACCGTTTGTCAGTAATGAATTAAATACTATTTCCGCTTTTATGTTATATTCTATTATATCATTTTTAATGAATTAACATCATTTACCAGAATTATAATCTATCCCAGAAATGGCGATATTTTTAAAGAAAATAAACAAACGGAAAGAGAAGAAAATAGCGTAAAAAAAAAATTGGCATTGCTTGCACAGAACATTGTAAACACTTTTTTTCGCGGCTTTGTAGAATATACTTCTCAAATTTCTTCTGACATCTCGTACTGACGTCAAACACTGGCAACGCTAGTTAAACATTTCTCTTATTATTTTTGCTGTATTTTATGTTTAAGAAATGTTTTTATCCTTCTCTATAATTTTTTATTTCGTGACCTAAATGTCCGGTTTGCAAAGTTTCGACACACCTACACACTAGTGGAATCGGAGGTCAACAGCTGACCGATAAAAATAGTCGTGCGAAAGTTATGGTGCGCGTGAGTAGAGAATATATATATATATATATATGTGTGTGTGTGTGTGTGTGTGTGTGTGTGTGTGTGATTTTTTTTATAACATTCCAATACTGATTTCCGGATAAAAAGTAAGAGCGAAGCATCAACATTCCGGAAAAGGGAGTTTACTTGATTTTCTACTTTTTCTTTGACATTTATCATCTGAAGACACGAAAAACCGCACTGCTTGTTCGCAAGATTTTCTTAGGGCTGATTACGATTTTCAGGTTCACTTAGACATAATTAAATTTATATATATATATATATATATATATATATATGTGTGTGTGTGTGTGTGTGTGTGTGTGTGTGTGTGGTGTGTGTGTATTTTTTTTTTAATCATTTCACCCCGAGCAAGGCAGAAACGCCACTGATGTCCAGGGGGTTACATAAATGTAGAAAGATTAATTAGAAAAGAGTGAGGAGTACAAGCTAGTTAGAAAGGAACAATAGAAAGCTGAGAAAGCAGGTGCAATGACAGATACATGGGCGGAGAGAACGTGAAGATTATACAGGGGAGGGGAGAGAGCTAGAGTCCAGTGGTTAGTAGGTGAGTATTAACTTTGCTTTTAAATTTCTGGAGGTCGTAGCCGTCAGGAAAGCAAGAATACGGGAGTGAGTTCCACAGGCGGGAAGTGCGAGAGAGGAAGCTGCAGGAGTAGAATTGTCGTCTGCGTTTGGCTAACCTGACTGTGAATGGGTGGGACCCAGTTGCCAGTCTGGTTGCACGGGTAAACACCTGTAGAGGAGGCATCAGTGACTTAAGCTCATCCGAGCAGAAGCCATTAAAGTACTTATAGAAGAGACAGAGGGAGGCCACATTTCGACGATGGGAAAGTGGCTGCGACGAGTCGCCAGATCAGTACCTATCACATTACAGACTCTCCTTTGGAGCTTGTCAAGAACACTGAGGAGAACGGCAGGGGCACCTGACCATAAATGGCAGCAGTACTCCATGCACGGACGGATGGTTGACTTGTATATATGCAGGATGGATTCAGGTGGAAAAAACATCCTGGATCGACATAGTGACCCAATCTTCTTAGCAGTAGATTTTGCTATGGGTTCAATATAGTGCTTCCATTTGAGGTCTGAGGACAGGGTAAGTCCGAGGAGGCGTAGTGTATTACTCTCCGGGAGAATCATCTGGTCCATGCTTATGGGAGGCAGAAGAGGTTGCCTATATATATGATAAAGGATATATAATATATATATATGTATATATATATACACACACACACATATATACCTAGACTTTATGACTTTAAGCACAATACTGATCTGGCCTCGAGATCTCATCAATTTACAGTTGAGCTGGCTAAATGTAGTCCTAAGTCCTAAGTTAACAGTTTTCTTTACGGCACTTCTAGCTTGTACCACTCTCTTTCCAGTCAACTTTAATTTACAAAAATTTAAATGGCGTGTTAATCGCTATCTACTGTCTTCTTGATTCCTCTTTTCTCTTTCTGCTCACTATTAATGTTTCTTATGGAGCTTTTTCATCCAGTTTTTTTATTTTCGCTAAAGATCCTAAGATAATTGGCTAATTTTGGCATTAACAGTCCTAGATATCTGTTTTACAATGGCAGTTAGGTGTTTAGAATTACTGTTTATGTAGCTTGGGATTAATTTCTCTTTATGCTAAGGTTTGAAGGAATTATTACCGAGATTAAGGGTGATGTCTAGGTAATTAAAAAGTTTAGGTTAGAAAATATTTCAGTTTTGTGTCCTATTATTTTAAAAGCCCTAACGATTTTCTTCTGAATCTTCGTAGTCAAGTGGCCATTACTATGAGCGATGAACATAAGTCCATCATCTCAGTTTCGGCCTATTTGTTTAGGACCTACATTCCTACTATGGGTGTCTAAAATATATATGCCTATAAAATGGTATTTGGTGTCCCTAGTTGCTAATCTAGTATCTCGTGTAAATTCGTGCTTAGGTGGCACCAGTGATCTAAGTTCATCGGTGCAGAAGCCATGAAAGTACTTGTAGAAGAAGCACAGGGAAGCCACATCACGCCGGTGAGAGAGTGGTTGCAGCCGGTCTGCCAAGTCAGTATCAAGCACGTTACAGATTCACCTTTGTATTTTGTCAAGAAGCCCAAGGAGAGTAGCAGGGGCACCCGACCAGATATGGCAGCAGTATTCAATACATGGGCGGATGGTAGATTTGTATATGTGCAGGACAGATTCAGGCGGGAAAAACTAGTAGATTGTGTGTGTCATCGGCGTACATGCCTACTTGGGATCTAATGGCGTCGGGCAGATCATTAATGTACATCAGAAAGAGCGTGGGACCTAGGATAGAACCTTGAGGGACGCCCGCGTTCGTATGGTAGTTTTGGGAGGCATGTCCATTTAATACTACCTTCAATGTGCGGTTAGAGATGAATGACTGGATGAGGTCAAACAGATGTCCAGTTATACAGGAGGACTTCCAACAGGCAGGAAAACAGGAAGTAGATAGGCAGAGGTTATAGAGTTTAGAGAGGACAGACGTTTTTCTTTCTTTCTTTCTTTCTTTCTTTCTTTCTTTCTTTCTTTCTTTCTTTGTGAATTGTTTAGTTTGATTTCTGACGAAGACAGTTTTCCTTACCCGGATTTTCACTATGATTGCACGGATCGGCTCGGATCCGTGCCCAGTGTGCCCGGTAGTCAGATACGGCCATATATATATATATATATATATATATATATATATATATATATTGCATGAGAATACCGTGGAAAAGTAAATATATAAGATAATTTGAAAACATTCTGCTTTGACTTTTTTTACCGATGAACTGCTGTGAGCAGAAAAATACTTTTACATCACAAAAGTCAAAAGAGAAATAAAAGAACAGTTTAGACCACCAGGTTTCTTAACGTAGATCACGTTTCATTTCGCTAATGTAAATTTTTTTTTATGCAAAATAAAATTCTTCATAATAGTAAAATTGGATGAAATCCGATGGAATACAAAATATATAAGGCAATTTGGGGGAAAAGGTTAGTTTGACAATTTTCGTCAGCAATTCGCCTCCATAAAAATAACAATTTTATTTGAACCAACCAACATCTATATGACCTGAACGTAATGTGTTTTACGTTAAGTGTCGAGTTAGTCCTTCGGTAATGCCCTACAATAGTAGTGACACTGACGTGTATTAAGAATATATCGCATGTTTTATCACAGCTGCGAACACACGAAATTTCGAAATTCTCTTTTTTCATATTCAGTTAAAATATTTTTTTTTAATTTCTTAACATATTTCAATCATGCATAAAAAATTACATTTAACTAACGCTAATCTAATACGTTTTATATATCCGATATATTGTTAAAGATACTAGAAAAATGTTCGGTTTATTGTATTGCTTCAGTAAGTATCTGATTCCTTCTGCGATACCTTATCTTTACAAGAGCCACATCAATCGAAAAATGAAGTATTGCTGCCATATCTGGACTGGAGCTTCCCAGTTTTCACTTGCCTGTCTTGGTCGTGTTTGAAATCATCTACGTGGCTTTGTGGGTGATTAATTATTTTTCTCCTTATAACCCCTTATAACCTTATAACCTTATAACCTCTTTACCACAGATGCAATGTCGTAAGCCACACACTTCTATTGCAATTACCATAGTAAATGTTCTGAAGCGTTACATTGCTTCGTTCCACAAGCCCTGATTTTTGCAGGTATAAACTGCTATGCCGTGTACAGAAGATTTAATCATCTATATTTCTTTCGTAATCCATTAATGTAATGAATGAGTCTTCTCTCAAAAAGGCTCCTTGCCTTGACCATCCACTGGTTCTCAATCACTCCCCAACCTTCAAGTGGGCCTTTTATATAATCATCTATTGCTAAAAGACACTGGAAAAATGGTCGGTTCATTGTACTGCTCCATTAAGTACCTGGTTCCCCCTGCTGTACTCTATCTTTACAAGAGCCAGATCAGTCCAAAAATGAATTATTGTTGCCATAGCGGTATATATACTTCTATCATGATGAATGTGTCTTCGCTCAAGGAAACTCCTTTGCATTGACCATATATTAGGAATCAATCTCCCCTGAGACTTCTAGGGGACCTTTTATATATGATCTTTTGCTAAATATACTAAAACATTTTTGGCTCATTGTACCGCTGTACTTTATCTTTACAAGAGCCAGATCAGTTCAAAAATGAAGTATTGCTACCATACCTGGGATGAAATAGTGAAGTTCACACTTGTCTGTCTTTATAGAGTTTAAAAGCGTCGACACAGTTATGTGGGTGATGAATTATTTCCACCCAACAACCTCTTTCCCAAGGATGAAAAATCGTACGTGTCTCGCTATTCTATAGTTATGTCCATGGCATATGTTTTGACGAGGTACATTCTTTGGTCTCGCTATCTATGACTTTTAAAACTGAGACCCACCATACTACGTAAATTAGAGTGAATAAAACCTATTCCCTTCGTATTTCTACAGGAGGATGTAAGTTCCATTTGGATAGCTTCTTCCTAATAACTGCTGCTTTATGGAACAGGTTCTAGTCAGTATGTTTTCCTAATTACAACAATCTTGGCCTCTTCATATCTAACGTCAACTGCTATCTTTCTTGCATAACCCCATGAACTTCAGTTCTTGTATTTCTTAAACTCATTCAACACGAAACAGTAACCTACTGGCTTGAGTGTCGCTTCAGCTTTGTATTAGATGAGGATTAATATAAAATGGGGCTCCGTTTCATTTGCGTATTACAAGCATCGATTTAACACTAACTTGAGAAACATACAAAAAGTAAATACCAGAACAGTGACTAAGTGCTTTTAAATTATTGTGCTGAGAAGACAATTATCAAGGATAGGAAATTAAAACACTAAATATGAATGATAACTATCTATAAATATAAAAGTAGCCCGTTAATACCCGCTGTAAAATCTGATATTAAATAAAAAAATTAAAATAGCGACAGGGGAAAGAAGCGAATAACCTACATAACATCAGAAAAAGACAGTTGAAATTTCATAATGATGAGAGCGGGGTTAGAAAATGTAACACTTACCCACGTCAAATTGTCATAAAAATGTCCCCTCTAATGAGTGACAGCATTTCAACGATATCGTACAATCACAAGAAAATTGGCAAGGAGAAGAAATGGGTTCTTAGAACTTAGTAAAAATCAAAGAACTTGACGATTTGAAGTGTTTCGATACTGCATCTGCAAAATTTGAATTATCTATTTCGTGATCGAATAAAGGCTTGTCATGAGAAATGGGCTTTTTATGATAATCGTAAACGATCGTCTAAATGGCTTGATCATGACGAATGACGAAAATACTTTCCAAAAACCGAAATTGCACCAAGAGAAGATTTTTGGTGATTGTCTGGTGGTCCGCCATTGGTGTTATTCATTAAGACTTTGTGGAATCTAACCTGAGCATCACCGACAAAGTTTGTTGCCAGCAACCGGATGAAATCCATCCGGCAATGGTTAATTTGCACAGTTTAATCCTGCTTCATGTCAGTGCTTGGTCACAGTGCTTGGATGACATCGTAGAATCTCATCGACTTGGAATAAAGAGTTTGTCACACCCACCGCAGTTCCCAATCTTTATCGACAATTTTGATTTGGGTGTACAACGAACACTAAAAAGTAAACAAATTTTCTCTGTTGAACTTAACAAAATTAGATTGCACACACACGCGCGCACACACAGACACAGACACACACACACACACACACACAGATAGATAGATAGATAGATAGATAGATAGATAGAGAGAGAGAGAGAGAGAGAGAGAGAGAGACGGCAGGTTGCTGAAAGTTCTCAGCCGAAATCATTGTTACAAAATTTGACCGGACGACTAAACTTCAGCAAACTTCACCTCCCTCATAAACGACTATATGGCGTTAAAATACCGGTTTTGGTTTAAGTTAGGCAACGTCGAGCTTAGTTAGTGCTCAGAAATAAATTTACCCTTTACTATTTTTGTAACCCTTTTTTCCGATGACTAGCATTCATTTTAAGTGGTTTTCAAGATGAGAAGATATATCTCTAAAATTGGAGAATACAATTATTTTTGTCTGGAAAAGTAGCTTAGGTGACAAAAAATGAACAATACATATTCCAAAATACAATGAATGCAAAATCATTTTTGTCGGGAGAAGTAAGCGAATTTATCAAAGCTAGTTTCCTAAGTGTAGTCAAAATATTGTCAAATGGGTTTTGACAATATGTAACCCTAGGTCAAAATACGGCCTTGAGGATTTCCTGTGTACTGATTACCAGGAAAGCTGATACAAACAGGCAGACAATAACAGGGAGTAAATTTTCTCCCCATTTATTACAAGTCGAAATGGTTAAATGATATTACTTACATTTTGAGATGCTGAGACGTATATAGCAAAATAGCAATCCAGTCCCTAACTTCAACACTCCAGTTTTTCTTCTTTTTAATAAAACTGGAATAGAAAAGGAAATTCAGTGAGTTGGGAACAGCGATAAATTGAAGCAAACAAGTCGACATAGCCTGTCACAAGAGAGATATTGCAAGAGAAAGTCAGTTCAAATTCAACCAGCTGCAAGTTGAATAAACCATCGTCCCGTGGGGATATAGGACATTAATATTATCGTGCTACTGAAATACCAGTGAACTGATATTTCCTTTTCGTCACTTAATTATGACTTACTTGTAATCTTGTATTTATTCGCTATAAAGAAATATATATAAATATAAACCGTATCGTTGCAGTCTTAAATCTGATTTTCATTACATACCAATCCCTCGCGTGTCTGAGCCAACCTCGTCAGGTGATAGCAAGTAATCCTGATTTGGCTGATCCTGATTTGGAGATCAACAACACAACGTGGGAGGAATCGACCAAAAGTCAGGAAGGTTAGCTGGACTCAGCCAGGCATCATCTTATATTTTAAGATATTTTTCTGTAATTTTGATAAATATATTTGTTAAAATGAAAATAACACTGACATCTCATTTCAACAGTTATATTTACCAAAATTACACAAAAATATTTTAAAATACAAAAGAATAAATGTATTCAATAAAATTCTTTACTTCTATAACTTCTTTTTTAAGTTGATGAATGCTGCCATATTCCCTGCCTACAGTTCTGTTACAGTGTTACAAGTTGTTGGTCTCTCGCTCAACTGCGCTCCCTACATGATAATAAAGGGGTGCAATCTGGAGGGTTAGGTCACTAGATATAAGGGGTGTAGTGGTCACCGAAATTATATGACATCCATGACTGGGTTCTCCTGCTTATGTAACATGGTGCAGGGTCTAATTTCCAGACATAGAGCATTCCAACAATCATTCCCTTGACTCAGAATGGGGGGACTCTAACTCCTCCAGACACTTCATGTAGGCCTTAGTGTTGATTCTTAGAAGGTGAATGGAAGCAAAACGTCACAATCGCACCATGACGTTGATTGGATATCATCCAACTCTTTCCGAATTTTCTACACTGTCCTCAGATTGACACCCAAGCGTTTGTCTTGGAGCTTCCATCGCGAATGCCAAACAGTACAGTATGCCGTTTTTAAACTTCTGGCGGATTGAATAGCATCATGGTGATCTTTTTCTCACAGACAGTAACCAACTGTCACTACTTTACTATGTAAGCGATAAAAAAAAACAACAAAAAAAGAAGTTCATGCTTAGAATTAAAAATATAAAATGGTGACAATATTTTCATCGCATTATGCATATATAATTTTTCAAAGACAAAATAGAGTTACAGGGTTGTTTTCTTTGATCTATACTACTGTTCCCCATTCTATTCATGATTACACAAAGAACAAGAAAGATGGTAGGCACCCTGTACAGTATGATTTTGTATAAATTGAGTTTACTGGAGAATTCGTCTGCTCTTTTCTTTTGTCTCGTTTAAGTGTCTTTTTTGTTGAACAGAATTCAGAATTCTGAGATATTTTTCGCGCCTTCTGAAAAGCGTCTCTTTAAACCACAATCTTCAATTTTTTCTCTTTATTTGTATTTCTTTATTTATTTCTCTTTCTACTTCTTTGTTTTTGCATAATTGTCTGACAGAAGCTAACGCGACTAATAATAAACCTATAAAAGAAAATTCCTAAGCAATAACTGCTTTATGTTTATCTGCCTGAATGCGTATGCCAGAAAGACACCCTTTGGAGTTAGAATTTATTATTCACCATTTTGATACTCGTAACATGAATTCTGTTTCAAGAGCACATTGAAACCTCAGACCATTCTATAAATTAGCAGAGCGTCAGCATACAGTGTTGGAACATTTATGGAAATTCTTAGATTTAATGTGAGCTGCTTAGAGGGAATTGCATGATACCAGCAAAATGTACTAAACCATAAACTGATCTGGATTAATAGATTTCTCAACAAGAAAGGTAAAGATGTAACAATCTCAATATATTTTAATTAAAAACACAACTTATCATTAAAATTTTTCTTTTTACCTTTATATGTTTTATAATCATGTTTCCGGTCATAATTAATGACTTAGGGAAAACGAAGGATGGGATTTGTTGCTTTTCACTTAATTAAAGAAAAAACTTGTTTGTATTTCTAAGATAAGTTGTTGCAACTACTAATAATAGCTGCCTTTCGCTTATTTACATATTTACATTATTCGGAGTGTTATCCTCCTCTTTGCTATCATATTCACGACGTTTTGGCCAGTCTTCTTCAGGTGATTGGACTTTCGAACCGAATCCTTTATTTCGTTCACCGGTGTAGATTGTTCTAGTTGCACATGCCATGCATCTTCCGGATATCTCAGTTTCAGTTATTTTCGTTTAGAAATTCAACTCTGCAAGTTTTTGTTTACCTCTACAGTGGCCAGGTCTTGAACTCACAACTCTTTGGGTCAAGTCACCGGATTATATCAATCAACGTTTTTATTTACAGGGCCCTGTGTCCAAGACATATGACCATGTGGATAATTCTAATGGAAATTCGAATCATCTGAAGAAGACCCAAGAGTACAACGGCCAAAACATTGTGAATAGGACAACAAAGATAACGACAACAGTTCAAACAATGTAAACAGTGTAAATAAACAAAAGAGAGCTATTAACAAAACAAAGAAAAGCTTAAATGAACAAAAATCTTCGAAGGATATCGGCTGTGATTGTTACAAATGTTCTTTAGATTTCAGGAAGAGATGGTGCACTATTTGATTTGTTCTTCAGCTCCTATCTTTATCAAAGCAAAAGTTCCAACTACAATATGTTTTTCTATTTCTATCTTCAAGTCTTTGTATTTGCTTAGCTTTCAAAAATCTTTTTCACTTGGTAAGCTGATGTCAATTATTGTGCAAACTTTTTATTTTCTGTCTTTGATAATAATGTCTGGGAATTTGCATGTATTGTATGGAATAATAATAATAATAATAATAATAATAATAATAATAATAATAATAATAATAATAATTTTCTTTTGAGCTATTTTATAACCAAAATAAATAGCTATTTTTAACCAAAATAAAGCTCTTAAACAGATGAAAAAACGCTGGCAAGACAAACCTTTGCATGGTCAATATCCAGAACGTGCTAATAAATTCAATGTTGATAAAGTTAATAATAATCGATGGTTACGTGCATCTGGATTAAGTCTGAAACAGAAGGCTTTATTCTTGTTGCGCAAGACCAAAGTCTTTTCACTAAAAACTTTCAGGCAAATATTAAACATAATAATTTGGATCCAAAATGCAGGTTCTGTGATAAACACCAAGAAGCAATAGACCATCTAATCTTAGCATGTTCTGTACTTGCCCCAAATGAATATAAAAATCGTCACGATAGAGTGGGGCAATATTTACATTGGACAATGTGCAAACACTATGGAAAATCTGTAAAGAAACACTGGTATAAACACCAGCCAGCACCGGTTATAGAAATAGAAGATGTAACTATTCTATGGGATTACACCATCTACACAGACAGAAAAATTGAAGCAACTAGGCCAGACATTATTGCTAAAAACCAGAAAGCAAAATCTTGCCTATTAATTGATATGGATTGTAACATAGCAACCAAGGAATTCGAGAAACTGTCAAAATATAAAGATCTGGAAATTAAAGTAGAATAATAATAAGTGCACTTGGAATGATAAAAAACGGAACAAAACAACACATTGAAAGAATCCCTGGAAACCCCAACTTAAGAGATATACAAAAAATTGTCTTATTAAGTACAGCCCACAGACTAAGGAGAACTTTGTCTATGTAACGCTAGGGATGTTGTAGAGATATGAAAAAACATGAAATGGAGTCATGACAACACACCACTACCTGCCTTAGGCAGACTTGTTAGGCAGTGCGACCATAGCAGAAGTCAAATTATGATGAAAAATGACAAAATAATAATAATAATAATAATAATAATAATAATAATAATAATTATTATTATTATTATTATTATTATTATTTATGTTCCTCTTTGATTCATATATATTTTGGTCTTGTGATGATGGTTGTGTGTCAGCTCCAGTTTGCAGCTTAAAGACACAACACTTTCTTTAGCATATGAGCTGTTCCAAGCAGCTCTGCTAACTGCACAAAATCTGGGATTATGTATCCCCCAACTCGTCTGGCCAGGCAGATATTATTATTATTATTATTATTATTATTATTATTATTATTATTATTATATGATTTTTGTTACTTTCTTACTTAGATTTGGCCTGATGATATTAGTCATATCTCAGCACGTGCTCGCAGCTTTGAACACAAAGGTTTTCTTAGCACAACAGTTGTTCCAGCTCTTTCATCTCCACAATAACAGGGATCGGGTATCCCAACTTCAGCTTGCGAGGAAGATATTCTTATTATTTGAGATTTTCGTTTTACCCTGACACGTAGATATTTTGGTCTGGTGATGATGATCATATCTCAGCTCCTGTCCACAGCTTAGGGATACAACGCTTCCTTCTCACATAAGCTGTTCGAAGCAGCTCAACCATCTGCACGCTCCCAAGGATCGAGTATACCCAACGTTCTAGCTATGTAGATATTATTATTATTATTATTATTATTTGGCATATTCGTTCCACTCTAACTCTAGTGATGATCATCATATGTCAGTTTCTGCCCACAGCTTAGAGACATAACATTCCTTAGCACATGAGCTGTTTCAAGCAGCTCTGCCACATGCACACTCCAAATGATCAAGTATCCCCAAGTCTTCTTGCGTGGCAGGTATTTTTATTATTTGAGATTTTTGTTCCTCTCTGACTCTTAGATATTTTGTTCTAGTGATGATAGTCAATTATCATCAAGTCGTCTTATTTAATTTTCAACTAGAGATTGCATTATCGGTGCTCTCCAAGTCATACAACATGAGACAGAGAGCACCTTTTTTAGAATTTTTACAGAGAAACGATGAGATTCCAATTTTTTCAATGTAAGTCTTTATATCCAGTGGTATAGACACTGACGCCCTCCCCCAATGGTAACTACAGCCTAAACGTCCTATATTCTGGCGACTTCAATCCTGTGGTCGACGTATTTCTTCAGTTTGTCAATTTCTTTTATCATGATATTTTGATTAACTGGAAGAGTTAGGCCGTTTTCTTGTTTCTTTCTTAACAACGTTAATGTTTAAATTGGTCGCATCAACAACGTGGTCATTTTCTTTTCAAACCATATAAATAAAAATTCATTTAATGATTCACATGAATGTGTAGCATCGATCACTTTTAAACTGATTATTTATGACTCTAAATTGAAGTTACAAAACACTTATGATTAGGACGTTGTTACCTGTCTTTCCTATGTAAACATACATAAATTATTTTACTTTAATGGAACGTCATAGACCTAGGGGTTAAAATTGAATATAATATGCTCAAGTTTCTAGGGAGATATCTCTAAGGAAGGCATACCACTCTTTGTTTAGCTTAATATTAATGAACATAAACTATTTCAGCCATATTTCACCTAATTTTTACAATGTTAAATGAACCTTGTCACTAATGATATATTGGGGTCTAATTTTTAAAAAATAAGAACAGAAAAAATTCCTTCTAACATGGATTTCAATGTTAAAAATACTGTACACAGCTGGATTTTTAATTAATACAATTCTCTGAGGTATATCAGTTAATGTAACAGTTTCTTCAAGATAGATAGGAATAAATGGTTTTTCTTTTTATGAGGAGGAAAAAGAATAGATGAAACTCGTGTTCAACAAAATTTAAATAATGATGAATTTATCTGACCACGCTATTTTTATGCTTAACAATGGACGCCTGAGGTTCGAGTTTATTTTACTGTACTTGTTTCTAGTTTACTCAGCAATGGATTAAATAGAAGAACAGAATTGGCTCTCTAGCCGTGACCGGAAATCAGTTTAGAAAATCAACTCTGAATTTAAAACCATATAAAAACCATATTTTAAAAAAAAAACATATTAAAACCATATATATAATTTAAAACCCTGACGCTGTGACAGTAATTTAAGTCATATCTCTATTAGGTTCTATTTGACATTTTCTTACGTTACTTATTAAATTTAGAAAGACCAAAATAACACACACACACACACACACACACACACACACACACACACACACACACACACACACACACAAACTTCCTAGGGCAATCATATCCAAGATAAATTTAAAAAAATACAATAAACGTACCTTTACTTCAAAGTACATCATGCGATTCACAACCTATTATAGAAAATCTGATGTCAAAACCCCACCTGGATTCGAGTATGAATACAATCCATAAATATCCAAAAGACACAATTTTGTCGTGACTAAGTTTCACGCAATGAAGCGATTCTCAGACAGTTTATATATATATATATATATATATATATATATATATATATATATATATATATAATATTAAAAACAAATAAATTTAAATAAATATGTCGGTTAATATCATTTCTTAACTTTCCGTAAGATTTCGTAATATATATATATACACATGCAAATGAATAAGGAACAAAGAAAATAATTTCCACATTAAAACATTAATTTAAAACAGTGCTCAATATAAAAATAGAGCAATGAATATTTATTATTATACTTTAGAACATGCACAAGCTACTATAAAATTGTACATCTAGTTTCGACATCGTTCTTTTAATATCGAAACAAAATGTACGATTTTGTAGTAGTTTGTACATGTTCTAAAGTATATATATATATATATATATATATATATATATATATATATATATATATATCAGAAAAACGCTTGTTGAAAATACATGTATACTTAGACAAGAAAATAATAAACGAAAACTCAAAATCCTAGAAGCTACCTACATCAAACAGCATAAACCTAGCTTAAATAAAATAATTTTCGACATCTCTACTAACATACTCCAATGCCTTTAATCGACAGGAGAGGTCACAGTTACTATGCTTGCCCCCTCTACTCATAGTAGTAGTAGCTCGCAGACCAATTCCCTCATGCCACTATACCCTCATGTGACCAAGAACCATACCACCATCATTTTGTCACCGTCTGCGGCCATCCGCCACGCTAAAAATGGACTTGTCTCTTTAGTTTAATTTTGTTTGTTTAATTCCACTTTGTTAATAACTTAAATGTTCTATGTTCACTATATGTTAAATGTTCATTCTTTGATAATGGCTAAGTAAGCCGAAAGCTCAGACTCGATAAAAAATTACTGCGATTTCTTGTCGTCTTTTAACAATATCAAGCTTATCAGATTATACGAAAGGAGCCTACACAAAATAAATAGACAAAACTTGTTTATATTATTCAACGAAACCTGTATCAATGAAAAAATGCTGCCAAATACACACAATATATATATATATATATATATATATATATATACAAGTGAATAAAGAACGAAGAAAATATTAACAACGTTGAAAACATTAATTTAAAACAATACTCAATATAGAAATAGACCTATGAATATTTATTATAAATTATAGTTTAGAATATATACAAATTACAATATTTTAATTTGTACATATTCTAAACTATAATTTATAAGGAAAAAAGGATATAAAGGTAAAATATATAATTCCAAAATATAAAGCTCAATAAACTTATTTCTGAATATTCGAAAACTCTTGTTGGCACAAGATGAGCCCTTCGGCAGGATTCGAACCTGCCTCCTCTAGGGAAGGCCTTCATTAGATCTTGATGTGCTTTGACCGCTCGGCCACGTAGAACTTAATCAAAGTCCGCGTAGTGCTTTTGAACACACACTTCACCCGAATCTTCGAAATATATATATATATCTACTCTATTTCGTATCCTAACGTAAGCAAAGACATTTTTAAATGGTATTTGATTACTTTACAATAGCTTAAATGTTCATCTAGAATTTAATGTTGCATGCTCCCGTACTTACCAGACACACTTATTGCATCATCATATGATTGTCCTCTGCATTTACCAAAATCAACTTTACAATCTCGACTAAGATAGTTTGCTACCACATCTGCAATACTTTGATTCTTCAATTCTAAGAATGTTAAAAATCATTCGAGAAGTAAACCACTGTCACGCAATACATGCCTGAATATATGTTGGTTGATCATCGGGAGATAAATCTGGTGTGGAGTTGACTGACAAACTGAAATAACCATTTTCAAAAATATCCTTGAAAACTGATTCACTTACTTTGTTGTCGATAAGAATAATAATTTTATCACGTATTCTTTTAGACAAATAGTTTAATCCTAAACAAGGGATAAACATATATTCCTTGTTCAAAAGTAGTCCTCTGTTTTTGTGTTGTTTTATGTGATTGGCAAGAAAGGGACCAACTCGATCTATCGGACGTTACTGACTAAATATAGGAACTACAAGTAGCAATAATATATTTTTTGTGTTTAGAACAGATTTGAATCAATTTGATTCTTTTTGAAATAAAGTCTTTAATAATGAATCGACCACACAGTTATTAAAGTATTTTACTATTGTTATTATTATTATTATTAATATTTATTTTTTAAGAAAGGAATAAATTTTGTTCCTGTTCAAAAGTACGGTTCATATTAATCCCCGTTTTGTTTTTAACAGACAGAGAAGTTTTTCCTTGACGTTTTGTTTAGAATTGGGTTTATGGTTTCTTCTTAAGGTTTCTCATTTTCTTTCAGTCTCTGTTTTAAATAACTTACCGGGGGAGATTGATTAAAAAAGTATAATAATGATAACGAATATATATATATATATATATATATATATATATATATATATATATATATATATATATATATTAATGATACAGTTGTGAAAGTATTTTACAATTGTTATCATTACTGTAATTAATATAATAAAGGATAAATAATACATAATGTTTGATGACTTAATGTTACAGAATAAAAACTAATGATAAAATAAATATATATTTAAAAATATTAAGTCACCGAAAGTGTACGGTCCTAATCTATAGCTTATTTAACATTTAAATACGCCTAGCACTGACCAAATAAAAAAATCGGTCAGGAACACCATAGTCAGTCAGTTAAGTGCCATACGTGAAACACGCTTCGGCGATCATGTCTCGAAAGCGACATGACTGACTGGGCAGAAGATTATCCCGCAGTAGGTTGCCATTGCTTTCTGCGGTAGACTGGTTGCCAGCCAAGGCTATAGAAGCCAATCTGTCCTGTTATTTAACCCATAACTGGAAGGAAGAGACGGATTAATACCTTTCCCAAGGGTATTTGCGCGTAAGTGAATGCAAGGAATTCAACTGGAATTTGACCTCGGCTCCCCGATTTCTCGTTCCGAGCCGATATCCACTTCACCACAAAAATAAGCCTTCTTATAAAGAAGACCAGACTGTCAAATGCATTCAAGGTATTTTAAGCAACAGTTCACGCTTTGCCATTCTTAACTTATGATTGGTATACTGTTTGAGCAATAAATGTTAACACATTGGCAGTTGACCTAGAGAAGCGAAAGTCATACTGTTTGTCTAATAATTTGATCGTTCGAAAGATCAGACGGTTGACCAGCATTCTTAAAAACGGAAAACACAGAAGAGAATTTCCAACAACCTGTAAAGCAAGAAACAGTAAGGCATTTCTTGTAGAGTTTACACAAAATACAAACCACTTAAGAAACACATTTCTTGGAGACAACTGCAGGAAAACCATCGAGTTCACATGCTTTGTTGGGATCAAGTTTAGAGATCACAGCAGAAATCACGAACAGAGTTATATGCACATCACTCAATAGAGTTCTGAGTGGAAAGGCAAGCAATGATATCTCTAGAATAGAATTGGAAGATAGAAATCTATCTAATGGGATTATGTGAAATAGATGACAGATCAGGGAGGGGTGGTAAAAAGACAAACTTTGCTAAGAATTATAAAGGATAGGAAGGGTGCCATGACCGCCTTCGATCTGAAGGGAGATGAAGAAGAAAATTTGTTTTCTAAAAAAGCATGTTGTTCACGTTTGAAAAACAAGACAAAATTATTTCTAAACATTTAACGAATTACTCGTTGTGGATGAAGATATTTTTAGTTTATCTCGCAAAGACATACAATGGACTAATGAGAAAATTTTGTTTAAACCGTACGATTTTGCTTGTAGAGCGATCGTAATTTTAGTCAATATAACTATTTCCTTTGGTCTCGATACCATTGTAGAACGTGTCCCCTGAACTAAAAAAAAAAAAAAAAAAAAAGAAACAAATTGACTGGGTTGCTAGGAAACCGGAGATAAGAGTTTTTGTTGATAAACGTTTGATAAATGATATTCATAGAAACGGTAAGGCCCAAACTAGGAATGTTGGTCGATAGCCAACCAGCTTGAGTAGCGCATTTACGACATAAATATCACGTGATCAATTGTTAAAGGGGATGACATGCTTGTTAATGGCTTCAGTAAGTTTCTTTTTTGCCGCTCCCAGACCGTCTCCATCGTATAAATATTTCCTAACATTTGCGAATGTTTGTACAAAAGAATGTGCAAACGGAAGTCAAAAAAAGAAAATGTGACAAAGAAAGGAATGTAATTGTCAGCATCTTGAAAATGGAACCGGAAGCTGAATGATAGGATCTTTCTTCTTAATTCTAGGTTTTCTTATTGTTTCTAATGGGAATGCAGAAAATAAGCTTTTTTCTGGGTCTACTGATCCAAATCCTCCAAGGATTAATAATCTTCTTGATTAAATATTATTGTATACTAGGTTAAACGATTTCTTTCTAGAATGAGAGTTATCATTATTTACATTCGAACTAATCACCTTTAGTGTCGTTTATCGAAACATTTCGTCGGTTGTACCTCCGGTCCTTTTCTTTTTAGGTGTTTGTCGATTTGAGTCACCGTCATAAAAAATCGAACTGAACCCTTTACAAAATCTACTAGGTAGGTTTTTCTCGTTCTGTTAGTCATATCTAGAGATATTTTGTCTGCTTGTTTTTTTTTAATTTTACTTAGATACTGGTAGTTCTGTTTCTATCCAGTCTGGGTCAATGTAGTTCAGGGTTTGAACTCATTACTGTGCTTACTCTTGGCAAGATGTCCAACCAAATACTATACTTTTGACCTATAGCATTTAAAGTTGCGTGTGTTGGTTTATTGTAGATATGTGAGTGTTCGCATATAAATAATTAAAGAAGAAACAACAAAAACTTGGGTTTCTACAACGAAACATTTATTCTTTCTTTATAGTAACTGCTGGGAAACAAAGTTCTCAATATCTCTTGGGTTTATCTGTTTACTTTTTTCGATCCAGAAATAAGTTGGAATAAATAATGATAAGATGGTTGAAGGTAGAGCTTAAGTTAGCCTTGTGCTAAGTTGGAACCACCAAAGTAAAGGTTGTACTTACTTCATCTGTAGTTAAGTTTTGCAAAACATTTACGAACGCTACGCGTTGGAAAGCTGGAAGATAGTTTCTTTTTATGGCCCAGAAGTAAGTTAGGGTAATTCATGATAAATATGGTTATATTGGTTTAGTACAAGTCAGCCTTTTGCTGAGTTGGAACGACCAAATTACAAGTTATACTTATCTCATCACCCAGTTGACTTAAGAAAGAAAGTTTTCCCAAGCAGATACATCTTCATCTACGTCTTGCTACATCTTGAGTCGAGAGGAAGAAAAGAGGAAGAGGAATGAAATGTTTGTCATTTTAGAGTACTTAAACTGTGCCACCTAACGGACGTTTGGTGAAGCCAATTAGAACAATAAAATTGCGCAGATGGCGAAAATCATTTATTTATAATAATAACATGAGAAAATTCATTTTTTATTTTATTTTATTTTTATATATATTTATTTTATTTTATGTTAACCAGCGTCTTTCTCTTTGAATTCCAATCGCGTTTCTGTCAGCTGTCGCTTGGCAACCCATTTAGGAGAAGGAAAACTGCGAACAACAACCCGTAACTCAAGGTGTTAATCGTGCCGAGGAGTGAATGGCTACTGTGTTATAAGGTCACAAACGATTCCTTACAGGCTTTGGAATCCTGTTTGTAAACGGCCGTTACCAAACGTACCGGGCAACTTTGGGGGGACTTTTTGACCCGTGCGGCACTCGTGGAAAAAATATGAGAATTAGAAATAGACATAAAAATCCAGTATGGCTCTTCCAGTGGTTAAACAGAGAGCCCGTCCTTTAGGAGGGAACCTACCTAAGGTCGAAAAATCTGCCATAGGAACAAACTCCTACACAAAGAATGAATCTTCAGGTCCCCACAACCAGGATAATCCTAATGATGGCCTTGAAAATTCTCCAGCTAGATCTATAACCGTATATTTAAAGAAAGAAAAAATAAAATGGTCTCGTGAGGAGTACAAAGTCGTTATGACTGCATTTCATGAAGCGTTACTCAAACCTCGAAAAAACATCACTCGCCAAACATGACATTTGGCGAGAAAAGGTTGGTCAAGCAAATAGAAAGTACATTGACGAAAATAAATTAGCTAATCTACGAAGATGCACCATGCAAAATAACCTATTGACAAAAGCTGAAATTAATGAGATAAAACGAATTGCAACCAGAATAGACAAATCAACAAAATATGAAAGGGAACTGGAATCAGAAATAAAATGTAATAACATCACACAAACCACAGGTCATAATGTAGAAACCGTGATACGCACAAATCACTGTGAAGATAATGATGTAAATTTAGAAGTGTTGAAAGGGTATGATCTGAGTCAGAAGACGGCAATAAAACGAGTTCAAAACATATTGAACAGAATTATTTTGAAGAAAACAAGAACAATATACAAGAAACCAAGGAAGAAATCAAGACCATATAAGTCAGATAAAAAATATTGCAATGGAGGAACGAGAACAACTCCCAAAATTACAACCAACAAAGTCTAACCTCGAAACTATTAAGCTCTACAATGCAGCACTCAAATTAATTTTGGATGAAGAAGACACTCATATAAATCTCAATGAAGCAATATGTGCATCAACAATAGCAGCAACAAAAAAAATGGACATCAAATTAAAAACAAGGCAGTCTCGCAGACATGAAGACCCACCTTGGAAAAGAAAAATAGAAAAAGAAATCGAACAACTTAGAAGTGAATTATCAGTACTCGATGAACTGACAAGAGGAATAAATGTAAAAACTAGAAAAGGCAGAAGAGTCGAAGGAAAATACAACATTAGAAATGAAAATGTATTCCTATCAACTAATGAAAAAATAAAGCAAACAATACAACTGAAGGCTCAAAGAATAAGACGCTATTTTTCAAATCAATGCAAAGAAATTTTACAGGGAAATAAGTAAAAAAAAAATAAATTGAAGTGACAGTCCCCACAAAAATGAAAGAATCATACAGTTCTTGGAAAAAATATGGGCGTGCCCTAAAGAACATAACAAAAAGGCAGACTGGATTGCGCAAGAGAAAGAACGAATGAAAAATAAACCAGAACAGAAATGGGCTGGAATCATTGAAGAGGACGTTAAATGTGCCCTGAGAAATGCACACAACTGGAAATTTCCAGGAATAAATAAAATTCCTAACTTTTGGATATATTATTTAAATACAGCACATAAAATCTAGCCAAAGAACTTTAAGAAATGGTTAACGATCCCACTAA
This sequence comes from Ascarosepion bandense, assembly GCA_037127315.1. Lineage (NCBI taxonomy): Eukaryota > Metazoa > Mollusca > Cephalopoda > Sepiida > Sepiidae > Ascarosepion > Ascarosepion bandense. The sequence goes on from JBBBDQ010000326.1 coordinate 793,947, forward strand.
AATTCCTGCATGGATGACAAAAGAATAGTGACACAAATAAACATCAGAAGAGGTATATTTCAAGGTGACTCTTTGCCACCCTTACAATTTTGCATATCATTAATAGCATTAACCAGTCAACTTAACAAGACAGAATGTGGTTATAAAATAGCTCAAAAGAAAACAAGCCATCTATTTTACATGGATGATTTAAAGTTGTATGCTAAGAATGATAATGAGCTAGAAGGTCTTCTGCAAACTGTAAAATACTTCAGTGAAGACATTGGAATGAAATTCAATTTAAATAAATGTGCTAAAGCGACAGTTTTACGAGGATCGCTACAACAAACATCCTCAATTAGCTTAGACCCTGCTGTAACAATAAAAGATTTACGCCCAGAAGAAGCTTATAAATACTTAGGTGTAAATGAGAGTGAAAAGATTCACCATAAAAAAATGAAAGAAATAGTGCGTAAAGAGTACTATAGAAGGCTACGATTGACATTAAAAACGGAATTGAATTCTCAGAACAGAATTATTGCCATCCCAGTTGTCCAATATAGTTTCAACATCTTAAACTGGACTCTAAACGACATCGGACGAATGGATTCTAAAACAAGAAAGCTTCTTTATAAGCATATGATGCATCATCCAAAGGCTGATGCAGGTGGAAGAGGTCTTATTCAGCTAGAATTGTCATACAAGACAACAACTATTGGCTTACTAACATACATAGAAACAACAAAGGATTGGATGATACAATTAGTAAGGCAACATGAAGAAAGAAAGAAAAAATATTCAATAATAAAAGAAGGCAGTAAATACAAACAAGATTTACAGTTAGTAGATTCTGTAGAAAAGCAAAACAGTAGCCAAGAACCAACTATTGCAGCAACAAATATGAAAAAGAAAGTCAAGGATAAAGCTCTTGAACAGATGAAACAACGCTGGCAAGACAAACCTCTGCATGGCCAGAATGTGCCAATAAATCCAATGTTGATAAAGTTAATCATCGATGGTTACGTGCATCTGGATTAAAGTCTGAGACTGAAGGCTTTATTATTGCAGCGCAAGACCAAAGTCTTTTCACTAGGAACTTTCAGGCAAATATTATACATAATAATGTCGATCCAAAATGCAGGTTCTGTGATAAATACCAAGAAACAATAGATCATCTAATCTTAGCATGTTCTGTACTTGCCCCAAATGAATATAAAAATCGTCAAGATAGAGTGGGGCAATATTTACATTGGACAATGTGTAAACACTATGGAAAATATGCAAATAAACACTGGTATGAACATCACTCAGCACCGGTTACAGAAATAGAAGATGTAACCATTCTATGGGATTACACCATCTAAACAGACAGAAAAATTGAAGCAAATAGGCCGGACATTATTGTTACAAACCAGAAAGAAAAAACTACCTATTAATTGATATAGCTTGTCCAGCGGATTGTAACATAGTAACCAAGGAATTTGAAAAACTGTCAAAATATAAAGACCTGGAAATTGAAATAGAAAAAATGTGGAAATTGATAACAAGTATCGTGCCAATGATAGTAGGTGCACTTGGAATGATAAAAAATGGAACAAAACAGTACATTGAAAGAATCCCTGGAAACCCCAGCTTAAGAGATATACAAAAAATTATTTTGTTAAGTACAGCCCACACACTAAGGAGAACTTTGTCTATGTAACACTAGGGATGATGGGGAAGAGAGAAAAAACATGAAATGGAGCCATAACAACAGATCACGACCTGCCTTGGGTCTTCCCGCAGACTTGGTAGGTAGTGCGACCATAGCAGAAATCGAAATATGATGAAAAATGGCAACATAATAATAATAATAATAATAATAATAATAATAATAATAAAGAGATAGCAAAAATAGCCATAATTTTCATGACCGTAATTATTATACTTATGTAAATTCTTCTTTTTTCTTCATTTTTCTTTTCTCGCATACTTTGTATTTCCTCTTTTTTATTCTATTTTTCTATTTCATACATGCGCGCTGCAAATTGATGGTGATAGACGCTTATATATTATCATACTAATTATGTTAGGTCGTTTATTCAATCTGCGTAAAATGATGACCATGAAATGGATATTGTTTTCTCATAGAGTAAACAGCTGTTCTTTATAAACAAGGAACGAACTTACAAATAAGTCAAATATTAAGACGTATATTGTACACACGTGTTCATATTCAAATACATTTATGCCTTCTTTTTCTATCACAAAACAAACTGTTTTTTCATTGTTGTAATATTTTTATGGTTTACATGATCTAACAACAATACTAATGATGAATTTTAAGCGATTTAATAAACAGTGATTAATTTTGAAACCTGTACGAATATGTATGAAATCTTAACGCCGTTTTGTAAGCATTTATTACATTTTATCACTAGAAATATTTTTTAGTTGGGATCATAATACCTGTTGCTTACTCTTCTTCTAACTTAAGCATAACTAACAAAATTTACGCATGTAAACGAGGAATTTTCATTTTTTTTGTAGAAGTAAAAGGAAATGGAATTAATTTTAACGGCGGATATTTTCATGTATTTTATATATGGCTAATAACGGATTAAAAATAAAAGAAAAGACGCTGCTATGCAAACAAATATTGCTGAAAAAAAAAGAAGGCATTAAAAGTTATTTATTAAAAATTGTTCGTGTCTGTATGTATGTGATACATGTTTGAGTAAAAGGGTTTAGTCACCAAAGGAAATATATGACTATATAAAAAATATATGAGTATTTGGGAGTCGCTGGTTGGCCTCCCTCACAACAACACCCAAAACATACTAGACCGGGTGAGTCAGATCAGGAGAGCTAGGAGGCCACATATGGTTGGTGATATGACTGTGAAAATTCTTGGCTAACCACTTGAGGATGACATGGCCTATGTGGAAGGTTATACTGGAACACGTCAAGCCACAATCGATTTATCCAGATCATTGATGCTCCACGGACAGAAGCGAAGTGGCATGGAAAGATTTTCATTGCTCCCAACACCCAGCATCATCACAAACTAGTTAAATCTTAGTCCTGGGAGTTCAACCCTATGGCAGCACCTCTTCCAGAGTGGGGTATTAGGACACTAGCTTGACAGTAGTTGGAGGGAGTGGACAATTCATGTCTTTCTTTGATATCAACGAGGATGAGAATCTCAAATAAAAAAGACCTTGTGCCACATCCGACCACTCTGGTGGAGATAGATAAATATTGAACATGGGAGAAATACGTTATCATTTTATCCCAAGTAAGGCGATAATACCACTAGGATGCAGAAGTGGGGGTTTACAAGTAATGAAAGAAAATGAGAAAAAGTTAGTGAGGAGAAATAAGTAAAGGACAATAAAGGAGAATTATTCAGGGGCTTCACAGGGAGTGAAATAAATTGAGAAGATTTTGACGAATAGAATTAAGGAAAGAGCTATAAAGGAACAGGATTCAGGGGTTCACCGGTAGTGAGAGAGAATGGAAAGTCTTTAGTTAGGTGAAGTGAGGAAAGGACAATAGTGGGACGAGGATCAGGTGTTTACAGGGAGTAAAAGAGAATGAGAAAACTTTGGCTAGGAGAAGTAAGGAAAGGACCATGAAGGAAAAGGATTCAGGTAAATAGAAGATGGCGATTGACGTATTTCATAATATTTTTAGTATTTATTGCCGAGTGGATAATTCTAAATGAAAATAGGTTTCTTTTTCATTTTTACTTTGCAAAATTTTACAAGGCAGCCAGGAAACCTTTGCTTCGGCCAGCCAATAAGAAGAAGAGACTAGCATTCGGAAAAGAGCTCAAAAACTGGACACCAGAACAGTTTATTTGATGCACATGTTATTGTGCAGTATTAAAAAAGAACCATTCTATTGTCATTTAGAAGTATCTATTTAGAAATAAATACTTAAAATAGTATTAAATACATCATTTCTTTAAAAAAAAAACTGGGGAAACTTAATAATTATGACCGGTAGTGTAAATTTATGAAGATTGTAGGCGAACGAATAGGAAGAAATCGCAAGAGAGTTTCAAAGGCGAGAAGTGCGTGAAAATGAAAACTCTTTGAATAAAACAAACGGTTCCATCTATGTAGTTCAATAGTAAAACGGTGAGACCTAGTTGCCAATCTAGTAGCAAGCTTAAATTCATGCAGTCGAGTCACCAACAAGAACAGAACACAAGAATTATTGCAATGAAAATATTTGTAGAAAAGACAGTGGAAAGCCACGTCGCGACGGTAGAAATGTAACTGGAGTCGATATGCCAGGTCAAGATTGATTACGCTACAGACACTTCTTTAAATTTCATCAATAATCTTGAGATCTGCCCTCTCTAAACTCTGTAACTTCTGCCTATCTGCTTCCTGCTTTCCTGCCTGTTGGAAGTCCTCTTCTGTAGTTCCTATATTTAAGAATACTGGCGAACCCTCAGACCCCGCTAATTACCGCCCTATCAGTCTCCTTCCGATCTTCGGCAAAGTTTTCGAAGACATTATCAACGCCGAGGTGATTAAGCATCTCACGGCCCACAGGCTTCTCTCGGACAAACAGTACGGTTTTCGCTTCACCAGGTCTACTGCTAACGACCATTACCGAGTACATATACCAGGCTCTTGACAAGAATGGCGAAGCTCGAACCGTTGCCTTGGATATCTCCAAAGCGTTCGACAGAGTCTGGCATGCTGGCCTTTTATGCAAACTGCGGAGTTATGGTATAACTGGATATTTGTTTGACCTAATCCAGTCATTCCTCTCTAACCGCACGTAGTATTAAATGGACATGCCTCCCAAAACTACCATAGGAACGCGGGCGTCCCTCAAGGCTTTATCCCAGGTCCCACGCTCTTTTTTATCTACATTAATGATCTCCCCGATGCCATTAGATCCCAAGTAGGCATGTACGCCGATGACACCACAATTTACTCTCGCCTCGATCAAAACCCGGTGTGGGCGACAAAGCGAACCTCGCTGCCGAGCTTGAAAAGGACCTCCAATCCGTAGTGGACTGGGGTAGGAAATGGCTCGTAAATTTCAATGCTTCTAAAACGAAGCTGCTATCAATTAACCACCATAGACAATCGCATCTACCTCCCATTAGCATGGAACAGGCTTGCCTCCCAGAGAGTAAAACACTACGCCTCCTTGGCCTTACACTCTCGGCGGACCTCAAATGGACTGACTATATCGAATCCATTGCCAAATCCGCCGCTATGAAAGTCAGTTCTCTGTGCAGGACCCGGAAGTTTTTCCCGTCTGAATCTATCCTGCACATATATAAATCTACCATCCGCCCGTGTTTTGAATACTGCTGCCACATATAGTCGGGTGCCCCTGCTACTCTCCTCGGGCTTCTTGACAAAATACAACGGAGAATCTGTAACGTGATCGATACTGACTTGGCAGACCGGCTGCAACCACTCTCTCACCGGTGTGACGTGGCTTCCCTGTGCCTCCTCTATAAATACTTGCACGGCTTCTGCTCCGATGAACTTAGATCATTGGTGCCGCCTAGGTAGGAATTTACACGAGATACTAGATTAGCAACTAGATCCCACCCTTTTACAGTAAAGCAGATAAGATGTAACCGTAATTTCTACTCCAACAGCTTCTTTTCTCGCGCTTCCCGCCTGTGGAATTCCCTTCCACATGTCTGCTTTCCCGACATCTACAATTTCCAGTAGTTTAAATGTAAGGTCAATAGACACCTCCTATCACACTAAATTGCATCTATTCTCCCAACACTCTCACCATCTACCCAACCCTCATTCTCGGTATCCTTATCCGTCTATCACCCTCCTTCTGACATTTCCTATATCTAACCATCCTTTATCATCACTTTCCCCTCTATGTAACCCCCTGCGCAATAGTGGCAGTGAAATGCCTTACTCGGGCTGAAACGATTTTAAAAAAGAAAAAAAAAATTAATGCCCTGACTAAAATGCTAGTATTGGTGACAAGAATAAATGTTCGTTCGGAAATGACGCATTTAATCATTATTTTGGGAAGACTTTGTTGATTTAACGAAAGGAGTATCATTCATAAATTCACCGATTCAGTGTCAGTTGAATTTAATTCATTCAAGCCGGATGTAGAAAAAAAACTAATTCACTCTTTGTTATCTACCAGATGCGATAATGCAAGAATAATGAAAGATAGTTATTTATAATAAAAACTGTGTATTGTTTAGTTTCTCTTAAATGTTATACTCAACTGATGATTGTCAGTGATCGAGGTTCGGTCTGTAAAGACGTTGAGTCGTAAAACCACTAGCATTGTTTTGAGCTCCTGTTTCTATCTCCATTGAAAAATATATGTTCTGCAGTTTGTATGAATCTTATACCTCGTTTAAATGTCATGTATCTTCAGGATGTGGGCGGTCATAGTCATCCACAACTTCCAATCTTTTGTAGCTCTAAGCAATGTTTGCCCCTTACTATCCCACCCAGCCATAGTTCCACCAACTCATTGTGACCAGAAATAACCGTTTTCTTATCTTTATTTGGCTCCGTTAAAATCATCCGAAGTTTCATTAAATTTAATCGGAACCCCATTCGTTATGTTAGTAAATAAAAATAAGAAAATGCAAACAAAATGAATACGACAGTTGAAATTTGTACAGTGTATGATGACAGATGAAAGCTTGGAAAACTCGATACTCACAAGACATATTGATGTTAATAATGACAGAAAAACAGCGCATAAACTAACTAACGAGCTTATGTAAATGATTGGCAGAACAGCGATTAGGAAATATATATTAAAAAATCTTTATTAAGTGCCACAAAGGACAGGAAGTTGTTTAGAACCATGATCACCCACACCCTGAAAAAACACGACACGTTAAAAAAGACGAGGAAGCAGATGGCTGAAGCAAGTCTAAAAATGCAACAGATTGCATTGGATGGATATGCCCAAAAACAATTTAAACAAACTTAAAAATAAATTCACTTATGAAAAAAGGAACATATTTTATTTATTTTACCAGAAAAATTTTCCCTTTTCTTAATCAAATTTCAAATATTATTTTTAAATGACATACAACGAAGAAAGAATCCTTTTTATTGTCGTTTTGATTTTGCACTGAGATGTCTGACATTGCTCCCACGTCTATGCTAAACCACAACCGGAAGTGAATATTGTTTTAGTGTTTTTGAATAGAGAAGTAAAGAATGGAGATGCAAACCCAAATTTATTTTTATATTTTCCTACTCTTGGATCTACAAGGTTTGTGTTAACCAAATAAACTAACGCCTTAGTAAATTGATCCTATTTAAAGACGACATTTTATGAATGCATATCTTACTTTATAGTATGTTTTATATTCTTTAGGCGTACACTGTGTGAAAAAAAGAGGAAATTTATATGACGTCAGCACCATCAAGTATCATTAACTTGCGTCAAATCTAAGTATTTCTTTTTATTTGGAAAATAAGACGTCTTAACGTTATTATTATCATTATACAGTAAGTTCAAGATTTCCTCTCTATAATATTAAATTTAAGTTCATAAACTGTATAAAATTTGTTAAGTACTTGACTAGCAGTATAAAATTTGTCAAGTACTGAACGAGAAGTATAAAAGTGCTTGAGTTGTATCTTTAAGACAGTTTGAATATTTTTGCGGTGTTATGCTTGATGCATATGACGGTCATATTACGTTGAAACACCGGTTCCCGTACGATCACCGAACTTAAGCAACGTCGAGCTTGGTCAGTACCTAGATGGGTAACCGCATCGCAATACCAATTGCTGTCAGTCTGGATGTTCTGGTGGTGCAATGGATAATGACTCGGAATTGTTAATAATGTTTCTGTCGTAAAGTAACACACACACACACACACACACACAAAATTTTCTTCGGCATCCCCTGTACTCTGTTTTTTTCTTTTTGTGTAACCCCTGCACACCTGCCTTGCTTGGGATGAAATTATATATATATATATATATATATATATATATATATATATATATGTGTGTGTGTGTGTGTGTGTGTGTGTGTGTGTGTGTGTGTGTGTATAATTTTGAAATGAGTTATTTCCGCAACCTAGGTTTCAACCTTTCGGTATCTTCATTAAAGATAAAATATACAAACTTTTTTTGAAATAATAAGGAACTTATTATATTATTATTGTCTGGTAAAAGACAATATTGCTCTTTCAGTTCTAATTGGGATATCATGCCAATAAAAGAGGAAGAAAAGGTGTGTGGCCGATGAAACGACTTGGAACAAGAAATCGGCGAGGCGAATTCGAATTCATTTTAAGCTCATTGCATTCAGTTTCGTGCAAACAGCCTTATCTTACCACTCTCCGAAAATATGCGTTAAATAACAGAGTAAACTGGGTCCCGTGACAACAGTTTTGAAATAAAAAACATCCTATCAATCTTTTGAAAGTTTTTTTTTTTAAGCTAGAAGATATTTTTAGACATAAAGAATTTGCGTGGTTGGGGCGGATAATAATGATGGAGTAATGGACGTATTACTAATTAACCCATAGATGGAGGGAAGAAGAGGGCAATTGCGCGTAAGTGAATGTAACGAATCCAACTGGGTTTCTAATTCAGCTCTCTTATTAACAAACAGACTGACAGCAATTGGTATTGCGATGCGGTTACCCATCTAGGTACTGACCAAGCTCGACGTTGCTTAAGATCGGTGATCGTACGGGAACCGGTGCTTTCAACGTAATATGACCGTCATATTCATTATAATTTACTACCTATAACACATTAATAACCACCATTCCATTTTGTCCCACAGGGCGCATTAATGTCTAACTACTTGAGCTAACAAGCAATTCAATCATCACGGTGTTTTGAAAGTAATTTGGAGAAATCATAACTGTAGAAATTCAAATTTTCTACTTGTAACATTTGTATTGGCTTAGAATATTTCTAGTTTTCATATGAACATTTTAGGTAGCGAGTAACGATCTCTATTGTAGAGTGTTACTAACTCACCGGAAATGATAAGCACTCAACTACCTCATGGGTAATAGCTGTAGCTACTCTTGGTGACTTCCTATGTAAATGAGTCACCTCAATCTTCATGAGTGTTTTTGAAGCAAAAACGTTGTAAATCATTTTTCTGTTCTAACAAGTGAACTGAATCAAAATAGATTGACGCCTATTTACAAATATGTTCACAACATTTGCGCAGTTCCCAAATGAAACTGCGTAAATAGTCAATTAACAGACTTTATAAACTGACACCTACTTGAAAGATGAGAAGAGACGAGGGTTTTCATGTTTTTGTTGGACTTAGGCAATAACATTGCATATTTGAAGAAAACAATTGCACTCGTGAGGCGAGTGGTTACATGAATTTTGTTTACAATTCTAAGACGATGCATTGTTGGATTTCTATTCATTTTTCGAACATCAGTACACTCAATGCAAATAGCACCCAGATTAAGTTCGACTTTCGTTAAATGGAACGATTTTGGTGTTGGATGAGTGGTAGTATGGAAAATGTCTCCATTTAAACGGAACTGTTAGGAAATTTTGCTAGATTCGATTTTTATTTTCGAATGCAAAATATTTCCTTGCTCAAACAATCACATGAGCGAACTATCATGGAGAATGTTTCTGTCGTAAAGTAACACACACACACACACACACACACACACACACACACACACACACACACACAACTTTCTTCGGCATCCCCTGTACTCTGTTTTTTTTTCTTTTTGTGTAATCCCCTGCACACCTGCCTTGCTTGGGATGAAATTATATATATATATATATATATATATATATATATGAGTGTGTGTGTGTGTGTGTGTGTGTGTGTGTGTGTAATTTTGAAATGAGTTATTTCCGCAACCTAGGTTTCAATCTTTCGGTATCTTCAGGCGATTTAAGTATAAAACAAATAAAATTAAAAATAAATTTAAAGGAAAAATGAATATCAAAGATAAAATTTAAATTTAAATTTAAAACATTAAATAGATCACAATTTGTAACAGAAAATAAAGATAAAAATAGAGATAAAATAACGTAAGAAGAAAGATTATATAGTTGAAATAAATTATCAAAATACTAAGATTAATACTGTAAAATGTTTATAATTGCTGGCGATTCAAACTTTAGATTTTATAATTCTAGCAGGATTGTAAGATTAATTATGTTTACAATTTACTGTAGTTTCATGCTTCTGATTCAGTAATATGTCACTCTTCATGTACTTAATATACAATTATTTTTGTTGGGTAAAGTAGCAAAAATGTTAACAAGTGTAAAATACAGATACAGAAATCATTGAGTCCAAAATCATTTTTTGTCGGGCAAAGTAGCTGAAATGTTAACAAGTGGAAATACAGATACAAGAATTCACCGAGTGCAAAATTCTTTTGTTGAGAGAAGTAAGCGAAGTTATCAAAGATACTTATCTAATTCTAGTCAAAATACGGCCTTGAAAATTTTCTGTGTACTAATTACCAGGAAAGCTGGTACGAACAGGCATACAATAACAGGGAGTGGGTTTTCCTCCCCTTCTCTTGAAAGTTGAAATGTTAAATGTAATTGTTTTCATTTCGATGTAGTAAGAGTTATAGAGTGAGGAAATAGAACCCCCATACATAACTTTCCCACCACAGTCTGGGTGCCTGTTTAACAAAACCAGGGTGCAAGACGAAATTAGTTCGGCCCTCGTGTTTAGGGCGAGAAGGTAGAAGGTAGAAAGAGATTTGAACCGCGAGTTGAATAATACGGTCGAACTGAAACAAGGCCTGTTGCTAGAAGGAAGACACGAGAGAGAGAGAGAGAGAGACAGAGACAGAGACAGAGAGAGACGGTCAGTTCAAACAACTGGGAGTTATACAAACCATCGTCCCGTGGAAATAGTACAACATGAATATTATCGTGTTACTGAACTATCAGTCAACTGATATTTCTTTTTCCTCACTTACTTCGACTTGCTTGTAATGTTGTATTTATTCGATATATATAAATACATATAAATCTATACCGTTGTCGTTGCGGTCTTAAATCTGGTTTTCATTATATACCAATCCCTTGCATGTCTGGACCAGCCTCGTCAAGTGATAATAGGCAATCCTGCTTTGGCTAATTCGTGATCAACAACACAACTTGGGCGGAATCGACCAAAGTTCAGGAAGGTTGGCTGAACGTAGCCAGGGTCCGTCTTATATATATATATATAAGAAAAATAATTGAAAATTAATTGAAGTCTTTTGGAATTTAATTTAGAGTAAATTTACTGGTTTATAGTTCTATGATTTTGAAAAGTTAAGTTGGGATGGACTGTTGTGTGGGTATGCCATGTTGTGCTTCATATTTTATACCAAACAAATAATAGCATAGTCACACGTCTCACCTTCTCAATGTAGCTTTTGAAAATCCTAGAACCAGTAAAGTTTCTCTAAATAATATTCTTAAAGAATCCTGTTCCATTTTTAACTTTTTTTCCTATATATTCTTACCAGTATGCGATATGTAAATCACTACTTTCTTATATATATATATATATATATATATATATATATATATATATATAGAGAGAGAGAGAGAGAGAGAGAGAGTTCTGGTGGTAATAAAACAGTGCTTGAGTTAAAATAACAGAATTAAAATCCTGTGATTTACCATTATATTTTCATAATTAAATGGACTGATCCAGTGTCTTAACAGTAGCTTATAAATATAAATAATAAATTTTTTAATGATTAGTTTCAAATTTGATCCTGCCGATTGCCACTCATGTTTCTTAATTGATAATTAGTTTTCTACGACTTATCAACCCTTGACAGGTTATTAAATGCCAGAAAATATTTTTAGACTGTAAGAAATTTTTGGGGTGGGGGGTAATGGTTTAGTGATACAAATCTTACTAATTAGCCGAAAGCTGTGGAGAGATGAGAGGGATTCATATATTTCCTGAAGGCATTTGTGTGTAAGTGAATATAATGAACATGACGGGAATTTGAACTCTCGGCTCGCCGATTAACAATTTCCAGCCATTATACTTTGCACTCACTGCACATCTAAGATAACAGCACTTGACATTCCCATGAAAGTTAAATTTGTACCAAACGGTTAAAAAAAAATTTTCATTTATTTGTATATATGTATATATGCGTGTGGGGGATGGTGGTTGGATATTATGTCTGTTAATGAAAATTAAGGAATAAAAAGCAAAACTAAAAGGATAGATATAGTGGCAATGAAATAGATGATATTTATTATAATGTTAACTTTTTGACTAAATTGATGCGCGGAGTGAAAGATTTTAAAGTCAAAATTTTCGGACACGCCTGTGTCCTTTTTCAATGAGACAACAAATAAACAAAAAAGTGTAACTTACTCTTCCGGGAAATGGTCTTGTTGTTGGTTAGAGAATTCCCTGTAAAAAACTATATTCTCTGCGTATACACAAATCCCTTTTCAATCCTTTAATATATGATTCTATTCAAAATAGAAATACATTCTATGTTTATTACATCAATCTTATTGTCAATATTATCATTTTGTTGTCATTCTATTCCTCAAATTTCATTAACCAGCCTATTAAATCTACACACACACACACACACACACACACACACACACACACACACACACACACACACACACAGACATATATATATATATATATATATATATATTTGAAATTATTTGTTTGAACAGTATATATAGTGGATATCGTATTTGGGTGGAAACTCTGTTTTTCTATAATTAAACAGTACATTTATATATATCCATCGGCCTTAATATTCGAGAAATGCATCCTTCCTAACTAAATTCCTCGAATATTCAAGCCGGTTGATATATATATAAATGCACTGTTTAATTTTCCTACTGAGTGAGTTATTTTCTTTATTATTTATTGTTACTTAGTTACTTATTTTAATAAATTCATTTCGTTCTTGCCTTGAAAAAGTCCACATTGGATGAGACGCGTTGGCAACTATTACAGTTTTCCAATTGTCTTTTACATTTATAAATATTGTCTTTTTCTACAGATTAACTTTTTTCATATTAATTAAAATTTTTCATATATATATATATACATATATATATATATATATATATATGCTTGAAATAAATTAAATTAATTTTTTTTGAAAGATGTTGAATGCACATTTCGACATGAAATCCCCGAAGGGGATAACACATCACCTCAGCAACAAATGCTATCCCGAAACTGGAGATAATTTGAAGTAAATTATGTCTGTTTTCTCTTTTGAACTCATAGATAGAATTGTAAAAAAAAGAAAAAAGAAAAAAGGGGAAAAATGGTATCATCTGGGTTCACAAAAAGGGGAAGAGGACAGTAAAGTAAACTGAACAGACGGCGTGTTGAATTGATATTAGGTTAAACAAATATATGCTTGAAATATATATATATATATATATATATATATATATATATATATATATATATATATATATATGAAATAACACGTAGATTAAAACCCACTGTTCAAACATTTGCTTTTATAAAGACTGCTCAATACAGAGTAGAATATATATATATATATATATATATATATATATAATTTTTAAAAGGATTATTTTTTTATTAAGACAGATACAAAGTATCTCAATTAAAAAATGGTAAATAATCTTTTTCTTTTTTTTAATTGAGATACTTTTGTATCTGTATTAATAAAAAAAAATGATTCTTTTAAAAATATTTGTAAATTGGTGTGGTAGTAGAAAGAATTTGTTCAAGTATATATATATATATATATATATATACGAGGATTTTGTATTATTCCCATTCACTTGAAATTTGTTTTTTTAAATGAATAATAACTAGTTAATTGTTGCAAACAATTTAATTTCGAAAAAGTCAAAATTTCTTACTGTTTATAAATCTAAAACTCGTTCTTTACGATTTGTTTGGTCTTATATAAAGAATTATATAAAATAATTTGAACATATTTGTTTATACAGCTGTCTATCTTTAGCACGCACATATAGATAGATAGATAGATAGATAGATAGATAGATAGATAGATAGATAGATAGATAGATAGATAGATATGTTCGTTGGTTGGTTAATTTTCTGACATATTAACATTTGTTGGGTGTATAACGTAGAACACAAGTCTTATAAGACAAAATCACACTGAATTGTCAAAACACAGTAAGTATGAGTTTGATTTACATACTTGTCTACAAGTTAGAATTTTGATTTAGAAAAATCCAACCCCTCCACAGGGAATGCTGTTAGATCCACCAACCGGTCAATAGCCGTGTTTGGAACAACAAAATACAAATGGAGGGGTAATGTTAGCAAAAATTTTGTGTTTCGCTAATTTTCATCTGAAGTAGGATCATTGTATCTGCTTTGAAAATCAGCGCTCGAAATCTGCCGCCAATGGGAAACTACTCAAGTACCTCATCTACCAGGCAGATCAGATACATACATAAATAGATATATACATATTTATTAAAGAGTGACCGACATCATTGTTTATAAAATGACATTTTTCTAATAATTTCTTATTCGACTGTATTTATATACAAACAATAATATGAATCACTTATCTGTGTGGACTGCTTCCACGGTTCTACAGTGGGTGCTGGGGTTTCAGAATTTTCTCAACACCATTTGCTGAAACAGAGAACTAGACAGAAGACACATTTGTCTTTTTGGATTCCAAGTCTTTCATCGTTTTATAAAAAATCAACTCTTCACAACCCACTTTTATATTTGTTTTGATAAAGGATGGAATGCTTGTTGGTTAATTTTTAATTCTTAACACTTGTATATAATGTTGAACACAAGTCGTATGTCATTGAACAATTTCAGGAAAGTGCATGCCTCTCTAATAGAACAGTGTATATCTGTTAAGCTGGCCTCAGCATATCAATAGATCATTCCAAGCTCCGAATCCACTGACTGCATCGATCTAATAGAGGAACTTTATCGGTTTACAAAATCTTGCATGTCTGGCGAAGAGCCCAAAATGGAAACATTTCAAACCTAATCATGAGTATGAGAAGGAGGAAATGAGAGAACAAGTTTATTTAATTTTTTTTCTAGACTATGCCCTGCGCATTTACAAACATTTATGTGAATACATTGGCACTGGCCATTTAATACCAGACGAATCTGTTAATAAAAGACAACTTTTGTAAGATGCGGCAAGGATGTGTTGAGTTTAGGAGAAACCCCTAACCGATTGCTCTCCTAACAACTACGGGATAACAGCCAGAGAGAAAAAGACAGGAGCAAAGAATAGCACCGTCTCACAACAGCTCGAACGGCACGCAACTTGAACTGGACTTCAAAAGAGAACCAGTATCGCCAACTGCCCACAACTGGCCTTCCAATTGCTTTAATTGGTATCAGACAAGTTGCAGAGACCTGTATCTAGATATGCCAAGCTGCCCCACTGCCAACGTTTAAAACGCGAATGTAACTAGTTTTTCCTGTCGCTAGAATATTCCTGTTGCAATCTGTTCACGTTTTCCTTCACCAACTGCTTGATGAACCCGGTCGCTACACACAGCCATCCACACATTCGAAGATATTCCACCATCTTCCCAAAAACAGTGAGAAGACATTCCGCCAAGTCATGACATCAAGGGCATCTGGGATTGTGCCTCCATGTCTGTCGCAGGGTGTTACGCTTCCCCATAACTTCCACTCCGAGCACGTAAGCTACATCCTTCAAACGTTCTTTTGATACCAGCCCGTATTCAGCCATTTTTGCCATAACTTAGTCTGCAGACATGATGCTCTCATTGACATACACATTTTCAATGTACGTCGATATCGCTCTCCGAGATGTGAACGCACGCCGTCAATAATATGACCAGATAACAATGACTAGAGATGCCACGTTGAGGCCGAATCCTAAGTGAAATAACAGCATAGCTAGTAGCACACAACACAAAATGCCTAAATGAACGACTTCACTTTCCTATATCCAGAAACAATTGACTATCTTGGATCAGTTGCACAGTATTAGCATCCACAGAATATAAAATACGGCATACAAAGTTCTTGAAGTGGAAATATAAAAAACGTGGTGCATGAGAACAACAATCATTCTAGTTGTATTTAAAGCCATCAGATTGGATGGAAAATGTTCGGATAGACTCATTGAAGAGATGCGTGTTTGCCCCTACCTTGAAAAAATACAAAAATATTGTACCCACAAGTATAGCTAACACATTATGAAAAGCTTTATTCGTGTAAAATGTGTAAAAATCTTAGGGGATATATTTTTGTTATAAAAATGATCAGTGGAATGTGTCATTAAGGTCTCTGGTTGGGACCCCGAGAGACATGTCTATGCAACGGAAATCAAAGGAAATAATAATAATAATAATAATAATAATAATAATAAACTTTAAATATATACAAGATATCGCCCGTCATCATCAATTTCATCAAACAATGCATGTCTATATGGAAAACAACCCTTTACCTCAATCATATAAATGGAACCTATAAGTCTGATGAAATAAACATCAAAAGAGGTATATTTCAAGGTGATTCTTTATCTCCCTTACTATTCTGCATATCATTAATAGCACTAACCAGTCAACTTAATAAGACAGAATGTGGTTATAAAATAGGCCAAAAGAAAATAAGCCATCTATTTTACATGGATGACTTAAAGTTATATGCTAAGAATGATAATGAGCTGGAAGGTCTTCTGCAAACTGTAAAATGCTTCAGCGAAGACATTGGAATGAAATTTAATTTGAATAAATGTGCTAAAGCTACAGTTTTACGTGGATCAATACAAGAAACATCCTCAATTAGCCTAGACCCTGCTGTAACAATAAAAGAATTGAAACCAGAAGAAGCTTATAAATACCTAGGTGTAAATGAGAGCGAAAACATTCACCATAAAAAAATGAAAGAAATAGTGCGTAAAGAGTACTATAGAAGGCTACGAATGATATTAAAAACTGAATTAAATTCACAGAATAGAGTTATGGCCATTAATAGCCTTGCAATCCCAGTTGTCCAATATAGCTTCAACATCTTAAACTGGACTCTAAACGACATCAGGCGAATGGATGCTAAAACAAGAAAGCTTCTTTCTAAGCATAGGATGCATCACCCAAAGGCTGATGTAGACCGTCTATACATACCCCGTAAAGAAGGTGGAAGGGGTCTTATTCAGCTGGAATTGTCATACAAGACAACAACTATTGGCTTACTAACATACATAGAAACAACAAAGGATTGGATGATACAATTAGTAAGGCAACATGAAGAAAGAAAGAAAAAATATTCAATAATAAAAGAAGGCAGTAAATACAAACAAGAATTACAGTTAGTAGATTCTGTAGAAAAGCAAAACAGTAGCCAAGAACCAACTATTGCGGCAAAAAATATGAAAATGAAAGCCAAAGATAAAGCTCTTGAAAAGATGAAACAGCGCTGGCAAGATAAACCTCTGCATGGCCAATATCCAGTACGTGCCAATAAAACCAATGTTGACAAAGTTAATACTCATCGATGGTTACGTGCATCTGGATTAAAGTCTGAAACTGAAGGATTTATACTTGCAGCACAAGACCAAAGTCTTTTCACGAGAAACTTTCAGGCAAATATTATGCATAATAATATGGATCCAAAATGCAGGTTTTGTGATAAACACCAAGAAACAATAGACCACCTAATCTCAGGCTGTTCTGTGCTTGCCCCAAACGAATATAAAAATCGCCACGATAGAGTTGGGCAATATTTACATTGGGCAATGTGCAAACATTATGGAAAAGCTGTAAACAAACACTGGTATGAACATCATCCAGCACCGGTTACAGAAATAGAAGATGTAACCATTCTATGGGATTACACCATCTACACAGACAGAAAAATTGAAGCAAACAGGCCAGACATTATTGTTAAAAACCAGAAGGAGAAAACTTGTCTATTAATTGATATGGCTTGTCCAGCGGATTGTAACATAGCAACCAAGGAATTTGAAAAACTGTCAAAATATAAAGACCTGGAAATTGAAATAGAAAAAATGTGGAAATTGAAAACAAGAGTTGTGCCAGTGATAGTAGGTGCACTTGGAATGATAAAAAATGGAACAAAACAACACATTGAAAGAATCCCTGGAAACCCCAGCTTAAGAGATATACAAAAAATTGTCTTATTAAGTACAGCCCACACACTAAGGAAAACGTTATCTATGTAATGCTGGGGATGATAGGGAAGACAGAAAAACATGAAATGGAGTCATAACAACACGCCACTACCTGCCTTAGGTCTCCCCGCAGACTTGGTTGGTAGTGAGACCAATGCAGAAATCGAAATATGATGAAAAATGACATAATAATAATAATAATAATAATAAGAAGAAGAAGAAGAAGAAGAAGAAGAAGACGACGACGAATTACTATTACAGTTAATACTTCTGAGATACATAATGAGGAAAGACGGCTTGGAAAATTTGACACACGCAGGAAAATTTTAAAGAGAGTTAAAAGGGAACAGCAAGTAACCTACCTAATATGCTTGTGTAAATGGATGGTAAAATATAGCGTAGAAGCTATAGTAAAAAGATAAATATTGTTAAGAGCTACTTTTAGATATACCTCTTAACAAAAGCTCAGGATGTTTTAGAGAGCCATGATCGTTCACGTTCTGAAGAGGCAGGAAAGGCAGTTGAATTCGTACAGTAAAAATACCATGAAGAAGCTAAACTATGTTCGTATACTCCAACTTTCACGTCTGCTAACTCATTAAGATGAGACATTCATCATTGCAACGGTTTCTGCTATCATCTGCAAACGGGATCCTTTCAAAGCGTGTGGACTTGATAGCATCCCTGCAGTAATCCTTAGGAATGTGCTTCTGAACTGGATCCTGTTCTCTCTAAACTCTACGATATGTCTTGCAGCTTCTTTTTTCTCCTGCTTGTGGAAATACTGTTCTATAGTTCCAGTTTTTAAGCACTCAGGTAAGTCGCCGGATCCTTTTAAAAGCCTTCTACAGCTTTTTTGCAAAGTACTAGAGGTTCTAATTAACACAGAATTGGTTAAGCATCTCACTCCGCAGGATTTTTTTAATAAGCAATATGGCTTTCGCATCTTTAAGTCAACTGACGATTATTGCTGAAAGAGTCTATAAAGCTCTGGAGATATTAAAAGAATTTGAGAAGGTTTGGCGTTATATTTCTTCACAAATTAGAATGTTATGTTCTGGACGAATTTGTGAAATGATTCACTCTTTCTTATCGAATCGTGAAGTGAAAGTTGTCTTGAACGGCCACTCTTCTAGATCATTTTTTAATTAATGCAGACATCTCCCAGGGCTCTATCCTTGGGCTTGCGTTATTCCTAATTTTCATCAACGAGCTTCCTGATGGCACAAATCTCAATTTGGTGTCTAAACTGATGATACAACTGTTTACTCTTGTCTTAAGTCTGATCGGTTCCATGGTATCAAATTGGAAGATGTTTTAAAAATGAACGGCATTGTTGTTAATTGGAGCAAGGGATGGCTTGTTAATTTCAACGTTGCTAAAACGAATGTGCTCTCTATTAATCGCCTAAGGAAGACGTTTTTCCTTCAACCAGCATGACTGATTCTAATTCCCAGAATAGTGACCCATTGCGCTTTTTAGGGATAACGTTTTCTGCTGACATAAAGTAGAAAAATTATATCGAATCAATTGCTTAGTCTGGAAAACTTAGTTATCTGTATCGTGCTAAACAATTTTACATATTTACAAGTCTACCATTCGTCCATGGTTAGAATATTGCTGCTCGATAGGCCTGCTATATATTTTGAGATATATGATAAACAAAGAAGAATCTGCATTGTTATTGGCCCTGACCTGGTATCTCGATTCAGTCACTTTCCAACCGTCTTAATGTAGCTTTCCTGTATATTTTCTGTAAATACTTTCATGTTACTTATTCGGATGAACTCTCCTCTATGGTACTTAGACTTTATAAATTTAAGCGCAGATTGAATGTGAGTTGTGATGCAGTGGATATCGGCTTGAAACTAGAGATCGGAGAGCTGAGTTCGAATTCCAGTTAAATTCGTTCAATTCCCCTACGCGTAAGTACTCTTGGAAAAGGTATGAATCCATCACTGTTCCCTCCAGTTATGGGTTAAATCGCAGGACAGATTGGATTCTATAGCCTTGACTGGCAACCTGTTTAACATAGAAACTAATGGCTACCTACTGAGAGAAAATCTTCTGCCCAGTCAATCACCGTCTAAACGTGTATCATGTATGGCACTTAATTGATTGACAAGATTGGCGGCAAGATTTCATTTTACAGTTGAAATGGCTAGATGTAAGTTCTATGCTAGAAATTTATTTTCTATCACTTCTTCCTTGTCGAGCTTACTTCCAGTTTCTTACTTACCATTCAACTTTGATCTTCAAAACTTTAAATTCAAAATGGATTCAGGTTAGGTGCCATCATTAATTGGATTCTAATTTCTGATGATACTTTCTGCTTTCGAAAGGTTTAGTCAGAAAGTAAAATATCCCCACCATGTGCATAGATCAGGTGCCCAGGAAAATAGTTTGCTGATTTTATAAATTTCAAAAGATTACAAAGTAAAATTCTTGAACTCTTTCCATAGGGGCAGAAAGAGTAACATTCCGCAAGAATGACATAAACAAGAAGATATCTTTCAAAAAATATGGGAAGATGTTTTCAAAGCCCACGCACAATGAATCGACAATTGGCAGGAGATTATGATGTAAATGATTTCACTGTCAAAATTCTTGAAGCGTTTAAGGCAATTACAGATGTTGGTCAAAAGAAAGTGGTTATTTTTTTTTATTTTGTTTGGTTTTTAAATATTTTGTATTAGAGACATTATTTTCTTTCTTTTTACATTACTCGACCGGCGCCATTTTGAATAATCTATGTCTGAAAGCAAATTTGTCTATTACGTATGCACGTGTGTAAGTAGGAGTATGGGTTTATTTTTATTATCGTCTGCACTCATGTCCCTGAGTGGGGGAGGTTTGGGTCGGCACTTGATAGTTAAAAATCTCCAGAATCTTAGGGTGTGTATATGGGAATCTGAAAAAAATTTTAGTTTTTTTTAAGGCTTGAAATTAAGAATTTAGAGTCACTTGTCGCTAATACTCTTAAGAAAAGTCTACAAACTGGAAGCTACAAAACCATTTAGAAATACATGGCCATTTGGATGTTTTTGTTTCAAACCTTGTGAGTGGGAGGCTTGAGAAAATGTATTTACTTTCTACCGAAAATTGATAAATTCCATCAGCAGTAACAAAATGGATATATTGCAATTATATATGCGCGGGCGTGTGCATTCAGACGCCCCCACCCCACACACACACACACGAGTTCACGCATACACACATATACAATCAAAATAAAAGAAAAAAATCAACCTTAAAAAGTTCATAAATTATTTTTGAACGTAATATAAAGAAAAACGAAAAAATAAAAAGTCAGCTACTAGTATCCTTTGACGAGGGGACGGGACGATTGCTGGAGGGTCTGTCTACGAAACTTTAGAGTAGGGATGCTCAAAGTAACATTAATCACCTAAGTGATAAATTTATATTTGTATTAATTATATATATGTGTGTGTGTGTGTGTGTGTGTGTGTGTGTGTGTAGGTAATATTAGACAGATTTTAGTCGATAACGCAATAATACACACTCATAAACACAGTAAAAAGAACCTTTAGATATTAGAGGCCATCTACATTAGATCAAATCAACCCACACTTAATAAAATTACATTTCACTCTATTCACAAGACATTACATTGCATTTAGACATATGGTTCTGTTAACATTTCGGTCTTTCACGTCGTGTGACGTCATAAAACCGCGTTACAAATTTACGAACTGCATCTGCTATTTGGTGTCTGTTATCGTTGCATAGCAATGTTTTATGTCAACACAAGATAAAATCATCTTTGATGGTGAATGTCAATATGTTAACGTCCCTGTAATTTCTCTGAAAATGGCTCATGTGAACCGAAAGCTTAGAACCAGCATAATAAACAAATATCCAAACGTTGAACATTTTGTGTCTTTATTTTCACCTGAAATTAAAGCCAAAATACAATGTTTAGAACGGCTCGTGATTAAACATAATGGACATTCATTGTCTGTTAATATGCAGAGTGGCAATAAATTCACTATACAATTACTTACAATAAAAATTAAGACGAAGCAATTAATCAAGAGTCCAGAAATTTCGTATTAAAATGGTTCTGGTTAATTCTGGTTAATAACAAAAAATGTATTTGTCTGTATGAGGTAGTATTTACACTATTTACATTATTCGGACTAGTGTCCTGATCTTTGTTGCCACTTGTACTAGAGAAAACTATTAACATCAAAAATACTAGAGGAAACCATTAACATAAAAAAAATTGCAATGTGAACTCTGGTAAAAAAATGTTTACTGAACATTAGGTTTATAAATCCCGGAAATTCAGTTGTTCTTGTCGTTAGGGAGACATGGCTAGTGTATATAGACGTTGGTTAGTTCTAGTGACTTGAGCTGTGATTTCAGTACCATGCTACAGCAGTGGTGAACAAGTAACTTAGAGTCGGGTTAGAGGGACATAACTCATGGAAGATACGCACAAAGAAATGAGAATGATATATCCCAGTGATCGTAATAAAGGGTTAGGTTCCAAATTCCTAGCACCTGAAGAAGGATGGAGTGTACAACAGCCGAAACGTCGTACAAATGGCAACAAAGATGAGAACAATAGTCCGATTAATGTAAATAGTTTAGATAATAATGATTGAAATGAATTGTTTGAACATTATATTTTTAATCGATACTCGTATTTAAGTAGATATTCTGTTTTTAATATCTACTTAAATACGAGTATCGATAAAAAATAATGTTCAAACAATTCATTTCAAATTGTCGGTTGTTTATAACCAAGTTTCGTTAAAATTCCTTATAATAATGATTCTATATATAATAGTTCTTAATAATTACTGACACTAAAAAATATTTCACTGCCTAACGAGGTGCTAATAAAGCTGTAACGAAACACAACGGCTCTTGTGTTACGGTAAACTATGTTTTTATTACAAACTTATAATAAAAATATTACCATATATATAATTTTATATGGTATTACTTTAAATAATTATGTAAATTTGACTGGTGCTGAAAATTTATGGTCCTAACCCACTTCCCAAAATCTAACCAAATGACATTAGAAATTTTAATGAAGTTTTAACACAAAACTGAAAGTTAAAATATTTTGATGCACCATCACTCAAGAAGTTTTATCAGGAAGAACATAAAAACATTATAAATATTGTAAAAACAAGACTAAACAGCCTTCCTTAATGCAATGTCCCTTCAGGACTTTGACGATCATGCATCACCACAGCTTCCTTTTTCTAATATCTGTGAATTGACACGTTTTCTTCGTGGAGTCGATTTCTGTTGTGCTTGAACGAATTACTTCCCAAAAAAGAAAGACAGTGATTGTTATCTTTGAAAAAAATTGGCCGGCTGTAAACTATGAATGAAGGTAAAAAATGATTGTGATATGAATGTAAGACTGAGAAGTAGGGTGTGAAGCGTGCGAATATACGGTGGTTCGATATCTATTGACCCTAGAACTGAATAGGTTAATTTTGTAGTCTTCCGGAAAGCAGCCATACGGAAGTCTGTTTAACAAACTAGCGGTTGTTTGAAAGAAGCCTTCATAGCAGAAAGCACTTCTTACTAAAAGAATATGTAGATAATTGGAGCGATTCAACACTGTGGACGTAGCAAGAGAAACAGAATACTCTTCAAATATTGTAAATGAACTAGAATTGAACAGAGGGACAGATGAGAAAGGAACAAATCTGAGACTCCCCAAGAAATTAAAAAGACTAAATTAATTTGGAATTATGGAATTCAGACACTCTTCCGCATTCAAAATAATAATAATAATGAAATTGAAATAGAAAAAATGTGGGAATTGAAAACAAGAATCGTTCCATTCATAGTAGGTGCACTTGGAATGATAAAAAATGGAACAAAACAACACATTGAAAGAATCCCTGGAAACCCCACCTTAAGAGATATACAAAAAATTGTCTTGTTAAGTACAGCCCACACAGTAAGGAGAACTTTGTCTATGTAACGCTAGGGATGTTAGGCGAGATAGAAAAAACATGAAATGAAGCCATAACAACACACCACTTCCTGCAGACATGGTAGGTAGTGCGACCATAGCAGAAATCGAAATATGATGAAAAATGACAACATGATAATAATGATAATGATAATAACAGTGGGGCAATATTTATAAAAAAAACTTTGGAAAATATGTAAACAAACACTGTTAAGAACATCACCCAGCACCGGTTACAGAATATAAGATGTCACCATTCGATTGGATTAAACCATATTGACAGGAAAATTGGAGCAAATGGGCAGTACATTATTGTAACAAACCGAAAAGAAAAAATTACCTACTAATTGATTTGGCTTGTCCAGCGGATTCTAACATAGAAACCAAGGAATTAGAAAAACTATCAAATATAAAGACCTGGAAATTGAAATAGAAAAACATGTTGAAATTGAAAATAAGAATAGTACCAGTGATAGTAGGTGCACTTGGAATGATAAAAAAAAAGAAACAAAACAACACATTGAAATAATCCCTGGAAACCCCAGTTTAAGAGATATACAAAAAATTGTCTTGTTAAGTATAGCCCACACCCTAAGGAGAACTTTGTTCATGTAACGCTAGTGATGTTATGGGAAATAGAAAAACAACTGAAATGGAGCCATAACAACACGCCACGACCTGCTTTAGGTCTTTCTGCAGACTTCGTAGGTAATGAGACCATAGCAGAAATCGAATTATAAAGAAAATGACATAATAATAATAAAAGTCGTGATGCTGCAACATCGCTTCTGATCTTAATTGATTGTAGGTGTGTACATATATATACATTGTTGTGGTGTATTATTATAAGACGTTGCTTATGAGTTTAGCTAGTTGGGTATGTCACCTGGGTTCTGACGAAATATCCATCTCTGTTCCTGGGTAGGAGTAGTGGTGAGGCATCATCGAGATTATTTTAAGTTTAAAGGATAAGGAAGCCAGAACAATTTTGACGATACATATGGAAAAAGGTTATGCCCTGCTTTTATTAGAACCTGTCACCATATTGAACACATCCGCTTGGTAAAACATTATCAGACAAGATGTCTGGGATTTTTATATTTGAACAGCGGTGTCACTTTTTTTTTTTTTAGACGAAGAAGAAGAAGAAGAAGAAGAAGACAGAAGTATATAAAAAGAAGAAAGAAGAGGAAGAAGAAAAAAAGGAAAAGAAGACAGAAGAATATAAAAAGAAGAAAAAGACAAAAAATAAGGAAAAAGGAAAAAGAGGAAAACGGGAGAAGAAAAAAAGAGGCAGAAGAATAAAAAAGAAGAAAAAGAAGAAGATGGAAGAATATAAAAAATAAGAAGAGGGAGAAGAAAGAGAGAGAGAGAGAGAGAGAGAGAGAGAGAGAAAATTAAGACGGAAGAATATAACAGGAAAATAGAAGAGAAAGCACAATACCTATAAATGATTAGAGGTAACGATAATAACATTAGCAAAAATGGGCATAGAAAAAACAAACAAACTAACAAAATGCCTTCCTTCTCATACATACATACATTTATGGTGACTGTCGATTCGTTAAACGAATATGACCATTGCTGACAAGTTTGGTCAATGATTTTGGTTCTTCGTTACACATACACATATACATACATGCACCTACGTATGTACATACGTACTCACACATACATAGGTTCATACATACATACATCTGGCTATGGCCATTCAGACATATATAAATGTATTTCAACGTTTAACTAAAATATAAAACACCATCTTGCTCAACTGTCTCTTTCTATGTTTGTGTTAGCGCGAATGGTTAAACTATCATAAACTGTTAGCTGTAGACGTGTTAAAAATAGTGTAGAAAAAGAAGAAAAACAAAAGAATTGCATAGCGTAAAACAATAAGGATTATCATCCGGGTCATAAAAATAAAATGGCAGTTGCCATCACCCGAAAGAACAGACGATGAATTAAAATTAAAGACAAAAACAAAACAAAAAAACATGTAAATTGAAAAATAAAAAAAGTAAAAAAAAGAATAACAATCTCGAAGAAAAATTTAAAAAGAGAAGTTGAGGAAAACGAATATAGAAGAAGAAAGTGAAAACTAAATAAAGAAGAAGAAGAAGAAGAAGAAGAAGAAGAAAAAGAAGAAGAAGAAAGAAAGAAAGAACTCCATTTACTTTGCCGCCAAAGTTAACCGTTTTTTTCATCTTACATTATTTTTTTAAATTTTCTGTCTTTTCATTTTTACTTCCTTTTTTCCATCTTTATGTATTTATTTTACTTATGCAAAGAAATTAATACAAATTAAGCTTACCATTTTGTCAGCAATGACTTCTTACTTGCATGAGCATTATAATGGATATTTTTTGTTCGTTAAACTCTTTCTCTGTCTCTCTCGTTTATTTATTTTTGTCGTTTCCAGCTGGCTCGTGATAGGAGTACTTTGCGGCATTTTTAGGTGTGATGGATCAGCAGGGACCGACGAATGTCACCGGTACGTTTTTACGATAATTCTTTAGAGTACAGATTAATAACAGATTACTACTACTAATAATAATAATAATAAAACAGATTAATAAGAGATTACTATTAATAATAATAATACTTATTATTATTATTAACATCACAATGTATATAAACATATAATAATAATAATAATAAATTATTATTATTACTATATGCGTTGAAATGTTAATAATAATAATAATTATTATTATTATTAGTTTATTATGTTTTGTGATGTAAATAATGATTATTATTATTATTATTATTATTATTATTATTATTATATGCCTTATATGCCTTGAGATGTTAATAATAATAATAATAATTATTATTATTATTATTATTATTATTAACATCTCAAGTCATATAAGCATATAATAATAATAATAATAATAATAATAATAATAATAATAATAATAATAGTAATAATAAGGATGCAAATGTGGCTGTTACGGATGTAAAGACCAATTGCTTATTAACAAAATGATCCTGGAAAGCTTCTACAGTACAAAGAAAAATCTTAGTACTGCCTGGATAGATTATCGTAAGGCATTCGATAGTTGCCACATTCCTGGATTTTAAAGACTTTAAATATATACAAGATATCACCCGTCATCATCAATTTCATCAAACAGTGCATGTCTATATGGAAAACAACCCTTTACCTCAATCATATAAATGGAACCTATAAGTCTGATGAAATTAACATCAAAAGAGGTATATTTCAAAGTGATTCTTTGTCTCCCTTACTATTCTGCATGTCATTAATAGCACTAACCAGTCAACTTAATAAGACAGAATGTTGTTATAAAATAGGCCCAAAATAAAGTAAGCCATCTATTTTACATGGATGACTTAAAGTTGTATGCTAAGAATGATAATGAGCTGGAAGGTCTTCTGCAAACCGTAAAATGCTCCAATGAAGACATTGGAATGAAATTCAATTTGAATAAATGTGCTAAAGCTACAGTTTTACGTGGATCAATACAAGAAACATCCTCAATTAGCTTAGACCCTGCTGTAACAATAAAAGAATTAAAGCCAGAAAAAGCTTATAAATACCTAGGTGTAAATGTGAGTGAAAAAATTCTCCATAAAAAAATGAAAGAAATAGTGCGTAAAGAGTACTATAGAAGGCTACGAATGATATAAAAAAAATGAATTGAATTCTCAGAACAGAATTATGGCCATTAATAGCCTTGCAATCCCAGTTGTCCAATATAGTTTCAACATCTTAAACTGGACTCTAAACGACATCAGGCGAATGAATTCTAAAACAATAAAGCTTCTTTCTAAGCATAAGATGCATCATCCAAAGGCTGATGTAGACCGTCTATACATACCCCGTAAAGAAGGTGGAAGAGGTCTTATTCAGCTAGAATTGTTATACAAGACAACAACTATAGAATCAATGTAGAGAAGTGTGTCACTTAGCAGAGTCATGCCGAAAGTTTCGTAAAATGACCACTATCATATTCTCACTCCTCAATGTTTTTTTTTCAATCTGCTGTTGTACCCCGGTCTTATTTTTATTTATACAGATCTTGGTGTAATTTGATATTTTTCTATGTGAGTGGTTCTACAGATTG
Organism: Ascarosepion bandense; assembly: GCA_037127315.1. NCBI lineage: Eukaryota > Metazoa > Mollusca > Cephalopoda > Sepiida > Sepiidae > Ascarosepion > Ascarosepion bandense. The sequence continues at coordinate 822,094 of JBBBDQ010000326.1, forward strand.
TTAATTGCTTTTGTTGTGTTGGCTTCTTTTTAATGTGTTGAATTATTTGCAGGTGGCTGATTTCTCTTTATTGCTTTTTTGTGTCAACTTTTTTTTAGCGCGGAAGTAACACTACACACACACATACACATATGTGTGTGTATATATCAAAGTTTTTTATTTACAATATATATATATATATATATATATATATATATATATATATATATATATATATATACGTTGTGTCAAAAGTAATGGCCAATTACTGTTTCACTATCGTCAGTTGACTGTTGGTTTTTCAGTTGTCTCTTTTTCATGTGCCGTGTCCCTTCGGAACGTAGGCGATCATGGACTTCCATTTGTCCCTGTTTCTTGTCACTCTTAATATTTTTCCTCTATCTTTCCCAAATCCCACACCGCCATCCATTTGCTTATCTTCATCAAATATATCTCGCACTGCTTTTCTTGCCTCGCTTTCCATGTATCCGTCCTGAGTGTATCAGATTCTCCAAACCCTCCTTCCTCATTATGTGTCCGAGGAACCTCAGCTGTCTCTTCCTGGTGTTAGGTATATGTTTTCATCCCATTTGCATCCTTTGCCAATAACTCACATGCTCGGCCCATGCTATTATCAGCATTCTGATGCAGAAACACATCTCTACAATCTAGAGTCTCTCCTTCATCCTTAAAGAGACCGTCCGAAATTTGTTGCCATGCAAAAGAACAGATAACCTATAGCAGTAGTCTCACAGTGGACAAAAAAGTTGAAATCAACTGAACACATATTCATTTGACAATTTATTCAGTGAGAAGGAAATTATTAAAGAAAATGTACCGAGCTGTTTGACTTACAATATTCAGGTTACCCACCCTGTGATCAAATCGGAATTTTTGATTTCCCAATGGTCCGAGGTCTTTCCCGATAAACAATGTCTTTCATGATTACCCAAAGCAAGATATGTGAGATTTGGATAGCGTGTAGATCACTCAATCAAAATGTACAAAGAGAATAATTTTTATCACTCTTTCTTTTCAACCTCTTGTATAATCAATACTATGACTTCAACTTCTTGGTGTTATTTCTATTATATTCCAGCCATAGTGGGGTTGATAATTTCGGAACTAATAACAATAACCATCATTATTACATGCTTTCAAATGTTAATAATAATAATAATAATAATAATAATTATTATTATTATTATTATTATTATTATTATTATTATGTCATTTTTCATCATATTTCTATTTCTGCTATGGTCGCACTACCAACCAAGTCTGCGGGAAGACCTAAAGCAGGTCGTGGCGTGTTGTTATGGCTCCGTTTCATGTTTTTTCTATCTTCCCCATCATCCCTAGCGTTACATAGACAAAGTTCTCCTTAGTGTGTGGGCTGTACTTAACAAGACAATTTTTTGTATATCTCTTAAGCTGGGGTTTCCAGGGATTCTTTCAATGTGTTGTTTTGTTCCATTTTTTATCATTCCAAGTGCACCTACTATCACTGGCACAACTCTTGTTTTCAATTTCCACATTTTTTCTATTTCAATTTCCAAGTCTTTATATTTTGACAGTTTTTTAAATTCCTTGGTTGCTATGTTACAATCCGCTGGACAAGCCATATCAATTAATTGATATATAGGTGAAAATGAACTAACAACTTTAGAACCCCAAGTTCTCTGACATTTACTTTTTTAAAAAAGGTGATGACTACAGCATAAATCGTAGAGCATAATATGATTAAATTTGTTTTTTATTTATTAATTCAATTTACATTGCGACACGGAAATTTCTGTTTCGAGATGTTTCCTCGGCAATGTTGAATAATTGTGATTAAAATGATTTGTCTTTGAATGTAGAAAACAATACGTTTGTTATCTAAAGAGTTAAATATGGAGAGGGAAGACAGAAAAAATAGATTTCATGTGTGTCTTTAATTTAAGTAATCAGAATGAAGTTCGACTTTTAAATTTGAAAATATAGGTTACGTGTTGGAGGATAGTGGATTTTTTCTTTCAAGCTTATCGGAAAAGTGCCATTTTTTTCAGCTAGAGTCTGAACTGCTTTTTTTTTTTTTGTGCGATGTATACATTGTCGCTACAAGGTTATGTTCTTAAAGTTATATATATCCCAACCATTTTAAAAACAAAAAAGAAAGAAAGAAAATAGTTTTTTAATTTTTTATTTGACTTAAAGGTGACTTTTGGTATGATTAAACTCTTTCAGTTTTTTTTCATCAATTTTTCATATAGCCTTAACTTGTATAAATTTTTATTTTTTGCAGTGTTTACATATGACATTAATTTCATTACGATTATTTAATAGATTTTTTATTTTTAAGAAATTTAATAATATCTTGTTTTTCATGTAGAAATTTCCATGTCGTAATGTAAATTAAGGTAATCTTAAATAAAAAAAGATTAATTACTTATATATATATATATATATATATATATATATATATATATATATATATATATTATTATTAGTATTATTTTAGCATACTGCAACTCAAAAGCTAATAAGTTTCGGTGTTCAATATACTATCGTCAGGCAATGAAATGTGATAATTTACTTGGTCATATATATATTGATAAAGAGATTAAAAATAAAATAAAAATAAAAATAGAAAGTCATCATTATCGCGGGGTTGGAGGCTATTATATTTTAAAGAATTGTGCGTAAAGACACATAAAAATTGGGGAAAAGTGTCAGCAAAGCAGACAAGACGTGTCAAAAATTGAAAAAGAAAGGAATAAGACAGTAGCTAATGTATTATTTTTAGAAGCGAAGAGTTGGAAAAAGAACAATACAAAACATAGAATCTTCATCTTAAAGGGTTTTGTTGATATAAAAAAATCAACTTTTACGAAAATAGATGTGAGAAATTGTAGTTAGATTTAAAAACAGAAGTACTAGATGACTAGTAACAGAAGCACTAGATGACTAGTAGTGAAATCAAATATACTCAACAAAGTAACAGCTAATAAAGTTTACTTTTAAGTCATATATGATTTGTTAAATGTGATAGGTTTATAGATAACAAATAGTAAACATATTGAGATATATCCTTATTGGTCTTTTAATGCCGAAATTTAATTTTCTTGGGAGCTTTGAAGTAATAAAATATGATATACATTATTCTGCTTTCACAATTGAATACATGGTAGATGATACTCAGATTTTGAGCGTATAAATGTTTGTGTGGACATATTTATTAGAAGCAGGGATTTGTGTGTGCTTTATGTTGTAGTTTTGTTGAATTTATGTTTTGGAATGCAGTTTAATTTAAGAAATGATTGGATATCATCTGGAATAATGTTGCTGCCGGATCTAGTTTAGCGTCACACCCACGACTTTCAAGAAAATTGGTTCACATATTTTAATAATTTAGTAAATACTTATAAACTTATGAACAAAACTTTTTTCACGTTTATTTATTTACATTATTCGGAATGCTGTCTTCATCTTTGTTGCAATATCACTGGTGCCGCCTAAGCACGAATTTACACGAGATACTAGATTAGCAACTAGGTCCCACCCTTTTACAGTTAAACAAATAAGATGTAACCGTAAATTCTACTCCAACAGCTTCTTTTCTCGCGCTTCCCGCCTGTGGAACTCCCTTCCACAAGTCTGCTTTCCCGACAGTTACAATCTCCAGGTGTTTAAATGTAGGGTCAATAGACACCTCCTATCACACTAACTCCCAACTATTCTCACAACACTCTCATCTACCCAACCCTCATTCTCGGTATCCTTACTCGCCTATCACCCACCCTCTGTCATTTCCTATATTTAATCAGCCTTTCTCCACTCTACGTAGCCCCCTGCACAGTAGTGGCAGTGACATGCCTTGCTCGGGGTGAAACGCTTATAAAAAAAAAAAAAAATTCACCACGTTTCGGTCGTTGTGGTGAAGTAAATATCGGCTCGTAATCAAATCCAAAGAAGAATCTGCAATGTTACTGGTCCTGATCTGGTATCGCAGTTTCACTCACTTTACCATTGTCGCAACGTAGTTTTCTTGTGCATTTTTTATAAATAGTTTTATGGTAATTGTTCCAATGAGCTTTATTCTTTGGTACCTAAATTTATGAATTTAAGCGCAGTACTAGATTGGTGGCTAGGTCTCATCATTTTACTGTTGAAATGTCTAGATGTAACTGTAATTTCTATGCTAACAGTTTCTTCTTGTGGAACTATCTTTCAACTTCTTGATTTCCAGTCAACTTTGATCTGCAAAAATTGAAATATCAATCATTATCTTCTGTCTTCTTAATTATTGTTATTTCATTATTTTCTTTTCTTAATTATGTTTTCTTTTCCTTATACTCAGTACACCCCCCTCCACATCTTAGTGGTTTTATTGCGTTGCTTGTGATGAAATGATTAAAAGTAGGGAATATTTATTCGCTGGAAATTATGTAAACGAGTTGGCTGCCAAATCTGGGCTGGGGTCACCAAGTCCGCATTTGACGAACTTCAACAGTATCTACGCGGCCTTATGAATGAGTGTTTGTTTTCCACTCTACAACCACTTCTACGCAGATGAAATGTCACAAGACACTCGCAACTCTATTGCTATTTTCATGGCAAATGTTACGACGCCGTTACTACGAGGAACGAACACTCGAGTGGATGCTTCCTCGATTACACATCCTGAATTTCCTGAAATTAACCGTTATTCCTTCATAATCTACTCTTCTTACCTTCTTAAGTTCACACATCAAACTCACTCAGTAATCCTCTACCCAGTGTCTCTTAAACATCGTATTAAGTAAACAATTATTATAAAGAAAAGCATTATCGAAATTTAACTGAATATACAAGTAAACCCCACTGCTGCTCTTGAAAAGGACCCTTAATTTGTTGTGGACTTGGGTAAGAAATGACTCGTAAATTTTAATGCTTCCTTTAACCATTATAGAGAAGCTTTCCTACCTTCCATCAGTATGGATCAGGCTAATTTCCCAGAAAGAAATACACTGTGCCTCCACGGCTTCACTCTCTCAGCCGTCCTCAAATGGAACGACTAATCGAATCAATAGGTAGATATACTGCTAGGAAGGTTGGGTCAATGTGTCTAGCCAGGAAGTTTTCCGTGTCAGAATCCATCTTGCACATATATAAATCTACCATTTGTTCGTGTAGTGAATGCTATTGACATACCTGATTCGATGATCCTGCTATTCATCTCTGGGTTATCGACAAAATTCGAAGTGAAATCTGCAATGTAATCGATCCCGATTTGGCAGCTCGACTTCAGACACTTTCTCATTGATGGGATGTTACTTTCTCTGTCTTTTTACAAATATTTTCATGGTTTCTGCTCTGATGAGCTTATCTCTCTGGTACCCTGTCTACACGAATTTACTCGAGCTACTAGATTGGCCACTCTTTTACAATCAAAACAGTCAAATGTAACCACCACTTCTACTCTAACAGTGTCTTTACTCGCAATTCTAGCCTGTAGAACTCCATTCCGTATACTTGTTTTCCTGATATCTACAATTTCAAAGAGTTTAAGTGCAATGACAATTGCCATATTTCTTCTATTTGATTCCAATCTTTCTCTTATCCTTTCTCCGTAACCCATTATACTTTGTTTTTCTTTCTTTTTTTTGTTTTTTTAACACTCATGTAACCCCCTGCGAAACAGTGGAAGTACTGCTTAGCTTGTGGTGAAACGATTAAAAGAAAAAGAAAATAGAATGAGGGATTATTAAGGATTTTCGCTGTCAAAAGGCAAAATGCGGCAAAAATTAATATTTTTATTTTTATTTTTGTAGTATTATTCTATTTTCCTTCATTTTTTTACCCAATTTACTAAATTAGCTCCAGATATACATATATAAGTGTTTCCGCATTTGAATCTATTACGCCCCACTCGGAGCATCATAGCGATTTCATATTATATGTATGCATTTTAAAACCTTATTTGTTTTATTATTAGTTTTTACATTGTCATTTCTTTTTGCCATAACAATTTTAATGCCGATATAAACATTATTTAATAACTTAATTTTACTCCGCGAATTTCTCTTAAATAAAATTATTGCTAGCATATAGTCGACTTCTTGATATGACGAAGGAGTAATTACCAGAAGAAAATCTACCATTTAATAATTTCAAGAAGCCATATCACAGTTTTCATTGACAACTTTTGCTTCAAGGGGTTCATTTCGTTCTATTTCTGTGTGATCTTAACAATGGAAAGTAAAGTAAGCAAGTAGCATTCTGCAAACCAAACATTTTGTATTGCATCTTCATGCTTTCGAAGACAAGTAGATGTCAAGTTTGTCTCTGATGCCAGGTGTAATAAGCGCTCTATTTCAGATAGAACATTTAAATTCAGTTGAAAATAGATTCATCCCTCATTTAAGTGTTTTCTGACTCATCAGATCTTTACAAAAGTTTGAATGACGATAAACTGCATTCGAGTCCGATCAAGAGGTTTTGAGGAACTGTGGTAGTAGGAGGGGTCACCACTGTAGTAGTTGGGACGGTCAGACATGTCTGGTCCAAGGCCATTTCACAAACACAGCCGACACTCCCAACAACTTAAGGTTTTATCAGAATTTTCATTAGAATTATCAGAAGGTTATCAGAAAGTCAATTTGTGGAAGAATAAAAGTATACCTTTTGTATGTTTAAATATAAATTTATTAATAGAATAGAATAACATGAATTGATAGAAGTTAAATGTTCAATGAGAAACAATAGTAAGGAATTAAGGGTATCAAGAGTTCGTAGTAGTAACTCGTGTGGATGTATGTATGAGCGTTATCGTTGGGTAAGAGTGTCTTTGAAGTAATCACTCAATCTTTCCGCTCAAGTGTTCCGTTCGGTTATCAAGTATAAAAAGAGACAGACGGGTGAACGATGAAAAAGAAAGAGGTGAGAGGTGAGAGAGAAAGAAAGAGATAATAACGATCGCTTGACGTTTGTCAAGGGACATGTTAATACGTTCGTCATCTTCTCTCTGGTGACAGGCGAACTTGCTCACCTTTTATTTTGTTTGTGGGGGCTTAAAAAGGTCATTTGAAAATTTACTCCCGGATGTGATTCTGGCCTTTCCATTGAACGATGAACACACTTCGCGTCGGCTCGCAAAAAGATTCCGTAAAAGAATTTGTTTCTGAGAATTGAAGATTATTTGAATTTTGTTTTTAGAATTTTCCTAGTTTTCTATTGGCCGAAAAACATTTTTCATCAAAGTGTGAAATTTCACGAGTTTTGTTTTGGATTCGCTTTTGCGTGTGTTTTAAGCAAAGTTTTGTAAATTCGAGTCTTTTTTAAAATTTCTAACTAAAAACGGGTGGTAGCACCTGCTAGTTCCCAGCTTTGGACAAATAGTTAACTCCAAAGCGGGTTCAAAAGGCTATGAAAGTATAAAATGATAGATTTTTTATATTTTTATTTTAAATATACGAGCAATACACTTAACAAATACCAGCAATACATAAAAAAAATTACCAAAATACATTTTTTAAAATTATTACCATGAATACATTCGTGAAAAAATATAACAAACAATACATTTGACTCTCGACAAAAACGCTCCTTACAAAAATACGTCAATGAAACTTGATGTACAAATGGATTTCTCACAAAGAATACATATTTTATTCCTACGAACCTACCCTAAAAATATTGTCGGCATTAAACAGCTCATTGAGATTGATATGCTGTAAAATAAAATAAGCCCTAAACCTAAACAAAAGTGGATCAGATCAAAAAAGGGGTATTGCTGTCATATCTGGGCAGGAAGTACGTTCCTGCTTTGTCAGCGTTCAAACACGTTTATCCTGTTTTGTGGATGTGTGGGTATTTTAATAGGTAACCGCTTGGAATAAGAAATTGAAGAGCATGAGTTCAAATTCGAGTCAGGCTCGTTACATTCATTTGTGGGCAAATACTTTTGGAAAATTTATGAATCGATTTCTTCTCGCCAGCTATAGATTCAATAGTAGGAATTGTAACTGGACAAATCATTGTAATACTCAAAACATTTTAATGCGTTATTACTGACAAAATATATTCTTACATACACAAAAATATGTTTCGACTTAAAATAACCAACAAAGGGTAAAAAAGAATCAAATCAATACACAGTCTTGTGGTGGTTAATTATTTTCAATTCTACAGCTCTTTACTGGCAGGTGAAACGGCGTAATCCTATCGCTACTCTGCCGTAATTTCCATGGTAAATGTTCAGACATTCTTTGGTTCCACTACTTCACTTGCGTTCATACAATAATCTCATTCATCTACGTCGTAAGGTGAACATTTAGTAAAGAAAAGACGCACCTACTGAACAATGAAGACAGATCGTTGCTATTTGAATGATTCAGCTAAATCTAGTTCAACTCAGTAGCTTAAGAAAGAATGTTGTGCTGAGTGTATTAATTACAAAAATGCGTTTGGCTAAGTTACAATTCCACCTACTAAAATTATTTTAATTTACCAAGAAGATCAAGATGATTTCAACTTAGAATAAGTTCTGCCTTTCAAAAATGATCACTCTTCAGTGTAGCTTATTCTCGAGCTACTAGATTAGCAATTAGGTCCCACTCTTTTACAGCCCAAACAGTCAAATGTAACCGCCTCTTCTACTCAGTTTCTTTACTCGCACTTCCCACTTGTGGAACTCTCTTCCGTATACTTGCTTCCCTGATAGTTAAAATTTCAAAGAGTTTAAGTACGTCCATACAAGATGTGGCTTTCCTCTGTGCATTCTTTATTCATGATTCGCTTTCGATTTCAAAAAAAGAACAAAAGAGGGAATTATTTTAGCTATATGTAACCGTAAGTTCTATTATAATATTTTATTTTCTCGCTCTTCTAACCTGTGGAACTCTCTTCCGATTCCTTGCTTCCTTGCCACCTACGATCTTCAAAAATTTTAATACAACGTCAATCACCATCTTTTGTTTTCGTAAAACCTGTTCTTTTATTATTCTTTCTGATCACTAAAGTTGTAGTCCCAAATACACTCGCCAAGCATCCTAATAACATTTATCAATGTTCCTATGCTTGTTATACAGAGACTGCATGACAATACCAGACCTCCGTAAATTCAAGGGATATAAAATCTTATCACAGTTTCAGGCTGAAAGTGAAATCTATTAATAAAAACTAAAATCTCCGTTCTTAAATGACTTCTAAAGAGCTTCTTCTCTGAAAAGTCGAGAAGAAACAGAAATTACAAAGTTTTCATGACCTAAGAACATTGAGGGCACAATAACATTTTCCAGTTTTCGCTAATAAAACCAAGTATTTTCAGGTCAACTTATCTAAACTGAAATAGCTTAGCATTCATATTGAAAGTTATTTGGATACTTTTTCTTGAATGATAAATTATTTTAACACGAAACGAATTTTTTCAACTATGCCACTCGCATATTTAAGTCGTGCATTTGCGGCTATTTTAAGCAAAATAGAAATTATCTGTACTGAGAAAACGTGATGTAATGGGGGGAAATGGACTTAATTTTCATATTCAGCATGAAAAATAACCCAGAAACATGTGCCCATTGCCCAACAACATTTGGGTCGAAAACAATGTCGACTGGTGTAATCTGAGCGTTTTCATAATTAAACCAGAAAATATGAAGGATATGCGGGTAGTGTATATGATATCGGCGAATCGAGTTCAGATTCCAAAATAAGTCCGTTGTTTACACGTTCTCACAGGGCTTACGACACCAGCTCCGGTTTGATCCTGGAAGTTTTAACAACTTCGATCCTGGTCAATACCTAGATGAGTGACAGGTTGAGAATCCATGTGCTGTAAGCTTGAATGTGAGGGTAAGGAAATGGAAAATGGGTCGGAATTGTTAATCGGAGAGTAGAATTCCAATTCCAGTTAGGTTCACTTCCGCACAAACATCATTGGAAAAGGTATGAATCTATCTCATCTCTCCCTAAGTTAATTAGAAAGAATTGTATCACTAAATCATTGTTATCTAAAATCATTTTCTGGCTTTAAATAATACGCAATGGGTCGACCAGTCAGTTAGTTAAGTGTCATACGTGATACACGCTTTGGGCGATCATATCTCGAAAGAGACATGACTGACTGGGCAGAAGATTATCCCGCAGTAGGTTGCCATTGCTTTCTGTGGTAGACTGGTTGCCAGCCAAGGCTATAGAACCCAATCTGTCCTGTTATTTAACCCATAACTGGAAGGAAGAGACGGATTAATACCTTTCCCAAGGGTATTTGCGCGTAAGTGAATGCAATGAATTCAACTGGAATTCGAACTCGGCTCCCCGATTTCTCGTTCCGAGCCGATATCTACTGTACCACAACGCACATCCTATATATTTATCCGCAGACAGATCTGTTTCGTTGTATCACAGCTCATCAGTTTGGTTACACTCCGATTGCTTTCTAACCCAGGATTGAAACCCGACCGAATTGGCTTCAGTCGGCGATTCTACCTCTTGGCTTTGGGCGCTCGGGTCGATAAGCCATAGAAAAACGCATTAATCAATAAATTAATAAATACCCTTGGGAAAACATGAATCGGTCTCTTCTATAAATTAAAGCGCAAAGTAGACTGGGCTCTTTAGCCTTGAGTGGCAACCAATCTAAAAGAAGAAGAATTATGAATTCCAAGCCGTAGAGGAAACAATGTTATCCCACTTCACTATCTTTACCAAGAATTCATGGGTAATAAAAAATCGAATCTGATTTATCGGGTACTTATAAATGATTTAATTAGTAAAATCAGTTAGTTTGAAAGCCATTATCAGACACAAAAAGTGTTACATAAGCTTTTTTTTCCAGTTTGTCATTCAATTACCCACCCTTTTATCTTACGTTTGAACACCAACGTATCGTGTTTCTCGGGTACACATCTAAAAAATCAAACGAGCCCTTTCCTTCTCCAATTTCCTAGATTCTTCTTTTATCTGAATCAACATAGCTAACATAACTAAAAGGGTATAATAGTAAAAATAAAAAAAAGAATAAAAAATCAATAACTGAATACAATGGCCTTAAAATGACGTTTTAATTGTAACAAAATAATAAAGATGCTTCCATTTATCATACTTTTAATCTATAAATTCTGTGTTATTGATGATGATGAAGATGGTTTCTAGGATATATTGTAAGTGTTGGAAATTATCATTTCCTATAACAGTCATATAGTTAATGTAACTTAAAGTATAGGTTGAATAAAAAGCAAGAAAAAAGTAGGAAAGGCGTACAGTATCACAATATTTGTAAACGTAAAGAGCCAAAACATTCTCCTGACGTCAGCATTTAAATAATTGACAGAAATACGAACATTTTCAGAAGATAGCAAGGGTGAGGGAGTGGTTGGTCGTAAGAGCAATAATAGTTGGGTGGTTCCGTAATAGGATGTAACTTTCTCTTTCTTTCCAAGGATCATCGCCAACATCAAGAAAATAAATAAATAAAACTCGTGCCTTGAAGGAAATCAAAAATGAAGAAAATCTTTCTTCTAGACTGATTGAAAATATTTTATATTAAAGATCTATTAACATTGGCTGTGAAAGTACGAAAATTACAATTTTAAAACATCGCACCACTGATCTTTAATCCACGCACAACATGTGAGTGAATAAAAAGTTCCAGTGACAATTTTTAATTGCACGTACGGCAAAGACATAAGAATAATCAAGAATCTCTACTGGCAGCAAACGGCCTGCATACGGACAGGTAACAACCTCAGTAGATACACAAAGATAGAAAAAGGCGTAAGACAAGGATGTGTCTTTTCACCGGATTTGTTCAACCTATACAGCGAGAATATTTTGCGGACCCTAGATGACACGCCAGGATTTGTTATTGGAGGCCACAACCTGAACAACATAAGGTATGCGGACGACACAGTGCTGATTGCGGACACGGAAAGGAAACTACAAGACCTCATACAGAAAGTAGCAGTGGAGAGGGACAAGAAGGGACTACAAATAAACTTTAAGAAAACTGAATGCATGGTCATCAGCAAAAGATACAACCCAAAATGCCAAATACAGGTGGGGGATAACAGAATCAAACAAGTACAAGAATTTAAGTACCTAGGAAGTGTTCTAACAGGAGATGGAAAGTGCGACACGGAGATCCGAAGGCGAATTGGCATGGCAAAGGACGCGTTCCAGAAGATGAGCAAAATACTAACACACAGGAAAATCTCAATAGAAACGAAGAAAAGAGTGCTAGACTGCTACGTGATGTTAGTTCTTAAATACGGCAGTGAATGCTGGACAATATCATCGAAAATGAGGACAAAACTGGAAGCGGAAATGTGGTTCTACAGAAGGATGCTACGGATATCGTGGACTGAGCATACAAGCAACGACGAGGTGTTAGAAAGAATGGCAACAAAAAGGAAATTGATGCTGAGCATCAGGAAGAGACAACTGAAGTTCCTAGGACATGCAATGAGGAAGGAGAGCCTGGAGAACCTGATACTGACTGGACAGATAGAAGGAAGGAGAGACAGAGGAAGGCAGCGGATAACATATTTGCAGGGCCTGATCAGGTGGATGACGGAACGGGGGTTGCCAGGAGCAACAGGAGCAAACATACTAAGAGCCACAAGGGATAGGGAGACGTGGAGAGCCATGATCGCCTACGTCCTGAAGGGACAGGGCACATAGAAGAAGAAGAAGAAGAAGAAGAAGAAGAAGAAGAATGATATTAAAAGATTTGTGCAAACTCAACGTCAAAAGGATCTAACGGCTACTTTTAAGAATAACCATCACTGATTGGTCTATTAATCGAAGGCACGCAGAAAAGTCATAGAACATGTTTAGCCCGCGACAAATTTCAACTTTCATTTAATCCACTTCTCCAGTATTTAAATGAGAAACCCAGCGAGAGACTTTACTCCGGGCAGGACGCAGTCCATGCAAGTCGCCATGTAACAGACAAGCACAATCGCCCACTTCGTTCGCCATGCAATCCTCAAATGAGAAATCTTCTTTTTAACAACTCGCAGCAGAGGACTCTGTCACTCAATACTGAACGCTTATTAAGTTATGTGCGTCGTGGTGCAGTGGGTATCGGCACGGAACGAGAAATCGGGAAGCCGAGTTCGAATTCCAGTCGAATTCCTTGCGCGCACTTAATCTGTCTCTTCCCTCCAGTTATGGGTTAAATAATAGGACAGATTGGTCGGCAACCAGTCTACCGCAGAAAGCAATGACAACCTACTGCGGGATAATCTTCTGCCCAGACAGTCATGTCTCTTTCGAGACATGATCGCCCAAGCGTGTATCACGTATGGCACTTAACTGACTGAATATACTTAACGTAACAAGCGTTCACACACCACATATATTATTCGTTGAACTACTTACTTACTCTTTTAGTCTTAACATATATTGCTTTTTCAATTGGCACTCACTCGTCCATTTCAATTGACATTTACTACATAATATCAAAGGAACATTTATTTAGTTTAACAGATTAAATAACTTCTGCATCATTCGAATTGTTCCTAAAACAAAGCACACCACGTAGATGATTTATTGTGAAAGACATTCATTTAATTTTCGTAAACATACAATTATGCAACTTCTTTCCGTATGCTTATCTTCACTACAATTATTGTGTACATTAGATGTTATCGTTTTTTGCCTCACAGAATTTTGCTGTATTTCTTTTGTTTCGTCATTGTACACATTATAAATGCTTGTGGTTTAGATTCTGAACACACTAGTAACTTGTAAAAAGTGAATAGCAGTTATTTGATCACATAGGTAACCAGGCATTCACCACAAGACTGTATTTTTGTGAATTAGTCCTTTACATCAAAAGTATTGCAGTAGTTTTTTTTTTATTTGTAAATTCTGTATTGATTTTTACAATGATAGCTTAAAATTATTTACACAAGTAATCCCTTTTGACCCATACACACAAAACTTATGCCCTCTGCCGTAAAAATATTCTACCTGTTAATTCAGCTTTTATGATTTTACTTTTCAGTCTTATGTTTAAGTTTTAGTTTAAATTTAAATTAAAATATTACTGAAGGAACTACTATATCTTATTAGTAAAGTAAATGCTGAATACTTTGTTACTGATTGAATCGTGTGATAGACGGACACGGATCTTATCCTCTCCATTATAATAAAGACTCACATTATATATATCGGTCGAGTTTTCGATCCCGGCCAGAAGCAAGTGGATATGTCTAGCCACACTGATGAGCTATGATACATCGAAACAGGCTTGTATGTGGATGACTAATATATATATATATATATATATATATATGAGCAGTTAAGCAGGTCACTCTAAATATCTGGGTTGTATGCTGAAGAGTTATTTATTCATGTGTAGTGTCTCAAGAGTATGTTGACGTGGCGGAGCACATCTCCCTCTCTAATCTAAATCAGAACCGATGTACTTCACCGAACCGACACGTGGTTGCTGATTACATCGCGAAAACCCTGGTCATTGACTTCAACTCTCCATCCAGCGATGCGATGTTATGTCATCACTACACTGGCTTCATACATAGCTATGAAAACAACTCTAAACTATTTTCATAAATGGTCATTGACTCTAAAAGTAGGTTTTACTGGTAGGTGTCACCTACAAAAGGTAGCAAAGGAAAGCTAGAAGAAAGGATTAAACATAAACTACAAGAAAACTTATGCATGGTCATCACTAAAGATAGGAATCGAAAATACCAATTACAGGTCAGCAATACTAAAATCAAGCAAGTGCAGAAATTTAAATATCTGGAAAGTGTTCTAACAGGAAGAAAAGTGCGACACTTAGATCCGACACTCAGATCCTTGGCGGCCAAGGACGCATTCCAAAAGCTAAACAAAGTATTGAGAAACAGGAAAATTTCGATGAAAACAAAGGAAAAGACGACTGAACTGTTGTGTGATGCCTGTTCTTCAATATGGCAGCGAATGCTGGACAATCTCATCAAAGATGAAGGAAAGATTTGAAACAACCAAAACGCGGTTTTACAGAAGGATGCTCAGCATACCATGGACCAAACATGTGAGTAACGACGAAATTTTAGAGAGAATGGAAACAAAAAGGAAACTTATACTTAACACCAGGAAAAAATTAACCGATGTTTCTGGGACACGTAATGAGGAAGGAGGGCTTGGAGAATCTGATACTCGCATAGAGAGAGAGAGAGAGAGACAGAGGAAATCAATGCATGGCATACTTGATGGGCTTGAACAAATGGATGGCAGAGAATGGTTTGGAAGAAAGACCAAGAGAAAAGGTGTAAAGAGCTGCAAAGTATAGGGAATGTGGAGAGACATGATCGCTTACGTCCTGAAGGGATACGGAACATAAAAGAAGAAAACACAACAGCCTATGTTTAATTTTCAACATGATTATGTGGGTACATGTTACAAATAACAGGGTGGCTTAAGATAATTATATCAGACTAATCTACATAATCCACATTTAATATTCCGCACTTTCTCCGTCTTGAAAGTCTTGAAACAATATATTGTGATTCAATAAAGCGGAGATAAAGAATTCACAATAAAATTAGAAGCTGTGGAGACACAAAACTAATTAAACAGGAAATTAACATTTTAGAGTCAAAAATGCAAATGACAAATACACGTTGGTATACAGGTAGACTTCGGTTTCTTACCACATAAAAACAAATAAGAACTGAGCCAATCGGAGAACTTCCCGCCTAAAATATTTCATAACCGTAAGACCAAGCTTCTGTTTTCAACAAAGTTTATATAAGGAAAAACGGAATTTGCTTCGGGTATTTTTTCAGCCACCCTTACTGGAAGCCACGTCGATCATTTCTTTGATTCTGTTATGGTTTATAAAATGGCGAGTGTTCTAAAAATAGAAAAAGATAGACACACTGAATTCAAAATTAGGCGGCAAAATAAGGAACCGTTTCTTTTGATAGGAGTAGGAGTAAGAGTAGGAGTAAGAAGTAGGAGTTAAGGACAGTAGTTTTGTGTAGGAGATTTGAAAAGAGGAAGACGCTAGCCAGTTGACGACTAGAGTCCTGAAAGGATAGGCTCGTTTACTACTAGCATCTCACAGTGAAGAGAATTTAGTTAGTCTGCTCCTGTATCCACACAAAAGTTAAAGGTTGTAACTTGATGTAAAAACTTAAAGTTTTATACCAAAAATAAACATCATTAATTCAAGTTTGTGTTATCTTCTAATTATGCCAAAACGAAGCAATACAACAATCCATTTACAAGTACCTAACACGTGGGATTTTTTTTCAACTGATAGAAACATTCGTTACTCTCATATACACAACGACAGAAATATTATACACTATTTTTCTTTCGCGTAAACATTCAATACAAAAAAAGCAAACAAAATAATCAAGGCACAAAACTTAATCCGATATTTATTATTAACATTCGTGCAGACATTTTTGAACACGACGAAGTTTATTCACTCATCAAATACCAAACTTGTTATATATTGTTGTTATCTAAAATCGCCGTTATTGAATTTTATTTCAATTCTCTCTCTTCTTTTATATCTATTTGTCGTGGAATTATCATAGAGGTCGTAATCCCTCAACAAGGTCAATGGATTGTCTAATAAATCCGTTCCCTTTATATTTTTAGGTCTTCAATTTAATATCTATGGTTCATTTATTGATTACTGCTGATATTAAAATCGCTTTTTGCGCAATATCGTTAAAATTTTTATGCGTTTAATATAACTGTAATAGCAACAGAACGACAAAGACAGCGAGGAAAAGACGGCAAGAAAAAGACTATTTCAAGACCATGTTGAAGCATGACGATCACTTAGTAGACAAATGTCTCACATGATTGAATTGAACAAATAAGACTGCTGTTGAGACTCGTATAATTCTGTGTGCGTGCATAATCGTGATGTATCTTTGTGTACAGCAATATTCGTGATGTAACTCTCCTTATCAAAAGTGATGCGCTGGAATTTTGCCCGGCCTGTCATATACTTACTACTTATATAGTGTCAGGCTAATCTGCATGGGATAATACACCCTCCCGAAACCGGAGCGGTAGTACACCCTTGTTCTTCCTGTCGCTCCTTCTAATTACTTTTGTCATATACTAAACTTCTGCTCGCTCTTATCGCCTCTTCAATGGTCTTTCTTTATCCTCCTCATACTCGTCTGTCTTTTTACCTTCACTTAATCCCATATTCTGCACAATTTCACTTCTCCAACTATCTTTCTCTCTCTGCTTCCGCACTTCCATTCTCTGTTCTGCCTCATCATTGCAACACCCTTCCTCTTCACGTTCTTGATCTTCCATCTTCATATCCTCCAACACACTTCTACTTCTAAACTGGTCAGCATGCACCAAAATACACTACACTTTCTTTTCAATCATGGCTGTGTTTTTCTTCTCTACAACAGAAAATTCGCTTCTTCTAGACTTGCCAGTTGTTTTTCTTATACCACATCTTCTCCCTTGTAGACGTTATAGGGGCTCTGATCTGCTTTCCCATTAGCGCCGACGGGCTCAAATTCCTCCCTGCATGTGGGATAGACATGCGGAGAGGAATGCAAAGGAGAATTTTTTTATATGAACACGTCAATACTCTCATTAGTAGATCTTAATCAGACACACAAACTTTCATCCAAAAACTCAGGTTTAATGTCTGTAACTACCGTTTGAAGCACCCCAGTTCTCGAAAACACGGTTATTAAAACCTGTTTTGCTGTAGCCGCTCTTCTATCCTTTACTTTGATCACGTATGATAAACCTGAGTACGAGTTCACTAACATTGAAAATGACCCCATATTCTTGTTATGCGTATGTTCCATGTGCACTCTAACTCAGGGTTGTACTTCCTTCGGCCACGAATGAATTTATTTCTGCTTGAAACTTCTTATTGCACTTTGGACACCTCCTAATATAATCCTCAACAACCTTTCAAATATTCCGACCACCACGCTTGCAATTTTAACCTTCTTCGTGTTGATGTTACGCAGAAATGCGCATCCTTATGCACTCCTCTCAATACGTCTTCACTCAACACCCGTGGAGCTACTACTCCATTAATACTATACCATTGTCTATGGTCAACATGTTTCTTTCCTCCTTGATGGTCGTTCTACCATTGAGCAATTGCTCCATCTATTCTTATTCTTTCTATCACTCGGCTTAAGACCGGATCCTGCTCATTTTCACTTTCAAGTTTCTTTATAAGAAGTACGTCTGTCTCCACAGAGTGTATTTTTCTGTCCTCGCCAGATTCGTGCTTCCCTTCTGCTCCATTCACAAATTTTAATCTTGACAAGGTGTCTACATGAGGTATATTATTTCCTTTCACGTATATTATGTCAAAATCAAATGCTATGATTTTTATCGCTCAACGTAGTATCCTTGAAGACGTAACTTTTGGTAACCATCTTCTTTAGTTTAAAATAAATTCCAACGGCTTCTTGTTTGACTTCAACAAATTTTGCTTTACCTAAAAAAATTCCGCACCCTCTCCATGCGTCACACAATCGCTAACGACACTTTCTCAATATTTGAATCGTTAATCTCTGCTGGCGTTAACCTCCTTGACAAATAATTGGATGTTCCTCTTGCAATAAAATGGTAGCGATCACGTTCTCATTTGCATCAGTGGTTACGGCTGTTTCTTTTTAGGATCGAACACTTTTATTATCGGTTTTGTCCTCATGATTGTGTTTAGTGCTTCAAAGGCACGATTTGACCTTTGCTTTCACTCAAACTTACTGTTCTTCTTGCGTAACTCTGCAAACGGCTCAATTATTTCAGTGTACTTTGGAATATATTAGGTTGTCCCAAAAGTTCGTAAACACTTGCAAAAAATTGAAATTTTACTCGCAAAAACAACAAAAATTATTGCTCAAAATAAAGACCATCATTTTCCAAGACTTTCTTCCATCGATCTGCAAGCTTTCGGATCTGGTCAAAGTACCATTCAGCTGGCTTCGAATCAAAGAATTCTTGATACGCTTCCTCGACTTCATCAAACGAGTTGAATTGGCGGCCCTTCAGAAAGTGTTGCATTGAGCGGAAAAGACCGTAATCTAATGGAGCACAGTCAGGACTGTAGGCTGGATGTGGATGTCGTCCTTATTCCGAAAAATTCACCTTATTTATTGAATGATCCTCATATTTAGGGTGATAATTCTCTTTCAACTGAGATCTCGCTGTCAATAATTCTATTCCACTTTCTCGTGTCTTCATAGAATTTATCAGCATTGCTATATCCACCTATAATATGTCGATTCCTAACAATCCATGATCCTTGTGGTATGCTACACCATAGTTGGAATTACTTCGAATTACGTACCAGTTTCAAAGGTGCCCTGAAAGAAACCCACTGTCTTTATGGTTAATCCATCAAACTGCTTTAATTTCACATAGCTTTTTTTTTTAGTTTTGGTCGTCCCAATTTAATCCAAAAATTCTTTGGTATTAACGTTATTTCGCTACTAGAATCCACCTGCACACTAAATACATGATAATTTATTCTTATACTATCTCGACCATTCTTTTGCACATTTACTGCAAATATTCTGGCATCTTCGTTTTCTTCTTTAGAGGACGTTTTTACTTTTCGCATTTTCTCTACTTGCTTCGCGTAATTACATACACTCTAAACATGCTCCCTTTTCCCGCAATTCGAGCAAAGTTTCCCTAACGCCGGACATTAGTATTTTTTCCTTTCATGCATTCTTTCACAATATTTGCATTTAATTCTGAATTCAGTCGTATTTACCTTGTACATTCCGAGCTCTTCTTTTGATTTATTGAATTCTCTGATTAACTCCAACTGCTATAAAAATTCTATACTTATTTCCAAATACATACGGCTGCTTTGCATGCACTTCCAACATTTTTCGCTTATAACTTGGGTCTTGTAATTCCCTCAATCAACCTTAGAAAAATTAATGCGTCTTGCACTGACATTTTTGCGTTCCTAATTTTTCGAACTCGCAATATTCAGCTCGCTCCATAAGTCTATGCAAATATTGCATCACAGATTTCTCTGGCCACTATCTGGCTTCCAGAAACTTGCTCCTTTCGACAATAACCAATTTTTTTCGATCTAATATTCTTTTTAACGACTATGACAATTTTCCTCAAAAATCGTTTGTTTCAACTCCTTTTGGTTAGCCATGGTAGAACCTTTCAATACAGTCTCGCATTCTGATTCTCTCCTCCTTCTATTCTTGAGTCCTTCAAGTTTTAACTCTTGGCAATGCCACGAAAGCTCGCATCCACACTTCAAAATGCTCTGGATCGTCCAACGAACCTAAGGATCCTATCGGTGACGCCATTTTTGAGTCACAAATGATTCTATGTGTGTCCATAGTTGTGACATATCGTTGCGTGTAGCAATATTCGTGACGTAGCTCTCCTTGTCAATTGTGAAGCACTGGATTGCTACCCGGCCTGTCATCTACTTACTACTTTTATAGCGCCGAGCTAATTTGCATGGAATACTACAACTGTAGTCTAAGAAATGCAGGAGTAAAGGAATTGATTAATTAAACGGTTCATTTTGCTCGGGAAATAATTTTGTGTAAATGCAGATAAATATTTTAATTGTATAGATTTTAAAACAACCAATGGAAGTAATCACTCATAAATTTACTCCCTTCCAACTATCGATGGGACAGAAAATCTATTAATAAATCTCCAAGAAATATAAAAATCACGACACATTGATAACTATTATATCGTTTATTATTATTGTTTATTTTGTTTTCGCTAGATGCTTGCTGACTGTTGCGAGGGACTTCTTCATAGCCTGGCAGACACCATCACTGCCGTAGCCTGAAAAGTATAAGCTTGAATCTTCCATTCGTTCAGTTCCACTTTTAGTATTTATGCACGTTTCCGAATGCCATTATTAATTCCAAATTCCAATTATTATGGGTACTACTTTAATTTTTATATTCCATAGCATACTGGGTGAGGTTCTGTAATTTCTTTGTCTTCCTGCTCTAACTTTCTTAACCTAGCCGTTTTTGTAATATGGTAGTTTTGTTTCTAATAATTTAGTCTCTTCGATTTGGGTGGGATGGTCCAACTAAATCTCGTTCTTTAGAAACAAAGAAGAGAACACTGGATTGCTATGTGATGGCTGTTCTTCAATACGTTAATGAATACTGAACAATCTCTTCAAAGATGAAGAAAAGACTTGAAACAACCGAAGTGTGGTTCTCCAAAAGGATGCTGAGGATATCATAAACAGAACATGTGAGCAGCGATGAGGTTTTGGAGAGGATGGAAAAGAAAAGGGAAACTAAAACTTAACATCAGGAAAAGACAGCTAAAGTTTCTGGGACATGTAATAAGGAATGGGGACTTGGAGAATCTGATACTCACAGGTCAGACAGAGAAAAATAGAGACAAGGGAAAGCAACGCGTAACATATTTGAGGATTGAGGATTGTGGATGGCAGACCAGGAATTGGGTTGGATAACGGGAGAAAGCGTGCTAAGAGCCACTAGGGAAAGGGAGATGTGGAAGGCCATGATCGCTTACGTCCTGAAAAGAGACGGCACACAGAAGAATAAGAAGAAGAAGAAGAAGAAGAAGAAGAAGAAGAGTATTTTTCTATATATTTTCCCAAACCTCTTTTAACGCGTGGTGATAATATTTAGTTGCCTTAACAAAGCTCTTTGGACAGTTCTCGGTATACTTATATTCCTACACTGTCACAACATTTTTTTTATATTCCATTTAAGCTAACTTCCTACATTCACTCCGCTAACATTCCTAATTACATTAATCTTTCCTGGTATTTTATTTTGTGTAAATTATTTATAAATAGTACTGGTTGCAATATTCTGTATTTGCAGTATGAGGTCAACAAAAAGAGTGATACAGCTGCATAAACAAATTCCATATTAACAGAAATCTGCATTAAGTTGTAACCAGAGACGAAGAACTTCTCTTCTATTCCTTGGGTAAGTTTTTTCTAGCTTCTTTTATTTATCTGATGTATAAGATTTATAGAATATGATTTGTAGTGCATTGGATATCAGTTCGAAACGAAAAATCGGAAAGCCGAGTTCGAATTCCAGTTGAATTGGTTGCATTCACTTACTCGCAAATATCCTTGGGAAAATAATTAATCCGTCTCTTCACTCTAGCTATGAGTTAAACAGCAGGATAGTGTGGGTTTTACAGCCTTGGTTGGCAACCAGTCTACCGCAAAACGTAATGGTAACCAACTGTAAGAAAAAATCTGTAATGCAAATTTTGTGGTAAAGAATTATTCAATAACTATACTTAAACATTATACATTAAACTTTTGAGACATGGTCACCTAAACGTGTATCACATATGACATTTAACTGACTTAATTATTTATCTGTCTGTCATGTAACAAGACGGAAAGACTTTTTAACCATTATATGTACTACTGATTCGTATCTTTCTAATTTATTTCAATGTTTTCTTTCAGATTCATTTCACACCAGTCAAGGTAAGTAAAACACTAAGACTTAAAAGTTACTGAAATTTAGAAGCACAAATAATTACCACTGTCTATCGTTGATAATAATAAAAACTCACCAGAAAGTGGCATAATGACAGGGTTGACAAAACGTAGGTACATGCAGGGGCACCTATCCATTCACGATATGGTACTGAAAATACCCTAATATCACGCTACTGTTGACCAAAACAGCCTCTCTAAGTGCCAGAAAAGAGTTCAGGATATTTACTAAAAGACTGGGTGAAGCAACCACTAAAAAGTCAACCCAATGCCCTCAGAATGAAAAGTTGCAGCCGCTGAAAAGTCAGATCATGAAAATATAAAGACAGTTAAATTTAAGGCCATGGAAGAAAAGAATCAGTAAACCTTATTCTATATTTGGAACACGAGATAAACCTCTACTCCTGTTAAATGAAAATAGATGGGGTACTCACCGTAAATCTAAGAAGTGTGCATAGCAGGTATTAAAGAAGACCAAACAGAACAAATGTTTCTTTTTTCTCAAATATCTATGCATGCGTGTATAAATCTTTGCGTAATATACAGGGTGTCCATAAAGTTCGTGTACATTTTAAAAAATTTATAACTTTATTTGTATTTGCGATAGAAATAATTTTTGAAAAATCTCTTTCAAATGCTAGGCACAGTGTTTCGTTCAATACTGACGCAGAATTGAGAGCTTGGTTTGATCAATTTTTCGAGTCGAAACCGGGGGATTTCTACCAACGAGGTATTGAAACTTTTGTTGAACGTTGGAAAGAAATCGTTAATAACAAGGGCAAATACGTTATTGATTAATTAGTTATTATCTTTATTAACCTTTTAAAAAAATTGAATTAAGAAAAACGGCGGAAACTTAGTTGACAACCCAGTATATAATTCTACCGGCCTGAATATTTGTGGGAGATTTTGTTAGGAAAATAAGTGTCATTCAAACCAACATTAAATCTGATGCGTCTTAACCGTTCGACTACAAATTATTTCATAATTCGAATTAAGCCTTATAAGCACAAATTTTTCGATTTCTCGTAAATACCAATCTCTGTTCTGTAAACGTATCGTAATGTAAAAAAATGTAAACAGACAATGTTATGGAAAGATCAGGAGATTAACAAAATGGAATAACAACCGACATATTTAATTTATTTATTTGAACATTATTTTTCAATACTCTTTCTTTAAAATAATCATATTTGAATAGATATTCTGTTTTTAATTAAACAGTATATATATATATTTGCCGTACGAATTGAATCCGAGAGACGTTGAACGGCGTCTTGTCATATATATATATATATATATATATATATATATATATATATATATATATACTCTAGAAAATTTTTTTAGATATTCTACAATTTCATCGGTAATACGTATTTCGCAGGCAAACCTTGCTGCTCGTCAGACCCAAATGATACAACAGTTAATATTCAAAATAATTCGGAAAATAATTACACACAGACGCTCACGTCAAAAACATTTCCCCGCTCATTCAAAAACACCAAAGAAAGAAAGAAAAAGAAAAATATAGAAAATTGATAAACGGAAAGAAGAAAAAGAAAAGAAAAGGAAAGGAGAACGAATAGTATAAGGAGAAAGGAAGTTAAAGTTAACGTCTTAGATCGACACCAGTGACTATGACAATTCATTTGCTTTCTTAAAAAAAATAATGACATGGAAATTTAACATTGAAATTTAGTTTTAAATATAATGGGATATATTTACGGTAAAAAATAAATTGTAAATCATACTTTTTAATACAAATTAAAATATAACCACTAGTACTATTATAGTATAAATACAGTTAAAATAATTAAAACAATAAATAAAAATTATATAAGAAAATGATAAATAAAATATTAAACTACAATCTTAAAAATATCTTAAGTAATAATAATAAATAATAATAATAATAATAAATATATATATATATATATAAAATTAATATAATATTAATAATAATGATAATAATATTCTTAAAAAAGAAAAAAGATCTTAAATAATAGCAATAAAATAATATTAATAAAATAATAATAATAATACTAATAATAAATATATATAAATAAAAAACTTTTAACACTAATAATAATAATAATAATAATAATAATAATAATAATAATAACTTTCCAACTACCTGCAGATATCACTATATAAACTCTTTTTTTTTTTTTTTTTTTTGCTAGGGTTCTCTTCTGGTAAAATAGTGGCTTCATAAACAGAATTCTTATTGAGACTTACCATGCTAAACAACATACAGAGATTGGTTTAGACGTTTCAAAAATAATGATTTTGCTATTGAAGATAAATGACGCTCTGGCACACCGAAAATGATTGAAGATGAAGAATTGGAGGCATTAATTTATAAAGACTCATGTCAGGCGCAAGCGGAACTTGCAGAATCATTAGAAGTTGACCACAAAACAGTTTTCAAATGTTTGAAAGCATTAGGAATGATTCTAAAGCAAGGAGATTGGGTGCCGTACGAGTTGAGTCCGAGAGACGTTTAACGGCGTCTTGTCACATGTGAACAGCTGTTTCAATGGCAGAAAAGGAAATGTTTTTTGCATCGTATCGTGACACTACGATAACCCTAAGCGCAGAAATTGTGGGGTCAGCCCGGCTATGCATCAACGTCGGCGGTAAAGCCAAATATCCATGGTTTAAATTTTCTGCTATGCATTTGTTGGGATCAACTGGGTGTAGTTTATTAAGAGTTGCTCAAACCGACCGAAACCATCACGGGACTCCGCTATCGATTGCAATTGATGCGTTTGAGCAGAGCATTGAAGAAAAACGGCCGCTATGCAAGCGGAAACACGACAAAGGGATTTTGGAACATAACAACGCTAGGTCACATGTTTTGCAACATGTGAAGACCTACTTGAAAATACTTAAATGGGAAGTCTTACCCTAGCCACCGTATTCACCAGACACTGCCCCGTCCGATTATTACTTGTTCCAATCGGCAGCACATGGTCTGGCTGAACAGCACTTTTATTCTTATGAAGATGCCAAAAAATGGGTCGAGTCGTGGTTAGCCTCAAAAGACGTGTCATTTTTCCGGCGTGGAATTCAAATGCTTTCAGAAAATAGGAAAAGTAGTGGCTAGCGATAGACAGTACTTACACTGACATGTTTCTTACTAATTTTTGTAAATAAAAAAATACTTTTCATGAATAATCAGCGAGAACTTATTCAATGTCCTTATATATATATATTCTGCTACGGTTTCACTTCAGAGACTTGTATATATATATTTCTTACTAATCATATTCTTGGATTACTAACCTGCGTTCAAGTTTACGTTTAATATACTTATTTTTTCTATCTCAAATATCTGGTTTGTTGTTCATTATTTTGTGCGGTTCCCATTCCCGGAATCCACAACAAAGTATAAATTTCCTTTTCTTTTGCATCCTCTCCAAAACCTTGTCGTTGCTCACATGTTCGGTTCATCGTATCCTCAGCATCCACATTTCTATTCCTTCTAGTGCCTCCTTCCTCTTTATGAAATTGTCCAGCATTCTCTACCATACAGGAGGACAGATATTACATAACAGTCTGGTACTCTTTTCTTTGTTGTCAACGAAACCTTCCTGTTTCTCATTACACCGTTTCGCTTTTGAAATGCAAAACAAGCACAGAGAGAGAAAAATAAATAATAAGCCAATTACAAAAGCTGGCATTTTTTCACCCAGTAAAAAGAAGAGTTGAGCGGGGAGCAGGTCAACCATGCAGAACGTTAATTCACACAGCACTGGGCGTGAATATTAGTCAGGAAAATAAACCTACAAATCACTGCTTATATGATCCCCGTGAAATCATCCCTTAAATTTGAAACTGACAGTTTGATCGAAAAATATTTTGAATATTTTGGCGTGTCGTAAATAGTGACTTAATCTTTTTTTTTTCCCCCATTCATTTTTCATGATTATTAAAGTTATTTTTTTTCGTTTTCAAAGCCGTTCTTTATTTTCAGCTTTTTATTGCCCTTGGACACCAGATCTCTTTCTGATACGAAACAATGTCTTCTCTTATTTCATTCGATTCTCTGAATAGTTATCTTGCTGACATCATAAAGCCATTCATCTTAAAACAAACGAGACGCAAAGTAAACGAATGCAAAACAAAGCACAAGAAAAGTAACAAATACTAAGATGAAAGAAAATAATAGTCAAAAATTAATAATAACTGACAATACTTCATTTAAGAAAACTGAATTTTATTACAACAAAAAATGCCTCCTTTTTTTCCTTGCTTTCAAGAGTTATTTTATATCTTTAGATGGAAAAAGCTTACGACGAAATCACGTTGAAACACCGATTCTGAGCCTTTATCAATTATATCACCTAAATCAACGTTGAATCTGGTTCGTATCTAGATGCGTTGCCTGGTCTATACCTAGATGGCTAGCCTGGTCTGTACGATGGTGTTGACTGGTCTGTATCTAGATGTGGCTTGCCTTGTTTGTACCTAGATGCATTGCCTGGTCAGTACTTAGATGCGTGATCGTTTGGGAATACCGGATGCTGTACACTTGGATGTGCAAGTGGTGTAATAGGTAATGGCTCGAAATTGTTAATCGGACAGCCAATTTTCAGTTCCAGTTGGATTCGTTATATTCACTTACGTGTAAATACTTTAGGGAAAGACATGAATCCAACGTTTATCCCCCAGCTATGGGTTAATTAGTAAGGCTTGTATCAGTAAAACTCTTATTATTTCAAATGAAAATTAGAAATTAGAATTTGGAGACCCTAGTTCCAATTCTAGTCGGCTTTCACTTATGCAGAAGTAATCTTGCGTAAGGTATGAACTCACTACTTCTCCCTTCAGCTATGTAAGACTTGTATCAGCAAAAATCGTTATTATCTAGCACAAATTTTACAAACTTATGAGACATCAACTGCAAGAAGACAGAACACACATTGCAAATCGGAGATCCTAAACTCAAACAAATACAAAACTGAAATTAACAGAGAACCGAAAGTGCGAAACGGAAATCTGAAGGCGCATTGGGATAGTAAAATACGCCTTCCAAAACATAAGCAGAGTATATATATATATATATATATATATATATATATATATATATATATATATATATATATATATAGATAGATAGATAGATAGTCATAGGATTAATGTGGAGAAGTTTGTCACTTAACTGAGCAGAATCATGCCAACTTCGAAATTTCGTGAAGGCATAAGATGTCCTCAATCCTAATGGCTTATTTTTCAATTTGCTGTTGTGTCTCGGTTCTGATTCTTATTTATATGAAGTTTGGTGTAATTTGGTATTTTTCTATGTGATTGGTTCTACAGATGGTTAATTGCTTTTGATTGCTTTTGTAGTGTTGACTTCTTTTTCATGTTGTATAATTTGCAAATGGCTGATTTCTTTTTATTGTTTTTTTTGTATTAACTTCATTTTAGCGCTCGTGAATGGGTGTACGCTTAATTGCTTAATAATGAGTTGGTTTCTTCTTATCGTTTTGGTTGAGCTCTTTTCTTCTAAGTCGGTATGACTTTGCTCAGTTAAGTGACAAACTTCTGCATATTAATCTTATTAACGCTCTACCTTTATCTCGATATCGAGCACTTTGTGACAAAAACCTGCTTGCTAAAATATCTTTTTATCAGTAAACCACAAAACAAATAACAATCTACGTATTCAGCATCATCACAACTCAACTCTGTCTCTCTGTCTCTGTCTCTGTCTCTGTCTCTGTCTCTCTCTCTATATATATATATATGCGTGTGTGTCCTCCTTTCCTCTTCGTCAGTCTGACTGTCAATCCGCAACGTCGACACACACACACTTCACCGAGAAAAAATCCCCTTCTGACAGCAGCAGCGCTGGCACCCGCTTTTTATGCCATTCCAAGACGGCCAAAATTTGCATGTGTGTAAATATCGTCTCGTTTTGGACGATATAGGCATGCATAAATTGTGTCTTCAATGGCGGCCATCTTTCTTTTTTATTATTATCTTACTGGCAAGACATATTCGATTTGATTTACGAGGTAAGTCATGTCTTTCGTTACAACTACTGACGCTGTATTCTCCGTGAAACCTTGGTATCGTTCGGTATCTGTAGGACTCTTCTTCAGATCTGAATTCTTGCTTTTATGGCAGGAGTATATGTATTATCATTGAAAAAGGGGAGACCCCACAACATACTTAACATCAGGAAGAGACAGCTGAAGATTCTGGGACACGTAATGAGGAAGATAGGCTTAGTGAATCTAATACTAACAGGATGGATATAGGAAAAAAGAGACAGGAAAAAGCATACTTGACGGGATTGAGCAAGTGGATCATGGATCAGGGTTTGGTAGAGATAACAAAAGAAAAAGTGTTACGAGCGAAAAGGGATAGGGATAAGTAGAGGGCCATGATCGCCCATGTCCTGAAAGGACACGGCATATAAAAGAAGAACACTGAATAATATTCAGAATCTAGGAATATATCATACAGGAACAAGACGAGATATCCCTAGACATGAAAAGTGCAACGATAACAGGCTACTGTCGTAGATTAAATAAAAAGGTTTAGTTTTATATTAACTTAAAGTTAACCGGATCGACAGACATCTGAAGAAGGCCTTAAGGCAAAACAGACGAAATCTGATAAAAAAAGATAAAAAGATAAAATAATATAAAAAATGGTAACAAAATGACTGCAGGTTACAATGTTAAAAACTCAGTGTAGCAGTAATTCTTTTGTTACAGTTCACCCAATGAAGAGCCAGTCAAGCAGGAGGGTTACTGAATGAGGTTTGTAATATGAACGTAAGAAGAAGTAGGAAGTGAAAATCACAAGGATATAGCGTGTAGATAACTATTTAACCGAAACCTGTAGTGTTCTGGGAAGCTACTAGGCAAAAGTCTGTTGCGCAAATTAGTTGTTCTCTGTAAGAAGCTTCCGGAGTGGAAATAACTTCTTATCGAAGGAATACTTAGAGTTTGGGGATGATTAATATCTGTAGACATAGCAAGGCGGCTATTCGCAGTAAAAGACTGAACTGGTGGCACTAAAGAATTATTTTCTAAATTACTACTTCATGGGGAGAGACGCCCTGAAGTATTCTTTAAAAAAAGGGTTAAAAAAAACGGTGATGTGGGCGCCTCGGTGCCAAGTAATGTTTAACTAGCTAATACGATTGAGCATTAATTACTAAGTAGTGAGTTCGATTCCCGCTGGATGTCTTAGACGTGTGGTCTTACACTAAAATAAGTTACGCTTACGAAAGGACAGGTTCAGGGTTGTATCGCGCTAAAACAACGGTTCTCGTACGATCAACGAGGATAAGCCTGGTCAGTACGTAAATGGAGGACCGCTTGTAAATACTAGGTGCTCTAACCTTGGATAGGCAGTTAGTGTAATGAGTAAAAGCTCAAAATTAGACAATCGCTGTCCGGGGTTCCAATTCCAGTCGGGTTCATTATGAATCTACCTCTTCTAAACCCAGCTATGAATTAATTAGTAGAACTTGCATGAGTAAAACTTATTTTTATCACCAAAAACATCACACAATCTAAACATATTTTCTGGCTTTAAATAACCTGCAAGTAGTCATAAAACGTAAAGACGTGATATTTTTAAAAATGTCATGACGAGAGCCGATGTTCTGATTACGAAACAATTTTCACTTTTGTAACTTTAGTTTAAAACATCAACCAGTTAATTAACAAGAGGTTGATGCTACTCGTTCCTGCAGATTCTAAAATCATCCAAGACTCTTACAAATACAGAGTCTACAGAAGGATACTGAGGATACGATAGACCGAACATTAATTCACATGCAGATACAGAGTCAATCAATAGTAAAAGACAATGTGGGAATAAATAACCTGTTGATATAAAAAAATTTAATCTCCGAAATGGTCTCCAAACTTCCAATAATTTTCCTTTAAGTTGTTTGGACTAGAAAAAGAAACGCGACTCATTTTTCTGTGGTTGATAACTTTTGCACTTACTTGGCACATTTTTGTGTCGGGTAGGGAGCCAAATCATCTCTCAGTTGCGTCTCTGTCCTTCGAATACAGAGTGCGGCTCAGTTTGTGGCTCCGTCCGCAAGGACAGATGGGCATCTGAGAAAAATTACACTGAAAGATGCTCGGTCTCGCGGAACAGTGTCTCGCAGCCGCGCCACTCCATTGCAGCAGAGGGGTAGACCAGGTGACGAGCACCTAGTCCACCCAGGTCAATTTTTGTCAGTTTTTGTTAATTTTTGTTCCTCTGTCCGTCCGTATGTGGTCGGGTCCCTACCTAAAAAAAGACTTTGTGTCACAATTCACTCTAGTGGGGGAGCAGGGTAAATATCCTTTTGCACTATTTGAGCGTAAGCTTGATAGAAAAAGAAGCTTTGAACAAAAGGACGTGATTTATTTATTTTAAGTACATGACAAATTCTTATGTCAAATCGTCAGCCGGCCACCCTCTACAATGAATTTACAACACCTCACTCCACGCACCGGGCATTTGAAATGCAGAGGAAAAAATATAGCATTCATTCTCAGCTAAAAGGTTTCAACACTTTCTCACAACTATGCCTTACTGGTCGCTTTTTACGTATCTCACGTGTACTTAAGTCTCGTGATTAGTTTACAGACTTAAGGTGAAGATTTACAAACCCAGAAATATAAAGAAGAAATTGATTACAATATTGATATAAAGAAAATGCTGATATTTTATCATTTTCTGTTTCTCTGTTGTACTATGAATATCCTTTAAATAAAATGATAAACTATTGATAAATCGGAAATAATGTAGTTTGCTGTAATTGTGAAAGAATCACAGACAATGCACAAAAGAATTATGATGTTTTCGCGCGACTTGTTTTAATTTGTATGAATCTTGGATGATTTTAGAATCTACAGGAACGAGCAGCGTCAACCTCTTGTTAACAAACTGGTTGATGTTTCAAACTA
Organism: Ascarosepion bandense; assembly: GCA_037127315.1. Taxonomy (NCBI): domain Eukaryota; kingdom Metazoa; phylum Mollusca; class Cephalopoda; order Sepiida; family Sepiidae; genus Ascarosepion; species Ascarosepion bandense. The sequence goes on from JBBBDQ010000326.1 coordinate 853,462, forward strand.
AAGTTACAAAAGTGAAAATTGCTTTGCTCGTCATGACATTTTTTCAAATATCGCGTCTTCACGCGTCATTTCCTTTTTGTCGTACCTTGATAAATGTTGCTCAGACGTAGGACAATTTATATCTAAGTCAGTTTTTTTTAACTTCAGATTCAGTCATTTAAAATAAATCCTTTGAAATGTGCTGGTTTCAATCCCAAAGAAATGACTGCAAAAATATCATCCTTTCCAAATTTATAGATAAATTATACAGATGCATGCTGGGATTTCTTTCTACTCAATAAGATAGACCACTTCTCAGATTTATCTGTCGTATTCTTGTTCTTTCTTGTTTTCATGCTAGAACGCTGCGATCACTTGTCAGTGTCCGTGTTGCTGTGTTAACAGCATTCTTAAATTTTGAACTTTTTAATTTGTTGCATTCACATTCGCGTAAATACTGTTGGGAAAGGTATGAATCTATCATTTCTCTCTCCAGCTATGGGTTAAATAGCAGAACAGATTAGGTTCTATAACCTTGGTTGGCAACCTGTCTACTGCAAAAATTAATCGCAACCTACTGTGGGAAAATCTTTTGTCCAGTCAGTCATGTCTCTTTTAAGATATGATCGCCCAAGCGTGTATCATGTGTGACAATTAACTGACCGACTGACTGTTACTTTGACTACTTTTCTTGATAATAATGATAATACTGATAATAATAATAATAACAATAGTAATAGTAACAAAAATAATAATGCTAATACTAATAATTGTTGTACTATATTTTAGTTCGTCTCGAAAAACCCACCGAGAACCCACCCAAACAAAACCCACCCAAACAATATATATATATATATATATATATATATATATATATATATATATATATATATATTGTTTGCTTAATATTATTTTACTCTTTTTCTTCTTTTGTTATTGTTTATTGTAAAATTTACCAATTTTGTTGGGCATTTCTGCCAATTACATTTAATTGTGGCTAATTATTCTACAAAACGAAAAGAAATCAATTACTGGAATATTATAATGTTGTTTTGCTTTCTATGTGTGTTATGTTCCTTCAGAACTTGGTCGATCATGGCTCTTTACAACTTCCTATCTTTTGATGCCCAAAGTAACGTTTGAACATTTTCCCTCACTTTTCGAAATTGTCCTATTTTTTTTTTATTCTGATTGTAAGTATTGTTTCCTATTTTCTATTTTGCTGAAAATGTCTTTCTTTTTTTAATTTTTTTATTTTGCTAAAAACTTCCTTTTTTGTGAATATGGTCTTCTCTGTCCGTTCAAGTCTCTGTGCATTGGTATGATGGTGACGGTAATGATAATAGTAACCGTTTCTTTATAAAGAAACATTCGGTATTTGACCGACTGAACAGCCAAGTGCGTTGGTCGGTTGAAATCTTTCTCTTGAAACAGTTTTTCAAGAAAATAGTTATCTCATCTCCACTAACTACTATCGCTCTTTCCACTATTGATGGAGACTTCCTTCATAAACTTTTGTTTGAAATGAAGTGGAACATTAACATTTTGATTGTGTTATTATTTTCTCTTCGATTTTCATATGCTATCTGACTTAGTAGTTGCTGTTGTTAAAAGTCCACAAGTGACGCGGTTTCTATTATTTGATACTATTATTATTTTTACACTTATTATTTAGTACTATTATTTGGTAATCTATTCTTTGTGATTATGTAACGTCATTCCATGAAGTTCAAAGAAGCACGGTTCTCGCTAATACTACAGGTTTCATTCAACTGAAGCCATTTGTAATCAATGATCTGAGAAAGCGATTGTAGCTGACATTTTAGATATTTCGGAACGATTTTAGTCCCATGCATGACATCCATATGAAAGTCTCAATCTGATGATTAATTCGAATTTTTAATACAATGTTTCAGCTTTGTAGAAACTTGCGGTGTTGTGCAAAACTACAACTAGCGCAGCCTGTTCTATGTTCAATTTCTTAATTTACTATACTAAATTTGTTATAACTGATGAATGCATAGAGTTATTTGAAATATTTAGTATTTCTTACTCCACATTTTTATCATTGCTCTTTGAAAAATTCCCGTTGCCATCTTTTTTGTTTTGAATTCAAAGCTGTTCTTTGAGTCTGGTTGCCCTGCTATCTAGCCTATAGCTGCAGAAAGACGTGATTGATTTCTTCTTCTCCCAAGGGTAACAACGCGAAGTGTGTATAATCTCAGCTGGAATTTGAATTAATTTATAAATGATACTCAGTTTCCGACTCAAATTAGAAACTTTATTAATGGCCTCAATTTAGATAACCTAAGACCAGATGAAATCACAAAAAAAGATTTTTAAAATTAATTGACATATTAAACAGGAAAAAATCATCATATGTCACAGATCATAAATTTCCTTGAGATTAACTATTTTAGACGAAGGTTTTTTTCACCTAATAATGAAGAACAGCTGTGGAAGATTAGTTGGACAGTGGCAGCCATCTTGCTTTGTTCAAATTTAAGCGAGATTTTTTAAAATTAATCTGTATGACCCCAAGCAAGTCAGTAAAGCCACTAAGATACTAGGGGTTACTTAGGTGTGGAAGAATTAGGAATAAACATTTATAACGAGCGAGAAGAGGAAAAAGTAATTAGGATGACATTAGCTAGCGCTTAGCATTGCATTTAAATTTTTTGCAGGTAAAAGTTGACTGAAAAGTATGGAGCCAGAAAGGAGTTCCACAAGCGAGAATTACGAGAAACGAATCAGCATAGAATTTACGGTTACATGTATTTTTATTCCGTTCATTTTTCCTCTTCTATTTCGCAGTTTTCTTCTCTTTTTTCCTTCGTTTTTAGCAGAATTAAACTACATCAACGCCTCTAACCTTAGCTTCAAAATGTTTATTCAATAAGTTTTCATTAATATTAGACTGAAGACATTTAAAGTTACTCTTTTCTTTCATAACTGCGTACTGTTACGAATTGGGAAAAAAGATCAAATAACCTAATTTAGATCTTATGTGTGATGGAGAAATTTTTAGCATTATTTATTCTGATTCCCATTTCATTTTTAGATTGTCTTAAGGAGGTTTAGTGATTTTTGACATTTTTGTTTCAGATTATTCATATGATTTATGAAGTTAAGTTTGTTGTCCATTATGATTCCTTATAATTTAATTTTTGGAACTGCAGGTACTGTTTCCATTGACTTTTGATTGTGCTCTCGGCGATGTATTTGTTTTCTGCAGAAATGTAGACAGTTTTTGCTGTTGAAAACTTGAAACCATTTTCCTTTATTCATGTTTCTATACTGTAAATTTATGTTCCTTTATTCATGTTTCTATACTGTAAATTTATTTTATCTCAACGCCAATCTAGTACTGCGTTTAAATAAAAAAAAAATGGCGGTACCATAACGAAGAGCTCATCTGAACAATTACCATGAAAGCATTTATAGAAAAGGAGCAAGGAGGCAACGGAGGTGAGAGACAAACTTCTACCGAGTTGCTAGAACAGGGTTAATAATTTTTGTACAATAAAAAAAGTTAATACTGGTTGTCAATATCTTCCATATCGCTGTATTGCACATCACTCTTGAGAACTTTTTTTTAAAAAAATCTCATTTTTTTATGATTAAACTTGATTGTTCGGACAGCCTTTTCTTTAAGAAACTTGATTCAAATATTATGTCGTATAAATAATTTTTAATTAGTTTCTCTGGGTGGTAGTATCTGTTAGGGTTCCAGTTATGGACAAATACTTAACCTCTAAACAGAAATCATTTGAAACACATATCCACATATTGATAAATTTAAAGAGGGAGATCTAGGCACATACAAACGATCAACATCAGCCTTAGAATGATGCATGCGGTGATGAGTAGTTTTGTCGTTTCAACATCCATTCGCTTAATACCAGCTATGGTATAATTAAGGATGTTGAAACTGTATTGCACCACATTTTTTTACTATCGCTGAAACGAATTACCTAATGCCTAATATTCTTTTATCGGTCTCCTTAAATTGTAAAAGCAAATGTAAAACTGCCTCAAATATAATAGAAACATGAATAAAGGAAAATGGTTTCAAGTTTTCAACAGCAAAAACTGTCTACATTTCTGCAGAAAACAAATACATCGCCTAGAGCACAATCAAAAGTCAATGGAAACAGTACCTGCGGTTCCAAAAATTAAATTATAAGGAATCATAATGGACAACAAACTTAACTTCATAAATCATATGAATAATCTGAAACAAAAATGTCAGAAATCACTAAACCTCCTTAAGACAATCTAAAAATGAAATGGGAATCAGAATAAATAATGCTAAAAATTTCTCCATCACACATAAGATCTAAATTAGATTATTTGATCTTTTTTCCCAATTCGTAACAGTACGCAGTTATGAAAGAAAAGAGTAACTTTAAATGTCCTCAGTCTAATATCAATGAAAACTTATTGAATAAACATTTTGAAGCTAAGGTTAGAGGCGTTGATGTAGTTTAATTCTGCTAAAAACGAAGGAAAAAAGAGAAGAAAACTGCGAAATAGAAGAGGAAAAATGAACGGAATAAAAAATACAGACGAAAATCTGATGCAATTTAAAGGAAAGAGAGAAAGTTGGGAAGAGAAAGAGAAGAAATGTGAGAAGAAGCAAAATAAAAACTAGAAGAAAATATAAAAAAAAGAGGGAGAAGAGAAATAAAAACAAAGAATACAAGAAATGAACAGAAAAAAGAAATTGCGGAAATGAGAATTTTATATTAAATTGTCTGATATCTTGAAAATCGTTATCATTTACTCGAACAGAAATGGTAAACATTTATTTCCTTCTGGAGTTTCTGGACGCCTGTATCATCAATGTGCACAAACTCAAAATTATAAAAGCACTTTTCCAAAAGCTTCGCCATATACGATTGAGTAGATGCACACACACAAACACATTCTCACTTTCTCTTTCTCTCCCTCTCATTCACACACACACACACACACACACACACACACACACACACACAAACGCACTTCTGCAGATATAGAATCGAGACACAAAATTAAGTACAAATGCCCAAATACAAAAACTTTTAAAATCTATTTTGCTGCCAATCTCCACACACAAATATAAAGGGGACCTTTTTTTGTTAGAATAGTTCTCAAGCAATACAGCTTAAAATGATTTTAATGTAACTTTATTACATAAGTAGGAAAGAGGGGCACTCATGAGATATATTGAAGACAGCATAACTTAAGGGAAACGGTATTTGTCAATATTTTTGAGATGAGGTAGCATTTACAGTATTTACATTATTTGGACTATTGTCCTCATCTTTGTTGTCATTTGTACGACTTTTCAGCCGGTGTACGCTCCGGCTTTCTTCAGGTGCTAGAAGTTTCGAACCGAACCCTTTATTACAATCACTGGGGTATATCATCCTCATTCCTTGCGTAAAGTCTCAATTGGAAATCATGAGTTATCTCCTTCTTACTGGTAATATGGGGTGCCAGATAAAATCATTAGTGTAAAACAAATGCAATATGAGCTCTCGTAAAAATACTAGAGAAAACCATTAACATACAAAATACTAGAAAAAAACCATTAACATAAAAAAAATTGTAATATGAACTCTGATAAAAAAGGCTTACTGCACATTAGGTTTATAAGTCCTAAAAATTCAGTTGTTCTTAAGAACACATGGCCCATTGAATTTAACGTTGGTTAGTTTCTATGACTCGACACAAAGAGTTGTGAGTTCAATACCAGTCGTCGGGTTATATCTGTTGCCGTGACCAGAATTCGAACCTGGGTTACCACGAACACAACGTATGGTCCTAACCACTAGACGATCACGGCTAGATATATCCCGACGCCCAATGAGTGGCTTGACCACTCCTTCATGACCTTCAATCAGTCCGCCCACGTTGCGTTTGTTTTGATCTCGGATTGCCCGTTATCACCTGGCTAGATTTGTCCTGACACGCAAGGGATCGAGTATATTGTTAAAACTGGATTTACGTGATCCGCGATACGGAGCATAATCAGTAGACCACTGCAACGCCACGGGTACCGGATATAACATGTTTTTTTAAATATATTTTTATGTTGGCATCCCAGCTTCAGTCATTTTCTCACCACCATAATGTTTTTTCCTGTACCTTTTCTATAAATACTTTCATTATAATTGTTATGATTATCTTTTCTCTGTGGGACCTAGACTTTATTAATTTAAGCGAAGTACTAGAATGCGCGTTGTGGTACAGTGGATATCGGCTCGGAACGGGGAGCCGAGTTCGAATTCCAGTTGAATCCATTGTATTCACTTGCGCGCAAATATCCTTGGGAAAGGTATTAATCCGTCTCTTCCTTCCATTTATGGGTTAAATAATAGGACAGATTGGGTTCTATAGCCTTGGTCGGCAACCAGTCTACCGCAAAAAGCAATGGCAACCTACTGCGGGATAATCTTCTGCCCAGTCAGTCATGTCCCTTTTGAGACATGATCGCCCAAGCGTGTATCACGTATGGCACTTAACTGGCTGACAGACTAGATTGGCAACGGGGTATCATCATTTTTTGTACATTGGCTAGAGGTAATTGGAAGGTTTTTGCTAAAAATCAACTTTGGTGCTCAATAGTTTAAATGCAATGTCAATCGTTACTGTTTTCTCAACTCCTCTTCTTTGACTTTTCTCGCTCCTTAATGTTTTTTCTTTTTCTTTCCTTCTCAGTAAGACTTTGTGTCTTCGTGGTTTTATTGCCTTGTTTCCGGGTGAAATGATTAAAAGAAATATCATGATAGGTAAATTGGTCAAGGGTGATTGTGGAACATTACTACTTTGATTTTAGAGACATTTAATGTTACAAGTCAATCATTCTCCCATTGAGTCACCAGACCTAGGTCAGAGGTGAGACCACTAATTAGCCACCGGCCATCAAGATATTTGGAGGTGTACTCATACACTGTTGCATAATCTGCGTACTTATTTACTACAGATCTGAGTATATTCTTAGACAAATCGTTAATATAAAACAGAATGGGACAGTTAAAGATATATGGGAAGCTTTAAATTAATTAAATAGTTTGTAGATAGACTAAACTATCGACCGGTTCACACTCCACCCACGTCTATTGAACAGGTGAAGAGGCTCATCCCTTGTTTCCTGTTTAGGGTGTGGTTTCTGGCTTTCTCTTTTCCAATCTTTTACTCTTTTCTAATCTTTTTTTCAATTGGAGTAGATAGACTAAACTATCGCCCGGTTCACACTCCACCCACGTCTATTGAACGGGTGAAGAGGCTCATCCCTTGTTTCCTGTTTAGGATGTGGTTTCCGGCTTTCTTTCTCTTTTCCAATCTTTTCACTTTTACGTAGCCCCCTGCACATCAGTGGCGTTACCGCCTTGCTCGGGGTGAGATGATTAAAAAAAAGTGAGTTGATAGCAGAACAACTACAAACAGTGAAGGGGTTGAGTCAAAAGTAACTTTCTTTTTTTAACAAGTAATCACCAGCATGTGGGGTAGTGTGGCACAGAAAGCAGAATAGTGATATGAGTTCAAAATCCAGACTAGTTTGGTACGTTCACTTTCATACTAGTACCCTTGGGAAAAGTATGAATCCATCTCTTTTGCTCTTCTCCTGCTATGAGTTAAATAGCAAAGTAGACTGGACTCTCTAGCCTTGGTTGCTAACCATTCTAGTTGATTAGAAATCTCTGAATTCCAAACCGCGGAAAAGTCAACAGGGAACTACTCCATTATATTTTCCAAGAGTGCGTGACAATTTCCAGATAATAAAGAAAATGAATCTGTGAAGAGTCATGGTCATCTACTTCTTGAAGAGATTTGTTATTTTTTTAAAGAAATTTACTGGCAATGAAAAATAAATTTATTATGACTATCAATACTTTTGAGTAGAGGTTGAGGATCCTTTATTCAAAATTCTTTGAACCAGAAAATCTTCAGTTTTAAGATTTTTCGGATTTTGTAATACAGGTTACTTGGGAATGGAACCCAAGCATAAACACAGTATCCCTTTACAATTCATAACACAGCTTAAGCATATACTCTGATGGCAGTTTTATATAAATAACATATGCCCTGAAAGTAGTTTTATATAAAATTTAATAAATGTTGCGTACATAAAAGCTATGACGTTAGTCATGTAATACTCACACGGATTTTTAAGTGGTGAATTTACACGAATCAAGAGACGTTTAAAGACTAAATATCCTAATTTCATACTGGAAAGGTCTGAACGAAAGATTTGCATTTTTTTAAACAGGGTAATTGGATGTTGAGATGTGCGTTGTGGTGCATTGAATATCGGCTCGGAACGAGAATTCGGGGAGCCGAGTTCGAATTCCAGCCGAATTCATTGCATTCACTTACGCGCAAATATCCTTGGGAAAGGTATTAATCCGTCTCTTCCTTCCAGTTATGGGTTAAATAGCAGGACAGATTGGGTTTTATAGCCTTGGTCGGCAACCAGTCTACCGCAAAAAGCAATGGCAACCTACTGCGGGATAATATTCTGCCCAGTCAATCATGTCTCTTTCGAGACATGATCGCCCAAGCGTGTATCACGTATGGCACTTAACTGACTGAATTGGATGTTGCTTTGATGTAATATCTTCTCGTAGCTAAATGGTAAATTACGCCTGACGTACGGGCGGTTTTCCAGGTTAAAGCTTTGGTTCCTATTGAGAGGCAATATTCCTTTGATCTGACTTTGCATTTTTCGACTAGTGGCTTACAGCCATAACACAGTAAAACATTAGTTCTCGTCCAATTACCGAAATTAACCTTGGCCCTAGTCAGTACCTAAAGGGATAACTGCTCTGGAATACCTGCTACTGTAAGGCCTGAGTGTGCGGATAAGTGTAGTGGATAACGGCGGGGAATGAGAACTCGAGGAGCTGAGTTCGAATTCCAGTCGAATTCACTTAAGTGAAAATATCCTGGGAAAGGTATGAATGCAGCTCTTCCTCTCCCAGCTATGGGTTGAAGAGGAGGAGGTATCGGAAAAGTATTCGTATCTTCAGAACATTCTTACAATTCAAAAATGTTTCTGCTTTAAATAACTTTAAAAGATTGATATGATGCAAAGAAACGAAGAAGAAATCCATCCTCATCCGGGGTAAATGTTCTTTTTCTTCTTTTAATATGTGCCCTGTCCCTTCAGGACGTAGCTGATTATGGCCCTTCACATAGCCCTATCTTTTATAGCTCTTGATATATTTCGTCTTGTTATTTCTCCCAAACTCTGTTCTGCCAACCATTTGCTTAAGTTCATCAAGTATGCCAGCGCTGTGTTCCTCTATCATAGTACCCTCAGCATCGTTCTGTAGAATCTCATTTCTGTCGTTTCGAGTATTTCCTTCATCTTTGAGAAGATTATCTAGCATTCGCTATCATATGGAAGGACATATATCACGTAGCAGTTCAGTACTATTATCTTTGTTTCCAGCGAAAATTTCCTGTCTCTTAATACTCTGCTTAGCTTTTGGAAAGCTTCCTTAGCCATCCCAATACGTCTTCGGATCTCAGTGTTGCACTTTCCCTTTTCTGTTACCAGGTATTTAAACTTCTGTATCTGTTTGTTTTTAATATCCTCGAAAAGTAACTGGCATTTTGGGATCCTCTTTTTTGTTGATGACTACACACGCTGTTTTCTTGCAGTTTATGTTTAGTCCTTTCTTCTCCCTTTTCTTTGCTACATTTTGTAGGAGGTTTTGTAGTTTCCTTTCCGTGTCTACTATCAGCACAATGTCATCGGCATATCTTGTGTTGTTAAGATTGTGGCCGCCAATAATGAATCCTGGTAGGATTTTTAATTCTCTCTGAATTGCCTCGTATATGTTGGATAAATCCGGTGAGAAGATACATCCTTGTCTTACACCTCATTTATCCGTGGAACTTATTTCCTGTCCGAATGCAGGCGGATAGATAGATAGATAGATAGATAGATAGATAGATAGATAGATAGATAGATAGATAGATAGATTTGTTTTAAATGAGATAGATAAATATGAACAGACTGAGATAGATCTATCTGTCTATTTCATCTATCTATCTATCTATCTATCTATCTATCTATCTATCTATCTATCTCAGTCTGTTCATATATGCCCATCTATTTATTTAATAATAAATATAATAATATCACAAATCAATAATGTCTTATGAAACGCGAAAAATTATTAGAATTTAACGTATTTAAAGGGTGAGCAAATTTTTTATATAAATGAAATGCTCAATAAGAAATATTGAAAACCTATATATATATTTACACACACACATATATATATATATATTATTTCAATATATATATATATATATATAATTATCACAAATAAGTGAAAGAACACGTAGATTAAAACCCACTGTTCAAGCATTTACTTTTATAAAAAGTGCTCGATACAATATATATAGTCATCCGCAGACAGATCTGTTTCGCTGTATCACAGCTCATCAGTACGGTTAGACTCCAATTGCTTTTTTACCCAGGATTGAAACCCGACCGAATATATATATATATATATATATATATATATATCCGAGTGAGTACAGAACGAAGAAAGAATTTTTTTCACCATCCAAAACATTAATTTAAAACTGTGCTCGATGTATAATGTATAGAGCTGTGAATATTTATTATAAATTATGTTTTAGAACATGTACATAATTTTTTCTATATATGTCCTCTACAATCATATGGTTGTTTCGATGTTGGGCATCCAACGTCGAGACGTTGGATGCTCAACATCGAAACAACCATATGATTGTAGAGGACATATATAGAAAAAATTATGTACATGTTCTAAAACATAATATCTATCTATCTATCTATCTATCTATCTATCTATCTATCTATCTCTCTCTCTCTCTCTCTCTATATATATATATATATATATATATATATATATATATTCAAAATATATTAATATTATTAATTTTCCAATTATATATATAATATAATACTATTCCAAACGTTGTTTAAATATTGCTTAAACGTTATAAAAATATCGGATTAAAAGTAAATTCTTTTAATATATATATATATTAATGTGTGCCCATGTATGCGTCTTTTCGAGTGTGAGTATCCAATGTTTGTATACAGCATGTGTAAATGATACTTGCTTACGTGATACGCGTCACGAATAAATACAACGTCAGCTTCTCTGTTTCATATGTGTAGAACCAGGACAGATTATTGAAAAGCACTACATATGGTTGTGTTTGCATAGGTGTGTGGGTGTTTTAGTCCAATTACAGCGTAGTTCTGAAAAAAAAAAACTTTTCTGATGACAGAGGCTGGAGGTTACTCTTATTATATAATTATACAAAATCATTTTCTGAATGGAGATTATGCTGCGCCATCAGGTTTTTCAATACTTTGAACTTCAAATAGCTTTACTGATAAAATTCAATAACTATCAGACAGCAAGGCGTCATTACAAAATCCATGACATTGTTTTTTCATCGTTTGAGCTACATTTAAGAGGGTGGGTATTGGCGTACGAATGCTTATATATATATATATATAATGCGTTTCTGGGCATCAATTTTTAATTGATGGATGTTCAATTAAAAAACAGAAAAAAGATTTGTTATTTAATTTTTTCATTTAAGCACAGAAGAGACTATTTTTCTGGTAAGTGAACACAGTTATTGTGCAAATGCTTGTAACCGAAACCACCTTTCAACAATGATTATGACCAAAAAAGATTCGTTTTTGTCGATTTTTATAATAGATAGATAGATAGATAGATAGATAGATAGATAGATAGATAGAACAATAATTTGTTTTTTGCGGGGGGAACGCTCAATAAAGGGTATCGACTGCACAAACTTTTGTATGTGTCAAAACAGTAAAGACAATGAGGAGACGAAGGCGAAGATGTACAATTTATCAACCTCAATTTTTATTGTGAGAAAAACGACGAGCAAACAGTCGGAAATCGGAAAAGTTCGTAGGCTGGAACGTCGGCAGCGACTGGCAGGATCAGCTCAAGCTGAAATGTCAGCGTCTGGTATGAAAGGCACAGGCGGAAAAGTTGTCAGCGTCTAACAGGAACAGCGCAGGCTGAAACGTCATCGTCGGTCAGGAGAACGTCATCAGCGTCTGGCATGAATGGCTCAGGCTGGGCGTCAGCCTCTGGTATGAAAGGCATATTGTCGTTGGTCGGCAGAGACATCAGGCATGAACGGCTCAGACATGAAATCGTCAGCGTTTGGCAAGAACGGCACAGGCTGGAAACGTAACCTTCAGAGATCGAGTTTAGCTGCAATTGAAAGTAGTCCGAGGAGGACGGGTTCGGCTGCAACCTAGCATGTGTACAATCCCAAGAAGATAGGCGAGCTTGTACGTGTGTGCTTCGGCCGTGAGATGCATTGTGAGGATCATTGCGAGCTAACACGTGCAAATCCACGGCAAATTGAACTTGAATAGTCGTTGTCTCCTTTGCTGGATAGATCGCGGGTAATGCGATCTCAGGTGGACAAGACTGTTCCACCTCCGAAGAAGAGGCAAACCTAAAGCAGGACTGGCTACTAACTAAAACGTAATCGCTCCAGAAATCGTTCGCTTAGCTGGAAGTAGCCGAAGAGTGAAAAGTGAGTAAATTAAGTAGTGTACATTGTGGTGAATTGGATATCGGCTCGGAACGAGAAATCGGGGACCCGAGTTCGAATTCCAGCTGAGTTCATTGCATTCACTTACGCGCAAATACCCTTGGGAAAGGTATTAATCCGTCTCTTCCTTCCAGTTATGGGTTAAATAACAGGACAGATTGGGTTCTATAGCCTTGGTCAACCAGTCTACCGCAGAAAGCAATGGCAAGCTACTACGGGATAATCTTCTGCCCAGTCAGTCATGCCCCTTTCGAGACATGATCGCCCAAGCGTGTATCACGTATGGTACTTAACTGACTGACATATACTACACTTCGATCCTGCTCTCCGAGCCAAGAAGAGCCGTTTTTTCTGCAAAAGTGACGTTGATTATAAGGGCTTAGCTATTGACAGCATCTGGATGCTGATTTTTGCTCCTTTTTCAAAATAAAGACAAGTGGAAGCAGTAGGATGTAATGGTTTTTTCTACTCAATGTAGAAAGGTCTAATTGCGCCCGGACTCGAGGTAGAGGGTAGTTTATATGAATAGGAGATTGATTCTAGACTTGAATAAATCAAGATTGTAGGGATTGAGGAAACATCCTCTTGAGAGCCTGTTCTCTAAAGCAGGGATTTGCGAGAAGCTGTTTGAGAAGAACTTCTCACCGATGAAATACTGATAGAGTGTGGGTGATCTTCTACTATATAAATAGCATGGTGGGTCTATAACCATGAAGGTCAGACCTGGTGGATCCAGGACATACTGTTCGTCTGGGCACTTTCCATGGTAGTAGTGACAAAGCAGTGGGAGAATTGCCACATCCTGCCTGTGAGAAAGAGGTTAGAGTATGGAAAATAATTCTTCTCTGCCAAGGACTCGGATACTGGAAAGTGAGTTTTGGGTAGCTCCTGTCCTAATATGGCAACACTACTCTATTTTCTGCCTGATATGACTCTTATAAAAGTAGAGGATAACATGAGTAATCAGATACTTACTGGAGCGGTACAAGGAGCTGATCATTTTACTTGCATCTTTAGCGATGGATCGTATATAGGAATTCTACTTAAGGTCGGGTAAGAGTCTGAGGCCCAATATTTTTTTTTTAATCATTTCACTCCGAGCAAGGCGGAAATGCCACTGATGTGCGGGAGGCTACATAAGTGTAAAAAGATTAATTAGAAGAGAGTGAAGAGGAAGACGAACCAGTTAGAAAGGAGCAATAGAAAGATGAGAATGCAGGTGTAATGACAGTTTCAAAGGTGGAGAGAAAGGAAAGGATATACGGGGTGGGGAAAGAACTAGAGTCAAGTGGTTAAGAGATGAGTATTGACATTGCATTTAAATTCCTGGAGGTTGTAGCCGTCAGGAAAGCAAGAATATGGGAGCGAGTTCCACAGGCGGGAAGTGCGAGAGAAAAAACTGCAGAAGTAGAATTGTCGTCTGCATTTGGCTAACCTAACTGTGAATGGGTGGGACCCAGTTGCCAATCTGGTTGCACGAGTAAACACCTGTTGAGGAGGCACCAGTGACTTAAGTTCGTCCGAGCAGAAGCCATGAAAATATTTATAGAACAGACAAAGGGAGGCCACATTTCGTCGGTGGGGAAGAGGCTGTAGTCGAGCAGCCAAGTCAGTGCCTATCGCATTACTGATTCTCCTTTGGAGCCTGTCGAGAAAACTGAGGTAAACGGCAGGGGCGCCTGACCATATATGACAGCAGTACTTCATGCACGGACGAATGGTTGACTTGTATATATGCAGGATGGGTTCAGGCGGAAAAAAACATCCTGGCCCGACACAGTGACCCAAACCTTCTTAGCAGTGGATTTAGCTATAGACTCGATGTAGTGGTTCCATTTGAGATCAGAAGAGAGGGTAAGACCGAGGAGGCACAGTATATTGCTCTAAGGGAGACTCGGTTGGTCCATGCTTATGGGAGGCAGGAGAGGTTGCCTGTAATGATTGACAGACAACAGATTGGTCTTAAACGCATTGAAATTGACAAGCCACTTCTTGCCCCAATTCACCACAGTGTGTAGATCCCATTCAAGGTCAGCAGCGAGATTATGTTTGTCCGCCACGACAGGTTTCTTACTGATGCGGGAGTAAATTGTGGTGTCATCTGCGTAGATGCCTACTTGGCACTTGATCTCATCTGGGAGGTCGTTGATGAAAATAAGGAAGAACGTCTGGCCCAGGATAGAGCCCTGTGGGACACCATCATTCGTGCTGTAGGATGAAGAGGCATGCCCATTCAAATGACCTTCATTTTGCGGTTATTTAAGAAAGATTGGATTAGATCAAGCAAGCGTCCGGTAATACCGTAACCCCGTAGCTTGCATAGAAGGCCAGAGTGCCAAACCCTGTCAAAAGCCTTGGAGATGTCCAGAGCAACAGCACGAGCCTCGCCTGACCCAATCAAGGGTCTGGAGCATGTACTCCGTAACGGTTGTTAGCATGACGGCCGTGGACCTGGCAAAGCGGAAGCCATATTGCCTGTCAGAGAAGAGTTTGTGGGCAGTAAGATGTTGAACTATTTCAGCATTAATTATGGCCTCGAACACTTTCCCGAATATAGGTAGAAGACGGATGGGGCAATAGTTGGATGGGTCCGAGGGTTCACCACAGTTCTTAAATACAGTAACGACTGAAGAGAACTTCCAGCATGCAGGAAAACAGAAAGCAGAAAGGCAGTAGTTATACAGTTTAGAGAGGATATGGGAGAGTTCAGGAGCACACCTCTTAAGGACTATCACCGGGATTCCATCACCACCGCTCGCCTTATGGGGGTCAAGTTTTGAAATTACTCGGAATACTACTGTCGGGGTAATGTATACGTCGTGCAGTTTGGCCTCAGTTCTAAGTATATCCTCTCAGGGCACGATTCCTCCTCGAGGGGACATCTATTCATCGTGACTAGGTCTGATCGGCGGTTTGATTAGAGTCATTGAATGTAGCTAGTCAGTTTTTCCCTACTGAGAAGTTAGTGTTAGATCAGAAGAACTGCCAATGTCTGATCGTTAAGACTTTGGGAAGTGCGCCCGTATATTGTCGTATCTTCGGAATAGACGAAGTATATTCTTAGGTAGATCATTTAAGTAGATCAGAAAGAGAGTTACTCCAAGAAGTTATTCCTAGGGGTCGCCTGCGTTTACTGCCATGGCGTCGGAGGATTGGTCGTTAATTACGACCTTCAGAGATCTACCTGTTGGGAAGGATTTCATAATAGAGAAAACCCTTCCAGAGCTGGAGAGCTTGTGTAGCAAACCTTTGTGCCACACTCTGTCGAAGCTATCTCAGTTATCTCCAGCTATTTTCCTTGCAGTATAAGTGTTGTCAAGGGCCTTCACTAATTGTATATGTAATGGTAGTTAGGACGTCAGCAGTGGATAAGACTGATCTAAACCAATACTGCTCGTCGCACGAGGGTTGTTCCTATCCAGGTACTCGACGACCTTCTTGTTGATAACGATCTCAAAATGTTTACTAATGAAGATGTACTATTTACATTCATGCTAATATCCTCATCTTTATTATTATTATTAGGCTATAGCCATTGCAGTCTTGGCTTTCTTCGGATGTCTATCGATTCGAATGAAATTTCGAACTGAACCTTTTATTTAATCTACAGAGAAATATTGTCTTAGTTCTGTTTTCTATGACGAGATATCTCGTCTCGTTCAGCTATTTATGACGAATCATGTCGTTTTCTACTTTCCGAGTACTGTTCAGTTATTGCCCGGCTTGGTTTCCACTGAGTCTAATCTGTACTATCCGGCCCAGGAATTGAACTTATAATTACTATATCATTAAGTTCACGAACTAACAATTTAGACCACACACACACACACACACACACACACACACACACACACACACACACACACACATATATATATATATATATATATATATATATATATATATATATATATATATATACCTCTGGTTACGTCGTTTCGAGTTAAGTCGTTCTCAATTATACGTCATTTGTCAAAAAATTTAAAAATTACATGAAAAACAAAAATCAAATTTAAGCCATTTTAGTCGACTTTACGTCTGTCCGCCACAAATATTGAAGTCGTAATGTCACTAGAAAAGTTTTAAAAGCATATAAAATCATGTTACTGTGCAATAAATAAAATAAAAGTATATAAAATCATATTAAAATACGTACTTTTACAGTAACTGTTAAAATATCATCATAACTCCTAAAGAACAAAATATGAGAACATCTTTGACTATTTTTATTGCCTTATTTGATGCTGATGATCCACAGCCTTCTACGTCCGCGATGTAAATGAAAAAAAAAAATGAATGTAAATATTAGTAAATTTAGCATGAATTAGTTTATTTTCAATTATCGCACAATAATTATAGCAACTGCATTTGTTATTTAACCTTACAAAATAATTTTATTTTACCATTTCTTAGAGCAAACCATATTCACAAATAAAGAGCCCGCGGTGTACTGAGATCCTCAAATTGTAAACATCTACATTTACAAATATGTACGTACATGAATTCGTAAATTTAGTTTACTTTTTTTTGTATTATAATAAAAACTAAAGTTTATTTGTTTGTAAGCTTAAAATAGATTATTATTGAGCATACATTATTAAAAATGTATTTATAGATAAAATATAGAACTGGGAATGGTTATTTGTGGTTTAGCCTAGTGACGAATAAATTCGGAGACAAGTAAATTTCAACTTAAGTCGTTTTCATTCTAAAAGCTTTAAAACTAATCCATGGTCCCGGAGCTCAGACTCTTTGGAATGTTGGCACGAAAGACTAAAAAGCAATAGTTGTTTCCAGTTAAAACGAAATCATAGACTGAAAGAAAAATAAATGGATGTAAGTCAAATTTTGATTTCCTAGTATCGATATCAAATAAGTTTTTTTCATCGTAAACTGAATTTTGAAGGCTACATATATCCTCTGTGTAAATGGTATCATGGCTGAGACTAAGAACTACAATTATACCTAGAAGCCGAACTAAAAACTAAAATAAAAGGGCTGAAAAACTGATTTTGATCAGACCCGGTATCTTGCCCTTTATATATATATATATATATATATATATATATATATATATATATATATATATATTATCGATTTTCTGCACTAGTGTAAGAACTGCAACCTTGAAACTTCTGAATATCGTTTCTTATGTCTTTGTCTATGAGTGTATCAAATTTGATTAAAATCGAAACCACTCCTTCTCTAACCCGATTTTTTCGATTATTGATTTTCGATATTTATCGGGGGTACCTCGACACAAAACCTAGCTAAGAACACTTGCAGATGCTTATAGTACAACTATGTAAATTTTCAAGAAAATCGGTTCAGCCCTTTCGGAGTCTGTAGGTAATGGACACACACACACAGACACACACACACACATATACACACAAAGTTCCATTTATGAATAAGTTTAGATTCATGACATTTTAGTCGTTGTACGCTCTGTCTTTCTTCAGGTGATTGAACCCTTTATTTCGATCACTGGAGTAAATTGTTCTCGTTTCAAGAGTCATGCCACTTTCGTATGTCTTATTTATCTCACTTTAACTCAACTATTTTCGTTTTTGTTCACTACTGCTGTAGTCAGGTATTGAACTCACAATTCTTTGGGTCAAGTCACTAGAAGTAACTAACGCATTTTTCGACTGGGCCATGTTGAAGTTTCTGGAACACGTAACGAGGAAGGAGGACTTAAAAAATCTGATACTCGCAGTGCGGATAGATAAACATGGACGAGTAGCAAAATACATACTTATTGGGCTTCAGCAAATAGATGGCTGTACAATGTCTTGTAGAAATAACAGAAAACTCATTAAGAGCTACAAGGGAAAGAAGGGCGTGGACGGTCATGATCGCCTACTTCAAGAAACGATATGACATATAAAAGAAAAAGAAATACATTAAAATAATAAATATAAAAACCTCATTCAGGAACAGCAGTTACATCATTAACTGTCCCTACGTCAATACATGCACTTGAATCATATAATTAGTTTGACACTATACTTCTAACGTCTCCGTCTACACTCTGAATTTTTTTTCAATAGAAGTAGATAGGTTCACCTATCGCTGGTTTTATATTTCTTCCCTGTCTTTTGAACAAGAGTAGAAGGTGTATCCCTCTTGTCCTGTTTAGGATTGAGATTTGGGTTCCTTCTCCTAAAGTCTTCTCGTTTTCTTTTACTCCCCACCTCTTGCGTCTTAGTGGTATTATCGCTATTTTTGGAGTGAAATGGTTTTAAAAGATATTGTATGGAACTACTGTATACTTCTCTGTGGCGTATAGGGCAAGAATCTCACCAAACTGATCATTGCTGCTATGGTTTCTCTAGCAAGTAGGTTTTTTTATGTGCTGAAGTTGCTAGCCTCACGCCTAACTAGTTTTTAATTCAGAGTTTGTTTGTTTTTTTGTTTGTTTGTTTTTTTGTTTTTTTTTTCACAATAATGTAAACCCTGCACAAGGTCTAAGCTCTACTCGAAGTAGAGGGATACTGAATAAGAGATAAAGGGAAAAATTTTGAGAATCTGCAGGGAAGATAACGGTTAACCCTAAATTTGAACATGTTCAAATTTAATGATCGGAAAAACATCCTCTTTGGGGATGGTAGCACTAAGCAACGGTTCGTGAGAGAAAGCTGCTTGAGTGGAACTTACATCTCACCATTTTAATACGAAGGTAATGAGGCTGGTTCGCGTTCTATGCGATCAGAAGGTTTTGAGGAGAATGGAACCATCTTTTAAATGCTGTTGTTCCCAGGTCTACCAAGACCCGCGGTGGAAACACCTGTTAGGGAACCAGCTATCGGCAAATAGTGAACCACCAAAATGGGTTCAAAACACTATGAAAGTGTAGAAATTCATTTTTATAGTAAAGGTTATCCGCAATACATTTTTATTGTAAAAAGAAATTAAAAGTTGTTGGTTGGTTGGTTGTTTTGATTTTATGGCATATCAACCTCGGCGGGTCATTTATTGCCACCTAAATTTTATTTATTTATTGCTGGTAATACCTTTTCTTTCAATAATTTATTGTTGTTTTTATATAAGTTTTGTGTCTAGTAATACTTTTTTTCTTTTTCGAGTATCAAGATTCATTGGGATTTGTTTTTAAGGACAGTGTCTCCATGTCCTACCCTTAGTTATTTAACCGATAACTGGGGGGAAGGGAACGGATTAATACCTTTCCCAATGGTACCAGTGCTTAAGTGAATGCAGGGTATTCAACTGGATTTCGAACTCGGCTCACCGATTTCTCTTTCCAAGCCGATATCCACTGCACCACAACGCACATCTGTCACTAAATGCTTGACAGCACCTGGTATTCCCAAGTGGTCACCCATCTTACCAGGCCCAGCGTTGCTTAACTTCGGTGATCGAGCGAGAACCGGTGTATTCAACGTGATATGTCCGTAAGCCAAATTAAAAGTAATACGTATTTGTAAGAAAAAATATTACCGCAGTACATTTTTTTTGTGAAATAAATTAAATTAAACAAACGAGCAGTAATTTTAACACGTACGCTGTTGGGGGTCAATTATGAAATTAAATTTAAAACAATATAATAACCAAATTAAGCAATAAAAAAATTATAAATTCATTTATAATTTCAAATGAAGTCTGAACAATTGTTTTCATGCTATTTAGTTTCCTGTACAATTTCTCGTTCCTGCCTAAGACACTAGGTACCAGTTATTTGCGTTTAAAACAACTAAAAAACTCATGGTTATAGCCTTGAGAGCAAAACCACAAAAACAAAGTAACTCGACGTCGATGCCATAAGAAAAACTACCAATCACGAATTATGTCATGGCTCCTAGTCAATGTGTTAACGTTTATGTCTTTTTTTAACGGCATATAAACTCCTTATGGGTCATTTAATAGCGAAATTTAATTTTCTTTAGAGCTTTGAAGCAATAAAAATATGATACATGTTATTCTACTTTCACAATTGAATACATGGTAGATGATACTCAACATTTGTGCATATACATGTTTGTGTGAACATAATTACTAGGAAGCAGTAATATGTGTGTTTTAGGTAGTTTTGTTAAGGTTATATTTTGAAATAGAGTTTGATTAAAGAAATTGTAAGATATATGGATTAACATCATGATCAAAATTTTGGTTGTTTGATTTTGTTTAGCGGCATATCAACATATTTAAGTTATTTACAGCTGAAATCTAGATATTTTGAACACAAGTACAGATAGAATGTATTGTTGCTCATTTTGATACAAAACATTGTTGGTTATTTTGCTTTAAATATGTATTGCTGGTCATTTCACCATATGTATTTTATACTTTCATGGTATTTTATTTTGCCTTTGTTTGGGGGTTCACTATTTGAACATAGCTGGAACTCTAACAGCTACTGCCACCCCGGGTCAGCAGCAATTAATAGGTGGTTCCACGCTTCTCAAAACTTCCGATCTCCCGATCAGAGGTCTTGCTACCGGATGCAGTTTCTTGTCATACCCAGGGCTAAATGAGTTAACGTAAACCATGTATCCTATTACTGTAATATTTCCGGACGAGAAGGCATTACTAATTAAAAGATGTTAAATTCCAAGCGAGACAGGCAGACAGACAGGCATTCTCTTAGTCCTTTTTGTTACTTGCATGCAGACAATTACAAATGGAATAATTTTTTTTTTTTTAGATAGAAATGAGTAAAATTAAAGCAGTCATAGTTCTTGACTTGGTGGTTTAGTACACAAAGTTCATTGCTCAAAAGATTCAGTTTTATTTCACAAGGCTGACTCGTTTGCGATTTAAACCAAGTGAGAAAACCTTTGAAATTCTCTCTATAAAAAGAAACATTTTTCATGAACATATTTTGCCTTGAATGAACGTAAAAAAGAAGAAGGAAATTAAAAGATTCTTCTAAATTCGAATCTCACGGCGCTTAACCAAATTTTGAAAATGTTAAATGAAACGCATGGTGAATATTATAGATTGAAAAAAATAACTCATCGCCTTTCAAAAGCGATTTTTAATTTAGAATGATTTGGTAATTTTTTTAATTGATGCCAAAAAATATTTGTCTGTATTTTTGAGATGAAGTAGTAATTACATTATTTATATTATTCGGATTATTGTCCTCATTTTTGTTGCCATTTGTACGACGTTTCGGCCGTTTTACGCATCGGCCTTCTTCAGATGCTAGGAATTTCTTTATTACGATCACTGGTTTATGTCATTCTCATTCCTTGATAGTTATGAGTTATCTCCCTAAACTTAGAGAGTCTGAATAATATAACTAGTGATGCAAAAAAATAAATTTGATTTACGTATATTTATCATAGGTTGGTGGAAGTATGTGGATGTATGTCTTCTATACATTGTAGAAGGTCAATTTATGACAGGATAAGACCACACCCAAGAATCATAATTCCAAAACAAACATATTCAGGATGTTTTCCCTGTCGTTGATCATCTCGTCAATGGCACATACGACTCGCCTGTGACCTGCAAGCTATTCCACCTGTGTCTACAGCAACGTGATTAGTTGGGTGTTTAATTTTATGATGGCGAGTGAGTCCACTGGCTGATCGACACACTTTGTTACAAATTCTACCCGAAAAGTCTTACTGGGTATCATATTGGTAGGCTAAGGAGGCCTACCCTCGAGAAGCAGACACACATTTGTCACACGAATAGGACACTTTTGCACCCCTTGGGTTGGCATCTACCAGCTCGTTTAAGATCAGTGTAATATCTATATATATATATATATATATATATATATATATATATATGGTGTGTGTGTGTGTGTGTATGTACCACTAAAGATTTGCTAAAAAATGAGCAAAAATAACTGAAAATGTTTAAGTTATAATTTAGACGAAAGTCAAATATTTTTCAATTAATAAATTATATTTTTAACCCTTTTAGAACCTTCACAATTTTTCTTTTTTCGTTTTTTTTTCTTTTGTCAGTGGGTGTGACCATAAACAAGTAAAAGAGTGGGCCTTGTTATCAGTCTGGTTGCTTGAGTAAATTCTTGTGGTGAGGGCATCAGTGATCTAAGTTCGTTAGAGCAGAAGCCATGAAAATATTTTTAGAAGAGGTAAAGAGAAGCCGCATTCCACCGGTGAGAAAGTGGCTGGAATCAGGCTGCCAGGTCTGGACCGATCACATTACAGATTCTCCTTTGTAATGTGATCGGTCCAGACCTGGCAACTCGATTCCAGCCACTCACCGGCAGGATGTGGCTTCCCTCTGTTTCCTCTACAAATATTTTACTTTCTTCTGCTCCGACGAAACTAGGTTACTGGTGCCCACACCACAAGAATTTACTAAAAATGATATTTGTTTCAAATCAGATTAAATCAGCTAATATTCAGAAAATAAAATTTCAGAAAATTGTATTTTTGAAAGATTTCTTTAAAAAAGAGAATTACTTCGTGGTGTTAGAATTGTAAATATGGTTAAAATCAGAAATCTTTAAAAATTAAACTCATTCCAGTCAATTTAAATTTGTTTGAAATACAGCAAAGTATTTTAATTATTCGAAATATTAATTTTAATCTCTTAGCTTGAAATTAAAACGAAAATAAAATCTTCAAGAAAGATTTTTCATTTTTTAAAATGCAGAGACTGAACCAGATAGATAGATAGATTCTCTTTTTAAAGTGTCCTACCTGATACACGTAGGGATACACTGATGCGCGTTGTGGTGCAGTGGATATCGGCTCAGATCGAGAATTCGGGGATCTGAGTTCGAATTCCAGTTAAATTCATTGCATTCACTTACGCGCAAATACTCTTGGGAAAGGTATTAATGCGTCTCTTCCCTCCAATTATGAGTTAAATAACAGGACAGATTGGGTTCTATAGCCTTGGCTGGCAACCAGTCTACCGCAGAAAGCAATGGCAACCTACTGCGGGATAATTTTCTGTCTAGTCAGTCATGTCTCATTCAAGACATGATCGCCCAAGCATGTATCACGTATGGCAGTTAACTGACTGACGTGATACACGCTTGGGTGATTATGTCTCTTTCGATGCATGACTGACTAGGCATAAGATTGATAGTTATAAAAGTATAATAGTAGACGTGTGTGCGTGCGTGCGTGTGTGTGCGAATTTGAGACGATTTCATCAAAATGCTCAATCTGTTGATGTTTTTTGAAGATTGGGTTAAAATGTCTCAGTCATGACTTGAAATGCTCCATTTGGAAATTTATGTCAGGTGGGATATCGGTCATCAAAATGTCACTCGTAGTGGGACAGTTTGCTTCACCAGTCTGCATCTGTTGCTGTGATATAGAGGAGTCTATTGATCTCGCCTGGTTTCACTATAAGATCGTTATGTGTGCTTGCTAGGGGAGGAACGGTTCGAATGCTTCGCTGACAATTCTTTGCCTTGGAAGCTAATTCCATTTGTCAATAGACGTGGGCCTCCAAAATGAAGCAGCTATCTGTTAACCATCACAGACAATTGCTTTTATCTCCCCCCACCATTAGCATGGATCAGGGTAGCCTCCCTAAAAGCAAAACACTACACCTCCTCGGCCTAACTCTCTCAGCAAACCTCAAGTTGAATGACTACATCGAATCCATAACTAAATCCGCTGCTAAGAATGTCGGTTCACTGTGTAGGGCCAGAAAGTTTTTTCCCGTCTGAATCCATTCCTGCACATATATAAATCTACCATCCGCCTGTGTATTGAATACTGCTGCCACATCTGGTCGAGTGCCCCTGCTATTCACCTCGGGATTCTTGACAAAATTCAACGGAGAATAAGGTCAACAGTCATCTCCTATCTCACTGACTCGCATCCTTTCTCACATGCTCTTTTCTCCGTCCACTCCGCTCTCATCACTTCAGTATTCTCATCCTTCTCTTACCCACTTCCTGGCACCCCCTATAACCTGTCTCTCTTTCCTCATCACTTTCCTCCCAATGTAACCCCTGCGCACCAGTGGCAGTAAAACTGCCTTGTTTGGGGTGAAATGATTAATATACGCATCGCTCATTTAATAATGAATTAGAGCACTTTGGCTAATGGGCGTGTATAATGATAATATACGCGCTAAAAAGTCTGCCTTCTTCTACCGAGCGTCCATAGCCCAGAAGTAGAATCGCCGACTGACGCCAATTCGGTCGGGTTTCAATCCTGGGTTAAAAAGCAATCGGAGTCTAACCGTACTGATGAGCTGTGATACAGCGAAACATATCTGTCTGCGGATGACTATATATATATATATATATATATATATATATATATATATAAGGAAAGGCCCTGAGGAGTCACAATGATACTTTCACGAAGCTTTGAAGAAGTCGATATAACTGCCCAGTTTATTATTATAACGCTCTATATCTATCTCGATAACGAAGCATTTTATGGCAAAAACAACCTGCTTGCCAAAATGTCTTTCTACCAGTAAACCACTGAAGAAATAGCAATCATGGCATCATAGCGACTTAACACTATATATATTTCTTATTACTATAAACTTTATTTTTAGCGAATACATGTGTTTATGTTGTTATCACTGTTTCTTTTTATTCATTAAAGTGAAAATAAAAAGAACCGGCATAAAGTCCCGTGTTCATAGTTGAAATAAGAATGATGTT
The DNA here is from genome assembly GCA_037127315.1 of Ascarosepion bandense. Taxonomy (NCBI): domain Eukaryota; kingdom Metazoa; phylum Mollusca; class Cephalopoda; order Sepiida; family Sepiidae; genus Ascarosepion; species Ascarosepion bandense. The sequence goes on from JBBBDQ010000326.1 coordinate 878,645, forward strand.
GAACGGAAAATCAGCATCAACCTTTGTAAAACAGAAACTATGAATTGGAACTGGAATGAAAGCAGGGATGGTACCTACCTTGAATCCATCTTAAAAATACAGTAGGTGGAATTAGTAAATACTAAAGACTTCAAATACCTCGAAGCATGGATCAGCTATAATAAATTGAGTACAGGAGAAAAAGAAATTGAACATAGAATAGGCTGCGCCAGAAGTAATTTACTACGAGGCCCAATCAACTTAAAAACTCTAGTCATGTTCTGAAATAGCTTCGTCAGATCGAGACTTCCATATAGATGCCATGCATGGTGTTGGGATTGAATAAAAATACGAAATAAAATAAAAACACTAAATAAAATAAAAATACAAAATAAGATAAAAAAAAACTACGAAATAAAATAAAAATACAAAATAAAATAAAAGTACAAAATAAAATAAACATAAAAATCTCCCAGTAGTTCTCTGACAGGAAAGACAATTTACGTATGTGCAAAAAAAAAAAAAAAAAAAAAAAGTGAGAGAGAGAGAGAGGCTTCCTGGCGCCAAAAATAAACTCTATCTCTTTTTCTGTTGGACTTTGACTGGTAAAGACGTACCGACTGTTCGGGAAGGAATTTTCGCAACAAGAGGTCGTTGGAATCAAAAAATAAAATCAGTGTCCAAACTGTGCCTCTGGTGTCTCTGTATCTTTCCTTTTCTCTTTGTCTATTTATTTCAGCGACGAAAGCTATTCAACAAGTCTTGGATGTTTAGGTGAAAGAACCAACCCAGCAGTAATAGCCATAACATCCATAATGGCAGCAAATCCGCTCAAAAATATATAAACTGTCAATATAACCGAATATAACCGTTTCTTAAGATTAATGGTGAAAAAAAAAAGGCTTTGAGTGAGTTAAACTCTTGGCAAAAATCAACTTTCTTTGAACATTGTCGCTACAAAATCACAAAGATAGAACTGTACTAAATAACAGAAACCGTATCATTCGAAGACTATCAACAGCAGCAACAACTGAAATGAATAGCACATGTAATTCGAAGAGGAAATAATGACGTAATCAAGATGTTAACATTTCAAACTATATAAATAGAAATTTAGGAAAGAAATCCTATCAATACTGAAGAGAGCAATAGCAGCTAAAACCTGATTTCCCTGAAAAAAACGTTTTAAGAGAAAGATTTTATAAATGTCGACCTAAACAATACAGGCTGCCCAGTCAATGAATACCAAATATTTCCTTGTAGGGAAACAGCTAATATTAATATTATTAAAGAAAAAAGTATGCCTCGGCTCGATTTCTGTTGTTTCTCATTCAAGAATGAAACAATGCCGTTAAGCGAAATCCTTCTCTCCATAGATTCCTCGACTTTTTCATATCTGCTTAGTTTCGTATCCAAACGTAAACAAAGTAATTTTCCAAGGAAGTAATGGATTTTTTATTAATTAATCCAACAGACGTCGATCACTTTTAACGATATTTTTTACCCGATTCTCTCTTTTAAGCTGACGCTCCGTTTATTTATTAAAACACTATATGTATAAATATTTACTTTCATCTACCGGCCTGGATATTCGAGAAATTTTACTTAAAAAAGGATGCTCTCTTCGGCCGGACTGGAACATGCGTCCCTCTGGCCAAAGAGAAACCGCCGATAGAACCGTCTCGCCTTAACCGACTCGGCCGCCGAGCAGCCTTGCCGGTTAAGCAAAGCCTGAAACGTGTCATAAAAGCAATCCCTCATATTTGAGTAAACACTTCATGTATTTATTAAAACTATATTTATTTATTGTTTCTACTTCCTTGTATATTTGAGAAATCCTATTAAAGAAGAATGTGTCTTTACGTGGCATGTGCGTTGTGGTGCAGTGAATATCGACTCGGAACGACAAATCGGGGAGCCGTGTTCGAATTCCAATTGAATTCCTCGTATTCACTTACGCACAAACACCCTTGGGAAAGGTATTAATCTGTCTCTTCTCTTCCTTAAATAATAGGACAGATTGGGTTTTATAGCCTTGGCTGGCAACCAGTCTACCGCAGAAAGTAATGGCAACCTACTGCGGGATAATCTTCTGCCCAGTTAGTAATGTCTCTTTCGAGACATGATCGCCTAAAGTGTGTATCACGTATGGCACTTAACTGACTGACTGATTTTACGTGAAATCCACCTCGAAATAATTATACCTGCTGTCTCATATCCAAATGTCATTTTCTAACGGCACTATTGAAACCTTGCTTGATCGGCAAAGCTTCTTCGTGGCCGATCAATTAATTGTTTAACTTACTTTAATCTTGTATAACCTCACACCAGAGCTGATGCGTCTAATATATTTTAATTTTCTTATGTTTTATTTATTGAAATTACATACAATTGCTTTGATAATGAAAACGAAAATTTAGGGCCAAACAATGATGTCAAGAGAGGAAACATGAAGCTAAGTCAATCAAAATTGGTAGTCTTTGTGACGCCGATTAAACAGTAAAGAATCACTAAGAGTAAATAAAGAACGGAAAAATATGTTTACTGCTAATGTCCTGCGGATCGGAATGCAGGAAATACTCAATTCGAAATAACTGCGCAACATTGTATCGCTTTGAAAACCACTGCGCAAGACAAAATGGCTGTTCACATACCCCCGCACCATTACAATATGGTTTTAACTGGCTGTTTGAATGTGAGTAGGCCGCACGTGTCGTTGTCATTGAAGCTATCTTTGCAAAACGATAGCGTTAATAAGAAAAAAATATGGAGACATGGAGGAAGGGAAGGATGAGGAAAAATAAAACGGGAAAATAAGCAAATTCCTTTTCATGTTATTGAAGCGATTTTAGTTTTTAAACTGGAATATAGGCGTTTGTATACAGCAAAGACTTTTTTTTTTAATTTTTAAAAAATAAATGTTTGAGTTTTTATTTTAAATATTCATTCATTTGTTTTTAAAGGGGAAAATCGAAATACTATGTTTGATTGATAGTTATTCTATCAAATAAAATTGCCTTAAGATACATACAGTCTTTATGTTAGGGCACTTCAACGTGCTGTAAGTGTTAGCAAACTTGTCTCGCTAAATCAATTACGACTGAGTAGTGACTTCGATCTTCACTGAGTGTTTCACACTTTCGGCCCTTGTGCTACATCTAAAGCTACGCTTAGAAAATTATTTGGGGCACTTCGATGTGGTGTTAAATCAATTACGTCTGGTGAGTTCGATCCTCACATTCGGTCTGGTGCCATATCTAAACTACGCGTAGAAAATCATTTTGATTTCGATTTTCACTGAGTGCTCAATACTTTCAACCTTGTTCCACATCTAAGTTACACTTAGACAATCCACATATAGTCTTTATGCTTCGCTTGTTGTCGCACATATCAACAAATGGGAATCACTTAATGAAAGCTCAACACACAACGGTTTTACAAGTCGACAATTTCATAATGTATTTGTATTACTATATACATAAACAAATGTCAAACAATTAGAAACAGAGGCACACATGATACTTTCGCCCTCCCGACTTACTAAAAGAAAAATCAACAGAATGACGTATATGTGATGTAATAAGGAAAAAGTTATTTTAGTTGTGGGAGAGTAGTTTTGGCAGAAGCAGGATTTAATGACGTTTGACGATGGAATGATTTTCAAGGAGAGAAAGATGTTGGATTCTATCTCTGAGATACCAACTAAACTAGGTTCATATCGAGTAAAAAGAAATAATAGAATGCCAGGAATGATTAAATCAATACTATGACCCGTGAAAACGTTCACAAGAGATGCAAAAACGGGATTGTCGGCGATTAGCAAAAACTGCAATCGGTAAACGAACGGTAAAACCTTGAAGAGCATCTCACAGAGTTTTATAGTCGTCATCGTCATCCATTACTGTATTTACTAGCCTTCCCACGCAAGGCCAGATGTGACACATGGTCATTTTATAGTGGGTATTCCCGGCCATATAGCCGGGCCAAAAAATCTCTGTCTATTTTTCCCCAGTCGTGATTCTACCCTTCGGCGAAACCACGACTGGGTTTGTACTCTCTGCTCGGAAGCAGAGAGCGCCCTCTACTCGAAGGCAGAGAGCTGACAGTGTCATAGAACAGTCAGGCGTCATCCATTACTGCACTTCATCTGGACCAGATGACGTCGATACTGAGCCATAAAAGATTAAAGCCGTGTCTCCCTAGTCACACTAATCCCGTCTGCACCACTTTTGAGCGTATAGTCGAGTTCTTATGCAGAGAAGACTGCATGAGGCAAGGAATCCTGCCAATCAGTAGAATGTTGTGAAAGCTTATAGTAACTTTGTGACGTTCTTAGGTGTGTTCTGTTGCAGTTCACAAGAGTTACTAGTAAAACTAAAATTCGATTTGAAAGGTATCAAATACATGGATCTTGTTCCAAACCATTTGTAGTTCGCTAGGTTTTACTCTTTTCAGTTTTTGTTCCAGCAAGATATTACAACTGTCACCTCATGTGCAGTTCACAAGGACAACTTTCAGGTGCTCCAATGGCTCCTGAATTCGCCAGATTTAAATCCCACGGAACATGCTTTGTAGACTGCTAATATTCCCAGTAACCACATCCAACAAAAATCAGAAAAAAATGAATCAGAAAAATTGGCAAACCGCATTCAAGTTCTACTTTCATACTAATGACATTGCAAAATACATTTCAACCCATTTCTTTTTTCCCAAGTATGGGTTAAATAGCAGAGTTACCTGTCACCCTAGCCTTGTATGGTAGCTAGCCTATGACAAGGATAATTACGAATTCAAAACTGGAGAAAGCCAAGTCGTCTTTCACATGAATCATGTAATTCACATACCATAAAAGAGATCTCTGTAATAATCCATGATAGCCTACCCCTTGAAGGGATGTAGCATTTAAGAAGTCTCAGGTCCTCATGAGTTAAAACAAAGAGCAATAAGGGAGAATATGAATCAACACAGTGGTAAATGTTTTCAATCCAGTCATTTCCGTGTCTGTCTTACTGTGGGGCATTTCTGTTGATCATGTAGACTTATACTAATCTAACTTTCGTAAATATTAACGTGTTAGTAAAGCAATTACCTATTTCACCATTTAGTATCGAAAACTGAAAAATCAAAATATCAAATTTATAATTAATTCAAGAGAACGCTATTATTCCATTATTAAATTATTATTACTTAGCTGCATATTTCTTACCAAATGATTTCACAAAATCAAACGAAGAGGGGAAACTTGCTTCCACTTAAAGAAATGAGATTAATTATAACAAATTTACTAATTTTGACAATATATTTCATGTCTTTAATTTTACTATAAAATATGAAATGTAAAATGTAAATGTATTGTCATTTTTCAATAAAAATGTATTATTAATCATTACATTATAAAATGTATTGTAGGTAATTCTACTTTAAAATGTATCGTTTATTTTGTTTTGTTTTTTTTTTTTTGTTTTTTTGGGGTTTCTTTTAATAAAATGTATTGATGGTCAATTTGCTTTCAAAATATATTACTGGTCATTTTACTATAAAAATACGTTGTTTGTAATTTGACTATAAAATGTATTGTTGGTAAATGATTACATAAAAATCTATTGCTGGTATTTTTACTAGAAAAAGGTTATTTTTATAGTTTCCTAGTGTTTTGATATTTGTTTGGAAGTTCACTTATTTGACCATAGTTGGGATCCTAACAGGCGCGACCACCCCGGGTCAGGGTAAACCTGGAAATAACAGCAATTAAGAGGTGATTCCATGCGCCTCAAAACCTCCACTCTCCCGATCAGATGTAGTTTATCGTCGTATTCAAGAATACGTTATGAATTTGGAATCAACCAACCAAAGCAAAACCACAGTATCATAAAGTACCTTTCATGTGCCTTTTCTATAAAACTTTCGTGGAAACTGTTCTGATAAGCTTTACTCTGTGGGACCTAGACTTTATGAATTTAAGCGTAATACTAGATTGGTGACAAGGTCTCATCATTTTAGAGTTGAAATGGCTAGAACGTAACCGTTAGTTCTTTGCTAACAGTTTCTTTTCTTGTACTTCTCGTTTGGGGAAATCTCTTCCGGCTTCTTGCTTTTCAGTCAATTTTTATCTTCAAAGATTTAAGTGCAAAGTCAATCATTATCTTCTGTTTTCTTAATTCTTGTTCTTTTATTGTTCTCTCTCCTTAACAGGGTTTTTGTTCTTATATTCTCTGACACTACGCAAGCCTTGATGTTAAAGTTATAAAATGTGGTATGAATGTACGGTTCAGAGAAATCGAACCTCGACTAATTTTGGTAAAATCTGAAATAATGTACGCGACAATTAAACCAGTGATAAGTGTTGAAAAGATTTAAAGTGTCAACAGAAATGGTTACATATATTGCTTAAATCCAGAAATTACGTTATTTTCTTACCAAACACAAAAAGCCATAGAGTTAAACAATAATTTGAGAGGTCAGGTTTTTTATTGTTTCATCCCAAACAAGGCGATTGTGCCACTAAGACGTAAGGCGTTACTGAAAGTGAAAGTGAAATAAGAATAGTGACGAGAAATGACAATAAAAGAACATGAACCAGGAAGACATGAAATGATGGCTGACGTAGCATTTACACTTTTGAACAACGAAGAACACAGATCACCGGCAGGGAGGGAAAGATTCCTCATGAACGACAACGGCTACGCACTTGCGACCAAGATGAGCCATCTAGTAGGGTCACATCTGTTGAGGTCTTACATGGAAAGGGATGGCCCCCGAATGATTAAAATGCTCAAACACGACCCATGATGAGCATACCAAGAAGAAGAAATAGAAGGATGATGATGATGATGATGTGGTGACAGGGAAGCAAGAAACTGGAAGAGAGTTCCACAGTCAAGAAGTATGAGAATAGCACTAACGATTTCATATGGCTAATTAAGCAGTAAAGCGACGAGACCAAGTTGCCAATCAAGTAGTCCGCTTAAGTTCAGGTTCATTAAAATGACTGCCATGGAATTATTTACAGGAAAAGAAATAAGGAAACGAAATCACTGTGGTAGGAAAGTAACTGTAGTCGAGATGCCAGGTCAGGATTAATTAAGATGCAGACCTTTCTTTGACTTTTGGTGAGAATCGAGAATCACCAGACCAGTAATATCAGAATTTTCGGAAGTGTGTAGGCGGATTACCTGGGAAGAAACAATGCAATTATTAATAAAAAAAAGAGTTAAAATTAATATGTGCAAGATTTTACAGCTCTAGCGTCACCCCCTTCTTAGTAGGCCTATGAAATCTTCAGCCTACCTTCGTACGCTATAAATTTAACTTGCATATAAGTATTGCTTTTTACAAATGTATAATTTATGTAACTTTGTTCCAAGGGACGTCACACAGCTATAATCTCCAAGAATTTAAATGTAAAGCCATAAGTCATTTCCTATCTCACTAACCTGCATCCTCTCTCTCTCATGCTCCTTTCTGCGTCCACTCCACTCTCATCAGTATTCTCATCCTTCTCTTAACCACTTCCTGACACCCCTATAACCTGTCACTCTTTCTCATAACTTTCCCCCTATGTAACCCCTTGAAAAACAGTGGCAATAAAATGCCTTGTTGGGACGATATGATTATAAAAAAAACTTAAAGATATTGGAATATATCATTTAATATCCAGTAAACTAAACATATAATGTTTATATATATTTTATATTTGTTTTGTATATTTTATATTTGTTTTATATCTCATAAGTTAAAAGAATGTCGCTTAGTATTTTTGAACTAGATAAATGCACTCATTTTCGATAACTAGCTTTTAAATTGAATTTTCAAAAATAATATAATTTTTCTTGAAACTATTATTTTAGTTTTAATTGAAAGCGAAATAATTAATTTTACTATTTACAGTAAGCAAAATACTCTGGTGTATTTCAAACAGAAATCATATTGATTGAAATCTAAAATTTAAAATTTTTTAAAATTTTGCAATTTTTCGGTCATTTTTTTATCGATCGACACATTTGTGAATAAAAGTTAATTTTTGGTTTTAAAAATCTTCCAAAAGTAAAATATAAATCTGTGACACATTATTTTTGGAAAATTAGCAAATTTAATTTTACATTAATCTCATTTACACAAGTGTTACTTATTTATAGCATGAAATTTAGAATAAAACTATTTCTCAAACACAGAGTTGAGCTTTCTGACTTTTCCCTCGTATTTGAAATAAGATGAAAGCTTGACAGATGCAAGATAAGATAAGTGTATGGCGATCACAAGTGACATAATTGTACAATTTTTTCCTTTAAGGAGAAGAGACCATGAAACACATGGCCTTTTAATATACACATAGAAATTATCATACAAAAAAACTTCAAATACACAAGAAGATATTCTGAATTATTTTAAAAATACAAAGGCACGACGATTTTGTATTAAACTTTTCAATTTTCGATTAGTAAATATAATTTTCATTTAATAAGTTAATAAACTAACGGCAACAAACTTTGAGGTATTTTCAAATCATTTTTGAAACTTTATACATTATTATAATTTAAAAAATGAGAACAATTCTTATAAAAGTTCATCATTAATCGCAATTTTTTTCTTTTCTTCGGACTGTAATGTCCTTTATATATATTATTTATTAAAGCAATTAAAAGATTATCAAATTGAATAATGTCAGAGTTTTATTGCATTTTTTATTTTACAATTGGGAGCATATTTTCGGAAATAGGGGCAAAATGTTTTAAAAAAAGTAATAGATGATTTACATTCTTCAATAAGTTCTTCGTTTAACTAATAAAACCAGTTTTCCTAACAAAATTTAATTTCTTGAAATTTCATGAATTTACGTGGTGAGAGGTCGGATAACGAATGTAAAAAAATATTTTCACCAAATTTTTTTAAAATAATAATTTCATTCATTTGTGAATAAATCCTGAAGGTTTCATTAAAATCCAACAATTATTTGATTTTTGCAAGAATTTCCAAATTAATGTGTTTGTCACAGGAAAAAAAATTGATTATGTAATATTACGTTTTTCATTGAAAACTCTCGTAACGATTTGGCTACTCTTTAACTAAAATCAAAACACGTTTTTTACCAAAATTTCGGACATGTTATAAAGGATTAAAAATGTTAAAAATAATTTAATAAAATAATTTGATCTTTCATCTTAATAACATACACATTTTGATGAAAATAGTTTGTTTTTATTAAGATTGGGGCCTTTTTTCTTCATATTATGCTGTTTTTTTTCAGCGATTTATTCTAAACGTAATAGAGCTACTTGACGATGCTTGTTCCTCAGTTAGTAATTTATCTCGCACGCGTGTTACGCTTTTGTGAGCAATTATCGCTATACTTGTTGCTAGAAATATAAAGTAAACATTAATAGGGTTGTCAAGTCACTAAAATGAAAAGCCAGGTGACCGTAGACCCAGTGGGCAAGTTCCAAATCATAGGTTCTGCTGACTCTCTTAAGAACAAGTTATCAATCAGGAATTAATCAGGTAACACTGACAGGTTATACCGGGCAACATTATACAAACAACAGAGATAGATTCTTTTCTACTATCATTCCGGAATAATCTTCGATCGCAGGTTCACACCAGATTATCAAGAAAGCCTAGTTCACAGTTGAGCTGAACTGACACAACCACCAGCCGATTCATCCGCTGTCGGCTGTGATCCCGAAAAGCGAACACTTGTGAGTAAGGCTGCGACTATGTGAAAAAACGGTTGAACAGATGCATATATAAACAATATCTCTAGAGAAGAGGGAGCAAGAATGTAGGGTTACATTCACGTTTTGGAATAGAAGTGAATGCGACGGGACTGCTCGCACCACAGACTACCCGAGATAAATTGACAAAATATTATTTATGTACCGTGTCTCGTCAGGACGTAGGCGATCGTAACTATTCACAACTTCCCTCCCCTTGCAGCTCCTAACAAATTTTATCTTTTTGTTATTTCTCTCTGTTCCGCCATCGATTTACTCATGCTCACTAATTACGTTACGCGTTGTTTTCCTTTGTCTCTCTTGCCTTCAGTCTTTCCTGTGAGTAACAGATTTTCTAAACCCTCTTTCCTCATTATTGGCCTTAAAAATATCAACTGTCTCTTCCTGATGTTAAGTATACGTTTCCTTTTTGTTTCCATTATGGAATGTTAGGTATAAAAATGTGCAAGTCTCGTGTTGTCATTTTGTCGACACACCCACCTTCAACTGACCTAATTAGGAAAAGATGAATTCATGCCTTTTTCAGGTTGATTAAAATAAAGTAAACATAAACTATACCAACCGGGGCACCTCGATGTGGTGTAATGGTTACCAAGCTTGTCTCTCTAGAATAATTACAACTGAATTGTGAGTTAGATTTTTCAAGGTTATGACCATATGTAAACTACAAGTAAACGTATGTTCATCAATAAAAAGAAGAGTCCAAAATGCCAGCTACAGAAGGGGGATATTAAAATCAAGCAGGTCCAGAAATTTAAATACATGGGAAGTGTTCTAACAGAGGCTGGAAAGTGCAGCGATGAGATCCGAAGGCGAATTGGCATGGCCAAGGATGCATTCCGGACGCTGAGTAGAGTATTGAGAGACAGGAAAACTTTGCTGGAAACAAAGAAGGGATTACTGGATTGTTACGTGATGTCTGTTCTTCGATATGGCAGTGAATGTTGGACAATCTCTTTAAAGATGAAGGAGTGACTTGAATCAACCGAAATGTGGTTCTACAAAAAGATGCTCAGGAAACCATGGACGGAACATGTGAGAAACGACGAGGTGCTGGAAAGAATGGACACGAAAAGGAAACTAACACATAACATCAGGAAAAGACAGTTGAAATTCTTGTGACATGTTATGAGAAAGGAGGGCTTGGAGAATCTGATACTCACAGGTCAGATAGAGGGAAGAGAGAAAAAAGAAAAAACGTGTAACATATTAGATGGGTTTGAGCAAGTAGATGGCAAAGCGGGATTTGGGAGGGTAACAAGAGAAAGCGTATTAAGAGCTACAAGGAATAGAGAGATGTGGAAGGTCATGATCACCTACAACCTGAAGGGACAAGGCACATAGAGGAAAAGTGAGTTCGAGCCCCATTAAGTGTTCCATACTTTCGGCTTTATGCCACACTAAAGCTACGCTTAGATAATCACCAGAAACTACCCCGTCCGCAATTTGAACTCGGATCCTTTTGTTTACTGTTAAGCCAACATTGCAACTTCGGTGTTAGTTAATTCAGTCAGTCAGTTAAGTGGCATACGGGATACACGCTTGGGAGATCATGAGTGACTGACTACATTTTCCCGCAGTAGGTTGCCATTTCTTTCTGCAGTAGACTGGTTGCCAACCAAGGCTATAGAATCCAATCTGCCCTGCTATGTGTCCCATAGCTGGAGGGAATACCCGAGTGTATTTGTGTTTAAGTTAATGCAATGAATAACTCCTGCAATCAGCACGGCTCATTTAGATTCAGAAATTAAATTTTCAACTGCTATCGCAATATTAAAGTGCGCTTGCCTCCACTGCAACATAACCTTGAATCTGTAGAATCATCTTCTACTGTTGAATCTATTGCTCTCTCTCTCTCTCTCTTTCTCTCTCTCTCCCTCTCTTTCTCTCTCTCTCTCTCTCTCTCTATATATATATATATATATATTTCTCTTTTTCTCTCTCTCCACTGCGTCAATATTGTCTTCTCTTTTTGGAGCTACGATTCTTTTTTACTGCAAACATTTGGCTCTTTTCTCCTTTTCCATATTTTCTTTCCTTTTTTCAGCTTAAATTCTTTGTTGCATTAGTTTATGGACTCTTTCCTCTTTGTTTTGTTAAAGTTGTTAATATAAAATAGTTAATGATGTAGTTGTGGAATTTAGGGTTAGGGTTAGGGTTAGAAATCGTAAGGAACGTATAAGAATTAGAACTCGATAAAAAATCAAAATATAAGAAAACCGTAGAATTTGCTGTTGAGTCTAATTAATTGCATAAAAAATACCCTATCTACTAAAGATTCGGTTGAACAGACCTAAATGTGACAGGTTTGAAGAAATTAACCGATTTGACGAAAAGTTTTGAGTAAATTGCTTTCTTATAATTTGTAATACAACACGGGATAAATATATTATAATTCTGCTTGTCCCTCCCTTAGATAGTACAACCGTTATGCCCTGCCACTAGCTTCATAAACAATGGACTATTAATTTTTGATTGCATTGAAATACGGGAAAATCTTATCAGAGTAGCTACTTGGTTTCAGTGATAGAAAGAAAGAAAGAAAGAAAGAAAGAAATGCTCCTCTAATTCCTTATAAAGAATTGATCCATTTTAATCGCGAGAAAAGACTGAAAAGACATACCAGAGACGCTGTTCCATTTCAGTGAAAGAAAGAAAGAAAGAAAGAAAGAAAGAAAGAAAGAAAGAAAGAAAGAAAGAAAAATGTAATCAGGAAAGCCGTGAAATTTTCACGGGTACTAGTAGTCACACTATAATTCCGCGTGTTCCTTCGTTCCTTAGCCCGTTCATGACACCCTGCCAGTACGTCATAAATAATGGACTATTATGTTTGCGAGGAAAAAAGGAAGAAAAATACATATCAGAGACGCTGTTTGGTTTTGGTAAGAAAAAATAAGAAAGAATGAAAAAGAAGATGAATGAGGTGTTTAACGTCTGCTTCAGTGAAATTGTTAAAAACTAGTCAATTTTAAATATTTTCATTTGTACCCTCATAATTCTTTAAATAATGACCTATGTCCATGCTTGGAAATTTTTAACGATTCAATAGAGGAATTTCCGCGCATATTTTGTAGTAGAAGAATTAGCAAGCAGCTTATTTAATCATTAAATATTATAGTATATCAAAAAATTCGAATAGGAAAATATAATCTAGTATTTTGAATACATGTTTGTCAAATGATTTCTCCAAGTAATTATTTCTCCAAGAAATTATTTCTCCAAGTAATTATTTCTCCAAGTATAGTTCATTAAGTGTCGATCATCTGTTCAACAAATTTATTTCATAACATAATAAACGAAAATATTTTGAACGAAATTTTTTTGAATATTTTTACTAGTCCTCCTGGTTGCATGAAAAAGAAACTATTTCATAAATCTGTGTTAGAAATTTTAAAGTGAGAACCAATTCTTTTAACCTGTCACTTGTGCCTTGAAGTTGATGTATTAAGTTAGCAAGCTATTGATTGATCATTACCACTTTAAATTCAATGTCAATTCCCATCTCTTATCCTTTGACTCCAGTCCTTTCTACATCACCCAGCATATCTTGTTTTGTTTTTCCTTTCTCTCTACCTTCGCAACTGTCTTCACACCTCTGTTCCCATCCTTCTCTTGTTCTTTCTCTGACACTCCCTGTAATTGGTTCATTTTTCTCTTCACTCTCCTCCTGTCTAAACTGTTAATCTCTTATGTAGTCCCCTGTGCATCAGTGGCAGTACCGCCTTGCTTGGAGTGAAACGATTAAAAAGAACTACTAACTAATCATTTAGATCATTACTAAGTGCTCAATAACTGTAGCCCTGTTTCAAAGCTGTTTAGTTAATAAAATCGTTGTTTGGTCCCTTTGCTGTACCTGGGACGAAAATGAATGAAAATCCATTTCAAGGGTGTCGGGGGTCACTCCAGGCTGCAACTTCCGCATTTCACTTAAATGGGGAGGGCCAGGATCAGTTCTTATCCTCTGATGGTTGGTTTATTCTAACGAACCAGGAAATATCTAACACCTTCTGTCACGCTTTATTTCTACAAGTGTCAAATGAGACCACAACAAAGGGGATGTTGTCATCTGGTCTGGAGGTGCTTAGTCCTCATTTTACAGTTCAGAATCCTTTAAGCGTTCTTACGGGGCCAGAGACCTATTTTCCACCTCTCACCTTATTTCAAACACAGACAGCATCACAAGCCCAGCATTAGTTTATAGCTGTTTTCATGACACATGTTCAGATGAGCATCTTTCTTTAGTTTTACCAGTTCAGACCTTTATTGCAAGAATACGACTTCCACGGAGTTGAAACATTCTTATTTCCTCTATATTCGAAATAGGTGGACAAAGTTCCAGTCAAACAGTTTTTTCCCAAGAGCAGTTACTTTGTTGAATGACTTTATCCTAGTTCAGCCAATTCAGGCCCATGCAGCGAGGACAAATTATGTTACTTCCACGGAGTTGAATCATCATTTTTTCCTCCATATTTCAAATGTGAGGAGAAAGTATATTTCTATGGCACATATTCATATAACACTAATCGGAATAGATTCATATATAGTAGTTGATGATATCCGTACATGTGCTTCCTTGACCACGACAAAATATCTCTTCAAGGTCAAGGATTAACTGATATCTTTTGCATTGATTTTTCTTATTAAACTAAATGTTTAACCAATACAAAGTCTAAGAAACACTCAATGTAATCACTCTAATGTTCACGACAAGGACACTAGTCGAAATAGATTCATGTTTGATGAATTTCATAAAATCCGATTTCCTTCTATGTGTTATTATCTAAGATGAATAATTCGTTCAATTTAATATACTTTTTAGCAGGAATTTTCTATTGTTCCGAACAAGAAATTTCCCTCTAAAAATAAATCGATACTTAAAGAATTCATATTAGTTGGCGATCGCTTCATATGACAGCTGCAACAACAAAACGTTTTCATATTTATAGTGGATGTAGAACTGAAAGTGAAGAAAGGACATGCTGTTTTTTATCGGCACCTTTCCAACCAAATGGAATAAGAAGACTCAATTCATTTAGTACTATTATTACTATTCACGCCTTCAGGCTCTTACAGCAAACTCATTCAGTAGAAATCTAACTTGCGTGGATCTTGGGGTTTCGTATGATGCAAGTAATAATAAAATTTATCGTTTTGATCTGCTCCTTTCAAACAAAACTAAATAGAAACAAATACCTTCAGTGTAATCTCTACACTAAAAATAATAACAATGATATTGAAGCCGTAGTTAATGCCTATTGAATCGGCCTTGTGTCAAACATAACCAAACTCCTTACAACTTACAGATTTATTCATAATCCTCAGAAGGTGTAAATTGGAATATGTGGATTTGTGTAAGAATAAAAGTATACCTTTTGCACGTTTGAATAGAAATTTATTGATAGAAAAGAATAACATGATTTGGTAGAAGCTAAACCTTCCAAGAGAAATAGTATTAAGAGGTTAAGGGTATCAAGTGAGTTCGTAGTAAACCTTGCACGAGTGAGTTTATGTGTATGTAGGCAGGAACGTATATGTGTATGTATGTGTGACCGTTATCTTCGAGTAGGAGTGTCTTTGAAGTTATCGCTCAGTCTTAAAGGGTTCCGTGCGGTTATCAAGTAGACGGGTGAACGATGAAGGAGTTGAGAGGTGAGAGGGAAAGATGGAGACAATAATAATAACGATCGCTTTACGTTTGTCAAAAGTACGTATTAACTGCTCGTCATCCTAAACTCTCTGGCGAGAGATGATTTTGCTCGTCTTTTTATTTCGTTTTGGGGCCCGAAAAGGTCATCTGGGAATTCGCTCCTGGATGTGTTTCTGGCCTTTCCATTGGACGACAAACATCTCGCATCGAGGTGTGAAATTTCGCGAGTTTTGTGTGTGTTAAGCAAAGATTATAAGTTCGAGAAAATTTGTTTATTTCTAACAGAATCAATGAGTCATTTGAATTCTTAATTCTAGAACTTGCCTTGTTCGCCACAATATATCTTATTTCATCCTTCACGTTTTAGATTTATTTTTTAAGTAAACGAGTTGATACAGATTATTGGCCACATCCTTCTAACCAGGCTATAGATTCTTTTCATAGCTTTTTATCTATATATATAAAAGGCAATCTGTGAGTCTGTGTGTGACTGTTTCCTACGCACGCGTAGATTTTTTAAGCTACGCCATTCAAACTTTCTAGGGACACATATCTACAGGGAAGCCAGGTCGACACATACTTTTTGAGTTTAAGTTCAGCAATTTTCCCTTTCGCACTTTTTGGCCAATGGAGCCTATTGTTTACATTTGCTCCGTAAAACATCTAAGATGGTTGTTAAATTACGTCACAGAAATCAAATCACACGTGTCAAACGCGACTAAAATATTTTTTATTCTTAAGCCTTTATATTTAATTTTTATTCTGACGTTTTAAAAACAATTCATTTGGTCAATAAAAAAAATGTGAATATTTTTCCCCGTAATTTTGAAACAAAAACAAACGCAATGTTGTTTACAATGTAACACAAAACATCAAATCACGTTGACGCAAAACAAAAGAAAATAGATTTTTTTAATGCTTCTCCTACTTCTAAAATGTTCTGAGTTGCACGGGCAACGCCGGGTTATGATGCTAGTCTAATAGTAAAAGACAAGGCGCGTGACATAAGAAAGTCAATAAACATAAAGACACATGAGTGTGATAATAAAAAGAAACCACACTTTTTATTCATTTAAATTTATTATCAACTTAAAAAAAACCATAACTGAAGGAATGATAAAAAAAATTGTGAGATGAAGAAACAAGTTTATAATAATGATCTAAAATAGTGTTAACAATAAAACATTCTCTCGTGTGGTAAACATTTAATCGTTTGGCGCATTCGTTACCCTCTTCGTCTACACACTCTTACGACAACCTTATTCAATAGCCCTACTACCTTGAGTGGCTCTTGAGCCTTATAAATATTTTTATTCGTCAATAAAGAGAGCAATTTTATATATACGTATATAAGATTTAACTGTTCAGTTGTTTTTCTTTTACCAACTGAAAGAATTTAGAAAATGATTTACTGGCAAAAGTGTTTCTACATCCTGAATGCAATCATGAGGGTGGGAAACTGCTGATTAAGGACTGAGGCAAAAGTATTCGGAAGACGCTTACAGATTGTGTGTGCGTATGTGTATATGAATGTGTAAGCGATAGATTCAGCGTGACTAAGCAAGGTGGAGATGTGTATCTACTATGCATACCGCTTGTTGACGGAAGATGGAGTCATCCAAGCAGGTGGGCGGAGGTAGGTAGCGGTCTCAAACGGTATCGGCAGAAGATGATGGTAAATTTGTAGACAAATATTCTTGGAATGGCTGGCGTTGCTATGCGTGGGCAAGACACCGAATGCGAAGATATTTTACACTTACAGATGCCATCAAGTAGAACAAAGCTGGCACTTATGAGCGGGCATCTGCACATTCTTATTATGTACGCTACACATGTTTGTACGTGTTCAAATATGCGTTTTACTTTCAACCAATTTGTTCTTGTGCATATATTTCGGAGAAAGGCCTTACGAATGTTGAGGTTTATCTAAAAACAATGTCGTTGTATTAACTTTAAGACCTACAGAGGACAAAATGTGCAACATTGAAATTCGAAGTCACATTGGAATAGCTAAACTTGCATTCCAAAAGCTAGAATATCAATAGACAATAGGAACACCAGAATAACAATATTCAATGTACAAACGAATGGTAACATTAATAAATATGCAAGGTGGATTTTGACGATAAAAAATTTCTAGGCACTACACAGGGGACCAACTTTCCTAGCAGTAGAACTAGCAATTAATTCAATAACTCTACTTCATTCAAGTAGAAAATATGAGCCGTAGAAGTGTCAAAGGGATACTCTCTTGCAGCTTAGCTTCAATCATGCTGATTGCAGACAGGAAATCTTCTCCATGGTAATTAAATGAAAGCAGTTTTGTGTATGAGGCGTTAAGTTGTTCTTTGCCCAGTTAAAAACTGATAGGTCCTTTTCAAGAACAGTTACCAGTTTTACCTAGTAGAACGTGTTAGACTTGCTATTAAAACAGGAGTAAATAATTGTGTTGATACCTACTTGATTGTTTTGTCTTTTACGGCTTATCAACCTCTCGCAGATTATTTAAAGCCAGTAAATATTTTTATTATTTTTATAGAGGTAGTAATGATTTATTGATACAAATATTACTAATTAACCCATAATTGGGGGATAAGAGGTGAATTCATATTTTTAACAAGGCTACGTGCGTGTAAGTGAATATAACGAACTCGACTTGAATTGGAACTCGGCTCTTTGATTTCTAATTCAGAGGTGTTATCCGTTACACCACTTGCATATCCATATCCAAGCTTACAGCACTTGGTATTCCCAAGTGGTCACCTATCCGGTCACTGACCAGTCTCGACGTTGCTTATATTCGGTGATCGTAACGGAGCCAATGTTTCAACGTGGTATTGCCGTAAGCCTGATGAGTATCGGTATTTATTAAACGTATATTTATTGACCATATGTGTTAGGAAACCACGTGGAGGATGGAACTCACTAAAGTAGTAATGATCGACGTGATTCAGTCAGTTAAGTGTCATACGTGATACACGCTTTGGACGATCATGTGTCGAAAGAGGCATGACTGACTGGGCAGAAGATTATCCCGCAGTAGGTTGCCATTGCTTTCTGCGGTAGGCTGGTTGTCAGCCAAGGCTATAGAACCCAATCTGTCCTGTTATTTAACTCATAACTGAAGGGAAGAGACGGATTAATACCTTTCCCAAGGGTATTTGCTCGGAAGTGAATGCTAGGAATTCAACTGGAATTCCCGATTTCTCGTTCCGAGCCGATATCCACTGCACCACAACGCACGTCGATGTGATTATTGAGTTTAAAATTGAATTTCCAAAAAGATAAAACATTCAATCATCTTTATCCCATATCAACGAGATAGAGAACCGAACAAGTTCAACAATAACTTCATCCAGCTCAGCTTTGACAGCAATACAATGAATAGCTTGTTAATTTTAACGCCTAAAAAACGAAACTACTCGCTTTTAATTATCTGAGATAACCTTTTTTACCTCCTACCTGTATGGCTGATGTTAACCTCTAAGAGAGTCACTCCTTGCGCCTTCTCGAACTTACATTTTCTGCTGACATGAAGTTGAATGATTATAATGAAATTAATTGCTAGATCTGTTGTTTAAAAATTGGTTCCCTGCGTCGGGCTAGACAATTTTTCTCGCTAAAATCTATTTTACATATTTAAAAGTCTACCATTCGACTTTGCTTTGAATATTGTTGTCACATCTGGTCTGGTGCTCCTGCTATATATTCTTAATAAAATCCAAAGAAGTATCTGCAATGTTATTGATCATGACTTGATATCTCAGCTTCAATAACTTTCCCGTAATATAGTTTCCTTTTTCTATAAACATTTTTGTTTTGTTTTTTTGTTTTTTTTAACTTTCTTCTATCGTAACTGTACCTTATAAATTTAAGCGCGGTACTAGATTGGTAGCAAGGTCTCCTCATTTTAGAGTTGAAATGGCTAAATTTAACCGCAAGTTCTATGCTAACAGTTTCTTCTATTGCAATTTTCGCTTGTGTAAATCTCTTCTGGTTTCTTGCTTACGAGTCAACTTTGATCTTCAAAATTTTAAATGCAATATCAATGGTTTTCTTCTGCTTATTTAGTTCTTTTATTGTTCTTTCTTCTTAGCAGAACTTTTTCCTCATATTCTGTAACACTCAGTAATTTCTTGCGTCGGAGTGACTCTATTGCCTTTCTTCAGATCAAATGATTAAAAAGTATCTGGGTTGCAAATTCTGATTTCTCACATTCCAAACTTGACAGATTTCAAAAGCTTTCACTATGTTATGTAGGAGATTAATTGTTTTTCACCTCACAACTCATTTCACACAGACGCAACTGTATCAAGCCCATCGCCATTGTTTCGCTATTTCCATGGAAAATGTTTCGACGAGCTATATTCCCTAGTTTTTCTTCCAGTTCAGACCCGCCATGCTATGTACACAGAAGCGAACCATCTGCATCTACTTCATGCTCCATTGGTAAGTGCCATTTAGACAGCTTCTTCCCAAAGCCCGTTGCTTTGTGGAACAGACTCGCAAAAGGATGTTTCCCGGTTCACTACAATCAAACATTTTTAAGTCTAGAGTGAACTATTATCTATCCTATTTATCGTTCTTATTTAAAATTCTAACGTTCATAAGACAAATCAATTCAGTAACCCTTCAGTAGATCTTGGGTTTTTATTGGGTTAAAAATAGCATGAAAATAAGTAATTTGTTCTCATCAACGTAGATATTCTAAACATTGTATACATATTCATTTATTGCAAGTTAATAGAGAGTTGAATGCCAAACATATAACCCAAGTATTTCCTTTTTGGTAAATAATATTTTTTATTATTTATTTTAAAATCACATTTTATGTACCGTGTCCCTTCAAAACACGGGGCAATAATTTCTCTCCACAACTTCTTAGCCTTTGCAGTTCTAGCAATAATTGTTTCCTTACTATCGTTCCCAATCCCTGTTCTGTAATCTATTTACACAAACTTGTTAGGTAGATTTCTTTCTCTCTTCAGTGTGCTCTGTGAGTGTCAAATTCTCCATACCCTCTTTCTTCGTTATGTGACCCAGAAATTACAACTGCCTCTTTCGGATTTAAATTACAAGCGTTCTTTTTGTTTCCATTTTCCCTTAAAACTTCCTTTCGCATGCTCTCTTCAGGGTTTTCTCGGCATGTTTCTGTAGAAACACATCTACCTCAAATCTCCTCTTCATCTGTGAAGAAATTGCCTAGCATTCACTGAGATAGAGGAGGACTGAGATAATATAACAGCCGAGCACACTTTTCTTTGTCTGCAACAAAAACCTTGTTTCTTAAACCTTTGCAAGGATGAAGGAGAGGCTTGAGGCAGCATAAATGTGATTTTACAGAAGGATGCTAAGGTTACCATGGACTGAGTACGTGTGCAACGATGAGGTGTTGGAAAGGATGTAAATGAGAAGAAACGCATACTAAATATCAGGAAGAGACAAATGAGGCTCCCGAGACACGTAATGAAGAAGGAGGACCTAGAGAACTTAATACTCACAGGTCGGATAAAGGGAAGGAGAGACAGGGGAAAGCAGCGGGAGACGTACTTGTTAGGTCTGAGCAAATGGATGGCGGAGCGGGGCTTAGAGATACCAAGAGAAAAAATATTGAGAGCGACAAGAGACAGAGCCAAATGGAAGTCCATGATCGCCTACGTCTTGAAAGGACACGGCACATGAATAAGAAGAAGTTCAATCACTGCACTTCTAGTTCCAGAGATTTTAATGAGGTCACAGGTCAGTTCCGGTCTCATTGTTCTACGCAGTATATTTATTAGAATTCGAATGATTGGTTGATTTCGTTTAGCGGTATATCAAACTCTATAAGTTATTTAATACAGAAATCTAAATATTTTGAACGCAAATGCATGCTTTCAAGTACAGATAACATGCATCATTGGTTATTGTTACTAAAAATATGTATTTTTATACTTTCATTGTGTTTTGTTTTTGTTTGGGGATTCACTATTTGTCCATAGTTTGGAACCTAACAAGTGCTACCACCCTATGTCAGAGTGAACCTGAAACAACAACAATTAAGGAGTGGTTCCAAACCTCATTCTCCCGATCAGAAGCGTTGCTGCCAGATTTAGTTTATCGTCTTAACCAGAACTGGAAATTCGAATGATATGCTTAGTTATGAAGCTCATTAAGCTGATTCTCCGACGTTACTAATGATTACAAGATATATCAAAGAACATCCCCTGTTGTACAGTGGCTAGTTTACTACTGGCTAAATTTTTTCCTCAATAATTATTTCAATTAGGGGTTCTTCCTCCAAGTCACTAACTTTCCATCGGAAGGGATCATTACTTGATGCCTGAGGCCTCCCTCAACGGGAAAAAGGCTGAGAGTTTGAGCGGTGTTTTTTCCCTGGCCCAAGTACACATGGCCTCCCAATTTCAACTCTACTTTTTGTCAAGAATCATTCAAATGAGCGCACGGATAAATCCCATAATTGCTTCAAATGTAATGCATGATAACGTCCATTTCTCGGCCATCGAGCTGGCGATCGGTGAAATAACGACGCCAACGTGACAGTTTTCGTGGTTAGCGGGAAATTAGGTGATTGACTCATGTTAAGAAACATCCTTGTGTTACATCTTGCCACTATAGGTAGGCAATTAAATAATCCATTCTTTGGTCCTGCGATCAAGTGTATAATATCCATTCTCTCTTTGTCTTTTATTTATGATGGAACCCTTTTCTTGTGGATTTCAACCCTGAAGCAACACTTTCCTCATTGCACTTAAAGAGCGGGAGAGCTGTTCGATATCGATGCCAGCATCACAGTGTTCACGGAGACGGTAACTTTTCCTCTTGCACCGTATGTACGACATCTTACATTAAGCTGACTTTGAGCTACATTCTCTCACTGTTTGGAGGCAGATGAATACTTTCAAAATTTGATACGCACAGTATTTATTAAAGGCAAGAAACACAGAAGAAATTAGAGAGTAAACTACCTAACGACCTTAAATAAGAAAGAGGAAGAATAGTAAAATGGTAAACACTAGTGAGAGATACAAAGGATAGGAAGTTGTGGAGAGCCATGATCACCAACCTGCTGAAGGAACACAGCACATAGAAGAGTTGCCAATGTTGGCTTTATTCAGATAGAATTTCCGTAGTTGCCTTAAAATTAATGAAGTGGCACTTATGAATGCGAGCGAATGGTTTGTGCATAAATATATTTGTTAATATTAATCGTATAAGTTCTCAGATTTTTCAAGACAAACCGAATCAATGTATGTCAGATATAATATAATGTGAAAGAATGTAGCCTCGAACACGTACGGCAAACGTTACATATTCAATATTAATCTGGTTCAGGGTCAGGAGTGTTACTCATGACTGACTTCATTCACTCAGACAAAAAACAGCCAGTTGAAATTGTTAACACTTGGCATAAATTTATTACTACAATTTACGGAACCCATCCTGCTACTTAAAAACGTTTTTTAATCATTTCACCTCAAGCAAGGCAGGACCGCCATTTGTGTGTTGGGGTTTACAATGAAAGAAAAGACTGGGTACAGGAGTCATTTCAGAAAAGATAAAAGATAAACAGGATTCAAGAATATAGAAGATGGCAACTGATGTTGCATTTAAATTTTTAAAGATTTTAGTTGTCAGGGAAACAAGTAAACGGAAAAGAGTTCCACAGGCGGGGAGTGCGAGAAAAGAATATCTTGGCGTAGAAGTAATGGTTACATTTAACTACTTCAACGGTAAAAGGGTGGGACCTAAATTCCACTCTAGTAGCACGCTTAAATTCATGTGGTTGGAAAAAAGGCTCGTCAGAGAAGTTGCCATAAAAATATCTGTAGAAAAGACAGAGGGAAGCCATGACAGGTCGGTGAGGAAGTAAGTGAAGTTGATATACCAAGTCAGGATCGATTATATTGCAGATCCTTCTTTGATTTTGTTGAGAACCTCGAGATGAATAATTTCTATGAATATTTGGCAAACTGGTGCTACAATTTGTCGCTGACAAAGTTAGCAACAAAAGTTATGACCTGTTGCTGATTAGGACAAAAACTTTCAAAGTAAATGAATTTACAAGAGAAATAAATTTCAACATGTGGGAGAATTTTTATTTTTATATAAAACACAGCATTGTTTACAAAAGAAAAGAAAGTAAATTGATGAATAGCAGGAACATCCGATCAGATATAATAACAGTATTGAATGCACGGAAGAATGGTTGATTTATAAATGCGAAAGATGGATTTTGACATTGACCCAACCTACCTAGCATTAGACGCTGCTATAGATTCGATGTAGTCGTTTCGATCAGTTGAAAAATTGAGGCCAAGAAGGCCCATGGTGATGGCGAGAAGGAAACTTTGTCTATGGTGGTTAAAGGAAAGCAGTTTTGTTTTGGAGGTATTAAAATTTACAAGCCATTTCTTGTCCCCGTTAGCCATTTATTAGAGGTCCGTTTCAAGAGAAGCGAACAGGTTTACTTTGTCAGCCTTGTCAGATTTTCAATTGAGACGGGTGTAAATTGTACTATAATTTACGTAGATGCCTACTTGGGAACTGATGATAGGAGGAATATTATTAATGAAGACCAGAAACAACGTAGGAGCTAAACTTTGCATCCAGCTTCTGAAACAAGTACATTTAATTATACATTTTATGGGAATCATCCTGCTATTTAAAAGAAATGTATTTATCTTTACATTTTATGCGGGTACCTCCACTTTTTCGCTAAAAAGCAGCATAGCATGATGAAAAAAGGTCACAAACTGAATTTTAAAAAGTTTTATCGTCAAAATATTTATGTTATTCTTAAGAGAAAAGACCGAAGTACTTTTAATTATTTTTAATCCTCTTTAGCGCGTTTGAAATTGTGGTTAATAATTTTGTTTTTTTTGTTTTGTTTTGTTCTTTTTTTTTTTTTTGCATCAGCGAGGTCGGGCAGTGTTGACTATGGGAATTTTAGTGTCTTTGTCTAACATTAATTTTTAAATTCTTGCAAAAATAAAATATTTTTGGATTTCAATTATAATTTCAGAATTTATTCACAAATGAATGAATTTATTTTTGAAATTATTATTTTTATAAAATTTTGATGAAAATCTTTTTTACATCTGTTAACTCTGCAACTAACTTAATTTTATGGAATTTCCTAGAAATTAAATTGTCCGTAAACTTTGTTTTATTCATTAAACACAGGACGACTTGGAGAATGTAAACCATCTTTTCTTTTCTTTTTTTCAAGCGGTTACTCCTTTCCATAAAATCTGCTCCGAATAGTAAAATAAAAAATGCAATAAAACTATTACATTATTTAATTGCTTTTATAAATAATATATATTAAGAGATTTATTGTCCGTAGGAAAAAAATTGCGATGAATAATTAATTTTTAGAAGAATTGTTTACATTTTTTCTTTTTTAAATTATAATAATTTGTAGGTCCAAAATTCTTTTAAAAATTCTTCAAAACTTTGTCTGCGTTAGGTTACTATATTTACTAAGCGAAAATGGAAAAGCTTAATACTTTGAAAGTATCGGTGACCATACACGACATTATCAAAAAACAAGATCGATAACGATAGTAAATTTTAAGTTCCGCTTTCTTAAAATTAGATTACGAAGAATATTTACAACAGTCATAAGATTAATTAGTACCTAAAAATTATTTTTAAAAACATTTCACGCCGTTTTTTATTATGCTTTAACAGATAAAGCCCACGTAGGACAGCAATAAACCCGTAAATATTATCAATGCTTGTCGGGTGTTGAAAGATACGTAAATCACGACTAGTGTTCGTTTTAAAATCTGTTTTCTGCTTGTTTTAACTTAAAAGTAAATAATACTTGCTTCAAATCAGATTAATTATACTTTAAATCAGTTAATATTCCTCAAAGAAAGTTTCAGGAAAGTATATTTTATTTTTGGTACATTTTTAATAAAGAAAATTACATCGCAATGGAAGACGGATGAAAAGGACACTAATTAGCTATTTTAGAAAAATAAAAATCGATTCCAATCAAACCAATTTTGCTTAATGGAAATAGTAAATTTTTAGCTTTCAGTTAAAGCTAAAATGAAAGCCTCTTGAATGTTTTTTTCATTTATAAAGATTAATTTTAAAACTTAGGTATCACAAAAATGTAGAGTTAACTAATGGAGTGTATTCTGCTTGTGAAATAAGTGGCTTTATGTCTAGACTTCATGGAATACATCACACTTTTAAACAACTGCATTATTTGAACATCTTATGGAATACATATTGCTCCTTAAGTAGGTGGATGGACGTCTACGAATTATGGAAAGCATTCATCTTATGGAATACATATTGCTCCTTAAGTAGGTGGATGGACGTCTACGAATTATGGAAAGCATTCATCTTATGGAATACATATTGCTCCTTAAGTAAGGTGGATGGACGTCTACGAATTATGGAAAGCATTCATCTTATGGAATACATATTGCTCCTTAAGTAGGTGGATGGACGTCTACGAATTATGGAAAGCATTCATCTTATGGAATACATATTGCTCCTTAAGTAGGTGGATGGACGTCTACGAATTATGGAAAGCATTCATCTTATGGAATACATATTGCTCCTTAAGTAGGTGGATGGACGTCTACGAATTATGGAAAGCATTCATCTTATGGAATACATATTGCTCCTTAAGTAGGTGGATGGACGTCTACGAATTATGGAAAGCATTCATCTTATGGAATACATATTGCTCCTTAAGTAGGTGGATGGACGTCTACGAATTATGGAAAGCATTCATCTTATGGAATACATATTGCTCCTTAAGTAGGTGGATGGACGTCTACGAATTATGGAAAGCATTCATCTTATGGAATACATATTGCTCCTTAAGTAGGTGGATGGACGTCTACGAATTATGGAAAGCATTCATCTTATGGAATACATATTGCTCCTTAAGTAGGTGGATGGACGTCTACGAATTATGGAAAGCATTCATCTTATGGAATACATATTGCTCCTTAAGTAGGTGGATGGACGTCTACGAATTATGGAAAGCATTCATCTTATGGAATACATATTGCTCCTTAAGTAGGTGGATGGACGTCTACGAATTATGGAAAGCATTCATCTTATGGAATACATATTGCTCCTTAAGTAGGTGGATGGACGTCTACGAATTATGGAAAGCATTCATCTTATGGAATACATATTGCTCCTTAAGTAGGTGGATGGACGTCTACGAATTATGGAAAGCATTCATCTTATGGAATACATATTGCTCCTTAAGTAGGTGGATGGACGTCTACGAATTATGGAAAGCATTCATCTTCTTGAACAAATGCATTTTTGCCTGTGTTTTATAGAATGCATTTCGTTGGGTTTTTTTTTTGTTTTTTGTTTTTTGGTTTTTTTTTTGCAGTGAATTTATGCGTTGATGTGGTGCAATGGATATTGGCTTGGAACGAGAAAACAGAGAGCCGAGTTCGAATACCAGGTGAATTCGTTTCATTCACTTACGCGCAAATGCCCTTTAGAAAAGTTTTAATCTGTCTCTAACCTCCAGCTGTGGGTCTGTTAGCAGGACAAATTGCGTTCTATAACCTTGGTTGACAACCAGTCTACCGCAGAAAGTAATGGCAACCTACTGCGGGAAAATCTTCTGCCCAGTCACGTATGGCACTAAACTGACTGATTTATTCGCATGATTGTAATGGATGCTTATATTTTTACATAAATGCAATCACTAAAAAGAAAGAAAGAAAAAGCGATTCGCTATTTTTTTTTGTCTATACCTGAGTAGTTTGTAGAGTAGACAGGATAAATATGGTAACAGAAAAAGCTAACAAAACAACGAATTTTAGAATGATGATGAATCATTTCAAAAAGAACTTATCCAAAACAGGAAATATATTTTTACTTTTTAATTTTTCATAGGATACATTCATTAGTCGATGTCAAGCTCTTTTTAACCTCATCTATATGACGAACAGGTTAGTAAAAAAAAAAAAAGTACGTTCGTTCCACTTTGAAAATACCATGGCCCAAAAATGTAAAAAAGAAAAAAGAAAACACTCATTCCACTCTGAAAATGCCATAGCTCAAAAATGCAAAAAAAAAAAAACACTCGCTCCACTCTAAAAATGACACAAAAATGTAAAAAAAAAAACACCCGTTTCACTCTGAAAATACCATAGCTCAAACATGTAAAAAAAAGTACACCCGTTCCAGTCTAAAAGTGGCCCCAAAAATGTAAAAAAAAAAAACACTTGTTCCGCTCTGAAAATACCATAGCCCAAAAATGTAAAACAAACAGTCGTTCCACACTAGAAATGGCCCAAAAAAGTTAAAAAAACAAAACTGTTCCACTCTGAAAATACCATAACTCAAAAATGTAAAACAAACACTCGTTCCACACTAAAAATGGTCCAAAAATATTTAAAAAAAAAAACACCTGTTCCACTCTAAAAATACTATATCCCAAAAATGTGAGCAACGACGAATCTTTAGGGAAAAAGAGAGAGAGAGTTGAAATTTCTACGGTACATGGTGGGTGAATATCCAACTGCTGAGGAAAGAGGGCTTAGAAACTTTGATAGTCATGGGACAAATTAAAGGCAAGAGAAACACAGGAAAACAGCTCATAACTTACCTAACGCGCTTTGGTAAATGGAATGGCGGAACAAACTTAATAAATTGTCTCTTTTTGCTATCTCACTTAAAGTGCAAAAAAGGACAGGAAATTGTGAAGAGTCACGATTACCAACGTTTTGAAGAACGCAGTGCATAGAAGTTTTTCCTAAGAAAACAATGAGGCCCATCTGTTTATGTTTTCCTAAGTCCTTACATAACTAAGTCAGTATCCTTCTATTTGTTTTTTTTAATTTTCTAATCACCCTTTAAAATCTTCTTTGCCCCTTGTCTAAATTTCTTCTTTTCTTCTTGATACTTTCTATCCTTTTCTCCTTCCTTTCTTTTTCTTTTTCCCTCTTCTTTTTTCACTTCATTCTAACTTCTTTTTTTTTAAAATATTTCTTCATGATCAGTTAGCTTTCTTCTTAGCTTGTTAAAATAATTTGAAAGAGAATCGATATCTTTTTTCTCTGGACAACGCGATGAAGACCTGATGGCAAACGTTGATTGATACGTCCTCTTCTAGGAAAGAGGAAGTAAAGTTTAGGGTAGTGAAATGTTAGTGATTCTCCATTTTCGGAATAGAATAGCCAGCTGCTTTCCGGTGACACTCTTCCAAACTACGTGAAGTATTTGCCATCTTGAAAGAATTTCACCTTGATGAAGAGGCTGAACGGATAAAGAATCTGACTCACTTGCACACGTGCACACCTACATATATTTTTTTAAGAGGACTTGTTTGTTTATATATGTGCTTTGTAATAGACTGTAATTGAGAGAGTTCTACATGAAAATTTAATTCATAATTCTGTCCTGAAGTTTTGAATGTTTCGTGGACGATATAGTTATATATTTCATACTGATAATCTAAGAATACAACCGAAACTCTCTTCGAGAGAACAAATACCCCACCCCATGTTGTACCTCGGTTCTCATCTGTGACAGGGTGAAAAATAAAAGAAACTGAGAAAATTCCGGTGTATATACAGCAAAGGCTTGAAAGTTGGCATAACACCACAGCAAGAAACGAAAATACGAATCAAATTTCCAATATATTTGTTTATTTATCTATGGAGTCACCTGATACCGTCTGCGGTGGATAAGTAGTAGGTGACAGGGACAAATTCGCTGCTACTTCTGTCTTCTCTCACAGATCAATTGTTTTCTGCCGCCAACCATAACTCCAACAGACCCTCTATCCATATTTGACTGCAACTGTTTCTACATCATTGACAGATAGCTCGTCACCCGCTTAACAATCAACTGTCTGAGACTGTTTGTGACTGGTTCGCCTTGCTTGTATAAGACAAGAACCGGAATTCACTAGCTTCCAACCAAGTGGTACTTGATCCCAAATTTTTTTAGATATTTCTTTTATTTTCATTCAAGTCCGAATAAGATCATTCACAAACCATTGGCATTTCTAAACCAATCAGGTAGGGGCACACTGTATGACAATACCAGTTGGCCCGTGCCGTCAAAAATGACGGCAAAGCATCTATATCAATATGCCGTCTAAAATGACAGCAACGATGTACCTACTACTGAGTATCTTACATTAAGACATAAGAAAGGAAAGCAACAAAACAATCCAAAACCCTGAGTGTGACAGGAGGGGGGGATATATGCTCTGGCTTGCGATTGAGCCCTGTAGAGATGGGAAATTTTCATAAACAGCTTTACGCTATGTTCTCTGGTTACGTGTAGAACCTCCGTTCGAAGCGGTTATCGGATAGAACACTCTCGTTGTTGGCGTTGTTTACATAACGTAAAATATTTTATACGCTATGAAATCGGCGTTTCTCTGACGTTGCGGCATGGTGGGTGAATATCCAACTGCTGTCAAGTGAGTCGGCTTTCAGTTCTGGTTTGAAGCAAAACGGTTAATTATATATATATATATATATATATATATATATATATATATATATATATATATAAATTATATTTTAGAACATGTACAAATTTTTTATCCACTACAAAGTGTACATTTTGTTTCGACATTGAAATTACAATGTCTCATCATGTGGTGTGGAAAGGAATGGAAAGCTTCTTTTCTTATATTTGGCGAGTTGTGTGTGGGATGTTAGTGGGGAATAAGACTTGTAAATTGTCCGTTAGAATTTTGAAAAAAGTGGGGTGGGTAGGGAATATAGTTGATTAATAAAAGTGTCGGAAATTTTGTGGACAGATTTGACATTAGAATATTGGCTACAGGTTTTATGGCCTCATGGCTAGACTTTATTCTTTGGGTTTAGAAGAGGGGAGAGTAGAGAAGTGCAACGGGTGGGGAGGGATGGAATTGGACTTATCTTTAATGTTTACTTGTACAACTATAGAATATTTTTATATTTAAACACAGTTTTTATAATTAATCTAATTTTAATATTTAACCTTAATTTTGAATTTAGGAAATCACTTTTTACTATAAAACATTAAATTAGATCACAGTTTGTGGTGTGTAATAGGTAAAATTTGATGTAAGAATGTTGTTAATACTATTAAGGTTTATCGTCTCTAAGGGGTCCTAGGTTTGGCTTTTGTAGTATTTTTGCATGATTGTAAGGTTAGTTTTTAATGTGTTTGCAGTTTATTGTGGTTTCATGCCTCTGGTTTAAAAGCTTGTTGCTATTCATGTATTTAATGATTTCAATTTTTTATATAGTTATCTGCAGACAAGCCTATATATATATATATATATATATATATATATATATATATATATCACAGCTCTTTAGTGCAGCTAGTTTAACCGTTCGCTTGAATCCGGGATCCAAATCCGACTGATTCGTCATCAGACGAATATCTTTCCAAGGTAGAGAAAAGTAGCTTCCGTAGCAGATTATTCACAGTATATAAACAAACCCCAGTTTAATTTGATAACCGAACCAGACTGCATTCAAAAAATATAAATTTTGTACTTATCTGTCTAGTTGCTACGAACCTGAAATTGTGCGTCTTGTTACTGTAACTTCAAGAAGCAAAAAAAGAAAGATTAATTTTTCAGCCTAACGATGTCTCGTGCGGGTCTCGTCCGATCACGTGACTGTTTTCCATTCTCGTGAAAATTCATAAAATTAATTTGTATTGATATTTTCTATTTTGGTCAAGAGGAGATAAATGTTGTCTCTCGTGAGCTCGATTCGCATTGGGTGATAAATTCAAAATTCAATATTAAATAATCCCTCAAGTGTTGACATGTCATAAAAAAATAATCAAACAACCATTAACTTAGAGGTAATTTATAATCACTCAGATTAAACTTTATACAGGGATTATTTCAGATCCAAATTCAGCTAATAACTACATGTAGGGCTACACACTTATTGATTCACACTTGTAGTGGAATACGACCTTATTCTCAGCACATTTTACTTTTATAGTTTCGGTGATTAACAACGAACACACGGACAAATAATGAACGAAGAAAATTCTGGTTTTTGGCAGCCACAAAACAATATTTATATTCGTGACATGCACAAAATATGAAGTAGAAATTGTGTTGAGAAAGTGAGTAGTGAAAGTAAGTATGACTTTAAAATTAATTGTTCATGAATTAATGTAAGAATAAAATTCTCTCTCTTTTTATGTTCAATAAAAATGCAAGTACAAAAAACAGTTTGTTGAAAAAGAGTCGCTTGTGAGTTCAAAAGTATATGTAAGAAATGTTGAATGTTTTTTTTTTTTAGTAAATATAATTGTGTGAGTGAGTGCGTGAATATAGTGATTGTACGAGTGAGTGAGTGAGTGAGTGAGTGAGTGAGTGAGTGAGTGAGTGAGTGAGTTGCAATTTTGGTTATGTACTAAGAGTTACTTAACTTGACAAAATTAAACAGTTCATAGTTGCGTGGGTTTCAATGGCATTCGGTTGACGTTCGAATTCTCACTGAGGATTTAGTCGTAGGTCTTTTCTTTTTATAAAGATGAGGTGGATTAAAATGCATGTTGAAATTTTGAGCGAGATGTGCATCTAAACGTTCTCTGACATCTTCATACGTGCCTTTGATTTATTGACCAATCAGCGAAGTTTAACGCGAACCTCAAACGTTTTTCAATCCAGCGTCAATGCTAAAGCAATACGAGTTATCGTTCTGAAGTAAGTTTTGTACTAATGTAAATTTCTTTTATCTGGACTCACTACGTGTGCTATATGTAAATTGTCGTAACTGCTTTTTCAATTATACTTTGCAAAGTGGATTCCACACCCTCTTCGAAATGTTTCTTGCCATACTGTTTGATGGCAATTAGTTCCTGTTTCGAAATTCAGCAGTGAGCAGTTTGTACGTTAAGTTTCTAAGGAAAGACTTGAAGCAACCGAAATGTGGTTCTACAGAAGGATGCTGAGGATACCATGGACAAAACATGTGGGCAACGACGAGGTTTTGGAGAGGATGGACACGAAAATGAAACTGATAATTAGCATCGGAAAAAGACAGCTGAAGTTTCTGGGACATGTAGTGAGGAAAAAGAGTTTAGAGAATCTGATGCTCAGAGGACGGCGGGAGAGACGAGAGAAAGCAACGCATGACATACTTGATGGACGTGAGCAGATGCATGGTGGAACGGGGGTTGAGCGGGATAACAGAAGGGGTGTTATGATTGGAAGATGTGGAGAGCCATGATCTCCTACGTCATGAAGAGACAATACACATAGGAGAAGGAGCTGGTACTGATATCTAACAGTTCATGCAGTAGCAGGCTGCTGGTTTATTTTTAACTTTTAAAGATCGGAATATTTCCGAAGAATCGACAAAGTTCAGTAATTTATATCTACACTATGTTTGTCAGTCAGTTAAGTGCCATACATGGTACACACTTAGGCGATCATGTCTCTTTCGAGACATGACTGACTGGGCAGAAGATTATCCCGCAGTAGGTTGCCATTACTTTCTGCGGAACCCAATCTGACCTGTTATTTAACCCATACCTGGGAGGAATAGACGGGTTAATACCTTTCCCAAGGGTATTTGCGCCTAAGTGAATACAAAGTATTCAACTCGAATTCGAACTAGAATTGTTTTAATTTTTCAAAAATGTTAATTAGAATAATTTATAAAGCTTTAAATCTTTTAAATTTCAGTATTGCTTTGCCCCGGTTGGATGATATTTCTATTAAGTGAAAACTATATTTACTAATCATAAATGGAAAAGCTTAGTAAATTTATATTTTAAAAAGTAATTTTGACATTTTTTGTGTGTATAAATGTGCCGATTTTTGAAAATACGATCGTCCATGGACATTATCAGAAAATAAAAGCGATAACTCTAGAAAATTTAAAGCCAAAGTAAAATTCAATAAAACGAAGAATATATTCGTTCACGAGCCGATATAAAATTCCTTTTTATTTAATTTTATAAAAAAAATAATTGATATTACAGTAGGTACCTCCACGCAATTGCCGAAAAAACAGTATAGCATGAAGTTAAAGGGTTCAAATTTAATAAAAACAAAGTTTTATCATCAAAATGTTCATGTTATTATTAAAAGGAAAGATTAAATTTTGTTGTCATTATTTTTTAAATTTTTTTATCCTTTCTAATACGTTCGAAATTTCAGTTAAAATTTATTTTTTTGTTTTGCGTCAGCGATTCACGCCGTTTACAATAATGTGAATTTAAGGAAAACGTAATATTGTAGTGGGATAAGAAATTAAGAATTTAAATCAACCTTCTTTTTCACTTTTACAAAAATTCACAATGACGTGTGAAATCCTGTTTTTTCCCAAAAGAAAAAGGATTGACCATGTACTTAAAGAAAAAGTTCGAAACCAGATTTCGCAAGTAGGTGCTAAACTGATTTTTGACCAATGGGAGCGGCTTGCAAGACTAAAAAGGACTTCGCGAGTCAGTGTGAAAAATACAGATTACAATAAAAGGATTTGATCAGCGTCAACTAGACAGTCAGATGGAAGCAGCGAGAAAGACAACACTAAAATGTAACTTCAACTTCAAATCGACCCGGAGATAAGGTCAGGTCGCACCGTGTTCTCGTTCTCCTTATTTCTCGTGTACTGATTCCTTTTACTTCTTCTCCATCCAAAGACATTCCTACGGAATGCATACATACATACGTACGCATATACTCTTTCAACAATTACTTCTATTAACATTTTCTACAAATCTTGATACCCATAACTTTATCATTGAACAAGAACTCTACCCTTAACTTTTTAATAATATTTCTATTGCACATTAACTCCTACAACTTATGTTATTCTTTCCTTTTAATAAATTTCTATTTAATACGAAAAATGTATATTTTATTCTTACTTTAGTCTACACAAATTCACACATTCCAACTTGCAACCAACCTTCTGATGAAAACCTTCTGATAATTCTGCTAATGATAATTCTGGATAAAACTTGTAAGCTGTAGGGAGTTCGGTTATGTCTGACACAAGGCCGAATCAAAGAAACATTAACCATCTCCCCAAAGCTACAATATTACGCAAGTCGTTTTTTGGCGTTGAAAGACATTAACTTGAGAATTCTTGCAAAAATCAACTGTCTGATTTTAATTAAACTTTCAGGACTTATTCACAAATGAATGAAATTATTTATGCAATTATTAAATTTTTAGTAAATTTTGGTAAAAAATATTTTTTGTACATATGTTACTCCCAACTTCAATTAAAACTTCTAGAAATACATTACCTATACCAATTTTTTTAATTAGTTAAATGCAGGACTAAGTAGGGAATGTAAATCACGTAATTTTTTTATTTTTTTTTATTACGAGACTTTTTTTTCTGAAAATCTGCTCCGAATAGTAAAATCAAAAATGCATTAAAACTACGCTATTTTTAAGCTTTTAATTTTAATAATTACTACTAGAAATGAAAGATCCTTTTGGTGTTTGTGTGCAGTCGAACAGCGTATGTAGACTAGAGTTTATGTGTGTAGATTTTATAAGTAACTTACTGTGTAAATCAAAAATTGTTTGATTGAGAAATGTGTGCTCGATTCATGGAATAGTGCATCATTGAACAACATGTGTTCAACCATTAACCGACAGGTTCCAAAACTGCTATGAAGATACCATGTGTCGTTTTTATAGTTGAATGTCTGTCTGTCTGTCTGTCTGTGAGCTGGCTGCTTGTTTCTATGAGCTGCTGTTGCAACTTGTGAGTTATGATGATTGTAAAAAAAAATGTTATGATTCACGTATATGCTATTTAATAAAGTTTTGTTTCGTTAAATTAAGGTAGGTACCTCCAGTGGTTCGCTAAAAAACTAGCATATCATGATGAAAATGCCTAAAACAGAATAAAAGCAAAGGGTTATCGTCAAAAAATCTTTATGCTATTATTGAAAAAGAAAAAAGCATTTTTCTTAAATTATATATTTTTTTAATCTTTCTTAGAAGTTTCGAAATTTTGGTTAAAAATCTTTTCTTTTCTTTTCTTTTTTTTTTTTTTTTTGGCCTCGGCGAGGAAACCAAAGATTATAGATAATTTTAGCGTCTTTTGCGGTAAAAAATACACTGATTTGAATTTTTTTGCAAAAATCAAGTAATTGTCGGATTGTAATGAAACTTTCAGGAATTATTCACAAATGATTGAAATTATTTTAGAATTTTTTTTTCGAAAACTTTTGGTAAAAAATATTTTTTAGATATGTTACTTATTTAAATGTAGGAAATGTCGAGAAAATAAATTTTGTCCCGCAAAGCAGAACACCTTAGAGAATTAAATCATCAATTTATTTTTGTGGCACAGAACAACCGGTTACCGAAAATCTGCTTTGAATCATAAAATTAATAAAATGCAATAATACTGAAACATCATCTAATTAGAAAAGCTTTTAATTGCTTTATAAATAAGAAGATATATTGTCTTTAATTTTTTTTTTTATGAATGATAATTTTTTACAAGAATTTTTAAAATTTTTTAAAAAAATGTTAATTAGAATAATTTATAAAGTTTTAAATCTTTTAAATTTTAGTATTGCTTTGTCCCGGTTGGATGATATTGCTATTAAGTGAAAACTATATTTACTAATCATAAATGGAAAAGTTTAGTAAAATTTATATTTTAAAAAGAATTTTGACATTTTTTGTGTGCATAAATGTGCCGATTTTTGAAAATACGATCGCCCATAGACGACATTGTCAGAAAATAAAAGCGATAACTCTAGAAAATTTAAAGCCAAAATAAAATTCCCACTATAATTCATAAAATGATTATAAATCAAGAAAGGCAATTTGAGTATAAAATAACATTTATATATTAATATACAATTAAAGCAATACCTTGAATACAAGTCCAACGGAGGTTAAATTGTTCATGACAAATAATGATGAGCTGAAAGAGATTAAACGACTTAGGAGTGTGGAAACGTCTTGAAGGTAAGGGGGTGTTCATTTTGGAGTTGCCGCTCCTAAGGTCAGTAAGTCAGTAAGTACTTTGAAGAATGTCTTTGAAGAGGTCAATAAGTACTTATGAGACAATGGAGGGAGAAAGAGGTCGGTATAGTAGCCGCTCGACTTAAGTCAAGGGGAGGCACTGATAGCTCTATCCTATCCCTGTCTGTCTAAAGATGCTTTTTGTCTCCTCTTTTTATATCTGCCTTTTGGATCAAAACGCAGCTTGTTTCGAATTTCATCCTTGTATTTGATTCCGGGCTTCTCATTGGCTGGTAAATAAAATTCGCGTAGGCTCGCGAAATGGTAATTTGATATTTGCTTAATTTTTATTTTTCAACCGGAACATCTGCGCGAACTCGGATGCGCACGACAAGTTTTATTCATTTGCCTTTTAGTTGGCATAGATCCAACATCCTGTCTCGCTCGGTCGGTATCACCACAGTGTCAACACATTGAATAAACCGCGACCACTGTGTTAAAAATGCATTTTGAAGATATTTTAAACTTAAAGTAAATTTGTTTCATTTCAGACAATTAAACTTTAAATCAACTAATATTCCTGAAATAAGTTTATGAAAAGTATATTTTGTTTTATGTTTTTTTATTAAAAAGAATTACATTTTAATAAAACGTGGCTAAAAGTGGCCCTAAGATTTTTGCAATTTGAAAACGAAAACTCTTTCCAGTCAATTCAAATTAGTTTTAAAATGCAACAAAGTATTTTACTTACTGGAAATATTAACTTTAATCATCTTAAAATTAAAACTAAAATAAAAACTTCAAGACAGATTTTTCATTTTTTGAAAATTAATTTTAAACCTTAAGTATCGCAAATCTGTGGAGGTGTAGTGAACAAAACAAGATCTAGATTTAAAAATTCAAATGCTAAGCACTGACGCATTGATTTTGATAGAAATGAACGAATTTACTCGAATTTACAAAACATTTGCTTAGCACACACAAAACTCGCCCAATAGAAAACTAGGAAACCTCTAAAAACAAAATTCAAATAATCTTCAATTATAAGAAACAAATTATTTTACGGGCACTTTTCGCGAGCCGACGCGAAGTTTATTCGCCGTTCAAAGGAAATGCCAGAATCACCTTTTCGAGCCCCACAAACGAAATAAAAGACGAAGCAAATTCGACTGTCGCCAGAGAGAAGACGACGAGCGTAATTAACACGTCCCTTGACAAACGTCAAGCGGCGATCATCATTATTATTACCTCTCTCTTTCTCTTTCACCTCCTTCTTCTTCATTGTTCGCCCGTCTGTTTCTTTTTATATTTGATAACCGAACGGAACCCTTTAAGACTGAGCGAATACTTCAAAGACATTTCAACCCAAAGATAATGCTCATACATACATACATACATACATACATACATACATACATACATGCATACGTACGTTCCTGGCTACATTCACACAAGTTACTAATACAAACTCTTGATGCCCTTAACTCTAACTATTTCTCAGGTACGTTTAACTTCTACCAATTCATGTTGTTCTTTTCTATTAATAAATTTCTATTTAAACATAAAAAAGGTAAACTTTTATTTTTCCACAAATCCATCTTCTAATAATTCTGGATAAAACCTGTAAGTTATAGGAAGTTTGGTTATGTTTCACACAAGGCCAATTCAAAAAACATTAACCATCTCCCTACTTCTACAGGGGTACCTAAATTAAGGATAATGTCCCCACGCTCCTGACGAATTCTGAGAATACCAGAAACAGAATGCGTAAATAGCGAGAAAGTTTTAACGAAAATAGCAACTACAATGGATACTGTTGTAAGAAAAATTCCTGAAAAACTATATCCTTTAAGCCGTCTTTGGCTTGGAAAATTTAGTACTCACAGGATACAAGTGAAGCAGGGTGAAACACAGAGTAAACTACTTCATGAATGGATGGCAGAGTGAAGATAAAAAGGAACGGTAAAGTATATTTGGCGAAACAAAAGATAAGAAGTTGTTCTAAATGAAGATGACATAAAATAAACGATTAGTCAAACGTCGTATATTTTATATTAATACTTATACTGGGGTATAGTTGTATAACATCGATTCACTTCAAACTTTGTTATATTTAGTTATATCCTCTCTCTCTCTCTCTCTCTCTAACTCTCTCTCTCTCTCTGACAAACTAATCATTAATGGTATATCTGCCAAACCTCGCTCCGCCATCTTTTTGCTCAAGCCAGTCAAATATGTCTTGCGCTGCTTTCCTCCGTCTCTATTTTCTTCTATCCGTCCTGTGAGTGTTAGATTCTCCAGCCCCCCTTCCTCATTGCGTGTCCCAGAAACCTCATTTGTGTCTTCCAGATGTTAAGCATGAATTTTCTTCTCGCATCCATTCTCCCCAACAAATCATCATTCTACACGTGCTCCGTCCATGGTATCCTCAGCATCCTTCTGTAAACCCCATTTCTGCTGCCTCAAGCCTCTCCTTCATCTTTGATGAGCTCGTCCAGCATTCACTTCCATACAGAAGGATATATATCACATAGCAATCCAGCACTCTTTTCTTTGTTTCCAATGTGATTTTCCTGTCTCTCAGTACTCTGGTTAGTGTCCTTGGCCATGCCAATGCGTCTTTAGATTTCAATGTCTCGCTTTTCATCCTCTATTAGAACACTTTCCAGGTATTTAAATTTCTTTGCTTATTTTATTTTATTTTATTTTATTTTATTTTTTCCCGACCTGTAGTTGGCATTTGGGACCAAAGTAGCTTGTCTATTTAAAAGAAAATCGCCTTTCTGAAAATTAACATTATTTGCGGCGATGAAACTACACATTAAATATGGTTCCGTTATATCATTATCATTATTATTAGACTGCCTGTATTATCATCGTACAGTGAGATTAATGATTTCATTATAGTCATCGAACAGTGAAAAGAACAGTGGCCTGTTAATAATATTTTTTACGGTATTTTCACTGAGAATCTAAAATAATTTATGTTTACTTACAATTACCACAATAGAAAATTAAAAGTGTAGCAATATGAGTGAGCTGAGATTTTATTAAATGAACAACAGCTAGACCTCTCACAGAAATGGATTAGGAACATTTATTTTCGACTGGTGGATCATCAGTATCACGAAGCGGGCTTCACAAGCGGCCTAGACAAAGAGAAGTTAATGAATGAAGATAATTTGCTTTCATAGACAAAAAACGACAGAACAAAGAGCCATGCTAGCTATAAAACTGATCACTACCTGAAAGGACATAACGAGAGAAGAAGCGAGCCTCCGAGAACGGACAGGGAAGACACCCGTTAGACTGTTCACTTACGCCTCATCTCAACTTCGCTCACCTTGTTTTTCACTCGGAAATTCGAAGGGCCGAGTTCTAATTCCATTTGAATTCGTTGTATTCACTTACGCACAAATAACCTTGAGAAAGGCATTAATCCATTTCTTCACCCTCCAGCTATGGGTTAAATAACAGAACAGACTGGATTCTATGGCCTTGGTTGGCAAAAAGTAATGGCAACTTACTACGGAAAATCTTCTACTCAGTCAGTCATGTTCCTTTCGAGACATGATCGCCTAAGCGTGTATTACTTATGGCATTTAACTGACTGACATGCAGGGAACATAGCACTTATTTCCCAAGAACTGTCTGAAGCAGATATCCGTGTATGTGCTTCCTTGAACACGACAAACAATCTTTTCAATATCAAACATCAAGCGATATCATTTTCTTTTCTTTTTTTTATTAAACTAAATGTTTACCCAATACAAAGTCCAAGAGACACTTAATGTAGTGACTTTAACATTCACTAGTCGGAATAAATTCATATATAATAGTTGATGATATCCATGTATGTGCTTCCTTGAACACGACAAACAATCTCTTCAGGTCAAGGAACAACTGATATGTTTTGCTTTAATTCTTCTTATTAGGCTAAATGTTTAACTATTGCAAACTTCAAGAAAAGCTCAATGTAGTGATTCTAACATTCAAGATACAAACACAAGTCCGAAGAGTTTTGATCGATACTTTTCAAACCCAATTGAATCAAATCCAATTCATTTTTTTTTATATAATCATATCACCCCAACCAAGCAAAGTAGTTTATTGCCATTGGTGCGCAGGGGGTTACATAGGAAGAACGTTATGAGAAAAAGTGACAGGTTATAGGGGGTGTCAGGAAGTGGGTAAGAGAAGGATGAGAATACTGATGAGAGTGGTGTGAACGGAGAAAGGAGCATGAGAGAGGGGATGCAAGTCAGTGAGATAGGAGATGACTATTGACGTTACATTTAAATTCTTGGAGATTGTAGTTGACGAGGAAGCGAGTAATTCCACAGGCGGGAAGTGCGAGAAAAGAAGCTGCGTTTACATTTTACTGGTTTCACAGTAAAATGGTGGGACCTAGTTGTTAATCTTGTGGCTCGAGTAAATTCATACATAGGGGGCACCAGAGAGCTAAGTTCATCAAAGCAGAAGCCGTGAAAGTATTTGTAGAAGAGACACGGGGAAGCCACATTGCGCCGGTGAAAAAATGACTGTACCTGAGCTGCCAAGTCGAGATCGATCACATTACAGATTCTCCGTTGGATTTTGTCAAGGACCCTTAGGTGGATAGCAGAGACACCCGACCAGATATGGCAGCAGTATTCAATGCACGGGCGGATGGTAGATTTATATATGTGCAGGATTGTTTCAGACGGGAAAAACTTCCTGGCCCTACACAGAGAACCGACCTTCTTAGCAGTGGATTTAGCTATGGATTCGATATAGTCATTCCAATTGAGGTCGGTTGTGAGAGTTAACCCGAGGAGGCGCAGCGTTTTGCTTTCAGGGAGACTAGCCTGATCAATGTTAATGGGGGTAGGAGCGATTGCCTGTGATGGTTAATAGATAGCAACTTCGTTTTTGAAGCATGAAAATTCACGAGCCATTACACCACAGATTGGAGGTCATTTTCAAGCTCAGCAGCGAGGTTTGCTTTGTCAGCCTCGGCAGATGTTTGATCGAGGCGAGAGTAAGCCGTAGTGTTGTCAGCGTATATGCCTACTTGGGATCTTATTAAATCGAGGAGATCGTTAATGAAGATCAAGAAAAGCGTAGAACCTAAAATAGAACCTTGAGGGACACCCGCGTTCGTATAATAATATTGGAAGGCATGTCCGTTCAATACTACCTTCATTGTGCGATTTGAAAGGAATGACTGGATTAGGTCGAACAATTGGCCAGTTATACCATAGCCCCGCAGCTTGCGTATAGGCCAGCATACCAGACTCTGTCAGACGCCTTGGAGATATCTAGTGCAACAGTTCGAGCTTCGCCGTTCTTGTCAAGAGCCTGGTGTATATACTCAGTGAGTACAATCATTACTATCCTCACCTTCATGCTCTTACAACAATCTCAATTAGTAGCAATCAAACGCGAGTGTTTCTTGAACCTTTAATGGGGCAAATAGTAATTCAGAAAAAAATAAAATTTTATCGTTTTGATACGAACTTTTTAGACAAAACTGAACAGGATCCAATTCAGTGCAATTTTTGCACTAAAGATAAAGCAATAATATATCTTATTTTATCCTTTACTTTTTAGATTTTTTTTAACCCTCTAGGGCCATTCGTATCATATTTGATACAGTATGAAAACAAGCCTTGAAAGAAATATTTTCCTGAAAAATTTTTTAAGAGAAATATTTTATAAATTTCAAATGAAAGCAGTACTGACTGCTCAGTCAATGAATACCAAATGTTTCCTTATAGGGAAATACCAAATGTTTCCTTATAGGGAAATACTGTATCAAATATGATACGAATGGCCCTAGAGGGTTAAGTAGTAATTAGTGGGGGATCTGTTTATTACTTCATAACAATATAGAACTGATCCCCCACTTTATGACAAGTAGAAGCCTTAATCATATTATATTATTAACCCTCTAGGGCCATTAGTATCATATTTGATACAGTATGAAAACAAGCCCTGAAAGAAATATTTTTCTGAAAATTTTTTTTAAGAGAAATATTTTATAAATTTCAAATGAAAGCAGTACTGACTGCTCAGTCAATGAATACCAAATGTTTCCTTATAGGGAAATACCAAATGTTTCCTTATAGGGAAATACTGTATCAAATATGATACGAATGGCCCTAGAGGGTTAAGTAAATGGGTTGATAGAGATGATTGAACATATCCTTCTAATTATGTATAAGGCTACATATTCTTTTCATATATTTTTATCTAATACTCAAAGGCAAGGTGCGTGACATAGCAAAGTCAATAACCATAAAGACACATTAGTGTGATGATAAAAATAAACCACACTCTTCTTATTCATTTTCATTTATTATCAACATCTTCGCGAACATTCATTACGAAAAAATAGGACTATAACTGGAGAAATGACAAAAAAGAATTGAGTGATGAAGTCCATAATAGATTTTAATGGCCTAAAATAGCGTTAAAAAAATAAAACATCGTCTCGTGTGACAGTTTAATCTACATCGAGTGTAAGGTCCATTTTAGTTATAGTTGTTGGCTCTCCTGTGCTACATCCACGAAGACCAGCGATGAACACTTGGGGTTTCGGGATGGTACTGTAGCGATCGTCTTTCGTCTGGGTTTCTTGGGTTCTGCAACAAAGAAAAAAACACAACCAAATGAAAAATGTGTGCTCCATCCTAGAAGATATTGATTTGAAACTGTAAACAAGTTTTCATTTCATGTTAATTAATCCTGTCAATAACCTTCATTAATAATCTCCCCCAAAATTAAAATCGGAACCATTGTTTGTATGTTTGTTTATTTGTCTATTTAGCGTTTTAAGAAATATGTTCTTAAATAATGGGGAGGGCACTTAATGATCACTTAATGATCACGAGGTAGTAGCGCCTGTTAGGGTTCCAGCTTGTTTTTCAAACTGGGTTAAAAACACTATGAAAGTATAAACATTTTATAGTAAAAATACCAGTAATACATTTTCATAGTTAAAAAATTAACAGCAATAGATTTTAATAGTAACAAAAATAAAAATTACCAGCAATACAGTTTTGTTAAAAAAAATACTAATTATCCCAAGAAAATTAAATGTCAGCCGTAAATGACCCATAAGAGTTGACATGCCGCTAAATAAGCAAACATGCAAACAATGATCATTTTAAATTTAGAAAACTAATAAAAACGACTAGGGATTGTAAATACCCATAAATGTTATCAGTGAAAAAAGATCAAACGTTAGTTTGTGAACAGGTTTTAGATTATGAAAAACGGAAGGTCATGTTTCCTTCTCTTTTATCATTCTTAGATGAATGGATAGGGTAACGGTTAGCGTCTCGGAAGGAAAAAGAAATCGGTAGGTTGCGTTCGAATTACGGTCCAGTTAGTTACGTTCACTTTCGCACAAATACATTTCGGAAAGTTTCATTTCTTCTCGCCAAAGCTCTTGGTTAAATAGTAGAGCTGACTGAACTCTCTTTCCTCGAGATGGGCAACCAGTCCAGGAGAAAGAAAATTATGCATTCAAATCCAGTCTGAAAAAAAACTTGCTCTAGACAAACAACTGCTGCTATGGCTGCAGTAAGTTAATGAGAGGCACAAACAACTGTAAAATGACTGGTGACGTTTATCATTCTCATTTCTTCTTTTTCTCTTATTCTTCCGATAATAAGATCACGGAATTCAAATTCGAAGAAATTTTCATTAAGACGCAATAAATGATCTGTGAACATCTTCCTTCAGGAGATGAAGAAACAGAAAAAAGCGGCTCATTGTATTGTGGGAATTGCATAACATATATAACCATTAATTATATTTATTAAATATAAATGAATAAAAGTAATTAAAATAGACATAAAATAAACATTAAAAGTAAATATGTTATCCTGCCATTCCAGAAACCGGAAATTTGTGTTCTGAGTTTCCGTCTAGTTTTTTATTTTCTCAAATGACTCCAAGAGACAGAGTCTCCTCATACCCCGCCTAGATAAATACGTACAATTCTTCTTAACCTATGAAGGTCTTTTTTATTTGACGTAGGCCTTCCGCAGATTTATGGGAAGCTTATGAGCCATTAATCTACTGCGTTGGTCCAACGCGTGTTGGTTGGGCGTATTTGAAACGCTTGGGCGATCATCTTTCTTTTCGATTCTTGGTTGTTAAAGGGTATTTTGCGCGTAAGAGAACCGGTCTGGAATTTGAACTCGACTCTTTTATTTCTCCATCACCTCCTCCCCATTCAAACTTGCAGCACCTAGTAACCCCAAGCGGTCACCATCTCGTTAAAGATCAAACT
The DNA here is from genome assembly GCA_037127315.1 of Ascarosepion bandense. Classification (NCBI taxonomy): domain Eukaryota; kingdom Metazoa; phylum Mollusca; class Cephalopoda; order Sepiida; family Sepiidae; genus Ascarosepion; species Ascarosepion bandense. The sequence continues at coordinate 923,221 of JBBBDQ010000326.1, forward strand.
CCACGTAGCTTAACTTTGGTGATCAGGCGGGAACGTGATATAGTCGTAAATCAAATACGTACATTAATACGCTCTAATTAAAAGAACATGGTAGTGGTAATATCAACCGTTTCCCTACAAGGAAACACTTAGTACTGCATTCGGTTGAAATTGTTAAATAATTTGAAGCAGAGTATAATAAGCAGCAGTAGCAACAGATATATCTTTCACTTGGTTACTTTTCACTCGGATATGTTGCTCCATTTGCTTGCTAGACTGACCAATGGTAATGTTAATGGTAAAAATAGCCCTTTCCCTGCAAGGAAACATTTGGCATTCATTGTCCGAGAAGCTATTACAGCTTTCGATTGAAATTTATATAATCTTTCTCTTAAAGCACATTTTTAGAAAAACAGATTTAGCAAGTCCAGTTATCTATCATTGCTCTTTCTAGTATTAATAGAAGTTTCCTTTCTGTCCTTTTATTTGAAGTGGTGTGAAACATCTTGATTATGTCATTATTTCCTCTTAAAGTTACACGAGCTATCCATTTTAACTGTCGTTTCTGTTTGTAATTTTCAAGTTATATGGTTTCTGTTATGTGGTAAAGTTCGATGTCGTACTGTAGCGCCAGTTCACAATATTCAAAGACGGACTGTATTTGCCAAGACTATCAGGCTTCATTCGCTTCAAAGCCATTTTTAACCATTTATCTTAGAATGTGATTTTACACAGTTAAACAGGTTCGGCATCATGAATGACATGCATACGAAAGTTTTGATCTGACGAAGCTATTTAGGAACGTGACTTGAGTTTTCAGGTTGTTTTGGTTTTGTAGCAATTTGCAGTGTTGGCAAAACGAGTTCTGGTGCAGCCAATTCTAATATTCAATTTCCTTATCTTCTATACTGATAACTAAACCAACATGAAATACTAAACGAACTTCTCAATCCTGATTCAAATTCTGAACTTTGATATTACAGACGCAAAGACTCTCAATCATCCCCTCTCAGATCTTTGCTTATTTAAGAAATGTTATTTTGTTCTTCCATAATTAATTATAAGCTCCCTATTCTTGTTTTTAGTCATTTTGTCATTTTGTTTTTACTCATACAGAAATATTTTTAAAGGTTCTCACTAACCAAATCAAAGTTTAATCTCTCTCTCTCTCTCTCTCTCTCTCTCTCTCTCTCTATATATATATATATATATATATATATATATAAATGGATATGTCTGTCCGTGAGTTTGCGTGTCTCCATTCTAACGAACTCTACCCCTTCGAAACCATTGGTCCAGTTTCAACCAAAATTAGGTCACTTAACGATCATGACATGAACTTTTGATTTACGCAAACAAATTTCGAATCTATTTACAGGTTACGGCAGAAATAACCGAAACGCATAGAATTTACGAAATCTTCTTCTCTGAGACGCCTTATGCGAATTCAACCAAAACCGGGTGATCAATTTTTGCTGTACACAAAAATTTGCGAATCAATGTACAGGGTTCGTCAAAAATCAATGACAAACATAATTTTGGGTGGACTTTTGCGCACTTTTATGCATTTCTCCAAGACGATTCACTCAAACTCAACCAAAATCGAGTCACTGGTAAATCAAGGTCTGATGCTTTGATATGCGAACAAAAATTTCAATTGACAGACAGAGTGCAGTAAAAATTAATGGAAAATGTTGCTTTTTTGCGATCGTTTATTTACTCGGAACGCTTAGTTGTATTCCTACAAAAATCCGGACTTTTTGTAACTTCTACTTTATCATATGCCATAAGAATTTCACGTTTTCTACAAGGTGTCAACCCCTCTGACGTTGCAGGTACAATGCATCCACTTCTACATTTCAACGTCATCGCATCACATTACAAGTTCCCGCAACGCCCACTCCCATTCTAATTGTACATACATCATTCCCATTTATTGGTAAAACTGACCAAGCATGAATCCCGTTTTACCAATACAACAAAAACCAATACTTCACATTTTTTAACTTACGCGTCACGGCAGCCTCATACTGGAGCTTTGTGAATGAGCACTTGACCTTACCATTTCAACATAATCACTAAAAAATTCCAAGTATCGCCGGGCTAGTGAGTTGATATTTTTCCTTCAACAAGTACGACATACACTAAGGGAGTTAGTTACATAAAAACAATCACCTCTATTAGATTGTTATGTTTGCACAATCTTCAAAGATAATTCTATATGAATATGAATTTCTGACAGGTTGAAGTATATGCTGATTATACAGTCAGTCAGTTAGTTAAGTGCCATACGTGATACACGCTTGGGCGATCATATCTCGAAAGAGACATGACTGACTGGGCAGAAGATTATCCCGCAGTAGGTTGCCATTGCTTCTGCGGTAGACTGGTTGCCGACCAAGGCTATAGAACCCAATCTGTCCTGCTATTTGACCCAAAACTGGAAGGAAGAGACGGATTAATACCTTTCCCAAGGATATTTGCGCGTAAGTGAATGCAATGAATTCGGCTGGAATTCGAACTCGGCTCCCCGATTTCTCGTTCCGAGCCGATATCCAATGCACCACAACGCACATCCTGATTATACAGTACTCGGTCTTAATTTTCAGCTGACGAATTAATAATAGAATTGGAAAAGTGCCTTGTCTATTTTTAACGTTCTTCGTTTTTATGTGCTGAGTCCTTTTAGGGCGTAGGCGATCATGTACCTTCACTTATCCCTTTCTATTGTCACTCTCAATACTTCCTCTTGGTATCTCTACCAAACTCTGCTCCGCCATCCACTTGCTCAAGCCCATCAAGTATGTCTCAAGTATGTTTTCCATGATTCATCAAACCCTCTTCCCTCGTTAGGTGTCCCAGAAACTTTAGCTCTCTCTTCTTGATGTTAAGTAGAAGTTCCCTTTTCGTTTGAATCCTCTCCAAAACGTCGTCGCTGCTCACATGTTCGGCCCATGGTATGCTCAGCATCCTTCTGCAGAAGCACATTTCGGCTGATTCGAGTCTTTCCTCAATCTTTGAGGAGATTGTCCAGAATTCGTTGCCATACACGGAAAAAAATTTATGTTGTTGCAAAGCCTTCAAATATGATTAACAAACACACACATGCAATAATGGCATCATAATGATAATTCCAGTGATTTACTCAGTACCAGACTTATTTAACTTATGCAGGGAAGCAATCCTGACAGAATTAGAAGACCTACCAGGATGCATTATTGGCGGCCACAACATTAGATATGGAGATGGCACCGTGTTGGTAGCAGACACAGAAAGAAAACTACGAATACTCCTACAGAAGGTAGTAAAGGAAAGTGAGAAGAAAGGACTAAACATCCATTTTAAGAAGACAGAATGTATGGTTGTCGGGAAAAGAAAGAGACCAACATGCAAATTAGAAATTGAAGATAACTAAATCAAGAAACTACAAAAAATTAAACCCCTAAGAAATATTTTAACTGGAAACGGAAAATGTGACACCAAAATCCAAAGGCGCAATGTATTAAAAAATAGGAAAGATTTGTTAGAAACAAAGAAAAGAGTATCGAACTATTGTGCAATATGTCGTAGTGAATGCTGAATAAACGCCTCGCAAATGAATAAGAGACCTGAGGCAAAAGAAATGTGGTTCTACAGAAGGATGATAAGAATAAAATAGACTGAACGCATGAGCAACGCTAAAGTTTTAGGGAAAATTGCAATAAAAATAACTTATACTCAGAGTCAGGAAGAAATATCTTAAATTTCTTGGACACTTAAAAAAACTTAATCCTCAGAGGGCAAATAGACAACAGGAGGGACAGAGGAAAGTAGCACATAACCTGCGAATTTGCATAAATGGTTGGCAGAACAAGGATTAGGTGAGATAGCATAAAGACAAATTTTACTGAGAGCTGCAAAGAAGAGGAATTTGTGGAGAATCATGATTTTCCCCGTCCTGAAAATACACGGCACAAAGAAGAAGTTGATACTAAGTTCTTAATGTTAGCAGAGGTCACGACAAATACAATCAGTTAAGCAAAAGTTACATTATTCGGACTATTGTCCTCATCTTTGTTGCCATTTGTACGACTGACTTTTCAGCCGTTGTACGCTCCGGCCTTCTTCAGGTGCTAGGAATTTTGAACAGAATTCTTTATTACAATCACTGGGGTATATCATCTCCATCTCTTGCCTAGAGCCTCTTTCGTAGTCATGAATTATCTCCCTCTAACCCTGTACGTTACTTATTCACCACTGCTGTAGTCTGGTATTAAACTCACAACTCTTTGGATCAAATCACAGAAACTAATCAACGTCTATATTCATTCATTGAGCCATGTGTCCATAATAATCAGTTAAGACTTGAATGAAACTGAATGAATTTTTTGTTTTTAAATTTAAAAAAAAACTGATTTTTTCTCAGAAATACTGAAATTTAAAAAAGGTTTTTATTAATATTTTTCAGTATCAGTACCAGTCTACAACTCCCGAAGATTATTTGACAACCTTCAAAAAAGATTATGTTAATGGAGAGTTAATGCTGAAAGTTTCTTCCAGGGTCAATGATCTCCATTTTAAAAAGCCACCTATCTTCAATTTTCTCATAGTTCTTATGGCACTAGAACAGAAAGTGTGTGATTTCTTTCTGGAATACAACAAAACGAAAATCAAATACACGAGAGTAAAAAACAAAAATATTATGAATATATCATTATCTCACTTTGGTAAGTAGACTTGAGTTTCAGAGTCGCGGCGAAAGTTGCTGAGGTTTGTCTGCATTGAGTGAGTCAATTTCTGCCTTAAATTTGTCTGCAAGGAAACAAAATGCTTATGAGTTTCAAGTTAACGAGATTATACAGTGAAGGGTTTTCTTTAATACACATTTTGACTAGTTTCCGTCATTTGCCTTTTGTCTTTTCGGTAATAATTGTTTTAGCAGAAAGACTCCAAATGAAAATCATGCTTAATCCAGACTGATTTTTGTGGCTTAATGATCGAATATATCGTTCACAAAAGACAAATTCCAGATATAACAATTTCGAGTCTTGGTCGAAACTACTGATACATACCGAATTTCTGCAGTTTTTAACAGACAGGAAACAATCAGTCGGGAAAATAAATATGATTACTATCAACAAGAATAGGTGACTGAAACAAATATAATTGTGACTGCTTACTTGTCTGCATCTTATGACAGGTAAAATCGTTAGATCCCGAAAAATGTTAAATGTTTGTAATACAATGTTATTGCGGGTTCTCTATGACTGTTAGTAGAAACATATCACTACATAACAGTAAAATTAAACACTCACACATACACACAAACACGCACGCACACATATATACCTGAATATATGCAATTGAACACATGCAAACATGCGAAAAATATACATATTTATATTGATTTATTGATTAATTAATTCATTTTCTACACCATATCAACTCTTTGCAGGTCATTTGAAGCCAGAAAGTATTTTCTTTTTAGACTGTATAAAAATTATTTTAAGATTATAATGATTTAGCGATACAAGTATTAATAATTACTCCATACCTGGAGGCAGAAAATTTCACGGTTTTCCAATTTTAATTTTCTGATGTATTTAATGAATAAATAAGCTTCTTGTGAGTTGCACAACTATAAAATACCCAAGGAAATTTTCCTATTGAATCGTTAAATATTTCAGTAACTGCCTTTCTGCTTCCTGCTTTCCTGCATGCTGGAAATTCTCCTCAGTCGTTCCTGTCTTTAAGAACTGTGGTGAACCCTCGGACCCATCCAACTATCGCCCTATCAGTCTTCTACCGATATTCGGGAAAGTATTCGAGGCTATAATCAATGCTGAAATAGTTCATCATCTCACCGCCCACAAACTGTTCTCCGACAGGCAATATGGATTCCGATTTGACAGGTCCACAGCTGACCTGCTAACAACTGTAACGGAGTACATGCTACAGACCCTTGATGAGTCTGACGAGGCTCGCGCGGTTGCTCTGGACATCTCCAAGGCTTTCGACAGGGTTTGGCACTCTGGCCTCCTATGCAAACTACGCGGTTATGGTATTACCGGTCGCCTGCTTGACCTAATCCAATCTTTCTTAAATAACCGCAAAATGAAGGTCGTTCTGAATGGGCGAGCCTCTTCGTCCTACAGCACGAATGCTGGTGTCCTACAAGGCTCTATCCTGGGCCCGACGCTCTTCCTTATTTTCATCAACGACCTCCCAGATGAGATCAAGTCCCAAGTAGGCATCTACGCAGATGACACTACAATATACTCCCGCTCCAGTAAGAAACCTGTCGTGGCGGACAGACATAATCTCGCTGCTGACCTTGAGCGGGATCTACACTCTGTGGTGAACTGGGGCAAGAAGTGGCTTGTCAACTTCAATTCCTCTAAGACCAAGCTGTTGTCTCTCAACCATTACAGGCAACCTCTTCTGCCTCCCATAAGCATGGACCAGATGATTCTCCCGGAGAGTAATACACTACGCCTCCTCGGACTTACCCTGTCCTCAGACCTCAAATGGAACCACTATATTGAATCCATAGCAAAATCTACTGCTAAGAAGATTGGGTCACTATGTTGATCCAGGATGTTTTTTCCACCTGAATCCATCCTGCATATATACAAGTCAACCATCCGTCCGTGCATGGAGTACTGCTGCCATTTATGGTCAGGTGCCCCTGCCGTTCTCCTCAGTGTTCTTGACAAGCTCCAAAGGAGAGTCTGTAATGTGATAGGTACTGATCTGGCGACTCGACTGCAGCCACTTTCCCATCATCGAAATGTGGCCTCCCTCTGTCTCTTCTATAAATATTTTCATGGCTTCTGCTCGGATGAGCTTAAGTCACTGATGCCTCCTCAACAGGTGTTTACCCGTGCAACCAGACTGGCAACTGGGTCCCACCCATTCACAGTCAGGTTAGCCAAACGCAGACGACAATTCTACTCCTGCAGCTTCCTCTCTCGCACTTCCCGCCTGTGGAACTCACTCCTGTATTCTTGCTTTCCTGACGGCTACGACCTCCAGAAATTTAAATGCAAAGTTAATACTCACCTACTAACCACTGGACTCTAGCTCTCTCCCCTCTCCTGTATAATCTTCACTTTCTCTCCGCCCATGTATCTGTCATTGCACCTGCTTTCTCAGCTTTCTATTGTTCCTTTCTAACTAGCTTGTACTCCTCACTCTTTTCTAATTAATCTTTCTACATTTATGTAACCCCCTGCACATCAGTGGCGTTTCTGCCTTGCTCGGGGTGAAATGATTAAAAAAAATAAATAAATAAAAAAATAACAACTTTAACCAAATATTGCAATAACAATCATAAGTATGGGCGTAGGTCATTATTTAATAATTATGAAGGTAAAAAATGAAAATATTCAAAATTGACTAGTTTTTTTTTGTTTTGTTTTTTTTTCATTTCACTGAAGCAGATGTTAAATCCGTGAGAGCCTTATCACCTCCGCTATCTTCTTTTTTCCTTGTAGCCAAACAATGACTTTTTTATATATCTTTCCTCGAAATCAACGTAGAATAGTCCATTATTTATGATGTATTGGAAAGGCATAACACACGTAGTAACCAACTTAGAAACGAAAAAACAAGCATTATTATATGTTATTTAAAAATCATTCTTACCAATTAATTAAAACAAAACGAATAATGTTTTTCTAGAAACTTTCACACTTTCTCTGATCAAATTGTACGCCGTCTCTGGGCATTGTTTTTCCCTTCCGACTGCATTTTCTTTTACATTTTGGACTGATGGATTCAGTTTGTTTCTTCGCTTTCATGACACAACTGACGGTAGAAAAGCTGACACCAACAATATCCGTGAGTTCTCTGTAAGGCTTGCCAGTATGTTCATGCAGCGTTATAATTTTCGTATGCTTCCTTGGAGTAACGTTCATCGCAGACAATGGCCACAGGACAACAAATCGACAGTCGAGACAATAAAATCTGGGTTGAGAAAAATCCGATGCAATCACGGATGATACAACATTTTTCTCATACGCCCCGAAAATAGATCCATATTATTGCATACCACAACAAATAACCTAATCCGAGGAAAAAATAGAAATCGATTACACCCTGTCACTCCAGTGGGTCTCAGACTGGCCGTATGGTAAAAGAAAGGAAACTAAAGCAGTTGTTTCAATTAATTTGCACAAAGGTGTAAGGTCCTATGTTTATTTATATTTGTGACTTTTTGAAATTTTATAAAGGTAAAATAGATGTATCTTCTCAATTGATGTGAAGCAACAATTCTATTGGAATCAACATTCCTAGACCAATTGAGAAAACCGTATACAACCGGATGTTTCAGATTGTATAAAGATACCAAATTCACTGTTCGAAATTCTTACCAGTTTAAGGGCTTTTCTTCGCAATTCCCATTCATTCCATTCGTAAGACTTGACAATATTTGATTCCATAAAATGCGTATCAGTTTGGGTCCCACTATCACATTTAACGATCGCTTTTTGCAGATTGTCACGAGCATCTTTACCCTGAAAATAATACAGTAATTCTCATAATAAACAATAAAAATGCACAAGTTCAAAATCCTTCGTTTACGCAACGATGACAAACTAACAACAGCTAAAGACAACATTATATATATATATTAAAATTAGGAAAATCAGCCGATTGCGCTACCATGGTTTTAACCCTTCGGTATCGTCAGATTGAAAATGATGACAGTGTAATTGTCTGATTTTCCTAATTTTAATATTTAAAAGCTCTGCATGTTGAATCTTTATCTTTTATTTTCTTTAAATCTACTGAACACTTTTTAATACAACTGTTTACTGATCTAATTTGTCTCTAATAACTGTTTAATATATATATATATATATATATATATATATATTTATATATAAACACATAAGGTGTGTTTATATGAATTATGAACATAGAAATCGTTCAGTCAAAAACCAGTTTTGATTGGTTGTTCTAAAAGGACTAAATCATTAACAAAGAATTATTCTACAAAATCTTTCTGTATTTACAACTGAATTTTTATATTTACTGAGTAAATTTTTTGGTATTTTCACAAATAAAACTGACGGAGAAATTAATAATCTAGTCCAGTATAAACAGAGATGGATATGTAAACCCTTAAAAATTAAGACAAAGATAAAACGTCATCATCAACACCATGACCAGAATTAGTTCTCGAGCCACTGCCCAAATGAGCACCTGACCCATTCCAACTTTTAACATCTGTGTTAAAAACTGGAGTTATATTCATTTATGCCTAGCGTGTCTTGGGTAAATTAGAATTTGATCTATAGTAGCTTTTGGCATAAGGTATTCTTTGTTGACATTTTTCTTGATCTCCTTCTGCCTGATGGTATCTGCTTCCAAGACGCCTATGTATTTCCAGCCTTCTTTTTTGTTGAGCGACCTGATGTGTACCTGGTTGCATAGTTCAGTTCCTTCAGTTGCTTCTGTTTTTTGTCTATTATCAGCATTGCACATTTATCAATGCCAAATTCCATACCTACCAGGGTGAGATGAATAAAAGGTTGCCTAAATTATGCAAAAATAAAAATAACTCTGACATCTCATTTTAACAAATTTATTTACCAAAATTACAGAAGAATATCTTGAAATACTAAAGAGTAAAGATGACTTTGGAATCTCCTGTAACTCTTCTAGAAGGTTTCATTGTTTAATTTGGTGAATGCTATCATAATCCTTAACATCAGATGGAGCCCAACTGAACCTACTATACTGTGCAGTCAACAAAATTGAAAACAAACAATGTGCATGTACAAAATTAAAAATATAAAGTGGAGACAATTTACCCATCGCAGCCTGTATATCCTATTCGAAGATTTTGTCTCCTTTATCTGAGAGTTCCTTGTTGCTCTGAGTTTTGGACAAAACATTCAAGTTTATCCATGCAGTTGAGGTGGTTCATCCTTCTGAATCTGTTAACTTGGTTGAGTTTCTTTACTATATAGTCCAGCATTATCATAATTATGACGAATAGTAGTGGAGATAGCAAACATCTTTTATTTTAGTTTCTGCTAACTACTGCCCTCTTGTGGCTTCCATTTCCTTTCAAATTGTGAGAAATGTGTTGCAATCAATTCCAATGAGGGTCCTGGTTTGCTCTTGTTTAGATAATTTGATACTTTTTTTTCTATCTGTATCTGTTTCCCTTTGTTTTATTGTCAGTATTGCATATTTCACAATATCAAATTTAATTCCTATGTATTGGTTGAAGATTCTGAATGTCTGTATGAAAATATTAAGTTACTTTTTAATTCTTGGCAAACATTTTGAGTTCATTCATGTAGATAAGATGGTTCAAAATTTCTCACCATTTTGAAAATCAAAATTGTTTATATTTCTTTATGATATAGTTCAGCCATATATATGCTATGACAAATTGCTATGAGTCATGTGAATTTATTTGAAATGTTCTTACTCTGGTCTCAGGTAATATCTTTCTGCAATTGGGTTCAATTTTTTATTTACTTTGTTTTAAAGTTCACTATTTATATTGAAGGTTTTAGATTCTTCAGGTAGTTTATTATCTAGAATTGTGGTACCATATAATAAACCATTTTATAGTCTATTCCTGCTATGGCTAGATTCTTCATTTTATCAGTATATTTTGGTCAATGTATTGGAGATTAGTTGACCCTCTAGTTCTTTTTCGGCATCCTTTCCTGTTGCTCAGGTAATTGTGCTCATTTGGTTGGTTGACTCCTAACTCATAATGGTAAAATATGTAATTACTTTTCAACACTGTAATAATAAAGTCACAGACATTCTGACATAAGGTACTTTTTTTATTTGTTCCTTTTCATTGAAAATATTTATTTAACAATTTTTTTAAATGTGAATCAGAATAAGAGAATTATCCAATAAAATTGACAATTCAATGTGAAACTATTTAATAATTATATAAAAAGGATTATCTGAACAAAGAATAATTTTACTGTATTTCCAGGAAAAACTGGCAAGAAACCACTTAAGATGATTTTGGGTGTTTCCCAAAGAACTAGAGATCTAGGTGTGGCCCCACTTAGGTGACTACAGGTAGAAAGGTCAGCACATTTTCTGAACTGATAATTACTAACAGAACCATCACAAAAAGAATTATTCATATTTTCAAGCTAAAAATAGGTTTTATTTTAAGAAATTATTTCTAATCTCTTTTATTTATTTTTTTTTAACTATCATTCTACTTAAATTTTTCACATTTGAGCATAAGTTTTGTTATTTGTACATAGGTGTGTACATCTGTATATAGTTGCAGTGCTGACTAGGGTAAGATGGAACTGTGATGATAATCATGACTATTCATAATATGAGGATTTGCTTTATCTTGGTAGCTTATATAGCAGCAATAATGTATCACTGGTGAGCAAAGAAATCATGCTCTTGTGGTTTGTTTGCATTCAGATTGTGTTTTTTGACTGAATTGCTGTAAGAAATAAAAATAGAGAAATTGCATTGTTGAAATCTTTTGAATTAAATTTTGCATATTTTGATTTGAAACATGATGCTCATTAGAATTAAATAAAAATTATGTAAATCTAATTTTCTTTGTTTTCAATATACTTTAACATTGTTTTGTGCTGTGTTTGGTTTCTTCTCTCCAGTTCTTGGACAATTTTCAACACTTTTATCAAGTCAGTTCAAGATTTATTTTTTTTTTATGGATTATCAGCTGTTTGTAGTTTATTTAAAGTCAGAAAATATTTTTAAATTGTAAAAATTTTTTTTAGAAATAATGATGATATACTGATATGAGTTCTAGTAATTAACCCATATCTGATGGGGAGAGGTGGATTTACATGTTTTCCAAGGTTAGTTGTGTGTAAGTAAACATAACAAACCTGAACTTGAAACTTGGCTCCCTAATTTTTAGCTCTAAGCCATTATTCATTACACCACACTCACATCAAAGCTTACAGCAACTGGTATTCCCAAGCAATCACACATCTGGGTACTGACCAGGCTCACTGTTGCTTAACTTCGTATGAGAACCAGTGTTTTAACATGGTATAGCATTAAGCAGTCAGTTCAATAGTGTTCAAGTCTCTAATAAATGTTAGACAAACAATTTTCTTACCTGAGGAGTTATAGTGGAGAATTGGCTGTGAAGTTGTAAAAGTTGGATCAATTCAGGATTATATTTGGCAATTTCACCCACACACAAAATAAACCTGCCAATTAAAAAACCTTGAGATAATTTACTTACATCTTTCTTGTTATGAACCAAAATTACTTAGACACACCTGCATGTAAACAGGTAGACATGAAAAGAAATACATTCTGAAAAACAATTGGATCAGATTAATTGCAGTCATTGTCACCACCCTTCATATATATATATATATATATATTGTAAATTGCCTGAAGACACCAGATGGTAGAAACATAGGTTGTGTAATAGCTAGTATACAAATGAAATATATATATATATATATATATATAGATATATATATAATTTGTTTTTTGTTTGTTTGAACAGCAATTTAATTGATATTCGTATTAGAGTAGATATTCTGTTTTTGATTAAACAATATATTACTTCCAGCCTGATTATTTATGAGAAATTTTCCTAGGATAATGCGTGGGATTCGGCAGAAATTGAACCTGTGGCACCTAACAACATAGGGGAAGATACCATTTGATCTGGTGCGTCTTAGACCACTTAACTATGAATGATTTCAGAGTTGAAATGAAACCTTATATACACAATTTTCAATTTCTTGTAAATAATTATTGCTGCTCTGAAATGTATCATTATGTAAACAAATGTAAACAGACAATGTTACAAAAGGTTTCGGAGATTAACGAAATGGAATTAACAACTGACATATCTAATTTATTTGTTTGAAGATTATTTTTAATCAACACTCATATTTGACTAGATATTATGTTTCTTAATTCAACAGTGTATTTATACATATATTTCTATCACCTGATCATTTATGATCATGGTAGAGTGGTCTCAGATGCACCAGATCAATTGTGGCTTCCCTTATATTGTTAAGGGTTGCAGGTTCAAACCCTCTGAATGACACACATTTTCTTACAAAATTTCTCATAAGTAATCAAGTTGGTAGAAATATATATATATATATATATATATATATATATATACATTGTTTATTTAAAAAAGAATATCTATTCAAATACAAGTATCGATTAAAAATAATGTTCAAACAAATAAATTAAATAGGTTGGTTGTTAATTCCATTTTGTTATTCTTTGAAACTTTCTGTGTGTGTGTGTGTGTGTGTGTGTGTGTATATATACACACACACACACACACAGCATGCAGTGTAGATATAGAAGAATCCAAACGAGTATCCTTGTACATACAGTGGTAGGATAACTCTCTAAGAGAGCTCTAAATATATAGGTATATAGATACATATAGAGCAAATATAAGAAATAATTAAGGCAGACAAATTATTTCATGCTAAATCAGATGTTTAGGCCTATTTCAGGCGAACCATCATCAGCTTTCGTCTTTAAAAATCTTCTGTACAATAAAGACAGAAGCTGATGATGGTTCGCCTGAAATAGGCCTAAACTTCCGATTTACCATGAAATAACGTGTCTGCCTTAATGTTTTCTTATATATATATATATATATATATATATATATATATATATATATATATGTGTGTGTGTGTGTGTGTGTGTGTGTGTGTTTCATCATTTGTCACATGAGAGCTTTTAAAGAATGATCCTTTTCAAAAACACAAAATAAATTACATTATAGCCAAAACTTGAGGATAAAATAACAGCATCAGAAATATAACATCCTTGAGAATTATTCAGTGAAGTGGCTGAAAGCACCTGGAAAGTTAATAATTACGAAACATTTTTACATTCCTTATCTCCAGCATAAAGGAAGCATGTAAGAATACTGGAAAAATTAAATCAAAAATTAATAAAATTTTCCTTGTTGGTTGTTTTTAACGAAACATGTTTAAAAGAAAACTTTCTACCAAAATATACTTTAACATATATATGTGTCAGAGAGAGAGAGAGAGAGGGAGAGAGTCAAACACATTTAAAGGGAACAAAATTCCTGGCACGATAAAGGCTGAAACGCCCAAAACGTTATGTTATTCGTTTCTTTCTTTTTAATTTTTATTAAGAATTTTTTTTTTAAACAGATTTCCGACTTCCAGAAAACGTGGCAATATTAATTATTTTTCTTTTGGTCAAAAATTGGAGTAAATAGAACAGTGAAATAAACCATCGTAATTGTTTACCGGTAGCGAAATCTGATCTAAACAAAAGTTAGGCCATTATATTTGGGTCATCAGAAAACAATAGAGGTAAACTAAATAATAATTTTTGATAAAAAGGATTTTGGAGTAGATTGAACATTGAAATGTATTTTGTTTACTTATGGTGAAATCTAATCTAGGTCAGTGCCGTTTAATTTTGGTCATCGGAGAACAAGAAATGAACGAAAATAATTTTTTGCAAGTGAAATTAAAACAGCGCTGAGTAAGTAAGAGGACCTTTGGAGGTCACATGATTTTTGGCTGTAGCAAAGACACTTGTGTTGTGTATGGTGACCTGGCTTATAACCTCCGGGTTCCCTATATAAGTGCGTATGTGAAACAAGATGGCCTAATAACGGAGATTTCAGTAGCGACACCCACAGGATAATATATGCAGGAGGTAAAAAATACGAAAAAGGGGTCGCTTTAATACTAAACAAACAAGTGAAGAGATGTGTACTTGGATGCTGGCAACTGTCAGAGAGAGTCCTCTTGGTTAAACTGCGGGGAAGGCCCCTCAATATAGCTATTATAGTAGTCTATGCACCAACAACTCAAAGCTCAGAGGACGAAATAGAATCATTCTATTCAATACTGGACAGTGCTAAGGCTCAGTGCAAAAGCCAAGAAGTCAGGATAATAATGGGGGACTTAAATGCAAAGGTAGGTAAAGATAGAGAAGGAGACACGAACGGCAACTTCGGACTAGGAGAGCGCAACGAAAGAGGAGAAAAATGGATCCAATGGTGCTCAGCCAATGACCAGGTCATTACTAACACCTGGTTCCAAGAACACCCACGACGTTTATGGACATGGAGAAGCCCAGGAGGGGACACGAAGAACCAAATAGATTATATAACTATAAACAAGAGATTCAGGAACGCAGTAGTCCAATGCAAAACGTACCCAGGTGCTGACTGCGGAAGTGACCACGTCCCAGTCATCTGCAAACTAAAAGTGAAACTCCGAAGACTGAAGAAGCCCAGCATATCACCAAGACTGCAATACGACACACTAGAGGACGATCTCACCCTGCAGAAAGAATATAATAACAGCGTGAAAAAGAAATATGAAGAACAAATTGGAAAAGGATACTCAAAATGGGATTCACTAAAAGAAGCAATGGTGACCTCAGCGAACAACATAGCCCCAAAGGAAATCAGACGCAGAAGAAAAAATGAGTGGATGACCGAAGAGATCCTCCACATGATGCAAAGGAGACAAAGAATAACGCCAAGACACGGAGCAGAGTACAAAAAACTTCACAGGGAGATAAGGAACAAATGCAGACAAGCCAAAGAGGAATGGCTCAACAACAAATGTGCAGAAGTAGAGAGACTGAGCAGGAACAACAAAGCAGAAATGCATAAAGAGATAAGAGAACTGACAGGACAAAAAACCTGTTCCTCAACAGGATGCATAAAATCCAAGGAAGGGACAATCATATTAGAGAAAGAGGAAATACTCCAGCGATGGGAAGAATACATAAAGGATCTCTTTTGCGACAAGAGAGAACAACCGAGAATACACAAGGAGATGGATGGACCGGAAATACTAAAATCCGAAGTGGAAGCAGCAATGGCCAAAATGAACAGAAACAAAGCACCTGGCCCAGATGGCATAGTGATAGAGCTGCTGATAGCCTTAGAAGAATATGGCATAGAAAAGATTACCGACATAATAAACGAAATTTATAGCAGCGGAATAATACCAGACGACCTATGCAAGTCGATATTTATAGCACTGCCGAAGAAACCAGGTGCAAACGAGTGTGAACTACACAGAACTATCAGCTTAATGAGTCACATTACAAAACTGATTGTCAGAATCCTGATGAATAGAGCGAGGGAAGCAGAATCAGGCCAGAGATAGGGCAGGAACAGTGCGGGTTCGTCAAAGACACTGGAACAAGGAACGCCATACTCATGATTAGGATGCTCTCTGAAAGGGCATTACAAATGAAGAAAGACTTGTACCTATGCTTCATTGATTACGCGAAAGCATTCGACAAAATACGACACAAAGAATTGATGGAAATGATAGGCAACCTCGACATTTTCGGCAAAGATATAAGAATAATCAAGAATCACTACTGGCAGCAAACGGCCTGCATACGGACAGGTAACGACCTCAGTAGATACACAAAGATAGAAAAAGGCGTAAGACAAGGATGTGTCTTTTCACCGGATTTGTTCAACCTATACAGCGAGAACATTTTGAGGACCCTAGATGACACACCAGGATTTATTATTGGAGGCCACAACCTGAACAACATAAGATACGCGGACGATACAGTACTGATTGCGGACACGGAAAGGAAACTGTAAGATCTCATACAGAAAGTAGCAGTGGAGAGTGACAAGAAGGGACTACAAATAAACTTTAAGAAAACTGAGTGCATGGTCATCAGCAAAAGATACAACCCAAAATGCCAAATACAGGTGGGGGATAACAGAATCAAACAAGTCCAAGAATTTAAGTACCTAGGAAGTGTTCTAACAGGAGATGGAAAGTGCGACACGGAGATCCGAAGGCGAATTGGCATGGCAAAGGACGCGTTCCAGAAGATGAGCAAAATACTAACACACAGGAAGATCTCAATAGAAACGAAGAAAAGAGTGCTAGACTGCTACGTGATGTCAGTTCTTCAATACGGCTGTGAATGCTGGACAATATCATCGAAAATGAGGACAAAACTGGAAGCGGCCGAAATGTGGTTCTACAGAAGGATGCTACGGATATCGTGGACTGAGCATACAAGCAACGACGAAGTGTTAGAAAGAATGGCAACAAAAAAGAAATTGATGCTGAGCATCAGGAAGAGACAACTGAAGTTCCTGGGACATGCAATGAGGAAGGAGAGCCTGGAGAACCTGATACTGACTGGTCAGATAGAAGGAAGGAGAGACAGAGGAAGGCAGCGGATAACATATTTGCAGGGTCTGATCAGGTGGATGACAGAACGGGGGTTGCCAGGAGCAACAGGAGCAAACATACTAAGAGCCACAAGGGATAGGGAGACGTGGAGATCCATGATCGCCTACGTCCTGAAGGGACAGGGCACATAGAAGAAGAAGAATGCTGAAGAATGACAGAGTTGAATCACGACCGTGGAAGCATATGGTCGTGTGTGAGATCAGGATATGCCCGTTGCTGAAGTAAGAATGCGGACAAGTTAGAAACAAGGACTTTGAGAAATATTTTCATTGCAGCAGTAGCATTGAAAAATCGCTGAATATATGAAACTTAATGTTCGTCACTAGCACTTGGAATTGCATCATCCGTTCAGCACCTTTGAAAGGCACCGTGGTCCCAGCATTTTATTTGAGAAAAATTGACTCCGCCAAAAGAGTCTGGAGAACATTGTTTGAAAAGAGTTATATATCTTCTGAGATGATTTAACAAGTTAACCATACTCTCTCTCTCTCTCTTTTTCTCTCTCTCTCCACTCCAGTGTGTGAAATGTTATGCTAAAAAACTTTTAATTTCTGTAACCTTTTTTCTTTTCTATTCTTTTCTTGTATACTAAATTCATTAACAGTGTAACCATCAAATAGTTGTTTGTTCTGCTTTTTACAGACATTATTTTTATTTTCTTTCTATTTCTTTTTGCTGTATTCTAAATGTTTAACGCCGGCTCCCCCAGCCGTGTCTACATCTTCAGTTGACTGCTTTCTGGATCTAATAATCACAACATGGGCAAAAAGCAGATGTAAACCAGTGAGCCAGTTGACTGACCTACAGATGCTCAGTGACCTATGGCCAACCCCTTAAGTTCCGTTAAGACCGAATAGACACCTCAACCCAAAGAGGAAGACGCTGGAGGTTGCTGTGGAGTGGAAGTGCTAGATATACGGTCCCGGTCCCGTGACCAGAATAACACCTGAGGGACAAAAAAGGTTAAATATCCGGTGCCATGATAACCAGTATTTGACCCAAGGGGTCAGAGTGTTATATATATATATATATATTCAAATTTTCTAATATAGAATGGTCATTTCAGCGGATAAATTTAACCACCCATCTTATCAGCAAATCCAAAACATTATGGGAAATAAATTTATTTGTTTGTGTATGTATAAAAAATGGAAGTAAGAGTCGGAATAAAGAAAGTGACAGATCATTGCTACCAGAACATGTTAAATCCGGCTCATGGATGACAGTAACCAAAAGAGATACAATAAAATAAATTAAAAATAAAAATAAATACAATGAAGAAACATGCAAAATGAAAGTACGGTATTTCAAGGCCACTGTTAAATAGCGACAAATAATAATAATACCAAAACAAACTGGTTAAATATAACTTAAGTTAAAAATTAAAATGATAGAACTAGAAGGAATATAGATTTAAGAAAGGGAAGTTGTTATATAATATAATTTAATTATATGGCTAATAAGAAGAAATGAAACAGCTATTTTAAAAGATTTCAATTTTAGATTAATTTTTAGAAAGTTCAGACTCCCTAATAATTTATTTTATTCTATCTCTTTTCATTACTGTTATCCATGAGGTGGGTCTAACATGATGTAGTAGCAATGATCTATTTCTTTCTTCCTTTTTCCCTACCCTTACTGCCATTTTTCACACACACACACACACACACACATAAATTTATTGTCCCATAATATTTTGGTATCACTGACGTGAAGGGTGGTTAAATTTACCCATTGAAATGACTATCCAATATAAGAAAATTTGAGTTTTTTTGGATTTATGACATGTGTGTGTGTGTGTGTGTGTGTGTGTGTGTGTGTGTGTGTGTGTGTGTGTGTGTGAATAAAGACAAAAGGAAATTTTTTCTTTTCTTCACTAGTGCTTTTCATCCTCTGATGGACTTTATCAAGGCAAATGATTTTATTTTACATATATTTAAAAACAAAAATAATAATATTGTAAGATTTTCAAAATTTTAAAGATAAAACAAAAGTCAGTAAAGAGAAGTTTCCCTTTATCCTTCATTCATATTGTCTTTTTACAGATAAACTTTTATCCATAGCTGAATTTTTACGCACATATACACACATATTTGTGTATGTATAAGTATATATTTTCATAATTACTTTTAGCAAATACATTTACTTATATACATTGTATTTTTATATTTGTGTGTGTGTGTATATATATATATATATATATACACACACATATATATATATATATATATATATATATATATACACACACATATATATATATATATATATATATATATACACACACACAATATTTATGCTCTCACACCCTGATTGAGCACTCTGGAAAAATAGTAGACTTTGATAAACAGTAGCTACTCTGGCGTGTACGCATCGCTCATTCAGTAAAATGAATTAGAGCGCTCTAGCTATTGGGCGCAGTCTAACCGTACTGATGAGCTGTGATACGGCGAAACAGATCTGTCTGCGGATGACAATATATATATATATATATATATATATATATATATATATATATAATTGGCTGGTAAGAAGATCTTGTTTGATGATCACCATAGCATAAATTGAGATTTACAATTTAGATCATAGTCCCTGAGCATTGTTTAGTGTTTGTTATATATGATGCATATACATACATTACTTGCACACACACACACACACACACACACACACACGTGTGTGTGTGTGCATATATATATATTTAATATGTTGAGTTTTCCTCTCAATATTTCATAATGCTCCAGATAATATTGATCAAGCTCTCTATTTTTACATTATTAATAATTTATATTAACTGAATAAAATCTTTTGGATTATTCCTCTCCATTTTACAGGCCTTCCATTCTCTCCTCTGTATATAAATATATATATTTAGTCAATTAAAAACTTAATTGGCAGATTAAAGTTTATTGCTTTACTTGCCCATGGACAATTAAAAATCTCATAATGAAACATGTCCCTTCAAATATAGAAAAAGGAAATCTAATTCCTTTTACAAAAGTATGTCATTTAAGATTCATAATTTACTTAGAATGACCTGCAATGTCATTATTTTATTGTCCAGGTCAGTGTAAACATTAATTGGAACCAAAATGTCTCTGTCACTCAGATTAAAGACACTCACAGATTTTTAGAAACTAATTTGGAAAAATATTATCCTACATTTCCTCCCTGCTTACAAAAAGTAAAAACAAACATTTGAAAGAAAGAAAAAAATACACATACTTCTTTCAACCATGCATCAAAAAACAAATTATACATATAATAATTATACATTATAATTTTTTTATAGAAAATTATTGAGAAAATCAGATTTGTTATTTTTTTATCATCTATGAGATGGAGGTTGTCATCAAACAGAAAAAGTAACTATGAACTTAGGTACCTCCACTCAATTGCCAAAAACAAAAAAAAACAGCATATCATGATGTTAAAAGAGCTCAAACTTAATAAAAACAAAGTTTTATCATCAAAATGTTTATGTTATTATTAAGATGAAAGATCAAATTTTGTTATTATTTTTCAAATTTTTTCTAACATGTTCGAAATTTTAATTAAAATTTCATTTTTTTGTTTTTCGTCAGCGATTCACGCTATGTTTATATAAGGCAACTATTAAAAAAATTGAGTCAGTCGAGTAAAATGATTTTGGGGCAAGTAAATTTTCCCTTGTTTTTGACCGCTAATTGAGTGATTTCTTTTTTAAATCTCAAAGCTTGTATATATATATATGGACATAGAAATCAGAACTACATGGTGACTCAAAAATCAAATGTTTATAGCAAAACTCGGAGTTTTATGCTCAATGCAATCATCAGATGAATAATAGATAACATGTACTAATCATCAGGTGCACATTAGATATTATGAACCTGATGATTGCATAGGGCACGAAACTCCGAGTCATGTGATAGACAATAAAACATAGGATAATCTGTATATTTATGAATATATACTTAATAGCTCTGCTAGATTAACATTTTTGCTTCCAGCTGGGACTGAAACCTGGCTGATTTTGCAGCAGTTGGATATTTACCCACCCGGCCATAGGCACAATGTCAGAGAAAGGTCAGCTTCATAGCGTGTAATCTATTTTACGAAATGTAAACAATGTTAACAATGAGAGTGTTCTATCTGATAACCGCTTCAAACAGGCGTTCTACACTGTAACCAGAGAACAAAGCATAAAGCCGTAAATAGCTGCTGTTTATGAAATTTTCCCCTCTTTACATGGCTCAGTTGCAAGTGAGAGCATAAATAAACTATTTGCAGACACGCCTATTTCAGATATACATATATATATGTTTTCAGATATATATATATATATATATATATATATATATATATATATATATTGGTGGAGACATTTAGATCAACATTGAATAGTAATAGCCATGACACACTGCTGATTGCTATATCTACACAGGTTATACCTATAAATGTACAATATTGAGCACGCTTACCTTATAAATATATCAAATTTTTCAACTACATATATATATATATATATATATATATATATATAAAATAGTCATCCGCAGACAGATCTGTTTTGCTGTATCACAGCTCATCAGTATGGTTAGACATCTGATTGCTTCTAACCAAGATTGAAACCTGACCGAATTTACATCAATTGATTCTACCTATAGGATGCTCGGTAGAGGAAGGTAGACTTTTAGCATGTTAGAAAAGCCTTTTAATGACAGTGTGTTTCACCTTCATATGTAAAGTAGATGATTCAGATCAAAATGAAAGAACAAAATTTTGCGTTTTCATAAAAAAGTTTTTCTACTTAATCTCATTTCTTTACTTTTGTTCAGACTATATTTCCCAGTAACACACACACACACAATTAATCACACATACACACACGCACACACACTCACTCACACAAACAACATATGTATGCATATACACCCACAAGCATGCACATATGTACAGGGTGTGATGGATAAATTATGATCTAAATTACACGAAAATGAAAATAACACTGACATCTCATTGTAACAGATATATTTACCAAAATTATACTAAAATATCTTGAAATTCTAAACAGTAAATTTATTCATTAATATTGCCATTGGCTTTAACCACAGCCTCCAGGCAACTTCAGAATCTCTTGCAAACTCTTCCAGATAGTTTACTTGTATAAGTTGATGAACCCTGCAATAATCCTTGCCTCCAGTTCATCTTTCATCATAAGGGGTGATGAGGTCACAGAAATTGTCTGACCGGCATGAATGGATTCTTCTGTTTGTGTGGCATGGTACAGAGTCCTGTTGCAAGACATGGGGGTCTTCCAGCAGTCATCCTTTTGATCTTGGGCAGCACTACTCCCTCTGTGTTGTGTCTGAGGCCCTCACCAATTAATTCGAGAGTCCTTTTTTTATCAGAACACTAGTCATTATTAAAATCATCCAACTCTTTCCAAATTCTTTGCACTCTCCTCAGATTGACACCCAAGCACTTTGAAATGTTTGTACAGGATCTTCTGGAGCAAATGCCAAGAAGTACAGCAGGCTGTGTCCAAATTTCTGGCCCAGCTGAACCTACTATACTGTACAGTAGATAAAATAAAAATCAAGCAATGTTTCAATGTGTGAAATTAAAAATATAAAATGACAACAATTTACCAATCACACCCTGTACATGTTTATATTGCATATAAATACAGGGTGTCCTTAAAGTCTGGATACATTGGAATCTCATTAACTATATTTTTTTTACCTCCACAGGTTAAAGATGGTTTTGTTGAAAGAAGAAAGAATTGAAGTTGATTTCTTTTTCTGGAGTATGCTAAAGTAGAACGTGTACTCAAAGGAAATCACAGATGCAACACACTTAAGTGAATACATAAAGAGTGAATGCGCTAAAATTGACAGCAGTGTGGAGTTATTACATTGAGATTATAGAAACCTTACAAAGCACATCAACATTTGCATCACAAATGATGGAAATCATATTGAAGATGTTATTTGTTTGTTTACTTCCAATTCAATTAAATGTTGAAATTTTTTGCCTATGTGTCTAGACTTTAGTGACACCCTGTAGAATATATAAATGAAATTGGATATTAACAGAACATTATATATTTGAAACAAATAAAATAAAAAGTAGGAGACATTTCAGATGTAATGTACTAAAATGAGATCATATCACAAATTTTACTTACTTTTCAGGTTCTTTTGCAAATGCAAAAGCTGCTTCTTTTGATGCAAAAGTGTAATAACAATCTTTGTATTTGGCCACACCAATATTTGGATTCCCAAGGAGAAGTAGTCCCTCATAAACAGACAGTGTGACACCACAAAAACCCTAAAAATTGGTATAAATTGAGGAATAGAAATCTTGAATAAATTTCACAAATGGGAAAATAAATTTTATTTCTTAACAACTTGGTTAAGTTTTGGATTGTGTTACGAAGATGCATTTATATACAAAAATAATAATAATAATGTTTAAAAAGTTATAGTAATGGATTCTATTGAGTCGAAAGTGTTATTCCCCCCCTCCAAAAAAAAGGTTCTAATTCATGAAGTAGTGTAAAAATAGAGAAATTAGGAACAGAACATTTTGAAAGATGCCAGAATGTTCCAGTAAAATCTAGAGAGTTCTAAAAAGTTCTAGAAGTATGCAAATTAGGTGTTAGCCCCTATAAAAATAGGTTTTGGGCACAGAGCCGTTAGTTGATAGAGGGATGGGTTGATCTCTACAACTCCGGTAGATTCAGGATGTATATCCAGCCGAAAGAATCCCTAAGTCAACAACAAAAAACTAAAACTTGAAACAGTTGATAAAAGGATGTGCTGACCTCATCAGCAACGGATTTGATTCAAGGAAATATTCCAGCCAAAAGAATCTTTCTAATCAACGACAAAGAGCTGTTAAAAGGATTTTGCTGTCATATCAACTCCAGTAAAAATTCTAGGATCAAGATCCAGCCAAAAGAATTTCACAGACAAAATCCGAAGCAACCAAAACCTGAAAGAAAACCTCATGGAACTATCTGGGTAAATACATATTTTTGCCTCTTTCATTGACCAAGCCTATAATTAGTCTTTATATTCGCATTTAAGGATTTTCAAAAACTATAGCACTTAACTTCCCCGCCAACTTAACTGGGCAAGTTATTTGACACCTTCCCTCCCCTTCTCTTCCTTGTAACACTTCGTTGGGCAGTAATAAACTATATGTTTTCTATGTCTCTTGATTTAAATGCCAAACTGTAAATTTGTAAATATTCTTTATCTAATGTTTTGTGAATTAAATATTTGTCTGTATTTTAACTCTGAGTTTTGCTCAAGTCATTTTTTTCCTTTTGTTGCACTTAACACGTAACATAAATGGAGGCTCATCCGTCTCTATCGTAACTAAATGGGGGCTTGTTTGGGATTAAAATGTAACAATTGCAAAATTAATATTTATAATGCATTCATATGAATAAATAAATATATATGTACATCTGTATTGTGTCATTGAAGGTTGAAATCTATATTATAATGATCTGATTTCTATAGGTTTGTTTGTATGTTGATTACTATAAAATCACAAAAATAGCACATCATAGCATGATTTTCACTAGAACAATACTGTTATTATGAGCAATTTCTAGTTTAATTAATAAATTAAATATGATTTAACAAAAAAACAAAAACAAATATAAATGAAAGACTGAACGTCTGTTAACATCTCATTACAAAGTTGTTTCCTCAAGTTTTCTTTAAAAAGTAAGAGAAATAAGTGTGAAAAATTCTTGATTTGTTTGTATTGCAGTACACCAATGACAAAACATTAATGATGGTAGTAATTAAGCTTAATTATAATTAAAATTTGAAAATTATTATAAATTATCTTAATAGGAAGTGACATTGCCAAATGGGGCATTTAAATAATAGGTATATCAAGTTAAAATTTTGAATTTTAAATAGTGATTTTTATCAAGACAGTCTTTTCTATAGCTATATTTATACTAAGCAGAGGAGAGGGTACTAAAAGTTCTTGGCATCACCAACTTTCCAAAATATGACCAAACATTAGAATTTGTTTTGGAATTCCTTTTTGACTGGGCTGAGAACTTCTTGGTACCTCTTATTTATTTTGTCTGCATGGATGTGTAAATATGCATTTCTGTATAGAATTCTTCATTCATCTGTACATTTTATATATATATTAGGTTGTCACATATGAAATGACACATTTTTTGGTTGGTTGTTGATCTGGTCATCTAACAAAGTAACCTCCTTTGTATATTAAAAAACCTTGACTTATTCCTGACCCTTTTACTTTCCAGATAATTTTTCTTTCAATATATTGTTACTTATAAGCCCAGTGAAAATGATTACACTGAAACAATTTCAAGAAATCTTATTGTATGAATTCAAACTGGGAAAAAGAACCATTTTTGCATTGAATCATTACATGCAATGAGAAATGGATACTCTTTGACAACAGTGAGACAGTAGACCAGTGATGGAAGGGAATCACCAAAACAATATCCAAAACCTCCACTGTGCCCTAAAAAGTTGCAGTGGAGGTTACTGTAGGGTGATCTTGTAGAAGTTCTCCTTCTTTGTGTCTAGGACGTCTTTCTCTATTCTCACATCGTCCAATGTTACTGTGTCAAAATTTTTCTCCCTGAGATGAAAATTCTTCCTCATTTTGTAACACTGAGAATTCACTTATGCAAAACAGTGATCATATGCATAAAAGAGAAACAGAAGTTAAAATATCCGGAAATAAAAAACTCTGCCATTCATGCTAAATATATAAATAAGTTATCAAATCAAATTTGGTAAATATTTGTAATAAGATAATCCTACCAATTGATCTAATGAGTTTGGGTCTCATAATGTACAGGCAGAAATTACTAGATGTAACTATAAGTGCTATGCAACTGTTAGCATAGAACTTACTTCCAGCTTCTTGCTTTCTTGTCAATTACAATCTCCAAGAATTTAAATGCAACATCAATAATTATCTTTCGTCTCCTTGAAATCTGTTCTTTTATTGTCCTCACTGTTTCTTTCATTCTCAGTAACCCCTTGCATCCTCATATTTTTTATTGCCTTGTTTGAAGGTGAATTGATTTTAAAAATATGTCAGCTTGTGTGTCTTCATTTCACTTGTTATTTCTCTCTTCCTATCAACATCTTTTCTATGACTGTATTCCCATGTTTCAAGAAAGTTCATGAACATAAGAATTAGTTTTATGTTAATAAAATTTTTTGTAATAATTACTATTATATGTAGTATACAGCTGCTTGCCTCAGATGGTACCAAAATAGACTGTTCACTCAGTGTCCTTCAGAGAGGCTTGGTGCAGGTTTCACCTCCTAACTGGGGATGGAGATCTGCTCTTCATCTAATGTCAAGTGGCAGCCTCAACATATGAATACATAATCAACTCAGCTCAATATATAGTCAAGTAAATATATAAACATCCAATCCAGAGGGAAAATAATCTCTCACGCCAACATGAAAATTGAGAGACCCTGTTTGGAGAAGGCCTTAAAACCAGACACTCATTGGCTAATGATGTGAAATAAATAGTATTGTTATGAAAATGGGATTTGATCCTGCTTTTTCTTGTAATCTGTGAATGCATGGTCGTGATCATCAGCAAAAAAGAAGCCCAAAATGCTAATTACAGGTCAAGGATACTAAAATCAAGCAAATGCAAAATTTTAATTACCTTGAAGTATTCTAATAGAGGATGGAAAGTGCGACACTGAGATCCAAAGGTGTATTAGCATGGCCAAGGATGCATTCCAAAAGCTAAGCAGAGTATTAAGAGACAGGAAAATTTTGTTGGAAACAAAGAAAAGAGTACTGGACTGTTACGGGATATCTGTCCTCCTATATGGCAGCGAATGCTGGACAATCTCATAAAAGATGAAGGAAAAACTTGAAGCAACTGAAATGTGGTTCTAAAAAAGGATGCTGAGGATACCATGGACCAAACATGTGAGCAACAATGAGGTTTTGGAGAGAATGGAAGTGAAAAGTAAACATATACTTAACATCAGTAAGAGACAGTTGAAGTTTCCGGGACTTGTCATGATGAAAAAGGGCTTGGAGAATCTGATACTCATAGGACAGCCAGAGGGAAAGAGTGACAGGGGAAAGCAACATGTGACATACTTGATGGGCTTGAGCAAGGGGATAGCAAAGCCAAGTTTGGGTGAAATACCAAGAGAAAATGTATTAAAAGCTACAAAGGAATGAGGAATGTGGAGAGCTATAGTCGTCTACATTCTGAAGGGACATAGCATATAAAAGAAGTAGCAAACAATATTACAAATATACTAGTCCTGTCCTGTCAGTAACATCTGCATTAATTCCTAACCATTGGTAATTCATTTCTTACTGATTTTCAATGCACAGCATATATACTCAATGCCAAAATCTTCTGAAATAAATGTTGTTTGAAAAACTAAGTTGATTAAGTCATAATATTCTACTTTAAGTATGAATGTTATTACGGTTTTTCTATATTTCTGAGATGAGATATTGCAATTATTAACATTATTTACATTGTTCAGAAGGTTGTCCTCATCTTTATTGCTATATTCAGAATGTTTTGTCTGTTGTATGCTCCAAACGTCTTCAGATGATTGGAATTTTAAACTGAACCCTTTATTTTGATCACTGATGTAGATTGTTCTTGTTCCATGAGTCATGTCACTTCTGGATGCCTTAGTTATCTCCTTCTAACTCAGCTCTCTAAGTTTTTTTTGTTCACCACTGCTGTAGCCAGATATTGAACTCACAACTCTTTGGGTCAAGTCACTAGATCTAACCAACGCTTTTATCCACTGGGTCATGTGTTCTTGAAGGATCGAAATAAAGTGTTCAATTCTAAATTCCCATCATCTGAAGAAAGTTGGAGTGTACAACAGATAAAACATTATGAATATGGCTATAAAGATGTGGACAACAGTCCAAACAATGTAAATAATGTAAATAGTTATTTTGATTATTTTCATTTATTCTTAGTACTGTGACTGACCTTCATTATTTGTATAAAGGCCTATGAGTATATACTCACCAAGAGTTGTTAATAATCTTTTGTATTCTGTTGCAAAGTGGAGTGTCATAGCCTCACTACTCCTATGTGCTGTTACTCTGGTTTATATTGCATGTAAACTTTTCTTTTATTATGGGGTGGAATTGCCAGTGGATTTTGAATTCAGAATTCTCCTAGACTGGTTGCCAATCAGTGCTAAAAAGCCCAAATCTGCACAGCTTATTAACTTCTAGCTGGTAGAGGAAGAAGAGATATATTTGGGCAAAAGTGGACACAATGGCCTCAGCTGGAGTTTAAATTTAATACACTAATCCCATTTTCTATGCCAATAACTGTTTCTCTAGATGCATATCCATACTAAAGAAAATGCAGGCAAGTACAAATTCTTCTGTGAGATGTTGGAAATGCACTGTTTTTGCTGCCCTTAACGACAACTCTAAATTTAATGTTTCTTAGTTTAAATCAGATCATTAATACCAAAGCAAGAGACAATACATGGAAGCACAAACAAAAATTTTCTAAGTAGATTTCTATTTGCTTACCATTGTTAGAATTCTTCATGTTTTTCTTCCTTTTTTGTTTGCAATTTCTGATTTAATATTTTTTCCTTATCATCTGAGGAAGGTCCAGAAGGCACCATTTTAGTACTAAATGATTTAATATCTCTGTGTTATATAAAAAGATGCCTACTTTATTAGTATTATTATTATTATTATTGCTCTTTTGTAATTTTCATGAATTTATTATTGATTATTTATGATGCTTTACATTTATATTATTTCAATGATTTTGTGCTTACATTTTTTTAACCATTCTCTGCTAGGCTATAGCACTGGGAATTAAGGCATTGGTTCATGTTTTTGGCGGCATGGTAATTGCATGGTCAATCCCTTAATGAGGTAGTACATACTTGTACTTATTGGAAATGAGTCAATCAATAATGGAATAAAACTAAAATAAGAACTGAATGAGATATCACTGAATGTGGACAACAGGACAAGAACAATCTACCCCTGTAGATTAAATAAAGATTCCAGTTTGATATACTCTGAAAGTTACTCAGATCAACAAGCATCTGATGAAGTCCGGAGGGCAAAACAGCTGAAACACTATGATAGCAACAACAAATATGTGGACTATACTCCACATTTAAATAATATAAATAATAACTTCTCAGCCCAGAAATTTTTTGGTACTCATTCTGGATAGAATTTTACAATATAAACAATTTATTCTGAAAATGTTGTATTTTTAGCAGTCAATCAAATATGATAATTACTTCCAAAATCTGAACTTACCCTATATTCCAAAGTTAATTTCCCAAAATTTGTAGTATTTTCTGGAAATAACCAATGAACATCTTTGAAGGGAGTAATCAGAGACTGTTCAATACCAATTGTATTCTGAAATTGAAAAAAGAGAAAAACAAGAATAAAAATACTAAAGATCCAAAAGAAAGAAATCAAATTAGTAAATTGGTTGGTTGGTTGATTTTGTTTAGTGACATTTCAACTTCTATAGGTTATTTAATGCCAAAATCTAAATATCTTAAACACAATTTTATAGCATCAACTAAATATATTTGGAACACAATTGTTTGTTTTCAACTACAGATATATCTATTATAAATTGTATTGTTGTTCATTTTGTCTTAAAATTTATATTGTTGATAAATTTACTATAAATATGTATTTTTGGTAATTTTTTTATAAATAAAAATATATTACTAGTAATTGTACTATAAAAATGTATCTTTATATTTTCATTGTGTTTTGTTTTTGTTTGTGAGATTCACTGTTTGCCAGTAGCTAGGACACTAACAGGTACTACCATTCCAGGTCTGGATGACCATGGGAACAACAGCAATTATGAGGAGGTTCCATGCTCCTTAAAACCTCTAATCTCTCAATCAGAGGTCTTGTTGCTGGATGTAGTTTATTGTCATAACCAAAACTAATTAGTAAGTAAAAACTTTACAAAATCTTTGTAATCTTCATAAATAAGTTAACTGAAAAAAATTATTTTTTGCTTTTTAATTGTGAGTACTAAACAATTCAGTAGAATACTTAAGAGTATAGGCTTTAAAATCTTACATAGAAAATCACAGATGGGTATCCTTACACTTATAAATTAGTAATCCTAATCACAGTGGATACTGGACAATCACTTCAGAAATGAAGAAGAAACTTGAAGCTGAGCTTGAATTTCAGTTGAATTTGTTGCATTCCCTTGTGAGCTAATACTCTTAGAAATGTTATTAATCCACCTTTTCTCCCTCTAGCTATGGGTTGAATAACAGGACAGGTTGGGTTCTATAGCCTTTGTTGGCAACCAGTTTACGACAGAAAGAAATAGCAACCTACTGCGGGAAAATCTTCTGCTTAGTCAGGTATGGATCAAAAGAGAAATGATCACTCAAGCATGTATCACGTATGGCACTTAACTGGATGACTGATTAGAGTGGTTGTTAGATCTGATAATTTCTCTGTTGAAACTGTTAGATTAATTTCTATCTTAATAGTTTCTTCCCTCGTGTTTTTCACTTCTGGAACCCTCTTCCAGTTTCTTGTTTTACTGTCAACTAAGATCTTTAAAAGTTTAAATGCAGTATCACTTGTCATAATAATATAAGAATTCTGTTTTTTTATTATGCTCACTGTTTCTTTCATTGTCAGTAACCTCTTGCATCCTAGTGGCTTTTATACAAATGAATATTTAAAAAAGATTTTGTCTGAAGTTTGTATAAATGAATGTAGGTTGACTGCAGTCAGGATCATACAGTTATGAACTCCATGATTCTTTTGTTAGCTGCATATTATGTGCTTCACCAGGCCCACATAGACTTTAGAATTCAGAGGTGTCTTTCTCCTTGACCAGCTGTCAATCAAGGCTATAGGAATCAGTAAGTACTGCTATTGGTCCATAGCTGGCAGGAGAAGAGATGTATTCATACTTTTCCCAAGGGAATGTAAGTGAATGTAAGAAATTCAACTGGAATTTAAACCAAGCCAGTATCCATTACTCCACCGTACCTCCATTGAATTTCTTAGATGAAGTGTTACTATTAGACATTAATTATTTATTGTACTAATACCCCTAGCACTTGAGAGATTACCTCAAGGATTTCCATGGGACTTCTCCTAATGACTGCGAGGTGGCATTGTATAAAAGGAAAAGACTGAAACTCTCTCTCTCTCTCTCTCTCTCTCTCTTGTTTTACATGTCAAACATAGGACGCAATAGCAACAAGATATATCTTGTTACCTTGATATTCTCAACATTCTTTAGTAGAACAACATCTCTGTTGCTGCAAGTCTCCTCTTCATCTGTGAGAAAATTGTTCAACTTGGGTGAGTTAATATTTTATTCTAAAATGCATACACATTTAACATTTTAACATTTTAGTCTAACTAAACCATACGCACTCTTTCTCTTTCTCTCTCTCACTAACATGCATACAGAGATACACACATATACACTATGTCTAATCAAATAGATCTATAGTTCTCTCCTCCTCTAAATGTTCTTGCTCTGTATATAAAAACCACACATGTGTTGAATTCTTTTAATTTAAAAATGTTAAGACATTCTTTGAATTTAAAAATGTTAAGACATTCAACTGAATGTCATTATAATTCTTATTTCTTTTCTATACAAATTACTACAAAACAATCATAGAAAATACAAAACTTGAGGCAGGGGTAAAAAAAACTCAAAAATAAAGCATAAAAAAGCCTCACGTCATCCATTCGTTGCTGGTCTGATTTGATAGTATCTTCACCCAAGATCTGTGCCAATGTTTCTTCAGGAAATAGTTTCTTGTGAACCTGGATATACATCAATTTATATCTGCAATCATTTCATTTTTACAGACATATATTAGTAAAAAAAAAACTCAAACAGTATCGCAAATGTGATCACACACACACACACACAAAAAAAAAAGAAAGAAATAGAAAATTACATAAAGAAACTAAAAGTAAAATAAAAAATTATAAATTATATAATAATATATCACTGCAAAAGTTTAGAAATTAAATTATAAAATTAAAAACATTGAAAATTGGGCAGAAACTTTGCAATGATCTGATAATGATAATAAAGAAAATAATAATAATAATTAATATTATAATATATGATAATAATATAATAATATATAATAATATATATTATTAATATAATAACATATTATAATACATAATAATAATAGCATAATATATAATAATAATATATGATATAGATATAATAATCATATTTTTATTACTTCAAACATCATATTTAATGACTACCCATACTTGAAATAAACATACTGTTTTTATTTTAAACAGTGTGTATTACTTCTATCAGACTTCCACACATACTTGAGAAAACTTCTTTCAGTTTTCTCAAGTGTATAAGCCGAAAGATATAATTATAAAATAATTATGAAAAATATAATTTACTTTCTCTTCTTTTGTAAGCAATGTTGTATTTTATATAAAAATAAAAATTCTCCTACATGTTGAAATTTATTTCTCTTGAAAACGTTGAATTCATTTACTTTGAAAGTCTTTGTCCTAATCAGCAACAGGTTATAACTCTGGTTGCTAACTTTGTTCACAGCAAATTGTAGCACTTATTTGCCAAATATTCATATAAAATGTATTCATCTTGAGGTTCTCAACAAAAGCAAAGAAGGATCTGCAATATAATCAATCCTGACTTGGCATCTCAACTTCAGTCACTTTCTCATGAATGTGACATGGCTTTACTCTGTCAATTTTACAAATATTTTCATGGCAACTGCTCTGATGAACATTTTTCCCACATGAATTTGAGCATGCTACTAGATTGGCACTTAGGTCCCATCTTTTACCGTTGAAATAGTTATATATAACCACCACTTCTACATAAACAGTTTCTTTTTTCACATTTCCCACCTGTGGAACTCCCTTCTGTTTTTTTCCCTGGTAATTACAATCACCAAAAATTTAAATGCAATGTCAATTACCACCTTCTATCTTTTTGAATCTTGTTTATTTTTTATCCTTTCCTCAATACCTCCTGTACCTAGCCTTTTCTCTCACTGTGCACTAGTGGTAGTCCCACTTTGCTTGGGGTGAAATGATTAAAAAATGAAATGATTAAAAAAATGTAAATACAAAACTAAAGAAGAACCTAACAGTAAATATGAAAATGAAGCTGTAATAGATCTTGAATTAGATAATTCTATCAATGACAAATATATACAGCTGAAACAAGCCACACATATGTATGGTCTCATCAAAATTCACAAAGTAGGTATTCTATTAAGGCACACTGTCATGCAAATATTTATCTGATCTAAAGAAGTCTACTAGTTTTGTGAAAATAATTAATGACACTCCCATTTGGCCCACCCAGATAGTAAGCTTTGATGTAAGCATGTTCACTGTGTTCCATAAGAATAGATCCCTATGAATGCTTCAAAATAAAACTGGAATCCAATCCCATACTTGGCTTATATACCAGAATTCCAAAAGACAAGTTAATGGAAATTTAAACATTCTATGAGCAAAAAATATACTTCTAGCTGAGATATGACATTTTTTTTCTCGCCTCCTCAAGTAGGAGTACATAGGTTTGCCCATCATCCGGTTCACACTCCTCCCTAATCTTTTAAACAGGAGTAAGTTGTTTAGAAATACATCTGTAAAATGACTGCAGCTACACCAGCAATGATGTTGCCCTGGGATCCTTAGAAATTGTGGATTTATTCAACATCAGACTTCTTTACTCAGGTTTCCCTGCTGGTGGGGATCAAATACTAACATATAACCACACAACGAGCTAATGTGAAAATATCAATCGTAGAATATAAATAGCTTTGAAAGAGATTTTGGAACCCTAGAAAAAAGTAAATCAGCTTTCCTCCAATCAAATTCATCTGTGAGCATCTCATCTCCATCAGAATAGGAGAATCTAAAATTTACACTTCCCCAATCTATCAATGGAATGAACAAACCCACAGGTGAATTTCTGTATTTAATAACTTTCTTTTTTAGTCATTTCACCCCAAAGAAGGTGGGAATACCAATAATGCACAGGGTGTTACAGGGAGTGAAAGCAAAAGAGAAGACTGAGATTGGGGTAGATTTAGAAAAGGGAAATTATCCAACATTCTATATCACATAAGAAAACTGATATTACAAAACAGCTGGGTAGCCATTTTTTTTTTTTTGTTTCTAATAAAATGTTCTTTTTCTTAATAGTTTGCTTAGCTTTTGAAAGGCATCTTTTACAAATCAAAATGCACCTTTGAATTTTGGTATCACACTTTCCATTCTTTATTGCTTCAAGTCTTTTCTTAATCTGTGAGGAAATTGTTAAACATTCAATATCACATAAAGAAGATTGATATTACAAAACAGCTTAGTAGTATTTTGTTTGGTTTTTATACAATTTTCCTTTTCTTAATACTTTGTTTAGCTTTTAAAAGGCATCTTTTACTATTCAAAATGTACTTTTGAATTTTGGAGTCACACTTTCCATTCTCTGCTGCCTCAAGTGTTCTTAGGATCTGTGAGAAAACTGTCCTATATTCAATATCACCTCAGTAGACTGATATTATATAACAGCTGAGTTGATTTGGTGGGAGTTTCTAATAAAATTTACCTTTCCTTAATACTTAACTTAGATTTTGAAAAGCTTCTTTTGCAATTCAAAATATATATTTGGATTTTGAGATGACACTTTCTATTCTCAGTTGCTTCAAGTCTGCTGTTGATCTGTGAAGAAATTCAGTATCTCTTAAGAGAACTGACATTACATAATAGCTGTTTAGTTTCTTTTGGTTTCTAATAAGATTTTCCTTTTGTAAATATTCTGCTTATCATTTGAAATGCATCTTTTACTATTCAAAATGTACATTTGGGTTTTTGTGTCACAGTTTTTATACTCTGTTAATGCAAGTCTTTATCTGTAAGGAATTGGTCCAACATTCAATATCACATGAGAGGATTGATATTGCATAACAGCTGAGTAGTATTTTTTTTGGGGGGTTCTATAAAATTTTCCTTTTCTTAATACTTTGCTTAACTTTTGGAAAATGTCTTTTGCTATTCAAAATGCACCTCTGGATTCTTGTATTACACACTCCATTAGTACACTTCTCAAATATTTAAACTTTTGTATTTGCTTGATTTTGAAGTCTCCATTTCTAGCTTACATCTCTTGCTGGAACCAGACATTCTGCCTTCTTACAATTAAGGGTTAATTCCTTTCTTCTCACTTTCTTTACTATTTGTACAGTAACTCCTGCTTGTTTTCTTTCTGTATCTGGCACTAACACTGTGTCTTCTGCATGTGATGTTGTTAAGACTTGGTCCACAGCTTAATTTTATTTGTGGTTTAATCCCAACAAAATGGATTCTCATAATGTATAACAATAAAATAATCACTAATATAAAATCACTAATCAGTAAGTATAATAGCCACAATAACATATGGGTTTAAAAGACAATCATAATATGAGCTGCAGTCTCTATATCTTCTGTCAGAAACATGATAGAGAACAGCCACTGGATCTGCAGTTTATGCAATATAAAAACAGCTTTAGATACAGATACAAGGCTAGAGTTCATCAAAATCTGGTGTATCTTATCAGCTATGAAGAGAAAATGTGGCACATCAATCAGCATGAAATTAAATAAAATTATGCACAAATAATCCAATCAGTAATCTGATTATATGCTGTTATTATTTAATGCTGATATTATTTAAATATAATATGCATATATCTATCATACATAATTGCTAACTTTGGGTGACAAAATTTTGTACAAAACATATAATACATTATGTATAGCATGTAGATTTTTTACAATTTATAACATCTAAATTTAATCTAAATTAAAATGTTTTTCAACTTTTTATCTGGTTTATATTGACTAATAATAAGATATTATTTAGTTTTATTGTGATCCTATGATTGTGTTGTGGAATTAATAACACACTTCTGGTGACTAAATGAACTTGTCTAGATTCTTAAATAAAGAACTCCAGTGAGTCTATAAAACCATTGGAGTCCATCTTCAGAATATTTCTTACAGATGTCACGGTGAGGAGTGACAGAATATCTTTTGGATAATCCCAATGGCTGGCCATTGATTTGACCAGGTATATGTTGTGATGTTGAGATGGGCAGAGATTTAGTTGGAGGAAAAGTCAAAAGGAAGACCTGAACTGTTAGACTAACATTGCAAAAATTGTATGTGTGATTAGTTGAATCAGAACTGCTAAAATAAGATGGACTCACTTGGGAGAATGGAGACAGGTTAGCTGTGATATTGCTCAGAACACTCAAAAGAACCATTTCGTCTTGCAAACCACTCCACAGCTGAGCCAAATGGATGAATTGTGGCTGAAAATACAAAAGATAAAAAATAATTTTATATACAATAAAATTTCATATGAAATGAAAAATAATTTTACATGTAATGAAATTTTATATTAAATGAAAAATAATTTTATATGCAATGCAAGATAAAACATGGTTGCATGTGTAAATATATTAATAAATTGGTAGATTTAAATAAGAATTTTACATTCTTGGGGAAAAAAAGATCGTCAGAGCAGTTGCCATGAAAACATTTGTAGAAAAGATAGAGAGAAGCCATGTCAATGTCAATGAGAAAGTGACTGAAGTTGAGATAACATTGTCAACCCTTGTTTGAATTTTGTCAAGAACCTCAAGATGAATAGCAGGAGCACCTGATATAGCAACAGTATTCAATATACAAATACTAGATTTATAAATGAGTAAGATGGATTCTGATAAGAAAAACTTTCTAGACCAACACAGAGATCCAACCATCCTAGCAGTAGATGCAGCTATGGATCCGATATATTCATTCCAGGTTAAGTCAGTTGAAAAAGGGAGGCCAAGAAGGCACAGTGAGACCTGCATCAGTTTCTGTATGGTGATTAAAGGAGAGCAGTTTTGTTTTAGAGGTATTAAATTTACAAACCATTTACTTTCCCAATTGACCACTGATTGATTTTGGTTGGTTGTTTTGTTTTTATGGCATATCAACCTCGGTGGGTCATTTATTGCCAACTAAATATTTTATTTATTTATTGCTGGTAATACCTTTTTCTTTCAACAAGATTCATTGGGATTTGTTTTTAAAGGCAGGGTCTCCAAGTCCTACCCTCGTCATTTAACAGCTTTTACCAAGGGTACCAGTGCTTAAGTGAATGCAGGGTATTCAACTGGAATTCGAACTCGGCTCACCAATTTCTCTTTCCGAGCTGATATCCACTGCACCACAATGCACATCCATCACTAAACGCTTACAGCACCTGGTATTCCTAAGTGGTCACCCATCAAAGTACTGACCAGGCTCAACTTTGCTTAACTTCGGTGATCGAGTGAGAACCGGTGTATTCAATGTGATAGGCCCACTGATTGAAGGTCCATCTCAAAAGCAGCAACCAGGTTTACTTTGTCAGTCTTGGCAGATTCCCTATTGAGACAGGAATAAATGATGGTATCATCTGCATAGATGCCCACTTAGAAACTGAGGACGACAAAAAATCATTGATGAAGAAATAGTGTAAGACCTAGGGTAGGACATTCATTTAGTTTTAGGTCATTTTTAGTATAGTGTATCATATCCAAGAAAGATAAAGTGTTATTTCTTTTTGTTTCATATATGAACTCTGTTTGAATAAGTTGATGTTGTTTAGTTTATCTACAAGGTCAGGTAATGTAGTTTTCTGAGAATATACTATTGAGCATCATCAATATATCAAGAATATGTTGATTGTTTAGGTAAAATATTCTGGAAAAGACCAGATTCAAGAAATTCTAAGAAAATACATGCTAAAACCCCAGTCAGAGGTGATTAATGATCTGAATTTTTATTCATAAAAATTATCATTAAGGGAAAAATAGCATTAATTGGTGATGAGTCGAAAGATCTTTATAATTTTAGCTATTTGTAGAGGGAGATTTATTTTTGATGGTGTCAGTTGCTTTTGTAAAAGATTTAAGCATTTGTTAACAGGAATTTTCATGTAAAGTGATTTAACATCTTTAATATTTCTAACATTGTTCTTGTATATTAAAATTTATATGCCATTTTCTCATATATTTTATAGTGCTCTGGATAATATTCATTGAGCTTTCTATTTTTATCTAATTAATTATTTATATTAATTGGATAAAATCTTTTGGATTATCCGCTTTATCTTTACGGAACAAGATGATATAAATTTACAGTACATTATCAGAAGAAATCTCAATTTATAACCATCTAGCCATATTTTATAATGCTCAGGGTTATATCCATCAAGCTCTCTATTTTTATCCAATTAATGTAAAATATTAATCGGATAAAATCTTTTGGATTATCCTTTCTGTCTTTATGGGTCTGCCATTTCCCCATATATATATAAACCTCCCGAATTTCTATGTATGAAACCATTTGAAAGAACTGGTGTATTCATCTCCAGTTTATGATGTGGATACTCTTCGCAGCTGTATTGTAGCAGGGTGCAAGACAATACATATCACGCTGGGAATTTGGGAGCATGCTTGCCAATCCATGAAGCATCGATGTGACACAAGCATTAGGGCAGAGGATGCACATTTTGAACACTTGGTATAGAGCACTCAAAAACACTATGTGTTAGATGTGGAAAATAAAGACATTCTGGTTAGAAAATGTTTGAAGAGCCTATAACTCAGAAACCAAGTGTTTCCAGACATATGTTCATCAGGAGTATTTTCATTATTTAGATATAGGAAACACAGTTCTGGAGTTATGTCATCTATTTTTATAAATACCCTTTATATATATATATATATATATATGGTTATACATATATATTTAAAGAGATTATTCCAAGATTATTTCAAAATATTTTCCAACATTTTCTTATGAAGATTTTTATATTTTTATTTTAATTTACATGATCTTAACAGAAAAAAACTTTAGAAGATGGTAAAAATGATTTTTAATAGCTTGAAAAATTGATGTAATCTAATTAAAAAATATTTAAATGTTTATTATGATTATTTACAAAGATGTAATGCTAAAGATAAGAAATAGGAATACTCTTTGAAAGTTTGCTTAATTTAATTTTATCATTTTATGTTGTCAAAATATTAAGGTTAAACATTAATCCAACCAACACCTTTTGGATTAGCTTACATTCAACAACACAAAAAAAACAGATGTAAGCAAAAGAAAACAAAGAAAGGTGGAGTCAGATACAGGCATTTGTTTTTAATTTCTTCTCTTGGACATTTTCATTGCCAAACATTATTTTCATGATCTTATCTCTATTATGAAATCAGGATAACTTTGTACAGGTTTCAAAAAGTTAATGTAATTAAGAAAAACATGTAACAACACAGTTTCAGCTTCTGGTGAGGAATATTTTTTATTTTATTTTCAATAAATAAAGGACATACTATGCACACATTAACATATTTTTATCAGTACGCACACATATGTGTGTGTGTGTGTCTATTATATATATATATATATATATATATATATATATATATATATATAGGTACTGCCAAATTAAAAGCAATAGCCCAGGTTTAAAATTAATTTTTAAAAATGAAAATCCTTTCTTGGGGCTTTTATCTTAGTATTTTAAAACAAATTTAAATTGATTAGAATTATTTTTTTTAATTGCTAAAAATAACTGATTTTAACCATATTTACATGTAATGAAATTTTATATTTTATATCTCAGTGCAAATGAAATTTCTTTATTAAAAAAACTTTAAAAAATAAAACATACTTTTCTGAAACTATATTTGGGGAAGATTAGCTGATTTAAAGTTGAATTAATCTGATTTGAAACAAATATTACTTATTTTTAGTTTAAAATTTTGCATGTTTATACACACACAAAAAAAATTCAAAATTATTTTTAAAATACTGGGGATTGCTGAATTGTAGTAAGCTTTTCTATTTATGATTAGTAAATATAGCATTTACTTAATAACAATATCACTTAACCACTAAAAATTAATAAAGAATTTTAAAAGATTTAAAACTATATAAATCATTCTAATTTAATTTTTTAAAAAATGCAGACAAATTTTGTAACAATTCATTATTTACAAAAAATATTTTTAAGACAGTAGTGTCCATAATATATCTTTTTCATAAAAGCAATTAAAAGCTTTTCTAATTAAATGATGTCCTAGTTTTATTGCATTTTTATTTCATGATTTAGAATAAATTTTATGTAATTAGGAATTCTGTTAGACAAAAAAAACAACTGATGATTTCAATTCTCCAAGGACTTGTTCGTATAACTAATATAAACATTAAGCTCCACAAAAATGAATTTCTCAAAATTTCATAAATTAAATAAGTTGAGGTGGTAAAAAAATTTTTTAAAAAATTATCAAGATTTTCTTAAAAAAATATTTCTAAAATATAGGGTGTGATGGATGAACTGTCATAACTCAAAAATGAAAATAACACTGACATCTTATTTTAACAGATATATTTAACAAAATTACACAAAAATATCTTAAAGAGTAAATTTATTCAGTACAATTGCCATTGACTTCAACCACATTTTAATTTTGGAGTTTTCAAAACAACTTTGTGGGCTTTGAAAAATTTTAAGTTTTACAAAGCCCACAATTTTAACATAACAAGCCCCTCTAACACTAAAGTTGTAAACTTCTTAGATGTAACCTCCAACCTGAACAATCTTCTGTACAAACCACATGCTAAAGATTCATAAAATCACAAATACATAAATAAGGAATTTAATCACCTCCATAGAATCATCAATAACTTATATAAATCAATCTTATTTCATTTAAGAACTAACTCTAGCAATAAGAATGTTTTGACAACTCCAAAATTAAATACATTAATGCTTTAGAAAATAGTAAACTCAACACTAGTTTAGAATACTCTGTTAAAAACAAAGTAGGCAGAAATAAGCAAAATGCATGTAAATTTAACACTATTTGGTTTAATCCACCCTTCATCTGTAATGCCAAACAAACATTGGAAAATTCTTCCTAAATTTAATTTACAAACCTTTCTACCATTCACCTACACTAAAAATGATTTTCGATAAAAGCAATGCTAAAGCCACTTATATTTGCATTAAGAACATAAATAAACATTTCACAACATAATAATATCATATCAAATAAATACTTGGCCCACATGAATAATATCAGTTATTCTACTACTAATAATAATGACCCTTCTAAAAATAATTACAACTGCCAAAAAAAAAATAAGACTTGCTCATGGCTATGTGTATGTCCAAAAGTATTGTTTATAGAATTTGCATCCATTTGAATGATGATGATGTTAAATTCTATTTTGGAGCAACTGCTAACATGTAGAAATATCACTTTCATAACACTATGTTGTCTTTAAACAACAGTAAATACAGCAAAAACACTACTTCATCCATATATTATTAGACAACAAGTACCCAAGTATTACCTAAAACCAAATCTTATAATAGAAAAGGAAACAAACGTAACTTTTGCCTTTTAGACAAACTTATCATTTTAAATTATATAAATAACCCTAATCTACTTAACAAAAAAGCATTTTCATGACCACATGCTGCCATAGAAAAAAATACTTAAATTCTTAAATCCTGATTGATACAGACTCCTCTATACATTGTCTCTTTCTTTCTCATTCCCTTACTTTCCTTTCTTTCTTTCTTTCTTTTCCCCTCAAATATTGCTATTAATAATTATGAATTTTGTCCCTTTGATTCCATGCCCCAGCATTCTAATAATTTTCTTTTTGTTTTAAAATTTTAATTTTTTTATTTCCATGTAACTTTTGTCTATTTAAATTTTACTCTTAATAAATTAAAGAATAGTACCCTTGGATATCGGCTCAGAACGAGAAATCAGGGAGCCGAGTTCAAATTCCAGCCGAATTCATTGCATTCAGTTATGCGCAAATACCCTTGGGAAAGGTATTAATCCATCTATAAACTTCCAGTTATGGGTTAAATAGCAGGACAGATTGGGTTCTATAGCCTTGGTCGGCAACCAGTCTAAAATAGAAAGCAATGGCAAACTACTGCGGGATAATCTTCTGCCCAGTCAGTCATGTCTCTTCTGAAACATGATCGCCCAAACGTGTATCATGTATGGCACTTAACTGACTGACTGACCCTAACATTATAAGATTTAACTCAAACATAGTGCAAACTTAAATTCATATCTCTTACACGCTCAGTTTGTAATATGCACCTGATGATTGCATAATGCATGAAACTCCAAGTCATGCAGTCACCATAGGATAATATGTATATTTATTAAAATATATATATGCATATTCAAATGAGAGTGAATCACTAAGTGCATAGCTTGATACATTGACCAGGATTAGAAGCAAAAATTTGTTACTGTATAATATTCAGTTTATATGATTACTGAAGAAGCATTGCATTAAGTGCCTTGACACAGGATGTGATGAAATTCTAAAAAATATTTGTTGCTTAAAACAATGATCTATTCATCATTAACTAAGAATTTATTGATGTATTCATATATATATATTAGTCATCCACATACAAGCCTGTTTCGCTGTATCACAGCTCATCAGTGTGGCTGATGAGCTGAATAATATATATATATATATCCGATATATCCAATATATATATATATATATATATATATATATATGATATATATATATATCTGATATATATATCTGATATATATATATATATATATATATATATATATATATATATCTGAAGGTATATTTAACCAGAAGAAATCACATATTTTATCTGGGTTTGTGAAAATTTAAAATAATTACTTTACATACTCATAA
The DNA here is from genome assembly GCA_037127315.1 of Ascarosepion bandense. Classification (NCBI taxonomy): domain Eukaryota; kingdom Metazoa; phylum Mollusca; class Cephalopoda; order Sepiida; family Sepiidae; genus Ascarosepion; species Ascarosepion bandense. Next base: position 966,261 of record JBBBDQ010000326.1, read on the forward strand.
TTTTTCATAAATTTGCATGCATACAAATATGCACACATACATAATGCCATTCAAAGGTATACACCCACACTTATAAGTATACATATCTACATGTTCCCACACATATATATAATGAATTGTACTTTCTGTATATGTATATAAACTGGTTACTTTATTATATTCATTTCAACTCTTTGAAAATAATACATTTGTAGCTTTATCATGAGAAGCTAATTAACTTGTTTTATTATTTAATTGGCTTTAGGTAAATGTTTTGAAATATTAAGTTTATTATGCAAAATTTGATCATAAGAAAATCTTTTATAAATCCCAAAATAAAAAACTTTGCTCTGCAGAATTTAATCACAAAAAATCTCTGTGGTCAGCTTGTTTTTATGAATTTTTAACTATACCCAAAGTATTAAATTTGCTTGTTTTGATAAAATTATTCTTCACTCTCTAATGTCTGTGCCAATTTAATCTTAATTTTAAGTTTTAACACATCACTCAATAAATCCCAGTCCTAATTAATAAAACAACAACTTTTAGGCAAAATTCAACTTTATTTATCAACATAGTCTCCTTCTAGGGTGCTACACTGATTCCAACACTTCTCTAACAATTCAATGCCTTTTTTGGAAAAAGATTTGTTTTGGCTTGACCACATTTAAAGTGAGCATACTACATCTAAACCATTGTTTCTAATGGAGCATAGTCCGAATAACATTTATCAAGCCATTGCTTTGCTTGAACAGTATTTTTCCATCAAAAAGCAATGTTTTATCAACACATAAAATTCAGATTTATCTATTGTTTTGAAAATTTGCAACAGACATAACTGTAATTTGTAAACTAATAATACGATCTGGCCCAAATTTTGTCACATGCCATTTGAAGGTTAATACTTCATAAAAAGTATATGGATTTTATATTTGTGGGGCCATCTATATGTCAGGCCTAGGACCTATTGAGTGATGTGTAACTGAAGTTAGAAAATAATTGTAATATTTTTATTTTTCCTTCTATTTTATTTAATTTTTTTATTTATGTAAAATATGAAAAAATTTAATTTACTGCAGATATTTTACAATTTTGGAACCCAGAAAACACAGAAATTATCTTTTCTAGTCAATTGCATTTACAGAATGATTTTGGAGAATACCCTTAATTGAGTCACAATTTTCATCATTTGAGATTCTTGTAATAAATCCAAATTCTATTTTCAATGATAGTATTATGTCAAAATTATATACCTTGCGAAGATCTAAAAAACAACTCATTTCAAACCTTATTAAGAGTACGATAATGAGAAATTGTGAGCCCCTATATGTTTTATCTTTCCTTGGACTATGCTTAGCACATTTAAAAGTACAGATATGAAGAAAAGGATGTAGAACAGTTAAATATATTGCATCATATCCTTAATGAAACTACTAACAGAAAACACTCTTGAAACCAGTCTACTAATGAGCGATAGGTGAGGAAGCTATGCTGGTGGTGTAGATATTCATAATTTGTATAATAATCATCTTGAACAAAAACATCAACATTCTATACCAATGCTCTATCTTTACAACAGTCAGATCTGACCAAGAATGGAGAACAACTAACATATCTGGGCTGGTGCTGCTCAATCCTCACTGTCCAGCCTTGACAGTGTTCAAAGACACTTACCCGGCCTTGTGGGTGATGAATTATTTTTCACTCTGTAACCTTTATCCTAAAGATGAAACACTGCTAGCCTCTCACTACTCTACCACTATTATGGCAGTTGTTCAGACAAATTACTTTCCTTAGATCCACCAGCTCAGACCTTCACACCTAGAACCAGCCATACCATGTTCACAGTAGCAAACCATCCCCATTCCCTTTGTGTTCTTTCCACGAGACAATTTCTCCCCCAGAACTGTTACTTAGTGTTACAAACACCTGAGAGGATGCTTCCCTGACAACAACAATCTTCAGGGTCAACCAATATTTATCCTACACATTTTTACTTTCTTCTTCTCTCTCTCCTCACTAACCCTCTACCTTGAGTGGTTATTGAGAATTATATTCATGAAACTAACAGTAAAAAAATAAAGTATTCCAAGAATTAGAACTTCAAACTTTTTTGAAACAGAAACAATGTTCTGGAATATGAAAGTATAAAAATACATTTTTATGGTAAAAATACCAGTAACAGATTTCTAATTTTAAAAAAAAGCAATTTCAAGCAATAGATTTTAATAGTAAAAAAAAAAATGCCAAAGCTGCTAAGAAAATTAAATTCCAGAATTAAATGACCCATAAGGAGTTGAATTAGCATTAAACAAACTAAACCAAACAACTTAACACATAGCAAATAAAACATGTCTGTAAATTTTTTACCAACTTATAGTTGTATAGAAGAGAATAGCATCTCAACTCAGTGTATCAACAGAATTGTTCAGTTTTCTGTTACATGTTTTTCTTCAGCATTCATTTTCCTCATTAGTCTGGAGGATTCTTCTGTTACAATTTGGAGTTGGATATTTGAAGTAGCAGTAACTTGTTATGCTTTTTTCCTTTTCTTACTATAACAGGGACCACACATTCATAATAGTAGTAACCCCCATAATTTTCCACAGTGGTGACATACACTACCAATTGCTTCAATTTCTTTATATTTGTGAAGAAGATGATAATGACACAACCCTTCTGCTTTTGTCTTTCTTTTACACTTGATATTAGTTGGAAGTAGACACACGTGTGGCAGAGTAGTTAGAATATTAACATTCTAAACATGAGACATGAGTTTGAATCTCACCATATTCAATTTGTCAAGGAGGTGGCTTCTTGAAAATATCTGCAGGAAAAATGATCCTAGCATGCAGCAACCACTGGGAAGTGCCTGAAACACCATAGTACAAGTTATGTAGTGAAAACTGGGTAGTCATCTTGGTAGCCATCTTGATAGCCATCAATGATTGTGCTAGCACAAAGACATAAATTACTCTGACTCAAGATTTGAATGTACTGGCCTTGTTCAAAAATTGTTGTTCATGCCAGATTTTAGTCACTTTCCCAGAAACTGCAACTCAGTATGGTTGCAGTATAAACCACAGGTTGGCTTTGTGAGTATTGAAGAAACACAAATGTACCTGGGTAGATATCTGCAACTGGAATTGGGTAGCTAACCTATACGTACTTAAAAGCAAGCAACCAGATATTTACATTATTTTCTTTTAGGGATTATAAAAAATATTTAACTTAATTCTTTCGTCCTTTTTTCTCAGCCCAGTAAATACCTTAATATTACTTAAATTTTTGAAGATCTTGGAAGTTGACTGGGAAGCAATAGGAAGAAAATTCTACAAGCAAGAAGTGTGATCTTCATGATTGATTTTTTGGTGTGGTCATCATGTGGCATGTCTCCAGCATTTTAATCTGATGGTGCCCATCCCTCTCCAGGTTAGACCACAGTTGATGTCCTTCTACTAGGTGGCTCATCTTGGCCATAAACAAGTGGCCATTGTAGTTCATCTGATGAACCCTTCTGCCATGACTAGTGACCTGTGTCAAGAAGGTTCTTCATCCAGTGGTGTCATGTTAACACTACTCACTCACATGAGTTTAGCCTACCAGCTGAAATGGTTTATATGATGGCTCCAACCTTGGATTGTTTTTTCTTTTTTACATTATGTTAAAAAAATTTTTACAAATATTTCCTGATATCAGAGATTTTTTCTTGCTTTGTTTATACCACAGTTAGTTTATCTGAATTGTTCTAAAATAAAATTCTAGTATTTTTTCTTTTGCCCAACAGTTGATTAATTTTTTATTCTGCTCGCATTTGGTATATTTTACTTACATTTTACTTAATTTTAGTATTTTTTACTTACATAGACCTGAGCTGTAGGGACAGCTGCCTTAGCCTGGACGGTGTTTTGCAGTTGATCCAGACGGGATTTTAACTGCTCCTGGTAAGCTTCAACCAAACGTGCACAGCTGATAACATCATTCTGAAATGGACATAAAATAAGTGCATTATCATCTGACATGGTTTTGTTTATCAAGACAACATTTTTTTTCATATTGCCCAATTTTTATCCATATTCTTATTTTGTAATTATTTTGATGCTGACAATATAAAAGGCTACAATCCAAAAACTGACTTCACCTTTTGATTGTATAATCAAATGATAGATAAAAGTTTTACATAGCAATAGATAAGTTATGAAGAAAAGATTTACTAACAATGTCTTGCTAAGAACAACACAATAACAATCACGCAAAACTTGTATGAAAACAAGAGAAAATTATCAACCAATTCTGTGGTCTTTAATAAAAGGAAAAATTGTTGCCAAAGTATACATTAGAGCCACTTAATGACTTACCTGTTTAATGAACCCCACCTACCTGAACTTAAAAAAAAACTGGAAAGAGCAGTCAAAGACCATAAACCTCTGTCAAGGCAATGCTGTTATCATCTCAGTGATTAGCAAGAGATGGTTATTAAAATGAGATGGAATAACTGCAATGAACTTGACCTGTCTCAAGAGTGAAAATACAAAAAATGAACTTGACTGCTCTCAAACTTAAATGCACACTTAAAATGAAAAAGGGGAGGTGATTCAGTATTTACATTATTTGGACTATTGCACTCATCTTTACTGCTATTTGTATGACGTTTCGGCCATTGGAACAACATATCCAAATGAAAAGTAACCAAATGAAAGATATATCTGTTGCTACTGCTAATCATTATACTCTACTTCAAATTAGATCTCTTTCTGATTCACTCTGCATCAAAACCTGTTGGCTAGATTTGAATGTTAAGGAAGCAAAACTAAAAAAAAATAAAAAAATCACTCTCTGTGTAGGGGTTCCAAGCATCACATTCAGCTCACAAAACAAATCTCCTCCACTAAAAATATGCAATACAAATAAAGCAGCTGACCATGAACATTGCTAATAAAGTAAAAAATGCTGAGTCATGATCCACCCTATCTGTTTTTAAGAATGCAACTCACAACACTGTTAAACAGTTGCAGCAAGTGGGAAAATTTGAATTTCACCACCAGTGATCTCAGTCAATTGACCAGACACACACATCAACCTTACAGTTTCTTCCCATGCTGCAGGTTACTTCCTATTCCCACAAAAAGACATTCCATCTTGATCCTCTATATTGATAATATAAAGAATTTTATCTTAACAATACTTGCCTTTTTATCTTTCTGCCTCTTTGTTATTTCATTTGTTCTCTCATGCAGTTCTACTCATTTATAACATGCTGCTGTTACTAAATGGTCATAAAGAAGTGTAGATAACATGTTCAGAAAAGAAGAATGTGCATTAACTGACCAGAATAATTCTTAGGTAGATCTCCAGTTGTCGGACATTGAAGTGAGATTGCTTTAATAATTCCAACATCTCAGCATGCATAGCTTTCTTCTTCTTCACCAAAACATTTTCTAGAATTGCTGAAGAATATGCAAAAGTCAAAATTAGACAAAACAATATTAAATTAATTTATGTGAGTGCAATGGTCTCACTTTTAAAACTTACTGTGCACAATTTTGTACATTTCAAAAATGTGTGAGTTTTTTAAGTCAGCTAAAGCTTTTTTATACTGCATATTTTCCCAATATGAGGCTTGAAAGCCACCTAAGGTAGGGGTCTACAGTTAAAATGGTTATGATGACTGAGGCGTGATATGCATGAAGGAAGTAGTAGTAGATGAAAATTATAAGGATAAAATAGATAACGATTGATCCTTACTATGAAAATCTTAAGTTTGTCATGTTCCGGGAAGCATCCACTCAAGTGTTATTCATACAAAGTAGTAGATCTTGAGAAAATTATGTCTGAGTAAAAATGTCTTTTTACATTTGGAATTAGAGAGGACACTGAGGGACTAACATGGTAAAGGTTTGAACTGGTGGAACAAAAGAAAGGTGGTCTTCTGATCATTTACCAAGGATGTATTGGTATAGTAGATATAGCTCACTACATTGCATCTGTGGGAAAGGCTGGAGAGTGAAGAATAGACCTTCCTTTAGCAAGACTGCCTAAATGATTTTGAACTCTGTCAAGGCTGGAATGTGAGGATTGAGCAGCTTCAGCCAAGATATTGCAGCAACACTTCTGGTTTAATCTAACTCTTGAAAAAATAAAGTATAACAATATATAAACAAAAATTAACAAAGGAAAGGTACCATTAAGAAATATAAATTGAAAATAAATACTTTTACAGGGATGTCATAAAAAGCCAATTCTTAATCGATACCTGAGGTCTACTCAAAATACAGAAGTTAGTACACTGGTCTCACAATTGAATTTAAGCATGCTGCTAGATTGACATCTATGTCCCACCCTTTTATTGATAAACAGTTAAATGTAACTACCACTTCTACTCGAATAGTTTCTTTTCTCACACTTCCTGCCTGTGGAACTCCCTTCCATTTACTTGCTTCTCTCATAGCTACAATCTCCAAGAATTTAAATCCAACATCAATATCCATCTATCCTCTTGAATCCTGTTCATCTTTTATCTTTTCTTCAATACTCCTTGTACCTAGTCTTTTCTCTCGCTGTAACCCTTTGTACAGTAGTGGTGGTCCCACCTTGCTTGGGGTGAAATGATTAAAAAAAAAAAAACAAGAAACAAACCAGTAATGATAATGAATATACCAACAAAAACTGCAGTCTTCACATCAAGTTTGCTTTATCAGCGATCTTACCATTTGAGATTCAAAAGGCATAGCAGAAGTGCCAGCATGATATCAGCGGCAAAATAAGCAACATGTTAACATGCTAAATGATAACTACAATGGCTTGAACAATGTGGGTCAAGGGCCTAAATTATGGGTTACCATTGACTAGGATCAGTATAGGAATAATATATTTGGTTGCTGCTAACTAGGTTCGAAAGGGCTGAAGTTTATAAACCCAGCTGTGTGAGACAACCAAGGATATGAAGATATATAAGAAGCACGCCTGAGAGGAAAAAGACACAGAGTCTCTCATATTCTTACAAAAAGAAGAATTTACATTTAGAGAAAACCCCTAAATCCAAACACTCACTCACCAGTATTAATCACTTGATTATTTTAGATGCAAGTAGAGGAATGGAGAACTTACGCTCTTAAGCATTAAACTCTTTTTAACATTCCTGGAAGGCTATCAAACATGACACACATTTGAAGAAAAATGAAAGGTCTTTCTCTCTCTCTCTTTTTCTCTACTTTCTACTTTCTTCAGCATGTGTGTGATCATAGTTCTCCATTGCTTCTGCTATTTTCTACTTTCAGAAATACTTGCACTTTTACAACCCAGTTTTGTCTTTGCTGTTCTTGTTTCTCAATCCATTTGTTCTAAGTTGTCAAGTAGTTTACCCACTGCTTTCTTTTCCTTCTCTTGCCTTACATGTCTTGTGAGTGTTAAATTTTTCAAACCTTTTTTCCTTATAGATCCCAAAAATTTCAGTTGCCTATTTCTAATTGTCATTAAATATTATATTTATCAGGAAATTGTCTAGCATTCATGGTAATATAAAGATTAGATATAATTAGCAGTTTGGCACTCTTTTCTAACAAAATTTTATTATCTCCAAGTACTTTGCTTAGTTTTTGGTAGGCATCTTTCATTACTCAATTCATCTTTGTATGTCTGAGTCACATTTCCATCATTTATTACTATAATATCAAAGAGTCAAATTTCTGTACCAGCTTAACATTCCATTCTTTGAGATGTTTGCAAGCTCCATATAGAATATGGATGCTATATTTAAATAAGGAAACTAATAAAAACTATTTTAAGACATTACTGAATAGATTATTTGTAAGTAATTTGTCTCTGCTTTGGTTTAAATGCAGTTTTGTATAATCATTATATTTTTTCTTTCATAAATTTATTCTATTTTGACCTTTAAATAAAGGAGATAAACTGAAGATAAAAGCTAATTTATTTTCTTCACTAATGAAGCAGATTTTAAAAGTCCATTGTATTTCAGCATCTGTCAACAGAACCAAAACTATTTTCTTCAAATTTCTTCAGTTGAGAGGTGTGGAGGTGTGTCTAGCATTTACTGTGATATAGGACACTGATATTATATATTCAGCACCTCTTTCCTATGTTTCTAATGAGATTAAATGTGAAAACACAGTTCAACAACTCCTTTCTGTGTTTCTAAGGACGTTTTTCAGTTCCTTGATATCATGCTCACTTTCGGATAGTTTTATTATTTCAATGTTTCACCCAATACAAAGTCCGATAGCTGTTTATAGTACAGGATTACAAAACGAGGATAGTGTAAGGTCATATATGGAGGAAGCTAGTGGTGTATATTATGAGGATATGTAGGATAGATAATCATTGGTACTCAACTTTACAAATCCAAAATTGTATTGATTATGAAAGCATCTATTCAGCATTTCAGGCAGCTTCTTCTTCAGAATGACTAAATTGTGGAATGGACTTATTTCACATTCCAACAGTTCAGGAGAAAATACTGCCTGAGTGGAACTTTCCTCCTCACTAATGGAATATGAAAGTCATGTGGATCACACATGTGGATCTGTGATTTATTGTAAGAGACCTGGTAGGTGCTGAAGGTCTGAACTGGTGGAACTGTACCTCATCTGCCATGAAGATCGTGATAGAGTAATGAAAAGCTACCATTGAGGCACCTTCTAATTTCTTCATTCCACTTTTCATTTTCTTACTATCCTACCTAATTTCTGCAACGGCTTGGCGCTGACATTCCTGATACTTGGCTCATATCTTGAGATGTTCTTTTTTGCTGACAACCAGCCATTCTATCTTCTTACAGTTCAACGTTAGTTTTCTTCTTGTTTTCATGAACTAACTTGTCCAAAAGTTCTGTATCAGCCATTAACACAATATTATCTACATAGCTGATGTTATTATGGTTACATCTACTGATAGTGTGGTATAAGAAATACAAAGTAGCAAGTCCTGAGAGAGATAATTTCATCATGCAAAGGGGTCATAACATGGTTGTTATATCAAAGAAAGAAAAAAGCCTAATGGCTTATTCTGACCAATTAAGACCCAGAATTGAAGAAGAAGACATAATAGAAGAAGATCTTGATAGAAAAGAAAAGATGATTTTTCAAACCAGGATAATGTAAAAGAAGACAAGCCTATGTATGATAACAGGAATGACTCAGACACAGAGGAAGATGAAATGAGACCAAGATCCCCATTAAAAATAACAGGACATAAAACTCAAGGGGAGAGTAGGAAAGAAGTTGTAGAAAAAGATTAGGAACAATGAAAAGCAATAAATCTATTTGATTCAAGGAGGTGTAGTGGATTTGTAAACAGGATTTTACCTATATGAGTTAAGTAGAAGAGATATAAAGTGTATAGTAAAGTAAAAGGCAGGCAGAAGTTGACTATTGACCATATGTCATAAAACAACACAATACAACAAATATTAAATCCTGACTAGTCATCTAAATCTCTTAAAATCATTTTACTATAAATATTATACAAAATAGAAGAGAAAAATATCCTTGTCATATTCCCCTTTCTATTTATGTGCAATCAACTCATTTTTTATTCTCATACTAAATGTCTGTTTTCAATACACATTATTGTTTCTTTGTATATCTTTTCCATGTAGATCAAGCTTTCCTAATATTTCAAGTAGTTCTTTATGTTGTGCTTTATTGAATAACTTTGCGTACTATATAAAACAAGTATAGATCTTTTGGCATTTCTATTGCTCATTTTAATGGCATTCTGATCAGGAAAAACATTTCTTTTCACATTGCCTTAAACATGACACTTCTGCTCTTTTTTAGCTTAATTTGACTATATGCATCATTCCTTAGAATCCTAATTATCAGTTCTGTTCTCTCACTCATCATGTTGATGTTAACTTCCCGGGGAGTGACTCATTGTGCCTTTTCAGGCTAACATTCTCTGCTGTGACAGGACGTGGAAACATTATATTGAACCAATTGATATGGCTACTAGGAAAGTTAGTTCTCTCCATAATCTTCCTTATATATCTATATGCCTATCATTAGTTCTTGCTTTGAATATTGCTGTCACATCTGGTCTGGTGCTTCTGCTATTTAGAGGTTCTTGATAAAATCCAAAGAAAAATCTGTGATGTTATTGGTCCTGACCTAGCATCCTGGCTTTGGTCACTTTCCCATCACCACAATGTAGCTTTCCTATGCTGCTTCTATAAATATTTCATAATCATGGTTCTGATGAACTTTTCTCTATCGGTCATTGGGGTTTCATTTTTAAAAGTTGTTATTTTTTATTCCCTACCTCTGACAGACAAGTCGTATATATGAAAACTAGTTGGAATTTCATAGAGACTCTGATGTACAAGTGGTGGCTGTAGTAAGAATGCATTGTTTTGATGCAAGGGAAATTGTAGTTTGTTTGGGTCAGTGTTTGTGGCTAGCCAAGTTTAAGATGAGACAAATTGAAAACTAGCCTTCTCTTATCCCCCATTTTGGCCTTGGGTCACATTTTTATATTATTACACAAAATAAATATTACTTTCCTCTAAATTTATGAATTTAAGCACACTACTAGATTGGTAACAATGTCTAATCATTTTAAAGTTGAAAAGCTAAATGTAACTGTGAGTTCTATGCTAACAATTTCTTTTCTTTCACTTCTCTGTGGAACTCACTTCCACTTTCATGCTTTCCAGCCAAATTTGATCTTGAAAAATTAAATTCAATATCAGTTGTTATCTACTATCTTTTTGATCATATATTTTGTTCATTATTACTGCAATCTTGTTGATTCTGAATTCATCTAAAGCTGATGGCATCTCTATTATAATCCCATTTTGTTTCTGTTTATCTTGGACGGTGCTGATCTTATCCCAAATTTTAATAATGTATTATAGGCTTCTCTCTACTACCATCATGGAAGAATTCTTTGATCTGTTCATTCCATCTTAGAAGTATTTCTTCTTTTTTTATCATGATAATTCCCTTTTTAGATTTTAACATAACCCACTATAATCACTATATTGAATTGCTTCCCCTTTCATTTCACTAGAACAACTTTGTTTGATCATTGCTAGTACCAAGAAAATACACATTCTTTTGTCTTTATCTAACATTAGTCTAACTTCTCTTTTATTCTTCTCCTGTATATATGATGATACTATGATTACTTATAAAATCTCTTTGCATTTTGTTTCATATAACCCAGAATACTTTTCCATCGCAGAGGGTTTTCTGTTATGTACTGTGTCTCTTTAGGAGGTGGGTTATAATGGCTCTTTACAGCTTCCTGTCCTTCCTAGTTCCAAGTAATGCTTAAATCTTTACTGTCTCTTTATGTCCACACAAACCTGTTCATACAAACTTGTTAAGTTATAGCGATTAAATGCTTGGAATAAAATTAGCAAAAAATTGAAAAATTATCCAAATATCTCGTTGTATAAATATGGCCACATCTTAAAAAGGAATTATTTCCTGTTTCTTTCTTCTACTTTGTCATCCATCCCAGAAAGTTAAAAAAAAAAGTTGCAAACCAGCAGGAAATACAAAAAGACACATTTTAAAATATTTTCTAGCATTGGAATATGCACAGAAATCCAGGTATTTTGTTTCAGTAAAATACGATCTTCAGGGTTGTAAAATAGATTTCACACTGAAGCTAAAAATTATTTGTAATGTGAAGCAAAACCATAGCTTTCCAAACTTTAAAGAATTGAGTACAAATTTTTGCATTGTAGTTTGTAACAAACTGTCTGCTTTAATCAGGGAAATCATAACACTATTAATAAAATCCTTTAACAAAGTTGCCAACTATTTCAGTGTTTTATATAAGAAATATTTATAAATGGCACCAACCTAACTTCATTTTCTTCATCATCAGTTTCATACCACCAATAGTTTATTCAGTCCATACCAGTGTTCAACTCATTTTTGTTTTTTTTAGTATATGAGTTTCACACAGTACCCACTGCCCAGAACTATATATAACTTTAGAACTGTTCTAAGAGAAAAAGTAGTAAAGAGTTAAATGAATCCAAAGTTTTGTACTAAGGACTTTGTTCCTTTCTTTCTTTTTGTGGCCGGAGAGTAAGTGAAGAGGAAAAAAAAGCGATAAAGAAAAATTGTATTTATTGACATTAATTTTAGGAATCAGTTGAAGTGTCTTATTGTTGTTGTTGTCTTCTTTTACTTGACACTGAGTGGATAAAGACAAAGAAGAAGAGATAAAGAAAAATAACACAAGAGAAGAAGACAGAGTGCATGTGTGTGTTGCTGGGACAGTTGTGTTGGCTCAGTGGTTTAGAATTTCTCTTTCTACATCATGGCTGGTTGAGCATACTCTGCCTCCTTTGTCACTGTCTCAATTGCTCAACTTTTTTTCTCTATTTATATCTAATAACATTTTGACACTGGCTTGTTACTTTCTCTTAGTTTTTTAAGTCACTCCTCTTTCATTGGTTGGAAAATAATTCACACCGGCTTGTAAAATTTGCCTTGGTCATTTTCCTTCAGTACCAAGCCAATCCTTTTACCTGTTGATCAAAATTAGATTTCACACTGGCTCGCAAATTTGCAAACAGTGAAGAAAAGAGAGTTATTTTTATTCCGTATCCATTGCAAATCACCCATCATCACTTTAACCCACATTCTATGATATCACTTCTTCATCAACTGTAAGTCTTGATGAAATCATTCACCATGTTCTTTTGGGTGAGCACTAAGATTTGGTCAGTAGAAAAGCAAATAGTGTAGATTTAATGGCATTTACTGAATGTTTCTTTATAAGCAACTGGTTAATATTGTCATTACCATTGCCATACTGCTGCAAATTTCAAGTAGTTCTTCAATAAGAGCATTGCAATTCTCCACTTTGTTTTTAACCAGAAACTTGACATAATTCATGAATGCATTTCAAGCACTTTTTTTTCAGACCAATGTCATTTTCCTCTCCAAAATTTTTGATACAAGCATCTGCTTTATTTGTGGTCTAACAAACACATTCAATAACTTTGGAAACATTGCTCATATTATGACATAGGCTGCACCACTGCATTCTCATGATGTGATGCATTGTTTTATCAAGACGAATTTAATATTTATTGTCATCACAGTGGTTCAATGCAAAACCTTTCAAGAGCCAACTGTGGAAGCAACCATCTCCTAGTCATCTGCAAACTAAGGGTGAAACTCTGAAGACTGAAGAAGCCTAGTGCAGCAGTCATACTGCAATATGACACGCTTGTGAATGACCTCAATCTGCAGAAAAAATACACTGACAGTGTGAGAAGCGAATACAAAGCACAAAGGGGAAATGGAAATTCAAAACAAGATGCTCTTAAAGAAGCACTAGTGACATCAGCAAACAACATGGTCCCAGTGGAAATCAGATACAGAAGAAAAAACGAGTGGATGACGAAAGAGATTCTTGACATGATGCAAAGGAGACAGAAAACTATACCAAGACATGGAACTGAATACAAGAAACTACAACAGGAAATAAGGACCAAGTGCAGACAGGCTAAAGAGGAATATCTCAACAACAAATGTGCCAAAGTAGAAAGATTGAGCAAGACTAATAAAGGAGAAATGCATAAAGAAATAAGGGAACTGACAGGACAAAGAACATGCTCCTCAACAGGATGTATAAAATCCAAGGATGTGACAATCATATTAGAGAAGTAGAAAATACTCCAGCGATGAGAAGAATATATAAAAGATCTCTTCCATGACAAGAGAGAGCAACTGATAGTAAAAAAAGATTCTGTTGGACCGGAAATACAAAACTCCTAAGTGAAAGCTGCAATGGCCAAACTGAACAGGAACAAAGCAGCTTGACCAGATGGCATTATAGTAGAGATGCTGACAGCCTTTGGAAGATTTCAGCATAGAGAAAATTACAGAAATAATAAATGAAATCTACAACAGCGGAGTAGTACCAGATGACCTAAGCAAGCAGATCAATCTTCATAGCCGTACCTAAAAAGCCAGGTGCAAATGAATGCGAACTTTACTGAACAATCAGTTTGATAAGCCACATAATGAAACTCATTGTCTGAATCCTGATTAATAGAGCGTGAAGCAGAATCAGGCTGGAGATAGGACAAGAACAATGCAATTTCATCAAGGACACTGGAACAAGAAATGCATTATTTATGCTTAAGATGCTATCAGAAAAGGCAATGCAAATGAAAAAGTATGTCTACCTATGTTATGTAGACTATGCGAAGGCATTCAACAAAGTATACCACAAAGAACTGATAGAAATGCTCAGCAACCTTGACATATTTGGGAAAGATAGAGTAATCAAGAACCTCTACTGGTAGCAAACTGCCTGCATACAGACAGGAAATGAATTCAGCAGATATACAATGATAAAAAGGGGTGTAAGACAAGGATGTGTCTTTTCACCAGATCTATTTAAATTGTAGAGCGAAACTATTCTGAGGACCCTAGAATTGTGCCAGGATTCGTCATCGGCATTCACAATCTGAACAACATAAGATATACAGATGATTCAGTGCTGACAGATGACACAGAAAGAAAACTGCAAGACCTCCTAAAAAAGGTGGATGAAGGAAGTCGAAAGAAAGGACTACAAATAAACTATAAGAAAACCAAATGTATGGTCATAAGCAAACAGAGGAGCCCAAAATGTCAATTACAGGTTGGGGATAACAAAATCAAGCAGGTACAAAAATTTTAGTACTTGGGAAGTGTTCTAACAGAAGAAAAAAATGCAACACTGAGATCCAAAGAAGAATTGGCATGACAAAGGACACATTCCAGAAGCTGAGCAAAGCATTAAAAGACAGGAAAATTTCACTAGAAACAAGGAAGAGAGTACTGGATTGCTATGTGATGTCTGCTCTTCAGTATGGCAGTAAATGATGGACAATATCATCAAAGATGAAGGAGATAATTGAAGCAACTAAAATGTGGTTCTATAGAAAAATGCTGCAGATATCATGGATTGAGCATGTAAGCAATGATAAGGTTCTGGAAAAGATGGAAATGAAAAAGGAAATTAATACAGAAAGAGACAGCTAAAGTTCCTCAAAAATGTGATGAGGAAGGAAGGCTTAGAGTATCTGATACTCACAGGTCAGATAGAGGGAAATAGAGACAGGGAAAGCAGCAGATAACATATTTAACAGGTCTGAGCAGGTGGATGGCAGAGCAGGGTTTGGGTGGGTAACAGGAGAAAGCATGCTAAGAGTCACCAGGGATAGGGAGACATAGAAGGCTATGATTGCCTACATCCTGAAGAGACATGGCACATGGAAGAATAAGAACCAGGGATGGCATCCAATTAGTTCACGTGAACTGATACTTACAATTTTAAAAGCTTAGCAAACAAGTTATTGGATTATCCAAAAATAATCTTATATATTAACAGCCAATATATAATAGCTAATACCATTCCTGTAAGTTCTATGGAGTCTAAAAGAGAATTTTCTTTGATGAACATAATTCATTCTGAGAAAAGAGATCAATTTGAAGTTAAAAATGTGGAAAATCATCTTGTCCTAAATTTGATAGGTCTTCCATTAGATCTTTGGGACTGCAGTAATTCATTTCATCTGTAGGTAAGAAACTGTAATATAACTGATGACACTAGACTCAAAACACATCATACTTCTAAACAGAAAGAACGTAATTTCAGTTTGGAAATATCTTAATGAATAAATATTTTCTATGAAATTATCAAAATGGTTTAATTCTTTTTTGATAATGTGATTTGTTTCCATTCTCAGAACAGAAAGAAAATAACCAGAATAGGTTACTAAATATTACCTGCCTTTATAGAACCAGTTCCTGGAAATTTGGGATGCCATTATTAAATTTAACCAAGAGAAATAAATGCTATATGAACAAGGTTACACATGACAAAAATTGATTCTTGATATAACTGACAAAATATAGATTGCTATGATGAAATAAATTCTATCATTGTATTCAGCATGCCAAAAACATACAAGAATTGTAAAAAATCATGTGACCCAAATTTTGGCTACATTGTGTGATCTCAAAAAAAGAAAATTCAGGAATCACCAGTATAAAGTAAAATAGTTGTGTAAGAAGAAAATCCCATCTCCAATTTTAGAAAAGTGAAAAAAAAATCTAAATGAAAATCTAGTAAATATAGATAAAAATGTAACTCTTTAGATTTGAAAACAGATTTGGATAGACAGAAATCTTTACTATAAAAACATTGTAAAGATATTTATGTCTGAAAATGCTAAAGAAAAAACAAAATTAAATGTTTCGATGTTTTAAGTTTTGAGAAAAAAACTGGTGCATAAAAAAGAAAGTAATTTACTAAGAATTCTTTAAAAAAAATAATCCAGCCACAAAAACTGCTTTTCTCAGATTGCATTCCTTTGCAATGAAAGATATGCTGGTAAGTAAACAGGAGGATTGCATTAATTTATATATATATATATATATATATATATATATATATATATATATATGTATGTATGTTTGTGTGTGTTCATGAAATTACATGTATCAATGTAATTGCTTAGACATACTTGTGTAAGTGACTGTATATAAACAAATATTTTTCGTATCAGGTTTATATACATGTATCCACGTACGCACTGGTATCTGATCTAGTGCACATATTGTCATGTTTGTAATATAGCTTTTTGATAGGGAGTTTAATTCTTACCAGGAGCTTTATGAATATAGCCTTGGGTCAAACTTGACTTTGGCTAATAAAATATATGAGTGAGTATTTGTATGCTAGTTGTCTACTCATTAAACAAGCATAACTATCCATGCTGTTTTTTTAAATTAATTTATTTTTTTCAGTTATGAGACCAGCAGTGACTTTTGAAACCAATGGCTCACATACCAACAAAACGAACAAAGATATTCTGGTTGTCTTATTTCTTTATTGCCTTCATCAGAATCAGGGATATTGCAGCTTTAGGTGTCCATTTTTAGGTCAGATTGACTTTTGTTGACTTTTTCACACTATATATCAGGTGACTGTTGTGAAGGAATGCCTCATACAGGGACAGTGTAAGAGTTTCGTGGCTAACATCAAATCTATGATATGGAGCCCCATTCTACTACATCTCAATTTTCTTAAGGTAGCATTCATATAAAATACAAATTTTATTATAACCTAATTATTTGCAATAATGAATCATATGCAATATAGGTGAACAATTCAACTATAAAAAATGAAAATAAATACAATATATTTAAATGAGTGTACCCAAAATGATGGCAAAATATTTGCGACGATTATTAGCTGTTTCCTCACAGGTTATTTCTTAAGAAATGCACATTTTTTAAATTCTATATCTATCTACCTTTCTTTCTATCTAGCTGATAACAGTAATAATAATAATAATAATAATAATAATAATAATAATAATAATAATAATAACACAAATTGATAACGCCTAATGAAATGCATAGAATTATGAGAATGTAACACATTTAAAGGTGAACAAATTTTTGTAAAGAAAGTTCTCAATAAAAACTAGTAAAAATAGATAGCATATAAGGAAAAGTTGAAAGGCTCTATCTTTGCAAAAAAATTTTAAGTTTCTTGGTTTATATGAGAAACTTAAAGTCAGTTACAAAAATAAGTCCTTTGAACTTTTCTTCATCTGTTAACTATCTCTCTCTCTCTTTCTCTCTCACTATATATATATATATATATTAGTGAATAAAGAAATAAATAAAAAATTCAAAAACTTATCTCCTTTTCCTTAAATCAGGTATATGTTAAATCAATTGAAACTATTAATAGATATAACATTTATTAAAATATATATATATATATATATATATATATATATATATATATAAAAGGTGAATGAAAAATACATTTGTGTATATTATGTGTCAATATATACTTTTTAAAATGTGTGTACTAACTGTATGATGCCTGGTTTTCTTTTGAGTAATTTTCTTATCTTTGTTGTTTTTTTTAGTTTCACAATATTTCGATCATATAGCTTTTAAAATCTTGTGTACAAAAAAGACAAGAAAACCATTTCCGCACAAAAAAAAAAAAAATACAGTGATTAAAATAATGTGCCTTAGAAAATTCAGGCAAGAACTTACCTGTATATTTGTCAATATAGATAAGAGTTGTTTTAATATTATCTTCTATGGAATTGGAAGTCTGTGGCACAGCAGCATTCAAAATTGCAGGTACTTTAACAAAAATAAGTAAAAAATTAGGTTGAAGAGGCATTACCACCTTGCTTGGGGTGATATGATTAAAAAAAAAAAAGAGAGAAAACCCAACAGCCATGAATTTTGATTTTATACTAAGAAAGATTAGAATTTACATTTTCTAATAATAAAAGGATTTTCTTTGAAATATAATAAATATTCTTTACTTGGAAATGTAAAAATTCTACAAAGAAAATGCTAAATTGGTCATATTGATAGTGTTAAAGTACAAACTAAATTAACCAAACCACCTATAACACTTAATTATTTACATTGTTTGGGTTGTTCCTCATCTTTGTTGCCATATTCACAATGTTTCGGCTGTTGTATGCTCTGATCTCCTTCAGGTGATTGGATTTTGACTCGAACCCTTTATTTCATACACTGGGGGTAAAGTGTTCTCATTTTTTTATCTACTATGGATAAAAGCATTGATTGAATCCAGTAACTTGACCCAAAGTATTGTGAGTTCAATACCTGGCTACAGCAGTGGTAGACAAAACAACTTAGAGAGCTGAGTTAAATGAAGATAGCTAAGACTTCTGGAAGAAGCATGACTTATGGAATGAGAACAATCTACCACAGTTATTGAGATAAAGCGTTCACTTTGAAATTCCACTTATTTGAAGAAGGTCAGACCATACAAAGATCAAAATGTTGTGAATATGACAACAAAGATGAGGACAACAGTTTGAACGATGTAAATAATTACAATACCTCAACTCAGAAATATAGACAAATATTACACTTAATTTTTTGAATATTTCTGTTCATAATATATTCTATTTCTATTATAAAAAAAACTCAACTAAATCAATGTAAAAGAAAATTTTGATGAAATGTTCAGATTAAATGTAAAATATGGCAACCACAAAAACTATCATAAAAATGAGAGGATACAATATAAAATATCTAAATCATAGAAATGTAATCAAAACTAATAAAAATGGAATAATATATTAAATACTTTCGTGATGTGATTACACATATGCATGAAGGAGAAGGGATGCTGAAATTCAAAAATTTTCAATTTTAAAATATTTTTTAAAAAATGTCCAGGTTCTTACAACATTTCACCTTTCTTAGCAAATCTATGATGGGTGATATTTAACAACAAAAGTGATAAGAACATAAACAAAAAGAAATTAGATGGAATCAACTAGACTATATACCGAAATACATAAAACAAAAATTTCAATTAAATTTCAGTGTCTCCTCTTCTTTGTGCACTTATGTAACCACATCAATCTAAACATCACTTTAATCCAATGAAATCACATAAAAAAAGTTTTTCCACTTCTTCATAAATTGTTTTCTTTTTTTCTTTTAAATAATATGTTATAACAGGTAGGTCTTCCATCAACCTGGGAAAAAAATTTTTTTCATGAGATTAAGCACAGCCAAATTTATTTTGAAGGTGAACTGTTGTAAACAGTAAGTAATTAGATTTCACAAAAAAGAAGGAAGACATTTTAAACTTTAGAGGAATTCTAGTTGCATTGGAAACCGATCTCAAAAGTAAACAAAAAATCTGCTGTTAAATTGGGGCAAAGAATGGCTTGTTAATTGCAATGCTTCCAAAACAAAACTGCTCTCTATTAATCATCTGAGAGACCCCTTTCTGTTTTCCATCAGCATAGCTGATGCTAACCTCTAAGAGAGTGACTCGCTGCTTCTTCTCAGGCTAACATTCTCTGCTGTCGTGACATAGAATGATTATATTAAATCAACTGCTGGGTCTGCTGCTAAGAAAGTTGGTTCAATGTGTCATGCTAGACAATTATTCTTGCCAGAATCTATCTTACATATCTATAAGTCTACTATTCGCCCATGCTTAGAATATTACTGCCACATATGGTTTGGTGCTCCTGTTATATATTTAGATATTCTTGATAAAATCTAAAGGAGAATCTGCAATGTTATTGGTCCTGACCTGGCATCCAGACTTTAGCTGCTTTCCCAACTCAGTAACATAGCTTTCCTGTTCCTTTTTAATAGATAATTTTGTGGCAGTTGTTCAAACACTAGATACAACAACAAAAACTGATGGAAATAATAAGGAAGTAAACGTAAAATTCTTCAAGTTCTTTCACTCTTGACGCGCTGGTAAATACCATATCTGAATGTACATACAATCCAGATGATGGAATTAACCCTTCTGTTTATTTTCAAAGATAAGAATGCAGCAACTTGGAAGACAAGAAAAAAAGGGACTTTTATAAAGAGAGTTAACTCCATTAGGACATGAAAAATACTGTAATTTTGTACTACTGGAAAAAAACAGGATAAATTTGTTTTAAAGAAGCAGTATATATTCTGACAGAAAAATTTAGCGATGAAAGATCGTTATTTAATACTTGGTGGAAATATATGAATCTGACAGAAAGAAGATGACGGTGATTTTTTTGTCACATATGCTGATATCATTAGCAAAGTGTGTTTAAAATGCATATTAAATGAATTGACTTCAGATATATTTAAAGGGTTAATTTTCATTCTAGGGTTAACAGCGAAAAAAGATGCAGAAGTATGGGCGAGAATTCTAACGAACCTTAAATGGAATAATAAACTTACAATACAGGAAACAACAAACAAATGTCAGAGAAACCTAAGTATGAAACACTATACCAAAGAAATTAAGGAAAAAGAATGTATGTGTATACAAATGAAAGAAAAATGTAGAAAAATAAAAATCAATCCATGTTTCAGATATGGAAGGTTAAATCTAAAAAATGAATGTCCCTATAAGAATTCAAAATACTACAAGTGTGGATAAATGGAACATAAAATGTCACACTGTAAAATCTACAGTAACTTTTTGACACAAACTGTATACGGATAATGGTAGACAATTCACTGTTCGTTCAAGAATTTGAAGATTTTTGTAAAATGTTCTCGATTGTGACATATTCTTGAGAGTATTCTTGAGAGTACGCCAAATTCTAATACACTATCTGCACAATTGATGCTTGCAAGAAAAATTAAATCAGTGTTCGACAAATTGCTACAAGGATAAGAATGGATGACAAAAAGGGCACTAAATTTTTCAAAACTGATGAAAGACTGGTTCTCAGAGAATAACACATCACTCAATAAATCCCAAGCCTAACTAATATAACAACAACTTTTAGGCAAAATTGAACTTTATTCATCAACATCGTTTCCTTCTAGATTGCAACGCTTCTCTAACAACTCAATGCCTTTTTGTAGAACGATTTTGTCTCAAAATAAACCTCAGTTTCCAATATCACTTCTTCATTGAAGCCAAATCTCTTTCCCTGGAGCATTCTTTTGACATCTGCAAACAGCCAGTAGTCACTGAGGGCCAGATCTGGAGAATAGGGTGGATGCGGAAGCATTTCAAATTGCAGTTCATGTAGTTTTGTCATCGTTGTGATCGACTTGGTCTTGGTGAAAGATCATTTTTTCTTCTACATTTGTGGCTTTTTTCTTGGCAATTTCTTCCTTCAAACACACCAATAATGCTATATATTATTTGCTATCGATAGTTCTTCTTTTCTGAAGGTAATAGATGAATAAAATACCTTGCACATTTCAAAATACAGAGGCCAAAACCTTGCATACTGATGTTTGCGTCTTTGGTCGCTTTGAACGGATTTCACCTGCTGCTGTCCACTCCAGTGATTGCCGATTTGACTCCGGAGTGAAGTGCTGGATCTATGTTTCATCCATTTTCACATATTTATGCAAAAATTCCTTCTTGTTGCATTGGAACAGTTGCGAACAACTCTCTGAATTGTCGACGCGTTGTTGTTTTTGATCGACTGTGAGCAAACGCAGCACCCACTTTGAACACAGCTTTCTCATTGACAAATGTTCATTTAAAATGGTGCATACATTGCCTTCTGATATGTTCAACTCCTCCACTATCTCATGCAATTTCCATTTACGATCAACCAAAACAAGTTTGTGGATTTTTTTGTTGTATGTTCTCCGGGACGACTGCATCATTTGTCTGTACGACCACATTTAAAGTCACAATGTCGCCACTTAACCGTTGTTTTCAACAAAGCAGAATCCGAATAACACTTATCAAGCCATTGCTTTGCTTGAACAGTATTTTTCTCATCAGAAACCAATGCTTTATCAACACACGAAATTCATTGTTTTGAAAATTGGCAACAGTAGCTTCACTTTAATAACTGTAATTTGTAAATTAATAATCTGACTGGGCCCAAATTTTGTCATGTGCCATTTGAAGAATAATACTCCATAAAAATTATATGGATTTTGTATTAGTGGTGCAATCCATCTGTCAGTCCCAGGACTTATTGAGTGAGGTGTTAATAAAAATGGAGAAAAAATGTGGTAGATGGCTCAATAATGTCATGAACTGGAAAGATTATATATATGGTAAAATGAAAAAATGGGAACACAAAAGACATTGCAATCAGTTAAAGAAAATGTTTACTGAAGAAAGGCTTGCAACAAAAAAGAACCATGCAAAAACTATATGATAGTTTTGATATACCAATACCCACAAAATTTGTTGAACGTACAAGTACTATTTTGATGATACCGAGCAAAAGCGATGGACCAGATGTTTGCTCTATAATGACCAGAAAGCAAATGACTAAAAGTTGTCTCTGCGCAGGTGGATTCACGCAGATGTTCCGGTTGAAAAATAAAAATTAATCAAATATAAAATTTCCATTTCGCAAGCCTACGCAAATTTTATTTACCAGCCCAGAATCAAATACAAGTGTGAAATTCCAAACGAGCTGCTTTTGATCCAAAAAGCAGATATAAAAAGCGGAGACACAAAGCATTGTCAGACAGATCGACGGTGACAGGCAAGAGTAATTAATATCTTCCTTGACCAAGTCAAGTGGCTACGATGCTCATCCCTTCATCTCTCTTTCCTTCTCCCCTGTCTCAAAACTATTTACAGACCTAAGGAGCGACTACTTCAAAGACATTCCATAATTACATACTCCCCACATTGCTAAGCCTTAAATCTATTTCAGCTTATCATTTGCCATAAACATTTTAACCTACGTTGGACTTATAATCATGTTATTACTTTAAATTGTAAAAACATTAATTGATATGTGTATATATAAAAACGGTGTTTTTCTACTCAAATTGCCTTTCTTGATTTTATAATCATTTTTATGACTTATCTACCACAAGGCCAAATTCCGTTAACCTGCAACAGTATATACCTTCACTACCCTTTCACTAGAACGGACTCCCACTACAACTAGAAAAATAATAGATAAGCAACCCGCTATACTATTTCTAGAAAAAGGAAACATATGGAAAAATAAGTTAATCCTAAATGTAAAAAGTACAAAATTCAGCACGTTTGCGAACTTGCAAGAAAGAGTAGCGAGTGAATACTAATAAGTAAAATAAAAGATTTACTAATAAAAAGAAATCTCAAAAAAGGGGGAGATATTGTGGAGTAAATAATACCCCCCAGTGACACACTTGAACTAGTCTAGATGTATAAATAAAGGACTTTAAGTGAGTATGAATGAAATACAAAACAATCATATAATTCTCAAAAAGAATTTATATCTATAACAGCTATTTGGCATTTTTTAATTACCTTTGACGCCTGTCAAGTCTCGCAGCTTTGCCCTCTCGGCAACTCCGACCACGCTGTAGTCTCTCTCAGTATTTCTTTCCACTCTCACTCCCCTCAGGAGCCCCCTACCTACAGGACCTCCTACCTATACCAAAAAGCTGACTGGGATGCCTTTCGCGATTTCCTCTGCGACGTCCCTTGGGGAAAAGTGTTCAATCTATCAGCTGATGACTGTGACTCTGAGGTCTCGTCATGGGTGAACGCTGACATTGATGCCTTCATACCGACCAGGAAGTATTGCCTAAAACCTCATTTCCTCTCCGTGGTTCTCTCCTGCCTGGTAAGCCGCCATTGCCCACAGGAACCATTACTTCCGTCTATTCCGGAGACAGTCATCTGATCACAATAGGCGCCTGTTCACATCTGCTCGCAATGAGTGCAAGAGAACTCTAAATGACGCCAAACGGTTGTTTGCTGAGAGACTGCGACAGCGCATAGCTGACCGCAAGTTCGGCTCCAAGGACTATTGGAGGATTTGCAAACGAGTGCTGAACAATAGCAAATCCTCAATACCTCCTTTAATCCATGAATTTGAGGTTCTCACGTCATCTGCGGACAAAGCTGAATGCTTTGCCCGCAGATTCTCATCCAACTCCACATTTGACTCATCTGGAGTACACCCACCCGACTTCCCTATTAGAACTGAGGCCAAACTGCACGCCGTATATATTACCCCGACAGTAGTATCCCGAGTAATCTCAAAACTCGACCCCCATAAGGCGAGTGGAGACGATGGAATCCCGGTGATAGTCCTTAAGAGGTGTGCTCCTGAACTTTCCCCTGTCCTCTCTAAACTGTTTAACTACTGCCTTTCTTCTTCCTGCTTTCCTGCATGCTGGAAGTTCTCCTCAGTTGTTCCTGTATTTAAGAATTGTGGTGAACCCTCGGACCCATCCAACTATCGCCCTATCAGTCTTCTACCGATATTCGGGAAAGTATTCGAGGCCATAATCAATGCCGAAATAGTCCAACATCTTATTACCCACAAACTCTTCTCTGACAGGCAATATGGCTTCCGCTTTGCCAGGTCCACAGCCAACTTGCTAACAATGCTCCAGGCCCTTGATGAGTCTGACGAGGCTCGCGCGGTTGCTCTGGACATCTCCAAGGCTTTTGACAGGGTTTGGCACTCTGGCCTCCTATGCAAGCTACGGGGTTACGGTATTACTGGTCGCCTGCTTGACCTAATCCAATCCTTTTGAAATAACCACAAAATGAAGGTCGTTTTGAATGGGCATGCCTCTTCATCCTACAGCACGAATGCTGGTGTCCCACAGGGCTCTATCCTGGGCCCGACGCTCTTCCTTATTTTCATCAACGACCTCCCAGATGAGATCAGTTCCCAAGTAGGCATCTACACAGATGACACCACAATATACTCCCGCACCAGTAAGAAACCTGTCGTGGCGGACAGACATAAACTCGCTGCTGACCTTGAACGGGATCTACACTCTGTGGTGAATTGGGGCAAGAAGTGGCTTGTCAACTTCAATGCTTCTGAGACCAAGCTGTTGTCTGTCAACCATCACAGGCAACCTCTCCTGCCTCTCATAAGCATGGACCAAGCGATTCTCCCTGAGAGCAATACACTACGCCTCCTCGGCCTTACCATCTCCTCAGACCTCAAATGGAACCAATATATTGATTCCATAGCTAAATCTACTGCTAAGAAGGTTGGGTCACTATGCCGTTCCAGGATGTTTTTCCGCCTGAATCCATCCTGCATATATACAAGTCAACCATCCGTCCGTGCATGGAGTACTGCTGCCATTTATGGTCAGGTGCCCCTGTCGTTCTCCTCAGTGTTCTCGACAGGCTCCAAAGGAGAGTCTGTAATGTGATAGGTACTGATCTGGCGGCTCAACTGCAGCCACTTCCCCACCGTCAAAATGTGGCCTCCCTTTGTTTGTTCTATAAATACTTTCATGGCTTCTGCTCCAACGAACTTAAGTCACTGGTGCCTCCTCAACAGGTGTTTACTCGTGCAACCAGATTTGCAACTGGGTCCCACCCATTCACAGTTAGGTTAGCCAAATGCAGATGATAATTCTACTCCTTCAGCTTCTTCTCTCGCACTTCCCGCCTGTCGAACTCGCTCCCATATTCTTGCTTTCCTGACGGCTACAACCTTCAGAAATTTAAATGCAATGTCAATACTCATCTATTAACCACTGGACTCTAGCTCTCTCCTCCCCACCCTCGTATATCCTTCCCTTTCTCTCCACCTATGCATCTGTCATCGCACCTGCATTCTCAGCTTTCTATTGCTCCTTTCTAACTAGTTTGTACTCCTCACTCTTTTCTAATTAATCTTTTTACAGTTATGTAGCCCCCGCTCATCAGTGGCATTTCTGCCTTGCTCGGGGTGAAATGATTAAAAAAAAAAATTTAAAAAAATAAAAATAAAATAAAAATAAAGACTTACAATCATCAATGCCTTCCCCTCCTTTGCCACATTCCTTGTTGAAAAGACGTATGCCTGTACAGATCATGGTAAGCTCCAACAATTGCCGTTCTTTATCTTTCTTTGGTAAAGACATAAACGTTAACACTTCTGTTTGAGGGAAGATACTTTGTAGAGAAGCTGGTAAGAGAAAAATAAACATCAGTTATTAGACGGGAATTGAAGAAAATTTGAAGAGAAAATTCAATAAAAAGACAACAAAAGCCGAAAATGGTAGACTTAAACACAAGCAAATACATTTCCAAGAAATCTGAACGATTAGAAGACTTTTTCAGTAATTAGTCACAGTGGTGATTTTACAAAGGCCACAGTCATTTACAAATGAGTCAAAGTTGAATTGTTATTTTTGTTTTTGTTGTTTTTGTTGTTTGTTTGTTTTTTATCAGACTGTTTTTGCTACATTGACTAATGACAATATATATGCTTGTAGCATAATCGTTCTTTGCACTGAAAGGTGGATTGGCTTGTCGTGTTTAAATAGCTGGGGTCGTTGCATTTGCACAAATACCTTTGGAAAGAAATGAATCTATCTCTTCTCTGCCTACATCTAGTAACTGGTTAATAAGAGGACAAACGGAGCTCTCTATATTTGGTGTGTATTTCTTTATCCACTATAAGGCCTGAGAACCACCAATGGCAGATAGTAGCATTAAGGTATAGAGCTGGATTCAGAATTTAGAATCCTAAACAGCAATCAAGGGATAAACCTCTACTTTTGTTCAAAAGAACTCTACTCCTATTCGTGGAGGAGAGAAAAATAAAATAAAATGAAATAGTGAATAAAATTTCAGAATTCAGGGGTAGATGTTCGGAGTACAGAGCTGAGGCAGACTTTAAAATGAACCAGAAATCCAAATCCTTAACAGGAAACAAGAAATAAACTTCTACTCCTGTGCAAAAGGACAGGGAGGAGTGTGAACCGGGTGACAGGTGAATTTATCTACTCCTATTGGTGGAGCCGAGGTGAAAGACAACTTTGCCCCATAAAATCCTACTGACTATGGAAACCAATCCAGCAAAATTGTGGCTGTGGTCGTATACTCCACACGGGAGTCTACAGGTTTAACATCCATATATGTCACTCTTATAATGTGGCAACACTTTTCTGAATTTGTGAATTATAATAATCTTGTTGCATTGATGTTGCTTGGAAAGGGATTTGATAATGAATGGAAGAGAATTGTATTTCCTTCCATAGTGCAATACATACACCAACTAACCGACCTATGTACCTTATCTAGATCATAGAGTCATTATGAATTGCAGTCATTAACTCTTTTCGTGGCTGAATAATACATGCTTCACTAAGGATACATACAGTTTTTAATTTACTTGTTCTAGACCACGGCTAGTTTATCCTTTTCTTTAACCAATAGTTGTAGCGTAGGTGTGTGTGTGAGTGTTGGGAGGGGGGTCAAATGTATTTATACCTTTCCCAAGGATATTTGTGTAAAAGTGAATGCAATGAACACGACTGGAATTTAAATTCCGCTTGCCTATTTATTTTTCCGAGCTACTAATCATTAAATTATTTGCATATCATTTTATATACGCACGTACATTTATTACAATACATTAACTAGACATTAAGTTAAAAACCTACACTAATTCGCTGAAAAAACAGTATAGCATGAAGAAAAAAAGCCCCAAGAAATTTAATAAAAACAAAGTTTTTTCGTAAAAATGTTTATGTAATTATTAAAATGAAAGACTAAAGTATTTTTAATTATTTTTTTTAAAGTTTTAATTCTTTCTAACACGTTCAAAATTATAGGATACAAATCCTATATAATCCATCAACGAACACACAAAGTAAAATTGCACTCCCGTGAAATCGGATCCAAACGACTAAAAGCATTTTGGAAAAACCAAACTATAACAGACAAAGTAAAATTGCACACCCGCAAAAGTGGATTCAAACGACTAAAAACAATTTGGAAAAACCCAGATCAAAGCAAATTTCACAAGTCAGTGTGAAACGCAAAATTCTGGATCCTAATTGGATAGCAAATCGAAAATTCATATGATGTCAGTCAAACATTTTTCCAACCTAAGTGAAAATGCTTGCTAGAGCTGGCAACATGATAAACTTCCCTATTTAAACCACGTCGGTTACCATCCGAAACAGTCAGAATGGGAGCGGTATCAGATAGCATCTCACAATGTAAGGAAGAAACTTCAAGCTGACTCGGTCACGTCGACCTCTTCTTCCGATTTTCTTTTCTTCTTTTCCACTCCACACCACCCGGCGCGTCACATATCCATTTTATCTCTTCATCCAATTTACCAAGCATCACCGAGGCCCTTACAAAATTTTGGTTAAAATTGGGTTATTTGGTTATTTGTTGTTTTTTTTTTTTGTTTGTTTGTTTGTTTTTTGGGGTTTTTTTTTTTTTAGTTTTTTTTTTTCGTCAGTATTATTAAATAATCATTTATTATTGAAATAATCATTTATTTTATTAAATTTATTTTCATTACCGCAGAAAGCAATGGCAACCTACTGTGGGATAATCTTCTGCCCAATCAGTCGTGTCTCTTTCGAGACATGATCACCTAAAGCGTGTATCACGTATGGCACTTAACTGACTGAATCATTTATTATCAATTCGTATATAAACAGAACAATCTATTAATGAGTATTTTTTATGTAGAAATTATAGTATACCATATAGATTTTTTTTTATTAATTCAAACGTTAATAATGAATACTTAGTATTTGAAATAGATGCCCCAATTTTATTTATTAAGTCAAGTAAGTCTCCGGGGAGCCGAATTCGAATTCCAGTTGAATCCATTGTATTCACATACGCGCAAAATCCGTATCTTCCTTCCAGTTATGGGTTAAATAGCAGGACAGATTGGGTTCCATAGCCTTGATCGGCAACCAGTCTACCGCAGAAAGCAATGGCAACCTACTGCAGGAGAATCTTCTGCCCAGTCAGTCATGTCTCTTTCGAGACATGATCGCCCAAGCGTGTATCACGTATGGCACTTAACTGACTGACTGAGTCTATCGGCCTGCACATTTGAGAAATCTAATTAAAGAAAATGCGTTCCCCGACCATGATCAAACCTGTGTTTCTTTTTGTAGGGGAAACTACTAAGTGACCAGGGTGATAGATGTAATACCCATTGTTTAATAAATTTAAAAAATACAAAGTATTCACTAAAAAAATCTTTGAAATGTCGGATCAAAAATAAATCTATTAATTCTTCAGAAATTACTATGCGGTATATAGGAGGCAACTTTGTCAAACATTAAAAGAGTTATCTTTCTTAATCTTATCGTCCTCTCGTGAGTTCTCTTCGATTTTTAATCATTATCTCTGAAACTAAAACATCTCATCATTTTCCGGAAGATATAAAAAAAAACTTATTTACTAACTCATTAGTCGTTTAGATATTAGAAACTTGTTTGATTTTTGTTCAAAATTAATTTTCCTGGACTGAAGTTTTATCGTAACAATTTCATAAAAAAAAAAGAATTTCAGTTTGCAGTTTTCCTTATCATAACTAATTTAAAAACTAAATTATTAATAATAAAATCATTCTGCTGCGTTAATGTTTTTGAAAAACGACGAATTTTAATCCCCAATTTTTTTATCTTCATTAATTTTTGTTTCACTTTTCAGAAAAACATAATTGCAAATTTAACTTATGGAGTTATCTCCCCTAGTGTCATAAACAACTTGATTCATAATAACGTTATTTTAATTTTACATACATTTTGAATTTTTTATTAGATGAAGTATTGTTAACCATTACTCATTTTTTTTTTTTTTTTTAATATTTACTTTATTGGTTTTTAGTTACTTTTTATTACTCGGGCAGTCAATTCTATGGTGGCGTATAAACAAAAGGGACATGAATTTGACTTCCACCAAAATCATTTACTTTTGATCTACACTCTCTACTTTCAACCATAGAATTGTTAGTCTGGATAAAGTTGTGATAAAATGCAAGCAAATGTATTTATTTATTGTTTTTTTTTTGTTGTTTTTTTGTTTTTTTTGTTCTCATGTAACTATTTTTTCTTAAGAAAATGTATATAAATGCAATGAATAACTGAAGAAGAAATGTCATTTTTATTTCTACACAGCAAATTATTTATGAAGTCCGCTAAATCACAGTACCATTTAAAGAGTTTGTTTATTTATACTGTCTCTGTTAATCAATTTAAACATATACAAGTATATATGGATGGGTACCAGAGAAAATAAAGCTTTTTGAAACTGTTAAACATGCCAAAATTTTAAAATTATTTCCTGAATTATCTCAACTTAGATCCTGATGTGCTGTTTTTCTTTGAACTACAATTTGACTAGTGCATTCTCCAATTTTCTTAGATATACTTTCCATACAGTAATCTTCAAAGAATTTTGAACAGAATTCTCAATTGGATCCATTATGATGAAGCTATTAATAAACATTGTGTTAACTAAGCTCTCATGATTTTATGAAAGAGTTCCTCTCAATCTAAGTTGGATTTTAGTCTGGCAAGAGGTGTAATGATGACATATATGTCATCAAACAACTTCAAGAGATTGCAAATTTGGATGCCTTCTATGTAGACCTCACAACAGCAAATGGCCGCATCCTCTTTTCAATCATTTAAAACCATTTTCTAAACTCTAGAATTCAACTCAATGTTCAGATCTGACAGAAGAATTAACTCATTCTACAAAATCATACATGTCTGTTGAGAACCACAACATGGAAGCATTTCAAACCTCATCAGTAGTATGACAAGGAGGAAATGAAAGGCCATCAACCCAATCTATTTAATATTTTCATAAATTATGCCCTAGGCATATAATAGCACAAATGTGAAGAGATAGGCACTGATTAAATTAAGTATTCCATATTACATCCCAAATGGATCTACTAATAGGAAATGGCAATGCTGCTTTCCCTCCCAAGGCCAATGTACTGCTGATGAGGGAAGCTCTGCAATGACATATGTTTTCATATTTGGAATAAGAATGATTCTGAATTGGAAAATCAACATCCTCTATCAACTGTTCCAAGAAATATGACTCAAGACAAACCTTTCCAAAACAGAAACAATGACCTAGAATTAGAATGAAATCAAGGATGGCACCTACCCTGATTCCATCATAATAATTAAGTATGTGGATTTAGTCAATACTAAACATTTCAAATACCCCCACTGTATGGATCAGCTATAACAAATTTACTATAGGAGTTAAGAAAATTGAACATAGAATAGGCTGCACAAGAACTAGTTTTGCCCAACAAGGCAAATTGCTACAAAATCAAAACATTAACCTAAAAACTTGAGTCATGCTCTTAAATAGCCTTGTAAAACTGAGACTTACATATGGATGCCAAGCCTGACATCAAACTCATTCAGAAATATCTAAACTGTCAGCTTTATAAAACTGCTTTCTCAGATGACTGGCTTTGAGAAAATTAGTCCTGTAGATCTTAGTGAGGACCACCTTTCTGGAATCTAGTTGATTAGCACTACAGTATCCCAAACAAAGAACAGTACTAAATTACAGAAACCACATCACTTGAGGACTTTTAACAGCAGTGACAACAAAAATAGATGGCACATTTTCTTTTTCATGGAGGAAAAATAATGACATAATCAAGATGTTGACATTCTACATTATTTCATACAAAATGAATTTCAATTAAAAATAATACTGGCTGTTTGGTCAATGAATGCTGAATGTTTCCTTATAAGGAAATGACTAATATTACCATTACACACTTTTGAATTAATCTTAAAATAAGTAGCCTCTGGAAACAAAAGAGGAAAATTATTTCTGTAAATTTTAAAAAAATTAAATTTTACCTCAGCATCTTATTATTTATAATAATTTGGTAAATGGATGTGTTAAAATGAAATAAATAAATACAGGGGGTTCTCTACTTATAACATAATTTCATAACACAATATTTTTT
Source organism: Ascarosepion bandense (assembly GCA_037127315.1). Taxonomy (NCBI): domain Eukaryota; kingdom Metazoa; phylum Mollusca; class Cephalopoda; order Sepiida; family Sepiidae; genus Ascarosepion; species Ascarosepion bandense. The sequence goes on from JBBBDQ010000326.1 coordinate 998,431, forward strand.
GTAAGTCGAAAGGTACATGTAATTTCACTTCCATAGTGATGGATTTTCTTATTTTCCCAAGGAATCGCCTTCAGAAGTGGTTACACTATGCTTAGGGAATAATATTGAACAACAATAAGTTTATTATTTATTGGAATGTTTGGCAAAATATTGGCTAATTGCCAATTAATTCCAACTTCATAAAATGGTAAATAATAAGAATTCCTTTATAGTTGGTTCACATATTTTAATAATTTAGTAAATATTTATAAATTTATGAATAAAAAAATTGTTTCTATATTTTTTCTTTATAAATTGGTAAATGATAAATCTTGCATTGCATTAGTTTTAATTGTATTAGTTTTTATAATGTAAATACAAAATTATTGTCATCAATAAACATCCTCAATGCAAACCATTACACAGTTCTGTCTTGAATGTCACCATGAATTGAAATTGTGAGATGGAGGGGAGTGGTGACCACAGCAAAAAAAATGCCCAAACTAAATAAATAAATGAATGACTTAATTATACAAAGATAAATTACAATGTAATTTATCTTTGTATATTTCAGTCATGTAATTATTACACATACAGATTAATAGAAAGCAGCTTGGATTGAGGAATCAAAGAGCCAAGTTCAAATTCCATTTGATTTAATTGCATTCACTTACATTCTGATACACTTGGGAAAGATATGAATCCATCTCTTCTCCCTAGCTATGTGTAAATAGCAATACAGACTGGGCTCTATAACCTTGGTTGGTTAAGAGTCTAGAAGAAGCCTCTATAGCCTTGGTTGGTTAAGAGTCTAGAAGAAGGAAAAAGTCTGAATTTAAATAACCTACTGTTTTGTAAGTACTGCTTCTTTAACTTCTGAAAGGAAGGATAGTGTAACCTCAATATCCTCGGTGCAAAAATAAGTGCCAAGAGATTGAATGTCACCATGAACCACAATTGTGAGATGGAAAGAAGTGGTGACAACATTGATGGTGAAAAAATGTGCTAACTGAATAAAATGAATGATATCTTCAGTGACAATTGTTTTTTTTATTTTCATAATATATAATCCCATCAATAAGAACAGTATTTTAGTCTGATGAAGTTCTTTTGAAGGACGAAACATGTTACATAGAATTTTTTCTATTTTATCACTTAATTGCCCACCTGATATATAAAGTTTACATATCATATTTCTCTCAGAGATCTTCATAGGAAACCACCACAGTTGCTTAACATAATTAAAAATATCTTGTTTGAATCCTGCAATGTTAACTGTGCCATGTTGTAATGACATAATAATCAAAATTATTTTCTTTAGATGTAAGCTGAGATCAAAAGAATTGTATTTCTATGAAAGATAAAAGTATATATTGTCACCAAACCAACCAGTAGCTTCTCTGACAACTGCAATATCAGTTGGGCTTCCCAGTCCAGATCGAAGTAAAACTGCAGTTACAATCTTTCGATAAAGTGTCTCAATTTCTTCCCGGGTCTGGGCTCGAGTGTCAGTAATTTCTCTTATCACTGGGTGCAAACGGGATTCCAGTACTCGACGATGCTCATCCAAAAACAAACCTGTAAAAAAGTCAGAGAGTTTTTACTTATCAAAATAATTCTTAACTAGAAAGACTTGTGGAAGTTTCATAGTTTGCCTATTTAAAATTTTTGATGAATCTTAATTCTTCAGATAATGATTTATTAAGCTCATAGCGAGTTCTATGACAATATAAAATATCCATAGAAATTCTCCTATTGCATTGTTACATGTTTGGGCCTAATAATATCTTTAACAAAATATTGCAGTAACAATCATAAATATGAATGCTGGTCATTATTTTGGGACGTGTATACAAGTGAAAAGATTTGAAATTGACAACTTTTTCCATTTAATTGAAACAGACTTTAAACAGTTCTGTTTTTCCTTTTTTTTCTTTTATTCCTATGTCTTTCTATACAATCAAAACAGAGTAGTTCATTATTTACGAGGTATTGGTAGGAGATGCTAAGTACTTATATTTTCCCATCTTTTTAGTCAAATCCCCATCTTATAAATATTTCTCTTAAAAATAATTTTAAAATAATTCAGTGGTCGATGTTTATTTTAATTAATTTATGATAATTAGGTTTTTTTACTTACTTATTGTCCATTGTCTGATACTGTGCATCTGAAAAATGGCACTTTTTTGCTTTTGTCTGTGAGGTGTATGACCAGCTTTGATCTGCTTTGACAAACCTGGACCAGCTAAGACTAGCTTTTTACCCAGTCATTGTATATGCAGGGGCTGGATAATATTTGACAACTGGCCTGAGTGTACACATTTCTTGGTCTTTTTGACTGAGATCAAAATGTAGTATCTGTGCTTATCAGCTTAATCTGATTCTTTCTCTCTCTCTTTCTCGCTCTCTCTCTCTCTTCCTTCTTTCTTCAAACCAAGTAATGTCTTTACCCCTCTTTCTAGTTAATTTTGGCAGAGCATAATGGTTGTGCAAACTAAAGAAGGGAAGGACAAGCATAATTATAATAGGATAAAAATTGGTTGATTAAGATTGCACAAAACTAGACACAGTATTTCTATTATGTTCTTAATAATTTCACAGTCAGTGGATTGTTTTGGAGAGTTTAGAGAGAATATCTTGGATTGCGTTTGAAAATCTTTTTCTTAAAATTCTAATTTTTGCTTTTATCACATTTCATACAGTGAACTTACAACTCTTTCTTTCAGTCAATCTATCTGCCCAATGGCATTGTATTGTTTTTTCATTCAATTAACATGCACTGAACTTCAAAGGGATGAACTTAACACTTTGAGGAATTATAAAAGAAATTAGCAGAAGGTTCCAGAATACACAAGCTAAGTTTGTTATGATGAAAATGCAAGTCTCTAACAAATCACTGAATTCTATTTTTTTTTTCAGAAATCCAACTGCAATTATTAATTTTGAGCTTATCCCAGATAACTTGAAAACAATAAAGCTTAATCTTTCTTCATTTCTTTATCTTTTATGTACCCCACAGAATGTAGGTGATCATGAATCTCCATAACTTCCTGTTTTTTGTAATTCTAAGCAACATTTGTCCCCTTTACTATCTCCCCTAAATCCCTAGTCTGCCATCTGTTTACATGAATTCATTAGATAACTTATTCACTGTTTCCCTCTGTCTATCTTGCCTTCAATATGTATTGTATAAACAGTCTATACAATTCTATAAACCCTCCTTCCTTATATGCCCAGAAATTTCAATTGTCTCTTCCTGATTCTAAGTGCCTTTTTCATTCCAAATTTTGCCTCCACCTTAAGATCAATGTATTGTATTCGGTCATGTTTGTCTGTTTGTTTATCTGTCTGTCCATGGTCAAGATATCTCAAGACATGCCGGATGAATTTGGATGAAACTTTCAGGGATGACTGGCCAAATGACTTGCACAAACAGTTTAGATTTTGGGTTCAATCTCGTTCAGGATAAAGCTTCTGGGTTTTTATTCTGGTTTTATTACTAAAATTTATTTTTTACTTTTCAAATGCTAAATACTGGATTACCTCCCCTAGATCATTTTAAATACCCAATTACTTCCCCTGTTTCATCTTACATGTACATCTAATTTTGAGAGCGGTTGAGTTAATTTTTTGTATTTTCACTCTGCATTTATTCTTTCTCATTTTAATCATCATTTTTTGCTAATCACTGAGATGATTTTGTATTATCTTGGCAGAGGTTTGCAGTCTTTGTCTGCTTTTTCTAGTTATTAATACCTCCTTGTTGCTAAATTGTTTTTTTCCATCATATTCTCAGCCTCACCCTGTAGAACAACATTACTGTTGTCTCAAGTCTCTTCATCTGTGAGAAAATTGTCCAGCATTAACTGTCATACAGGGGGGGGATTGATATTGCATAGTATTTCAGCACTCTTTTCTTTATTTCTAATGAAATTATAATTATCTTAATAATTTGTTTATCTGCTGAAGACATTGTTTGCTATTTCAATCTTCTTTCCAACTTGTGTCATGTCTAAAAAGCAAGTTAAAATTCTGTACTTACTTGATTTTGATATCCTCAATTAATAGCCTACAACTTAGGTTGTTCCTCTTGATGACAAGCATACATTTTGTCTTTTTACAGTTAATAGTCCTTTCTTCTTAATTTTCTTTTACTTTACTCCTTATCAAGGCATTCTTGAAGATTATTTTCTGATTCTGTCATCTGCATATTTTATGTTGCTAATATTGTACCCACTGATGGTAGGCCTTCTTGTTATCTTGTGATCACCTTACTGTAATGTATAAATCTAGTCAGAAGATGCATCCCAGTCTTCATCTTCTATTTTTGCTTACTTGTTAAGCTCATCTGTGGCCCATATGCAGGTAGTTTGTTGTCAGTAAAGGCTCAAGCTTGTACCCAATTTCTACCAAGTAGTCTAACAATTCTTTTTTATTTCTAGATTCTCAGTACTTCATTTGTTCACATAACATATGAAAGAGATGGCACCATTGTCCCAACACCATGAAAAGTTTCCACGGGTTAATTTAGGGTCAGAACTGATATTTTTAACCTGGTCTGCCTGCCTTAATACCCTTTTTTAAAATGCCTTCTAAAATAATCATGCATCCTAAATTTACAAATGAAAACTTTCTCGTCTCTCAAGAATTTGAATAGATACACTAATTTCTAGTTAGATGTGGGCATAGAATATAGCAGTTATTAACACAAAAAGTGGGGTTGGCATTTTCAGTTCAAATCCCAGGTGTGGCAATTGTATTTGCTTTTTCACAAATACTCTTGGGTATGAATACATGTGGGGAATAACCACTACTTCAATCAGTCAATTCATACATGATACATGTTTGTGTAATCATGTCTGTTTTGAGACATGAGTGACTAGTTAGAAGATTTTCCTGCAGTAGGATGCCATTTCTTGCTGTGGTGGACTGGTTGTTAACCAAGACTATAGGGAGAAGAGATGGATTAATACCTTTCCCAAAGATATTTGCCCAAAATTGAATGCAATGAATTGACTAAAATTTGAACTTGGCTCTCTGATTTCTCATTCCACTTGACAAAATGCCACTAGGTGATACTGTTTCAGGACTATAAAAGCTTAGGTGTAACCTTTTCCTTTTTCCTTTCTTTTAATCTAAGATTGTTGCAGTGTTGATGCACAAGCCTTCATCACAACTGGAGAGGACTTTTATTAGTTACTAAACTACACACACACACACACAAAAAAAAAACACACACACACATATTTTCTAATAGCTAATTTTTAATAATTTTTCTTTCCTTTTAGCTGTGTATATACCAGTATATTTTCTCTCTTTTTTATTCATTAATTAGTTTTATGAAAATACAAGAAAATATCTTTATGTTGAAATTTCTTCCTTCCATTTGTTTTACATTCATTCCATTTCCATTTACCTCAGTAAATGATGACAAACTGTCATTTACATGTGAAAATTTACATTGTCACTGATTTTGGTTCAGTTAGAAACAGTATCTGTAACAAGTTTGTAAGAACCTATTATAATAGAAACATGTAACTGAACACATGCTACAAAATATATCTCTTCTCATCCAGTTAGGCAGACTGGGCTTCTCCTAGACTGGTTACAAACCAGTCTAGCATGTTATATATTCAAAATGTAGAATTTATTTTCTGTTTACTGCCTGGTTTTGTTGCATTTTTAAATTTGTTTATCATATCGATAGTGTAGCAGATGTTAAAACTTTTTGCTAGGCAAGCATATGGGAAAAAACCCTATCAATGAAAGTAACCCTTTTCAGCTTTTGGACATGCATAAAAAGAAAAACAGGAAGCATGCATAGTTTGGACTGAAAGATGCTAGTTCTCTTTCATTGCAGGCCAACATTGTGGCAGGATTCTATAGTTAGTGCTCTGTGTAAGAGACGGATATGGTTTGGACAGTATGTCTCACTCACTCGCTAATTCACCAGCAGAGTAAGTTCAACTTTTTCTTCTTTTTTTTCAGAAATTCTTAAGAACATTTTTTGAAATTTTTCCTAGATGACAGATGTTCCTAATAATAGTTTTACCAAATTAAAGCATTATTAAACTTATGTACATTAATTGCATAATCTTTTTTTTTTTGTATTAGAAGGTTGTAATGGATGGCACAAATGTTTTGGATATTGAAGGAACTCCTCATTAGCTTGTGATACACCAAAATTAGAAAATTATCTAAACTTTTGCTTTCAAACTGATATTTTAGTTGATGTATATTATATATTATTAAGAAAATAAAAGAAAAGTTCTTTCCATAAAAATCAGGTTCAGAAATTTTTTACCTTGTTTTTTAATCATTTCATCCCCAAAGAAAGCAATCAAAAAATACTAGGATGCAAGGGGTTACTGAGAATGAAAGAAACAATAAAAGAACAGGTTTCAAGGAGACAGAAAATGATGATTGACATTGCATTTACATTTTTAAAGAATATAGTTGATAGGAAAGCAGGTTTGAGGAAGAGAGTTCCACAAGTGAGAAGTGGGAAAGAAAGTAATTTTAGCATAAAATTTTATGTTACATCTAGTAATTTCAGAATTCCAATAGTGAAGTTATAAAACCTAGCTGCTGATCTAGCACTGGAAATATTCCAACTATATTAACCAGTTTTTTTAATGTTTTAATGACTGGACTAAATTGTTTTTCTTTTTCACTTCTCACTTAGGGAATTCTTTTGCAGTTTCTTGCTACCCAGTCAACTTTGATCTTCAACAATTTAAATGCAATGTCAATCATTACCGTCATATTTTCTAACACTCAGTAACTGCTTATGTCTTAGTGGCTTTATTGCCTTGCTTGAAGTGAAAGGATTAAAAAAGAATCAACCTTTCTTTGGTCATTTTGACTCAGTGCAAAACTGACTTGATACATGACCATGTCAACACTCCTCATACTCCACCAAGACAAAATGTTCTTTGGTTATTCTATCACAACACAAGGTTGACTTGAGCTTGACCATTAATATGATGCATATACTTATAGGTTGGAAAGATAAGTTATATGATACTAGATGCTGAAAAGTTGAAGCAACACAAAGATGACACAATGACGTAGGTAAAGTTAACAATTTTATTATTCAAGCTACCACTAGATTGGTTTTGATCTCAGCATTCCCTAGTAGAAATGGAAGTGCTTATAATACCATAATAACCAACATTATTGATGTTGTTATAACACACCCTACCTAAAATATACACCAACATGTAAATTCCATACTACTCATTATTTCAAAGAAGATTAAATTCCCTTTCAGCTTGGAATTTGTTATGGCATCTAAAATTCAATGCATAAAAGTGTGTTGCAATAAAGAGCTGAGACAATTTAAAATACACTTACACACAAGATGGAGTTTGCTGTAATCAAGTATAAGAACAAAGCGACTTGAACATTCTAGTTTCAAATTAGATATTTCTGAAATCATAAGAAAGGCTAATCAAAGAATTGGTATGATTAAATATTGCTTTTATGAATCCTACTTCAAAAAAGGTAAAAAAAAAACCTTTACACTGCATTTATTTAATCAGTACTCAAATGTTGTTTGGAACCCAAACTATGAAAAAAATATCAACTTATTGCAATTTGCTCAGAATCAGTGCTTCAGCTGAGCTACAGGGAAAATCAAATTACCATCTCTTCAGTGAAGATGTCACTTCATCAATCTCTGTTAAATATTCAAAATACTTAACTGCTATTATAAAATAAAAGTGAACAATTTCTTCGTGTTCTCAAACAGGAAGCTGTGTGGCCACTCATACAAACTGATGAAACAGCACCAGAAAATAGCTACAAGATCCAGCCTCTTTATCCTGAGGTTGATAAACAGGTGAAACTCTTTACCTAGGATTGTTGTGAACACCCCAACACTGGCCTTTTCAAGAAGATACCAAAGATCCTGTTCAAATGAGCTGATGGACCATTAACTCAAAATTCTAATTCCACTCTGCATAAATTTGTAAAGCTGAGATACTATGGAAAGGAAACAAAAAAAACTTTAATTAGCATTATTTCAAGAATATGACCCCAAAATGGTTATCGACCAACTCTAATATAAATCAATCAAAAACTGATGATTAATAATCCCAACTACTTACTTCTGGATGTGTAATTCATATCAAAATACACTTGCATCTTGATGGTGTCAAGTGATGGGGATTTAGTGTCCAAAATGCTGGCCACACAGAGCTGAAAAAAGAAGAAATAAAGAAGTTTGCTTTCAAAGAATAGTACCAAAGTTTTTAAGAGAATAGTTTCATATTGTAAGTTGATACCAAGGAAAATGATTGTTAAAATTATATGAAAGAAATGTAAAATACTGCAGATGACTGTATGTATAAGCAAACACATCATATATAGATATATAAGACATAAACAAATCACTCACTCACACACACACACACACACACACACACACACACATATGACTTTTTTCCAATATTCTTTTAACTTTTTTGACTTTCTGTGTTTTGCACATCAAAAAATAAGACATTGAATTTTTTACTTATCTGCACACACACACATACACACATATATATATATATATATATATATATAGAGAGAGAGAGAGAGAGAGAGCAAATTCATTTATTGACAAAACCAAACAACTTAAACTCATCACTTACTACAAAAAAGTAAGTCTTTAATAAAGTCACAACAAAGAATACAATAAAAATTTGAATTCAAAATGAATTCACTTCCCAAGTTAATGAATATTTTTAATAATAATAGATAATAATAATGATGATAATAATTATAATAATTCAAACCACAGATATATTAGTTGCACAACCACTACATTATTGTACTGATTAATTTGCCATTTATCCAATAAAGCTTCAATTATATCACACATCATTAATCAACAACAAATCTGACAATTCTTTGCTAATAACAGAAAAAAACTATATCACATAAACTGTAAAATTCAACTTCAGATGCTTATAAGCAATAAGCACAAAAAACAAACCAACATCAAATTTAGAAACACACATACAAAGTAAAAACAAATGATATGACTACATGAACTGACATGTGAAGACTTAAAAAGACCAGTATGACATGTGAAGACATGATATTTGAAAATAATAAGACTGATACAGCAAAAGCTGGAAGTAATGAAACATTGAACAATTTAAAGATAATCCCCTACCAGAAGAGAAGAAAAATACTTGAAAATAATGCCACTTTGAAATTTTTAGCAGAGGGAATTGTGTCATAATGTACTTTTTCTCACAGACGGTGCCCAACTGACCCTACTATACCATATATGTATACAGGTTGTGATGGGAAAATTTTGAGCGTTTTATATTTTTAATTTCACATATGCATGTTGTTTGTTTTTGATTTTGTTGACTGCACAGTATAGAAGAGTCAGTTGGGCACCCATATGTGGGGAAAAAGAAAAAGAACACTATGATGCAATTTACTTCACCAGAAATTTGGAAAAAGCAGGCTGTACTACTTGGCATTCATGCTGAAAGCTCCAATATGAACATTTCAGAGTGTTTGAGTGTCAATCGGAAGACTGTGCAGAGGGTTCAGAAAGAGTTGGATGAGTATAATGCTGATTACAAAGATACAGTAGCTCAGAAAATTCACTCTAATCATTCTGATAAGGAAAGAATTACCAAATATGTTCGTGAGTGCCTCAGACTCAAAACATTAAGTGCCTTGAGGAGATAATACTGCCCTGGGACAAGAGAATGGTAGCCAGAAGACTATGTCTGGCAACAGGATTTTACACCATGCCACACAAGCAGGAGAACCTCATCATGGCTGTCAGACAATTTCTATGACCACATCATTCCTTATATCTGGCCAGCTAACTCCCCAGAATCCAACCCGTCCTTGATTGTTATGTGTAAGGTGCAGTTGATCCAGACACCAACAAAACACCTTGTAACACCAAAGATGAACTGAAGGTAAGGATTATGGCAACATTTACCAACTTAAATAAAGAGACTGTTTAGAAGAGTTGCAGGAGATTCCAAAATCGCCTGGTGGCCTTGGCTGAATCCAATGGTGATTTTATTGAATAAATTTATTCTTTAGTATTTCAAGATATATTTGTGTAATTTTGGTAAATATATCTGTTAAAATGAGATGTAAGTGTTATTTTTATTTCTGTTTAATTAGACAACAGTTTATCTATTGGATCCTGTACAATATATATTTATAAATATTAATGTATATTCCATATTTTTTTCCTCACTCACTTTTTCCTCTCTCTTCATGCACATGAACAGATATGTGTGTATATAAATGAATACACACATTAAGCATAAAAATAAACAACTCAACATCAATCGAATATAATATTTCAACAAAATCCCAACTGTCCTTCAACTAACACTACAGAATCACGAAGAATTTTACCATATAATAGAAACCACATAACTTGAAGACTTTCAAAAACGGCAATATCTAAAATGGATAGCACATGTAATTCAAAAAGAAAATAAGGACATAATCAATAAGTTGACGTTCTACCCTACTTTAAATAAAAGGTTAGAAATGAAACCTATCTATGCTGGTAAGAGTGATAACAGTGGACTTGAAAAAACTATTTTCCTGAAAAATTGTTTTACTATAAAGATTTTATGAATTTCAACTAACAGTAACACTGTCTCGTAATTGAATGTTGGATGTTTCCTTATAAGGAAATCACTAATTTTACTGTTATTATCTTTACCATTCAATGTTTACAACTGATTGTAGGAAAGATGTCTTCTAGAATTGTTTTTCATTATTCCTTGATCAACTTGTACACGTTTACAAAAAGGGAGAGAATTTCTATTTTCTATGTAAATCTTTCGTTACATACTTTTTGTCTCCCTTGCAAGCAATATTATCTTTATAGCAATACAAACTAGTTTGATTTTGAAATTTTCCTGATTGATTTCATTGACTATAAGGGAACAAATCAGAACCCATTCTGGATTGGTAACTTTTGCCAACAAGTCTGAATTTTATCACTCAACCACTGTACAATAACAACTTCTTATGATCTCAGTAAGACCTGACTATAATTCTTTCACCATCTTTTATTCTTTTTTATTATCTTTATATACATAAAATAGACATGTGCATAATAAATACAGATATTATATATTCTTACCTTGATTAATGTCTGCACATCCTCTTTGGTAAGTGTCCGGTCAACATTGAAGCCACTGTTAGGATTTAAAACAATGGCTTTTACCTTTAAAAAAAGTCACAAAATATAAAGCCATTTTAGTCAATTTAAAAGTCAAATATAAAGCTTAATTGATTGCAACATGAAAAATCTCAACCATAAATATAATAAACAAACAGAAAATAAACAAAATAAAAAATTATAAGCAAAAAAAGAAACTATTAAACAAAATAGAATAAAAACAAAAACTGAACAAAACCAAAAATAATAAACAGAAAATATTAAATAAAACAAAAATAATAAAACAAGAATAATAAACAAAATAAAAAATAATAAGCAAAAAATTCATAGGATGTTATCTTTTCAATAACTTAAAACAGAATGACATATTTGAATTTGTGCGCAAGTGGATCGACACATATCTTCCGATTGAAAAACAATTTAAAAGAAGTATGTACATATTAACCAATCAGAAAAAAGAAAAATATATTTGAAAGGTGATCCTCCTTTGACTTCCAAAAAAGTATAAGTATGCATGATTTTACCTATTCTATTCAGACAGGAGCCATCTAGTGTTTCCCTGAACCACATCAGGTAAACTCTATTGGTTTACCCTCTTAACCTCTCATTCTCTATCTCTGCACCTTTGAATTTCAGTGTTGCATTTTAATGGTAAGAAGTGTTAAAATAATCCATTAAGAAGTTTGAAAAGAAGCTTTCTTTATCAATAGAGTGGGAAACACATGTGGTTTAAATAAAGTAGCAATAATAATTTTAACAAATACTACAAAATCTTTTAAGTTCATCTCAAAAGATTTTGTGAAATGAAAACCTTCACTTTGCATAAGATTTTTATCATGCCCATACACTCTTGTCTTGACTGTTGATTAGTAGTCCTACAGCCATTATCTGCAATGGATGTTAAGCCAAGAAGTGTAACACTGCACAAACACACTGGCAAATCTTACAGAGAGATTGCGGATATTGTTAGTGTCAGTCTTTCAACTGTCATTCATGTTATCATGGCAAAGAAATAAACTGGATGCATCCTTCCAAAATGTAAAGGAAAATGGATTAAGAAGAGAAAAACAATGCCAAGAGACAACGTATACTTGATCAGGGAAAGTGTGAAAGATCCTAGGAAGATATTAATTTTATTTCAATTAATTTGTACTAGGGTGTATGTTTTGAAAGAAGCGTTTCTTATTAGCTCTAAAATTATTGTTTATTAGATTTGAACCAATGATGAGTCATAATTTGACAGATTCACTTCAAGTTACAACAGAAGATTACTTCTGGTGAAGCAGTGGTGAGTCAAACTGGGTCAAGATCTGAGCTAATAGAAGTTGATCTCAGTTACAATAATGTCAGTTAAAATCATGACAACTAAAATAGAGGCGTACAAACATGACTGATAACTCTTTTGTTTGAAACATTTAAAAAGACAGATGTTGGTAAATGATCAGCATTTGTTTGCTTCTCTTGTAATCAGGAAAGGTCAGATTGATAAATCAAAAGCAGAATTTGCTTACATGTGAATATTCCTCAGCTAGTCAAGGAAAATGCAAAAAGCTGACATATGTAGAAAATAAGTGGTCAAACATTGTCATTGTTTGTTTTTTATGCTTTCAGACACATGAAAGCAACAACAAAGAATATTTCTACAACAGATTGATTAGTTTATGAATTCATGTCTCCATATCAAGTTTTTTTCCTAGAGAGTTTCCTATGACAAAATTAATTTCGATAGTCAACTTTGTAAAGTTACACTTGGTCATGAAGGTCAATTTTGATAGTTTTTTACTACTAGAAAAGTCAAGTTTGCCAACAGATGTTTAAAGACTCAGTTTTTAAAGGACGTAATTTTACATTATTTATTCTTTCACTGGAAAGAATAAATTCTTCAATAACAGCATTTGTTGCAGAGTTATGTATGTTTGAAATAAATGAATATGCATCAGAAGGAATTTAACTTAATTTGGCTGTGTGAAATTTAACTCCAAAAACAATTTTTTTGTTTGTCTGGCAAAAGGCTATCACTTGAAAAACACTGTAAATCAAAAATGATAATTCTTTTTCAATAAACAAATAAAAATATTTATATACAATATTATAAAAAAAACAATTGTTGAAATATGAGAAATTGGTATTGAATTGCAAATTTAAAGTTGCTCTTTTAAAAGGCAAAAATGGATTGTTTTTAAAGAGATAAGAATGTTTGTTATAAATATGAATGCAATTTGTACAGTTCTTTGTCAAGGGATTCAGTTCAAGATGAATGCTTTTTGTGTGGATTTGTTTCAAATAAATCAGTTCAATAAAATATATAAACTGTCTTTTCTTTTGGAAATATGTTAATGTTTCAGAGAACAGGTGTTGTTGTATTTTAATATTTATTAACCAATGAGTGATCAAATAAAAAATATAAACTTGTGGGATTCTATTTTTGTATGAAATTTAGCTGTCAAAAAAATTCATCAAGTAGGAAATATACTGAAATTATTTTCTAACCAATGGCATTTGCTGAATTACGGTAATATAATACAACTGAATGAAAGTAGTGTACTAATGCATTATACTGTGGGTTTTTTTTTTTTAGGAAATAAACGTCAGGAGAACATGCTTTTTAGTATGTAAATTCTTAATTAATAATAAGCAGAAGTAAGATGATTGAACAAACTTTTCACTTTAAAATTATTCATTACAAATTAAAAAATATTCAATTCTGTTGCTAATAAAATATAATTAAACATTTCTGTAATGATAAAAAGTCTTACATTAATTTATTTGGTACAGTGGCGATCATATATATGTCCTTCCTCCATGTATTGTGTCTCTTCAGGACAGAGGTGATTATGGCTTTCCACAACATCTTATTTCATGTGACTATTAGGAGTTTTTTCTCTTTGCTAAGGTCTCTGCACCACCATTCCACCAACTATCACACAAGCTCATCAGATAAGCAGCTTGCTACCTTCCCCTATCTCTATCTAATCCTGGGTATGATGATAAAGTACATCTGGCAGTAAGGTCTTTCATTGGGAGTTTGAATATTTTGAGGAGTGTTGTTCTCAGGTACACCTTGACTCAGTGTGGTAGCACCTGCTAGGGTCTAAGCTACAGGTTAATATACTGCTAAACAAAAACAACCAAACGAAACCTATGTCACTTGCTCTCTGTGAGAGTTAAGTTTTCCAAGACTTTCTTCTAGTTATCTTTTCCTGAGTATAAGTTTTTCTTTCTGTTGCCATTTTCTTTAAGGCTTCCTTGTTGTTTACTTGCATTGTCGATGTGGTTTTCAGTATCCTCCTGTACAGCCACATTTCTGCTACCTGTAGTTTTCTCTTCACCCACAAGGAGATTGTTCAAATCGCAAACAAACACTCTTCTCTTTATTTCTAACAAAAGTTTTCCAATTTCTCAGCATCTTACTTAGCTTTTGGAATGCTTCGTTCCCTAATCCAGTACATGTTTAGATCTCATTGTCAATTTTTCTGTCCTTTGTTAAAAAACTTCTCAGATATTTGTATCACTGCACTTGCTTGATATTTATATTTTCAATTCATAACTCATATCCTGGGCTTTTTCTCTTGCTGCTGGCCATACTTTTTGTCTTCTTGAGGTTGATAGTCCTTTTTTTTTCACTTTCTTCTACCACCCTGTTTAGAAGGTCCTGTAGTTTTCTTTCCAAGTCAGCCATCAACATGGTGTCATCTGCATATCTTATATTGCTAAGATTACACCCACTTATAATAAATCCTGGATCTAGTTGTATTATTGACTACTAAAATATAGGGACAATTTTTTAACAAATTAAAGGTACACATAGAACAAAATAATCTATTTTAGATTAAGAAATTCTTTAATCCCAACATACCATGAAAGCCACCAAAGTTTCCGACACTCCTTGTCCTTTTGCAGCACACTCCTGGGCAATTTCTCGGATAATATTTTTGATTACACTCTCCGCTTGAGCTCCAGACATTTTCTTCAAAGGCAGAAAGCTTGAGGATTTTGTCTAATAACAATAAAAAATAATTAAAAAAAATAATAGTTGGCTGAAAGTAGAAAGAAAAAAGTGAGAGTAAGAAATGGGGTATATGACAGGCTATCTTAGCAAATGTGCAAATTTTTCTATGAATTATTTCAATGTTCAAGGAGAGAATGCATATGCAAATATAAAAGTAGTCACAGAGGTCAATACTGAGTGGGTGACAGTCTGTTTCATGCTTGAATACAATCTTCAGATGGGCTGAAGATTGCATTCAAATATGAAACAGACTGTCACTACTCAGTGTTGACCTCAGTGTAGGAAAAGAAGAAAAAAACCACAAAATCCTACACATGTGCATATTTGCACACATACAGGCTTACACGCATATGTATACACATGCATACACACAAGCAAATACATGTGTATGTGCATGCATTAAAAAAATCAACATAACACTAATAAAAACACATAAAATTTTTTTAACCTTATATAAAAATAATGAAAATGAGAAAATTGATAAATATTTGCTGATACCTCTCGAGGAGTGGACCAAACAATTATACAAAGAAGGAGAGGTGGTGATTATAACATCAATCAGCTAAGAGACAAATTTTATATTTATATTGATCCCATATATATATATATATATATATATATATATATAGTATTTTTGATATATCAAATGCCTTGAGGAGGTAGTGCTGCCCTCAATCAAGAGGCTGGCTGCTGGAAGACCTGATGTCTGGCAACAAGACTTTGTACCATGTCACACAAGCAGGAGAACCCAGTCTTGGCTGTCAAACAATTTCTATGACCACATCACCCCTTACACATCTGGCCACCTAACTCCTCATGCTGCAATCCTCTTGATTATTATGTATGGGGTGCAGTTGAGCAAGAAACCAGCAAAACTCCTTGTAATATCCAAAAATGAACTGAAGGTAAGGATTATGGCATCATTCACCAATTTAAACAAGGAGACCATTCAGAAGAGTTGCAGGAAAAGTCATCTGGAGGCTGTGCTTGAAGCCAATGGTAATTTTATTGAATGAATTTTGTCTTGAGTAAGTCAAGATGTTTTTGTGTCATTTTGATAAATGTATCTGTTAAAATAAGATGCAAGTATTATTTTCATTTTTGCATAATTTAAGCAACAATTTATCCATCACACACACACTCTCTCTCTCTCTCTCTCTCTCTATATATATATATGTTGATATATATGCATATACAGAACATATCAAAAATACTCTTACAAACTTTAGAGGCAGATTCCCCACACCAAAACAAGGACCAAAGTCCATATAAACATATGTTTGCAAATCCTTCCTTTAAGTTTAGAGTTTATCGTAGATGCTGTTAAATGTAAAATTCAAGATACAACCCAAAAATACTTTTACAAACTTTAAGGACACATTTCTGGCACCAAAAGAAGGTAAAATGTCAATATCAACATATATCCAAAAAGCTGTCATTTTACACAGCAACCCATAAAAAATGTTCAAAATGTCTTCTGCCTCCTTCTACACACACATGCACCCACTGGCAGATCATTTCAAACACTCTCACACAGTATTGAATAGTTTTGCAAGCTCTCATGGCACATTGATGATGCATCTCTGTATTATTGTCTCCAATAGTTTTAGGATACAGGAGCTGCTCTTGAAGTTGAAGAAGTAGGGAGATGGTTAATGCTTATTAATTTGGCCTTGTGTTAAACATAATTGAACTCCCTACAACTAAGGATTATTTGGTATCATCGGAAGGTTGTAGATTGGTATGTGCAGAAAGATAAAAGTATACTTTTTGCATGTGTTGATAGAAATTTAATAATGGAAAAGAATAACATGAATTGGTAGAAGTTAAACATTCAATAAGAAACAGTTAAGAAGAGCATCAAGAGTTTGTAGTAGTCTTTGCAAAAATGAGTTTATGTGTACGTAGGCAAGAATGTATGTGTGTATGTATGTATGAGCATTTATTGTTGGATAGGATTGTCCTTGAATTTATTGCTCAAGGGGAATGGTGAAAAAGAAGGAGGTGAGAGAGAAAGATAGAGACAATAATGATAATGATCACTTGATGTTTCTCAAGGGTACATGTTAATTACACTCGTCATCTTAACTCTCTGACCTCAGTTGTCTTGTCCCATGTTTTATATCGTTTATAGGTCATTTAGAAATTCACTCCAGGATGTGATTCTGGCCTTTCTATTTTGTTTTTAGACGTTTCCTATTTTTCTATTGGCTGAAAAACATTTCGCATCAAGGTGTGAAATTTTGCAAGTTTTGTGTGTGCTAAGTAAAGTTTGTAAATTTGAAAAAATGTTCTTATTTCTAACAAAATCAATGAGTCACTGCTTAGCATTTGAATTTTTAAAGCTAGAACTTGTTTTGTTCACTACATGTGCAGATACTGGATCATCTCTGACAGCCTGTAGAATTTGTTCTTCATAGTCAGCTATACAAGCAAATCTCAATCTTCCTTGATCCATAACTAGTGGTGCCATGAATCCTGTTTCAGTCACACCAGCAAAGGTTGGATGACTCAGCTGCCTTTGGTCTGGAAATATAATTTGATACAGCTGTGCAGCCCCATGTTTATTATTATTTGTGTAGCTGTATGTAAAAATCATATCTTCCTGCTCATGATATGAATATTCTGCTACTGTTAAATGGAATACTTCTCAGTCAACTCACTACTACACATGTTAAATGCTGAAGATAGATTAGCCACAAATGTAGACAAATAACAAATGCAACCTAGTCTAGATGTCAACACTGCGCCATCTACCGTAATCATTCTTTAAACTTAATAACTCAAATACAAAGGATTTGCAGACATATGTTTATATGGACTTTTGACCTTGTTTTAGTGCAAGAAATCTACCCCCCAATATTTGTAAAAGTATTTTTGATACATCCTGCATATGTATTTATATATATGCATGCATATATACAGTGAGCTATGATAAGTTTTTAGCCACTCTTGATTACAGCAATTTTAGCTTGTGTAATGACTACTCATCTTTTTTTCAGATAATACTGTGTTAATATCAAGATACTTTTATCTATGAATGTTAGTTCACTTACATTTTGCAATGAAAGTTTTTGGAAGTAAGGAAATTAGTGAATTTTAATGATGGCAAATAATAGGAAGGCATCAGTGTGGCAAGTCAAATGGAGAAATTGCTAGGTTTTTCCAGGTTAATCATCAAACGGTTAATAATATTGTCATGAAACTTAATGAAGAAGGCCATTGTCATATGGAACAGTGTCCAGGAAGACCAAACATTGTGTCTAAGTGAGTGAAAAGGATGCTGAAGAAGAAAGTTGTCAAAAACCATCATCAGAGCGTCAGAGATATTGACAACAGCATAGAAATGTCACCAAATGTGGTAAGAAAGATACTGAAAGAGCTAGGCTATTAAAGAAAAGTTGCAAGAAAGAAGCCATTGATTTTAGAGGTTACCAAAAACAAGAATATGGAATGGGCGAGAGAATTCGAGAGCAAAAATTATAAATTTTGGCAGTCTGTAATTTGGTCAGATGAAAGTAAATTCTGCCAATATTCAAATTCGAGACTGGTTTATGTTTGGAGAAATCAGAATGAGACTTGAAACAATGATGCCTGCAGATGATCATGAAACATAGAAGTATTGGAGTAATGGTGTGGGGTGCTGTCTGGTTTGGAGAAAAATCTGAGCTGATTCTTGTTGATGAGCAGTTGAGTGGTCCGAAATACTATAAATGTTAGAGAAAGGATTACTCCCACTATTTGAAATCAATCAGACTGACAAGAATCTTTACCTTTTTCAAGAAGATAGAGCAAAGTAGCAAAAAGTTTGGAAGGAATCACAAAGAATCTAGTCACTGCCTAAAGTCCTGACATGAATCGAATAGAACATGTTTGAGAGCACCTTGAGAGTGTGCAACCAAAATCCTGTCAATGGCAAACCTTAAAGAAACCTTGTTAAAGGAGGGGAGGCACTGAAACTAGCAAATGAAGGACCTACTCCAATACTAGTTCCCAATACGGTTTATTTATGTTGAGTCGGGATTATGTAATTAAATTTGGAAATTGGTTGTAGTTTATTTCTCCTGAATAAAAACTTTTCTTATACCAGTATATATATATATATATATATATATTATAAGTGTTTATAACAAAAACATGGTTTACTGCAACACAAGAGCTGTTGCATTTTGCTGTCTGCTTATTAGCACCTCAACAGGCAGTGGAATATTTTTATGTTAGGAATCATTATATACAGACACTTAAAAATGACACACCTGTTACCATATTCAGACAATTAAGGAGGGGTGGAATTTGGAGCGTTTGCCTCAAATAACTAATAGAAAGCAAGGTTATAGTATATATTGCTTCAAAAATAATGATTTTGATATTGAAGATAAAGAACACTCTGGTGCATGGGAAAAGTTTGAAGATGAAGAATTGGAGGCATTACTTCATGAAGACTCATATCAGGCACAGGCTGAAGTTGCAGAATCATTAGAAGTTGATCACACAACAGTTTTGAAATGTTTGAAAGCATTAAGAATGATTCAAAAGTAAGGACATTGGGTGCTGTAGGAGTTGAAGCCAAGAGACGTCAAACAGCGTCTTGTCACATGTGAACAGCTGCTTCAATGGCAGAAAAGGAAAGATTTTTTACATTGTCTTGTGACAAGTGATGAAAAGGGAATACACTATGATAAACCCTAAGTGTAAAAGACCATGGGGTAAGCCCAGCTATGTTTTAACATTGGCAGGAAAGCTGAATATCCATGGTTTCAAGCTTCTACTCTGCATTTAGGTGAGATCAGTTGGATGTAGTTAATATGAGCTATTAAGCTGACTGAAACCATCATGGGAGATTGCCATCAACTATAATTGATGCATTTGAGCTGAACATTGAAGAAAAAAATGGCCACAATATGAGCAGCGACACAAAAAATTGATTTTGCAACATGCCAACACTAAGCCACATATCACAAAACAGGTGTAAACCTACTTGGAAACACTTAAATGGGGAGTCCTACCCCACCCACTATCTTTACCAGACATTGCCTTGACTGAGCAGCACTTTCATTCTTATGAAGATGCCAAAAAGTTGGTTGACTCATTGTTAGCCTCAAAAGATATGTCGTTTTTTTCAACATAGAATTCAAATGTTGCCAGAAAGATGAGAAAAGTAGTGGCTAGCAATGGACAATGCTTTTGTTGACATGTTTCTTGCTAATTTTTGTAAATAAAACATTACTCTTCATGAAAAATCAGAGGGAACTTATTCAAGGTCCTAATATATAATCATTAAACAGTTATTAGTCAGAGTCAAATAAGTACCAGTAAACAGTTGTCTTAAAATGTTATGAAATGTTATGAAATGTTTTTAAGCGACATATTTATTCAAATTTATTTGTCTGAACATTACTTTATTAAATAAATATGTTGGTTAATACCATTTCATAACTTTCCATAAGATTGTGTTATATCTTGTCTTTGTTTACATTTGTTTACATTGGGATATGAAGCAGAGCAGATATGGATGTTTGAAAAAATCAGGAACTTGTGTATTTACAGCTTAATTCAACTTTGTTAAACCATGAAATCTTCTGTGGTCAAGTGGTAAGACATGTCAGATCTAATGATGGCTTTTCCCTGGCATATGGGAGTCACAAGTTTGAATCCTGTTGGAAGACAGATATTTTCCTAACAAGATTTCTTGAATATTCAGACCAGTGTGTGTATATATATATATATATATATATATATTAATCCTATCACCCCGAGCAAGGCGGTAACACCACTGATGTGCAGGGGGGTACATTAGAGTAAAAGCACTAAATAGAAGACAGTAAAGAGAAGGACAAACCATTTAGAAAAGAACAAGAGAAGGGAGGAGACACAGGTGTGATGACAGTTGCAGAGGTGGAGAGAAAGGAAAGGATATACAGGGTGGTGAGGAAAGAACTAGGGTCAAATGGTTAAGAGATGAGTATTGACCTTGCATTTGAATTCCCGGAGATTGTAGCCATCAGGAAAGCAAGAATAAGGAAGCTATTTCCACAGGCAGTAAGTGCGAGGAAAGAAGGTGCAGAAGTAGAATTGTTGTCTGCATTTGGTTGAGCTCACTGTGAATGAGTGAGACCCAGTTGCCAGTCTGGTTGCATGAGTAAACACCTGTTGCAGAGGCACCAGTGACTTAAGTTTGTTGGAGCAGAAACCATGAAAGTATTTATAGAACAGACAAAGGGAAGCCACATCCCGACGGTGGGAAAGTGGCTGTAGTCAAGCCACCAAGTCGGGACCTATCACATTACTGATTCTCCTTTGGAGCCTGTCAAGAACATCGAGGTGAACAGCGGGGGCACCCGACCATATATGGCAGCAGTACTCCATGAATGGATGAATGGTTGATTTGTATATATGCAGAATGGTTTCAGGCGGGAAAAACATCCTGGCTCGACATAGTGACCCAACCTTCCTAGCAGTGGATTTAGCTATTAACTCAATGTAGTGGTTCCACTTGAGATCAGAAGAGAGGGCAAGGCCGAGGAGGCGCAGTGCATTACTTTCAGGGGGACTCGCCTGGTCTATGCTTATGGGAGGCAGGAGAGGTTGCCTGTGATGATTGACAGACAGCAGCTTGGTCTTAGACACATTGAAATTTACAAGACACTTTTTACCCCAATTCACCACAGAATGTAGATCCCTCTCAAGATCAGCAGCAAGATTATGTTTGTTTGCTGTGCCGGGTTTCTTACTGATGCGGGAGTAAATTGTGGGGTCATCTGCGTAGATGCCAACTTGGCTCTTGATCTCGTCTGGGAGGTCATTTATGAAAATAAGGAAGAGCGTCGGGCCTAGGATAGAGCCCTGAGGAACAGCAGCGTCTGTACAGTAAGATGTGGAAGCATGTCCATTCAGGACGACCTTCATTATGCAGTTATTTAGGAAGGATTGGATCAGATCATGCAATCGTCCGGTGATACGGTAACCTCGTAGCTTGCATCGAAGGCCAGAGTGCCAAACCCTGTCAAAAGCCTTGGTGATGTCCAGAGCAACAGCATGAGCCTTGCCGGACTCCTCAAGGGCCTGGAACATGTACTCCGTAATGGTCATTAGCATGTCGGCCGTCGACCTGGCAAAGCGGAAGCCATACTGCCAAGATGCTGAACTATTTCAGCATTAATAATGGCCTCGAACACCTTCCCGAAAATTGGTAGAAGGCTGATAGGGCAGTAGTTGGATGGGTCCGAGGGTACACCAGAGTTCTTGAATATAGGAACGACAGAATAGAACTTCCAGCATGCAGGAAAACAGGAAGCAGAGAGGATGGAGGAGAGTTTGGGGGCACATTTCTTAAGCACAATCACCAGTATTCCACCACTCGCCTAATGTGGGTCAAGTTTTGATATTACACAGGATACGACTGTTGGGGTAATGTATATATAGTACAGTTTAGCCTCAGTTTTAATAGGGAAGTTGAGTGAGGGTACTCCAGATGAGTCAAATGTGGAGTTGGATGAGAATCTGCGAGCAAAGCACTCGGCCTTGTCCACTGATGATGTGAGGACTGTTTAATGATAGTAAAACAGACTATGCACTCAAACATAAGTATCGGTTAAAAAATAATGTTCATATGAATAAATTTAAATAAATTTTATTACCATTTTGAAACTTTCAGAAAGATTTCATTATATATATATATATATACACACACTACCAGCCATAATTATTAGGCAACATCAGTGTCTTAAAAAATGATGTATTTCATAATAATCATAAATAAAAATAGAATGGTTCTTTTATTAATACTGCACAATAACATGTGCATTAAATGAATTTATAAATATTTAATAATTACCTATATTGCAGTTTCATCAATGAAAGAATGAAAAAAATTTAGGGTGATTCAGACAAGTTCATCTTTGCTCCTTTGCCTTGTAAAATTTTGCAAAGTAATAATAACAAAAGAACTATTCTATTTTCATTTAGAATTATCCACTTAAAAATAGTATGAAATACATTATTTCTTTTAAAAAGCTGGGGTGGCCTAATAATTATGGCCGGTAGTGTATATATATATATATATCAAACTGAATTAAGTTGACTGATAAATTGACTTAACAAATACAAATATTGTTGACTCTTCCCATTAAACAGAATTTTCAGACTGAGGGAGGGAATGATAAAAATGAGTTAAATTATAGGCACAGCAATAATGAAAAACATTGTGTCATAAATAATGAACAGAACAAGCTAATAATCTTCTCAAATATTTTGCCTGCATTTTTGATAGAAGGATTATACTCGTAATGGAATAAAGTCACTGTTATTTAGATAATCATATTTGAAACAATGAATGGAGAGGGGAGTGTATAGTATGTGTCACCACAAATCATGCCAGAATAATTTGCACTCAGTGTTCTTGGAAGAAGACAAGTGCAGGGTTGACCTGAGATGTTCCTGCGGTGAATACAAAATAAAAGTAACTCTCTTCTCTTCACTGTTTACAAATTCGCAAGCCAGTGCAAAAATCCTTTTGAACTATAGAAAAAAGGATTGACTTCGCACTGAAAGAAAAAAACCAAGGAAAATTTTGTGAGTCTGTACGAGTTATTTTTAAACCAATGAAAGGTGAACGATTTACAAAACTAAGAGAAATTAACAAGCCAGTGTCAAAAACTTCTTTAATATAAATAGAGAAAGAAAGTTGACTCAGTCAGATGGGAGAGGAAATGTAAAAGTGAAATTTCAAAATGCTGAACTGGGCATGTTTTGTCGACATACATTCGCTCTTCCTCTTCTTCTTGCATGCTGTTTTCCGTTATCTGTACTTCTTCATTTCACTTTCTCACCATTTGCAAAAAGAAAAAACACAACTACTACCCTGTTAATCTTTTTCTGCACACACACATTATGCTACAACTACAAACTCTGTATTCATTTCACTCTATATTACACTTCCTCTTGGAACATTTACACAGTTAATAATTTCACTTACTACAAAATTGATGTTATTCAATTCTGTAAATAAATTTTCATTTATTTATGCAATAAAACAGTTTTTTGTGCTTCCAACCTTCTGATGATAACCTAAAATTGTGGGGAGTTTGTTTATGCTTGGTACAAGGCCAATTTAATAAACATGATCTTGATTCCTATACTCACTCAGCTGTAAAGTGCATATTCTTGTGAATTGCTCAGATTAACCTGTGCATGACACAGACTCCTCTGACAGGTAAATATATAAGCAAACCAAAGAAGTAGTAAGTATAGTCTCTCAGACATTGCACACAAGACTGTAAGGTCCACAATTGGATAAAGGCTCAGGATCACACACACATACATGCACACACTGGCAAACAGTAATTGACAAAATCCAGCACTGAGTTTGAGTTTACGTTTTGTTTAACAGCATATCAACCTCAGTGGCTTATTTAATGCCAACAAGTAGGGTCTTAAGGTATATTTTTAACATTTGATTATAGTGAGAAAGTTGATTTAGTCAGATTTTGATAAAATATTTTTTTTGAAAACTGAAGATGTCTTGTACGTTTGTATTAAAAAATGCATTGCTGGTAATAATTATTTTTCCTTTAAAAATGTATTATGGCAATAATTTGTTTTTCCTTCAAAAATGTATTATGGTAATAATTTTTTCCTTCAAAAATGTATTGTTGGTAATATTTTTGCTCAAAAATGCATATTTTTCAATAAAAGTCTATGTTTATGTATATATTTCTATAAAAGAATATTTTTATACTTTTATAATGTTTTGACCCTAATTTGGGGGTTAAATATTTGCCAATAGGGTGGGCCTGGGAACAACAGAAATTAAGAGGTGGTTCCTTGCTCCTCACAACCTCCCAATCAGGGGCCTTTCTGCTGGATGCAGTTTACCATCATACCCAGGACCTCCAGCATTGAACAAAATATAATGTTAGGTATGAGTGATTCAGTTTCATGTTTTCATTTGTCTGCAAAACGATGCATCATTATAAGTATTCATTGTATAAGCAATGAGTTAAGAAAAATACAAAGCTTTAAATCAGTAAAGAGATTTTCTTCTTTACACTATTTACATTGTTTGGACTGCTGTTCTCATATTTATTGTCATATTCACAATGTTTTGGTGGTTGTACACTCTGGCCTTCTTCAGATGATATATATTGGAATTTCAAACCAGTTATTTAGTCCATGAGAGTAGATTGTTCTAGCCATGCCTTTTCTGGATATCTTACTTTCAGTTAATTCCCTTTAGTAACTCAACTCTCCAAGTTTAGTTCACCTCTGCTGTGTTGAACTCACAATTCTTTTGGTCAAGTCGCTTTTTGGATTACTCTGTGACACGATAACTAGGCGTTGGGGTGTTACAACTCCAATTAATGCTTTGATCCACTGGGCCAAAACGTTGTGAATATGACTATAAAGACAAGGACAACAATCCGAAAAATGTAAATAGTATAAATATTTGCAACACTTCATCTTGGAAATATTTTATCGGAGATTTTCTTATATATTCATTAAAAGAACTACCTATTTGAAAGCATTAAGTTATTGGTAATAGCTGTTTGAGAGTAAGTTTTGATGAAACAAAACAGTTATGACAAACAATATGAGCCAAATTAATTTTTCATTTTGCTTGCACAGCTCAATAGGAAGGAGACTATCTTGTAACATTCAATACCTCCAAAACAAAGCTAGTAACATTTCATCATCACAGAACAGAACCTGTTGTGATAAATGGTTGAAGCCACCTTGCCTTAAACATCTATTGGGACTCAAGCTCACTGTAGACCTCAAGTGAAACTTATATGTACTATCCATTGCTAAAGATGCTGGAAAAAGGTTTGGTTCCTTGTACTGCTCCAGAAAGTATATGGCTCTTGCTGTCATGCTCTCTCTTTATAAGGGTCATCAATCAGTCAGTTAAGTGTGATATGTGATACACTCTTGGGTGATCATGTATCTCTTGATTCAGAACTGACTAGGCAGAAGACTTTCTCACAGTAGATTGCCATTTCTTTCTGCAGTGGACTGGTTGATAACCAAGGCTATAGAACCCAATCTGTCCTGCTATTCAACCCATAGTTTGAAAAAAAAAAGATGGATTAGTACCTTTCCAAAGAGTATTTGTGCATAAGTTAATGATATGAATTCAACTGAAATTCTAACTCAGCCTCTTTAATTTCTCATTCAAAGCTGATATCCATTGCACCACAACATAAAATTACAGCCATATCAAACAAAAACTGAAGTATTATTCCAACATCTAGGCTGGAGCTGGCCAACCCTTACTTTCTAGTCACAACAGAGTTCATATAATACAAAACTATCATAAAAATTGTGTAAATGAAACTTGCAACAGTCAAAGCCACATCCCTTGATATCAATTACTGGTGCGCAGCGAAATGTAAATGTTAGCTTCATATTCTTTCTTGCAAAATATTCATATATTGCACACCAAAATAATAGCTTTGACTTATTTACTAACAGACAAATATATATTGCTTTTAGTCATAATGATGTATCCTGTTACTAACTGTAATGCTTATCTATGCATCACTTTACTACTAAATGATTGTAAGTTTTATACAGAAGACCTTTTAAATGTTGAGTTTGGCTTATAAATCTCCAAGCCCTACATGTAGAAAGTATTGATAATTATAAATAGTGTTAGGAGTTTGAAATAACTTATGTGAAAATTTAGCCCTAATTTACTGATGGGCAGGAAAACTTCTTCATTGATAGAGGACACTATAATTAATTTAATGAAACATGAATGTTTTAAAGTAGAAAAAGTGCATTGAAATATATGCTAAACCTGACATGACTTGAAAACAATTCAAGTATTTTTCAGTATTGATCTGAGCCAAATTCTAAGAAATAGAGGCAAGAAGGGAAGATGCATATAAAATTTTATGAATATTTGTAAATAATCATTCAAGAGGATTTCTGTTTGATGATGAACGTCACTTTCATTTTTGGTTGTAGTTATAAATATTCTAGGAGAATCAAGACAACAAAGACATGCTTCTAGAGGATAATGCTGAGAAGACTATGGACTGAACATATGAACAACAACAAAGTTTTAAGGAAACTGAGAATGGTAAAGACATTTGTATTTAGGATCAGAAAGCCCTTTTTCCTCATTATGAAGAAAGAGAGCTTTGACACTAACAGGAAATAATGAAGCCAAGAAATGTAGATGGACAGTGAGTAACACATCTAATGAGCTTGTTTAAATGGGTGGCAGAACAGAAACTGAGAAGGATATTGTTTAGAGATACAAAGTAGAGAGAGTTTTGGAAAGCCATGATCACCCATAATCTGAAGAGGCATAGCACATAAAAGAAGAAGAATGCTTTGATTATAGCTTTTATATCATTTTGTTATTTTTATTCTTTAAATAAAATTAAATGTGATTTTGTTGATTTGTAGTTCTGTTGGGATCAGTCTACTCAGGTTTTTGTTACTACCTGAGTATCAACATTCCAAACATTTAACAGCAACAACAACAGCAACACATCTTTTAAATATAAAGGTTATTTTTTTTAGAAAAAGTAGAGCTAGAACATCAGTTGAAATGCTATTTATATATGATTTTCAAAAATATATAATCATAAGAAAATACTCAATTTTTCTTGCAGTGAATTTTGTTTTATGAAGTAATTAAGTGTTCTCAGTGCTTTGTGAAAAGTGTGAAAAGACTTATTTTATGATACTCAGCCTAATGTGTTTGTGAGTTCATAGGCAAAGGCTTAGTAGATATTAGTGGATGCTTCTATTGTGTGTGTGGACAAGGCCTTAGTCAGCAGTTGCTGGCTTCCTCTCATCTATTGTGTGTGTGTGTGTGTGTGTGTGTGTGTGTGTGTGTGTGTGTGTATAGATCAAGCTGGCCTCCAAAATTGTTATGAGCCCTGAAAAGCAGTAGATTTCTATGTTTATATCTGTAAGAGGATTCAAAATTTTATTTCGAACAGATGTGTGTAATTGTTGAATACATGGTTTTCGTTGGTTAGAAAATAATTTCACACTGGCTCATGAAAATATTTTTCTTGGATTTGCATTAGTGGTGAGAGGATTTATTGCTTTTATTTTGTAAATGGTCCAGAAATAACATGTGGTAGGTCTACAACTATGTCCACAAGTATATTGGCAGTATTTGCCCTTTGGTAATGATTGTTTATCAAACAAACTTTCATTTTATTGGTTGAAAAATATATATAGGATTTAATTCATATGATTTTTAAAATCCAACATGCCTCTCATGTGGTATTTATAATAAAAAAATTAATTTACAATGATTAATTTTTTGTGCCAGATAATTTTTTTGTCGAGGAGAGAATGGGAGAAGAGAGGACATCCACTTTATTATCTGATATACTAAAAAAAGCACAAACAGCAACAAAACTTGAAACTACCTCATGAAATTTTAAAGTTACAAACATTTCTTTAACTGATACAAAACAATATATTTTATGAAAAAAGCGTTGCAGAAAAATTTTCTTTCATGTGCATTATCAAGGACAAAGCAAGATAATATAAAAAAAATTATTAGCCAAACGATTGGCTCTAAAAAAGATTCACAATATAAATTTTTCAGATAACACAAATTTGTATAATTTAGCATCAAGTGCATATTTCGTGATGTTATGATACTGCATCACAGTAAATCATATTGTCATGTTTCTTTTTCTCATTCTTCTCATGTTTGGTCATATTGTTTTTAAAAGTCATATTGGTTTTAAAGTCAAACAAAATTCTTCTGTCCTCTGATCCATTTATGCAGACACTCCCAATTTTCTTACTCATCATTTCAGAAAAGTAATTACAAATAATTCAGATTTCGTAATTGGTGGCACATTTTTATCTAATATACTTGACAATTTCAGTCTTGTTCATGACTGTTTTTTTTTAATGTTTTTTATTTATTTAAAAAAAACATGAACATTTTACTGAGTCTTGAGTTGAGAAAAAGACAGAAAGCTGATTTCCCAAAGAAAATGAACTGTAATTTTTTTTGTCGTCTGTGACTTTCAAAGCCAGTGAGGAGTAAGAGGTTGATAATTGCTACCAATAGTTATTATAATTATTTGGTTAATAAAAAAAGAAAACCAGGTTAGAAATGCAGTGACATCATTCTGGTAACTGTAAAAAATTTATAAATAACCAGAAGATTGTCCTGCTTGCATTATATTACCTAAAAGAACATCATAATGGTTAATGAGACAAAGTGAAGATTATGACTGGATAATTATGCAAAAGCCCTTAAGATTCCATGCTCTGTAAGAGTCATGTAATCAATCTAACAAAAGGCATACAACACTTTCTCAATTATTTATACCTCAGTTTTCTAAACTTTGATTACCCAGACGTGAAATGAAGAGAAAAACTGAAATCATCTGAAGAACTTTCAATTACCAAACAGGCAAGTGTTTTGAGAGCTTAGGAAATCATACACAAGGTTTGATAAAAATGCTGATGCAAACAGTTCAATTGCTTCTTGTTAATTTCTTTGTTGTTTCCAAACAAAGAACATTCATTAGAATTATTACAGCTTTAATCCAACTTCAGGACTAAGGTGCCAAAAAATGTGAGGTCAACTGGAAACAGAAGAAAACTGACACAATTCTTCTTAAAATAAACTGGACAATGCTATTTGATTATATATATATATATATATATATATATATATATATATATATTATAAATTATATTTTAGAACATGTGCAAACTACAATCTACTACAAAAGTGTACATTTTGTTTCAACATTGAAAGAACAATGTCTCATCAGGTAGTAAACATAATTTTTGAAAAGAGATGGAAATTCACCTCTTTTTATTGGCAAAATATTCATAGCTCTATTTCTATATTGAGCACTGTTTTAAATTAATGTTTTGAATGTTGTGAATATTTTCTTCGTTCTTATTCGATTGGATATATATATGTGCGTGTGTGTTAGTGTATGTGTGTGTGTGTTTGATATTTTTCATCATTCTCTTTTGATAATTCAGGTTATCAATTATTTGGAATTTTCAATTACCGGAACATTTTTTCAACTCCTGTACCAATGTGTATGGATAATCAAGAAATAAATACTGAATGGATACAGCAAATATATTTCTTATTACTATTCGGTTGATTTAGCTCAAACATTCATGAGTCTATCACATCAGCAATCATAGTCTTGTATCAAGGTCAGAAGGTCATTAGGGAGGCATTTTGTGTCATTAAATAGCTGATCAATGTAGGTGGTTACTGGGTGATCAACCAGTCTTGCTCCATGGCTAGGTGTCTAGAGCAGTAGATCACTTGCAAGTTCTTGTTTTGCTTGCTAGCAGTGACCAGTAAAGTGCATTCTGTGTTAGTGTAAGATTATAGAAATATCAGGGATGGATCCACCTAATTGTGTTTTAATTGGATATTTTCCCCAGATGCTAAGTATAGCTGCTCTCAGCATCTGGGTGTAGGTTCCATCAAGTTTAGATTGTAGGGTTTTAGTTAATATCCAGGCATTGACACCATACATTAAATCAATCTCTACAGTGGCTAATGGATATTGATATTTTCTTTCTTATTTTTTGACTCTCAAAACAATAATATTCAATTGCTAATTCCAAGGACCTACTAATTACCAGTTGAAGAATATTTTTAGCAGAATGTTCATTGTCTGGTTCTAAAAATAATTAAGAAAATAATAATTTTACTACAGGTGTGAACTCATTTTTGGTAAGTAACATATTCGAAGTTTTTTCAACAGTTTCAATCTTGGAGAGTTTTGTGATAATTATATATTTTTTAAACTATTGTTCAGCTAATACTAGTCTTAAGTGCTATGCAAGGTAGAGGGTTAATGAATGGGGATGATGCAAGGGCATATAGGAAGGGAGCAAGCATTGCATATTATGAAATATATAAGATAGATAATGATTGGCCCTTGACTTGAAGAAGTTATGATTATAATAATCATTGAGGTATTCTCTTGGGAGTCCATTCCATATTGCAACAGTTGTGGAAAAGGAATGAGGATTAGTTGTTGGAGGTGTGAAGGTCTGGACTGGTGAAATCAGGGAATGTAATTTGCATGAACATCTGCCATGAAAATATAGGTGTGAAAGGCTCTGTCTGTAGGAAAGGGGTTGAAGAATAGAAAGCATTTCATCACCTACAAGGTTGTGCAAATGCTTTGGAACTCAATTGAGGCAAGAAAGTAAGGAATCGCCAGCTTCAGCCTAGATGTAGCAGCAATACTCCATTTTGGGGCTGATCTCACTTTTGTACAGATAGATCATGTTAGAAGGAAGTCAGGTATTTTCTAAGGTGATACAGGAAGCTAACCATTTCTCCCGCATTTTTAGCAATGGACCTTATATATGAGTTCTAAATTAGATTTGGTGTGAGCTGGAATTCCAATAAATATTCAAGGTAAATAATACCTGACAATATTTGCTTTAATTGTGTTATTTTTTCACAAGATACAATAAATTACTGTTTTGTTTTCATTTTGAAGAAAATTAACTTCCTACAAAAGAATGGGGTAGGAATGTACTTATGGGTAAATACTGTACAAGATCATCATGATCAAAACATAAAAAGCAATAAATAATCTAATCCAAAAAATATTTGGATGCTATCAGTATTTTATTTATAAATAAACAGTCTGTTTGAGTTTATTTGAAATAATGTATGAAAATAAATACTCCCAGTACATACACCCACACATATATGAAAAACCTCAGGTGCAAGATCCAAATTACAGTGAACCAATATTATTTATGAACTTAAATGACCCTTTAAGAAATTGCATTCCTGATCAAACCAAATTCATCAATACTGGACATACCACCTCATGCTTATCAAGAAAACTCACATTAAATTCCTCTGACAATAGTTAAATTATGATTCACACACAAAACCTACCAAACTCTATCTGAAACATGCTCATAGAAAATACAACTATGATAAATCTCATCCACATGTATATTCATCTGAGGAAGTCTGGAGAGCACAATGGCTGAAGCTCATCAGTGGCGTTACCGCCTTGCTTGGGGTGATACAATTAAAAAAAAAAAAAACAAAAAAACAACAAAGATGAAGACAATAATCCAAATATAGATAGTGTAAATATGTATAATAATGATATTCATTTGTATGTATATACATATGTAGGCGTGTGTGTGTGTGTGTGTGTGTGTGTGTGTGTGTGTAAAGCAGGATATGCAGGATGTGATGAAGGCTATTCAGGAGATTCAATGTACAGCTAATTTAATTTTTTTTTTTGCTAATCAACTTTTTTTGAGAATCTTTTTTGATTGATCTTCACAGTCCACGGTGTTTACATATGATTTTTTTCTTTGTTTCTTTGTGCATTATTTATTCAAACTAAATACCCTAAATATCATAAACAATAAATATAATCTTCTTATCTTTGTAGAATTTCTTTATGAAACTATTCACTTGTTTCCTGCTGACTGAGAGGAGGCCTTGTTTTTGGTATGATTGTGTTTTTTCCATGAAGGGCACTCCCTAAACACCAGTACCATCATTGTTAAATACCACATGACGACATTCCAAATATCAGCAAAAGAATCCTGTTATAATTGTGCTTGTCCGGCCCATTGTTAGTTTGCACGACTGTTATGTCCTGCCAGTACATCATAAATAATGGACTATTCTGTTTTGATTGCATGGAAAGAGGGGAAATAACACTATTTGGTTACAGTGAGAAAATGAAAGAAAGAAATAAAGAAGGAAAGATAAAAGCATTTAACGGCTCCTATCAAGACCTCATAAATAATGGACTGTTCCGTTTTAATCATGTGGCAAGATGGAGTGGGGGAAGAGACTACTTGATGAATTAATGAAAGAAAGAAAGAAGGAAGGAAATATATCAGTGATTAATGATTGTTTCAGTGAAATGGAAAAGTTGTCAATTTCAAATCTTTTCATTTGTACCCCTTAGTTCTTAAAATTCAGCATTCATATGATTGTTATTGCAATATTTTGTTAAAGTTGTTAAACTCAAATATTTAAAAATGCTATAGGCGAATTTCTACAGATATTTTATTATTGTAGAACTTGCAATGAACTTACTCAGTCATTGAGTAAAGAAGTAAGATTAATAAAAAAACTAAAGCAGGAAAACTATGAAATTTTCACTGTTTAAAACTAGTGATTCTAAATAAATATAGGAATAAATATAAATTACAAGTGTGTGTGTGATAAATAAAATGTTTTTGTTTACCTATCTCTCCTCAGAGTTTTGCAGATTCTAAAATCCCCTCATCAGGGGACAAATGTATTTTTGATTTAATTTCAAATGTTGAAAAGATTACATTAAAATTATTTGAGCTTGTTTTTATTGAAAGATATTATTTTATGACATAAGCTCATTCAAAAGTTAGATATGAATATGGCTTTTAGTAAAACAATCTTCTTTTTTGTAACAACATACATTCATACTAATTTCAGGGCACACTGGTCTGTGAGGGTGCCAAGCAAGTCTCTGTAGCAAATGCCTGCTCTCAGCTACATTTGTGTTTGCTCAACACCAATAGAGCCCATCTGTGGTCTATAATTGCAACAATGCTGAACAGACCTTACTTACAGTTTCCAGGGGAGAGTGCATCATCTGTCGTGATCAAGAGTTTAAACAAGGCAAGTATATTCAATATCTTGGTCATGATAATTTGCAACTTTGTGATAGCGCAACCATCAACGGCCTCTGAACAGTTCCATCAACTCAATTTTACTCACAAGGCTTGTCACAACCGGTGGTATATGTTTTCCAAATATTTTCCAAAGGTGCCGCATGCTGGGATCACCTGCCCAGATTGCAAGCATCAAGAAGTCATCATCCTGATGAATCAACCATGGTGAGATTCTAACCGAGGTCTAATTATCAGAAAGCAAGCATTCTAACCATCTCAGTTACATGCACATTACATACATACAGATAGATAGATAGATAGATAGATAGATAGATAGATAGATAGATAGATAGATAGATAGATAATTTGAATTGTGTATATTTGGCCAGCAGTTTTTCATTTATACAAGTTTGGTTAAATACCAATGAAAATTCCTTGTTAATAATTTTTTTATTTATTTTTTATGTTCTTAATGTTTTTCTTGATTCCAGGTTCATAATCCCAAATATATTTTCCTATGTCTAGTGTTAGCCATTGTCATAGATGTTTAGTTTTTTGCTATGTCATTGATTTCATTTTTAAATCACCAAAGAAAAAATTCAACAAAAACTGTAAAAAAAATTTTTAAAAAACCCTGCAATTGCTGGTGGTAAAAAATTCAAGCAACCCAACAGCATTTACAGAGCTGAATTCAAATTATAGCTGAATTTGTTGCATTCACTTATGCACAAATACCCTTGGGAAAGGTATGAATCTGTCTCTTCTCCCTCTAGCTATGGGTTGAACAGCAGGGCAGATTGGGTTTTATAGCCTTGTTTGGCAACCAGTTTACTATAGAAATAAATGGCAATCTACTACAGGAAAATATTCTGCCTAGTCAGTTAGAGATCAAAAGTGACATTATCACCCAAGTGTGTATCACATATGGCACATAGCTGACTAATGTTTGTGAGGGTATATGTTTTTGTATATAATTGTGTAAATTTGTATGTGTAACATATTTGTTTTTATTATTACTGCTCAGTTGTGGTTTGCTACATTTCTTCCACTGAGACTAAATCTATACTACCTGAATTCATGAACCAACAATTTAATCCACTATCCCAGTGGATTAAAAGTATTGATTCATGAATTTGGTGACATAATAATTATGGGTTCAATCCCTGGTCTAGGTAGCAAAGACTTAGACTCAGTGGAAATAGGGAAAGCAATAACTGAGCAGTACTAATACGAACAAGATACTTAGACATTGAATAAAGGAACAAGAACAGTCAATACCTGTAGATAAAATAAAGGATTGAGTTCAAAATTCCCTAAAAGTTATCTCAATCAACAGATACTTGAAGAAAGTTGAAAGGCACAATAGTCAAAAACATGATAAAAACAACAAAGATGAAGACCGTAGTCTCTATTGTAAATAATGTATAAATATCTATTACAGATCGTATAAGCAAATACATTGTGCACATTCCTAAAAGCTAGAGAATGCATCACACTGAGAACTTAAATAAATGATGCTTAGTTTTAAAAAAAAATTAGCTAAAGCCTTTTCTAAAAAATGACACACTTCAAATATGAGTAAATACCCATAGTTGAAGTGTGTCATTCTTTTAGAGAAGTTTATGTAAATACCCATATTTTCATGTGTCATTTTTTAATTCTTTACTGCCACAGACTTTACAAGTATCAAAATATAACCAGCAAAATAATATTATAAGATTATATTAAATATTAAATCTTGCATTTTTAAATAAGTATAACTGTTTTGAAAAAAATCTATTTACCACATTAAGCATAAAACTCACTAATTAATGAGCTAAAGTGTATCTTCATATGTAAGTTTGTTCATGTGTCTGCATTTGTGTGAATAGGTTCTTGTTTTAGCACACTTGTAATGTGTGACTGGGATTTTTTTTAAAGTAAATTTGTCACTTATCACTGAATATAACTTGTCCAAAAGTCTCTCTTCTCAACATCCTTCTGACATCCTTTTAACATTACACTTCTCTCCTGACCTTCTCACAGCCGTGTCAATCACATGATTACACACACACACACACACACACACACACACTCTCTCTCTCTCTCTCTCTCTCTCTCTCTCATCATATCTTTTTGCATGTCCAGTCCTAGGATGACTCTGTATCACTCAGTCTCAGTCTCTGTCTCTGTCTCTGTCTCTCTCTCTCTCTCACACACACACACACACACCCACACACACACACACACACACACACACACACATTCTTTGGAACCTAATGAAAATCAACAGTTAGTCAATTTGATTTGCTAGTGGATAGGATCTTTACTGAATTTGACACTATTATAGCCTTGTACAAAACTAAGCTGGGCTTATCAACTATTTGCATAAATTTTTCAATTACTTTCTCCCCCTGCTTAAAATTATTCTCAAGGATTTTTTCCTAAATATTCTTCCTCTCTCTTAAGTATGGTATCTTTTCATTCCCAAACAGGTTCCTTCTTTACCCTCAGACAAGTTTTATCAAATACAGACACTCCCTTTGAAACTTACACACAATTTTATTCAATCTTCTGCAATCAAATATTCTCTAAAACAATTATTCCCATTTCAACACAGCAACCATGTTCAAATATAATGTCATGGATACATTTTCTCTCTGAAAAGAATCTTGTTTATAAAATATTTGCTCATCTTAAACTCATTTGATATCACTCACCACTTATTGCATATAATTTTACAATTCTGAAGCCAATTTTTTTTTACTTTTGCATATAGATTTTCTTTCAAACATTTCTTGTTTCAGCAAACAGTCTCTTTTATTAATTTATTTCACCATCTTTGGCTTTTTGTATCTTTGGAAACATTTTTCTCTGTCAAACATTCTCTTTTTTAAAGATTACATTCACTCTCTTTCAAATAACTTCTCTATTTTTTTTTCAGTTAATCATTATCTTGATTTCCTTTTTCATACTCTCTTTACATTATCTTCACATGTGGCTCTTAAATGTTCTATAATTACTCCCTTGTTATTTGGTTAGTAAAGATATTTAGTAACTCTTACCTTATTCTATATTTTCAAAAGTCATGTTCTATGGTATATATAACTGCTATCTTTTAACCATCAAAGAAAACCATTTTTGCCTTCCATCAGCATAACTGATGCTAACTACCAGGAGAGCAACTCATTGCACCTTCTTGAGCTCATATTTTCCACTGACATGAGGTGGAGAGATTATATTGAATCAACTGCTACATTTGCTATTAGGAAAGATGTTGTTATGGTTTATAAAATGGCGAGTGTTCTAAAAATAGAAAAAGATAGACACACTGACGCCAAGAATTCAAAATTGGGCGGCAAAATAAGGAACCATTTCTTTTGGTAGGAGTAGGAGTAAGAAGTAGGAGTTAAGGACAGTAGTTTTGTGTAGGGGATTTGAAAAGGGGAAGACACTAGAGTTGACCACTAGAGTCCAGAAGGGATAGGCTCGTTTACTACTAGCATCCCACAGTGAAGAAAATTTAGCTAGTCTGCTCCTGTATCCACACAAAATTTAAAGGTTGTAACTTGATGTAAAAACTTAAAGTTTTATACCAAAAATAAACATCATTAATTCAAGTTTGTGTTATCTTCAAATTATACCAAAACGAAGCAACACAACAATGTTTTAGAAAGTTGTTACCAGACAATTTATTTTGTTATAATCAATTGTGCACATCTATAAATCTACCATTCGTCCATGCATTGATTGTTTCTGCCATATCTGGTCTGGTGCTTCTTCTATAGATCTGGAGATTCTTGATAAAATCCAAAGCTGGGTTTGTAATGATATTGGTTCTGACCTGGCATGACTTTATCCACTTTCCCACTGCCATGACATTGCTTTCCTTTGTCTTTTTTATAAATATTTTCATGGCAATTGTTCTAATAAACTCTCTTCATTAGTACCTCAACTGCACAAATTTAAGCATGCTACTAGATTGACAAGTAGGTCTCATTGTTTTACTGTTGAAATAGCTAGATTCAACCATAAGTTCTATTCTCATAGTTTCTTTTCTCACACTTCTCACTCATGGAACTCTTCCAGTTTCTTGCTTTCCTTCCACCTACAATCTTCAAAAATTGAAGGGCAATGTCAATTATCATATTCTGTCTTCCTGAAACCTGTTTTTTTATTGTCTTTTCATCTCACTAAAGTCTTCTCATTCTCTTTCACTCCCAGTAACCCCTGGTGACAATCTATATCATCTAAATGCATACAATCTATCTTATGTCAACAAATGTCAAATAAATACCCTCCCAGAAACAAAACACTGATTTAAGCTATCACAGAAAATGATATACAGACCTAGAAATGTCACACACACACACACACACACACACACACACACACACACACACACACAGAGAAGAAGAAAAATTACAAAAATTCTTTTATGTATCAGAAAAAAAGAATTTAACGCAGTAGTATGTGATAGCATAGATTTCTCAAGATATAAAAATAATTATTTACATTGTTCAGACTGTTATCCTCATCTTTATGGTTATATTCATGATATTTTGGCTATTGCATGCTCTGGTTTTCTTCAAGTGATATACATTGGAATTTGGAACCAAACACTTTATTTAGTGCACAAAGGTTGATTGTTCTAGTTCCATGTGCCATGCTTTTTTGAATATCTCAGTTTTCAGTTAATTCCCTTTAGTAACTCAATTCTCCATATATTTTTGTTCATTTTTGCTGTGACTCTTTGAGTCTTTGAGTTACATCACTTTTGGATGACTTCAACCAAACTTTTATTCACAGGGCCATGCGTCTTTGGCTAAAAGGTATTAGCTGAAAACTGTTGCCAAATATAGAGTCTTCCATCAATCACCCTCTTGACCCAGGGCAGCACTGCCTCCTCAAGGCACGATGTAGGTCACTGTGTTGAATCTGATAACCTGTGGGATGATTTTATCTTGTTTTGAGATAAAACTTCACTAAGCAAAGGCAACAGTTACCAAAAATAGCAAACACAATTCACAAATCTGTAATGTGGTTCTATGATGTCACACTGTGCGAGAGCTTGAAATGATAACAGAACCATATATTCGAAATGCAATGTAATGTAATGTGCTATGACCAGATTTAAATGTGATTTTATTAAGTGTGGGTTGTTTGGATTTAATGTAGATGGCTTCCAATATCTGAAGGTTCTTTTTACTGTGTGTACGAGTGAGGATTATTGCATTGTTGACTAAAATCTGTCTGATATTACCTACATGGTTATGTTTTTCTGAGAAACTGTTGCCATTTTTTAGCAAAGTTTTATGTCAACACAAGATAAAATTGTTGCTGATGGTGGATGTTTTTGTGTTAACATCCTTGTAATCTCTCTGAAGAACCAACTTAATAAAAAATTATCCAAATGCTGGAGAATTTTTGTCTTTATTTTCACCTGAAATTAAAGCCAAAATATGATGTTTAGAACAGCTCATGATTAAACATAATAGACATTCATTTTCTCTTATTTTTAACAGTATATGTTTAGAAAATTATCTGCTGCCTCAATACACTATATATATATATATATATATATATATATATATATATATATATATATATATATTGAAATATCCATGCACGAAAATGCTACTTCATTAACAATCATGAAAGTTTTCTGTTTTTTATTTTTAAAAATATTGAGTAGACTTTTGATTAAGATATAATGCACTAGAGAAATTGTCCT
Source organism: Ascarosepion bandense (assembly GCA_037127315.1). Classification (NCBI taxonomy): domain Eukaryota; kingdom Metazoa; phylum Mollusca; class Cephalopoda; order Sepiida; family Sepiidae; genus Ascarosepion; species Ascarosepion bandense. The sequence goes on from JBBBDQ010000326.1 coordinate 1,037,932, forward strand.
GTACACTGTGTGAAAATTCAACAAAAGGCAATTGTAAAAGGATGTGTGGTACAGATGGAGTAATGAATGGCAGCTTAGAATGAGAAATTAGTGAGCCAAGCTTAAGTTCCATTTGAGTTCATTATATTCACTAATGTGCAAATAGTCTAGGGGAAGATATGAATCTATCTCTTCTCTCTCAGCAATGGGTTAAATAGAAGTGTAGACTTGGCTTTTTAACTGTGGTTGGTAATCAGTCTATGAAAAGGACAATTCTGAATTAAAACCCAATAAAAATACCTTAAGCAAAATCTCTAGATTTTGATCAAAGTGCTTAACCAAAAAAGCCAACTCGTTAAATAAGAGTTGTACAAGGACTCTGTAATGGATTATGGAAAAATTACATTTTTTAGCAATTGTAAAGCCTAAAAATTATTTGCAATGTCAAATTGGGGTTTATGACTAATCAATCAGAACACTTACTACTACTACCACCACTACTACCAATAATAATAATTAATAAATAAATTTTAAAAGAATAAACAAAAATAAAAATATAACAAAAATTTAATGAAACAGATGAGTAGTTTGCTAAAGTAGTTGTTTTCATGCTGACTTATATGAGAAATATAAGAAATGAATTTGGAAATTCAGCTAAATTCCCTGAAACCATATATAAATACAAGAGCAATATTTCTGCTATTACTGTTGCTTTTATTCTGGGAGAGTGTAAAAAGCATCTTAAAGTTCAATGTATGTTCCAGTTAGTTTGTGAGTGCCACTCCTGAGATACTTCCTGATATTGATATGAAACATATATCACAGACTTTCCTTTCCAGCAGAGTGTGTTTTCACACACACACACACAGAGGCCAGGTTCATATTATAAACTATCACTACATCAGCATTCCCCATATTTTATTGTAAACAATGTCTTTAAGTACCTTCTCTAACAAGTGTTAGTACACAAACACAATTATATTTTGAAAAGTGAAAACTGCTCTCACTCATCTATTTTTAAATCATTCATTTTTTTCACTTTTTCTAGTTCAGGTTATCATTTGTCCATCTTGCATTTTGCATTAAGGTGTACACTTACAATTTGGCTTTTTTATTTTAAATTTAGTATTTCTAATTTAAGAAATATTATTAGTATCTTTTCATAACTCCTGATTAAAATATTAAATCAAAAATTCACCTGTTAACTATAATTAATTATTTTTATTTTATCTACTTTCAACAGAAGAGTATTGACAAGATATGAGAGGGTTGATGTGCACTACCATCAAACCCCCAACCAGAGGGGATGGGCCATGCCTGACAGGGGACCTCTGGGCAGTGTTTTGTGACCATTGCTATCCTATTAACATTTGCTTTTTTTTTCTACTGAGATTTATATACATTACAAATCAAACTAAGAACGACTGAATATTAAAGAAGGGGAAATTTTTGATGATTTTGACGTGACTTCCGGGATCTTTTTTGATTTCACTCAAATCCATGAATCTGCTTTGCTCATGCTAAGTCTCCAAAAACACTGCATAAAATTTAATATTTTTTATCAATAATGTTGAATCAACTTTTTAACAAAAAAATTTCAAGTTGATGTAAAAAATTTCCACAAAATATTGTTAATTTATTTAAGAAGGAATAATCTGTTATGACATATCTCTAATTTATATTTAGAATTTAGATACATTGTATTTATTTTCCATTCTTGGTTGAATTGTTCACCTATACTATATATGATCCATTATTGTGCCTAAGTAGGTTACAATAAAATGTGTATTTTATATAGCTACTACATTATAAAAACTGATATTTAGCAGAGTTGGGGACAACCATATCATAAATTCAGAGGGATCACAGATTTGAAGTGTGGTGCAAAAGACTCTGGCACTGGCTCTTTTGGTAGTATGTACAGAAATTATTTATTCAAATTTATAATTTATAATTTTTCACTTTTTTTTTTGTGCCAATATATCTAGCAATTTCATTATATTATAAATTGTAGTACAATCCTATTATTAAGTTTTTTAATGTATGCCCGTGTGCCATATTTGCTGAAGTATTTCTCTGTATATGATTTTAAAAAAATTATCTGTAATCTTCAAGAATTTCAAAAAAGAAATATCCTTCATAATACATATTTCTGTTCTTCACTCAACTCAACTGGGTTAATTTCTTACATCTTGAAATAATGTGGGTGTTAAAAATTCAAAACAAAATTGTTGATACCAAAATATTGGCTATGACAAGTATATTTACGCCTTGTCAAAAGCTGAGCATTTGAACCTCATTGTCATAGAGAGTTTTGGGTGACTGTAAGGAAATATATATATATATATATAATATGACAGACAAATAGATTTTAATTTATTTTTTTATTTAGATTTCCCAGCATTCTTACATTTAGTAGGAGTAAGATGAATGCAAACAGTGTGTATATTGTCTATTGTACCGAAGAACTTTTGCCCAGTTCTTTAGCCATTTTCAAGGGGGTTTGTTTTAGGTGTTGTTAATTTCTCTTTACGTTTAACTGATTAAGATGTATTCTTTGTATTGTTTTTTTAATACTAGTAGGTGCATTTATTCCGAGCCTCATGTGTTCAGTGTGGTTGGAATTCAAGTGAGCATCTTTCCCACTATTAAATAAGGTGACGCTTTTGCACTCCCTTATTCCAACCAAACAGAAAAATGTAAGAATACTGGAAAAACTAAATCAAATTTAGTTAAATTTTAATTGTCTGTCATAGATATATATATATATATATATATATAGTGACATAAATTAATAAATATAAATATGAGGAGGGTGTACATATGTATAGTATTATTATTCAGTGTTAATAAATCAGTGCTCAATGTATGAACAGAGCTGTATTATATATATATATTAATAAATATATATATGCATTATGCAATCATCAGGTGCATATTTCAAATATTTGAAATATGCACCTGATGATTGCATAACACATGAAACTCCATGTCATGCCATAGATGTAGGATAATATGTATATCTATTAATATATATGTATATATCTATTTAGAATTTATAACATAAATATGTTATAATATCACTACAAAAGTAGCCATTTTGTTTTGACACTTTATATATATATATATATATATATATATATATATATATATATATATAAATGTAAGCATGAACAAGTTTATTAATTTATTACTACTTACCTGGTTAATCATATTCCATATATACTGGTAAAACTTTGGTGGTGTTTCTTTTGTTTTTTAGTGGTTTTAATGGTAATAGTAAAGCTATTTTTTAGAGTTTGCTCTGCTTCACTACTGTAAGCCACCTCTAACAACACAAAATATATTTTAGATTTAAATAACCCATAATGGGTTGATAAATTGTGACAACAAATGAATCAATCAATCCTCTTCTACACAATTTCCAAAGCTCTGAAATGAAGCTAGACAATTCTTCTAAATTCCATTCTGGATCAAGAGACTTATTTGATCTTGCAATGAGTCTAATACTCTGGCCTTAGATTTAAATAATTTAATAATTAAAAAAAACAGACTGAACTCAGGAACAAGTGAAAAAAATGGAGCAGTATCATTAAATAAACATAGTAAATAATAACAATATTTGTAATATCAAATGTAGCAGGCATTTATAAGGTTTAGTCTGATTTAAATGATTATGTTAACTCCAACTTCAATGAAATTTTAGTTAACAAATGCTACTTACTGAAATATTATTTTCAGCTATAAGTTTCTTAAAATGGCTAAATATATATATATATGTGTGTGTGTGTGTGTGTGTGTGTGTGTGTGTGTGTGTGTGTGTGTGTGTGTGTGTAACCATACCCTATTAGGTTCATACAACCATGGATGAAAATGTTATAATTTCTTCTAATGTTCAAAATTGCACGTTCAAAAATTCCGCATTATATGAGCATTCAAAAAAATTCCCATTACATGAGCATTCTTAAAATAAAAACAATGGTAAAAAAGCAGTAAAATCAGTTAATGCAAATTGCCTGAAGACATCACATGGTAGAAACCTAGGTCGCATAATAACTCATTTACATATATATATATATATATATTGCTTCATGACATTCACTTACATACTAATATCCTTGGAAAAGATATGAATCCCTCCTCCCCCCTGCTATGGGTAAATAGCAGTACAGATTAGTTCCTATAGCCTTGAGTGGTAACCAGTCTATGATAAGAACAACTTTGAATTCCAGAAGAGGGTTATTTGAGGCCCTTGTAGCGCACTGCGCACAAGTTATCTATATTTGGCTCTTCCAAAGAATGTAATCAGTTCTGCCCAAGCCTTCACCATTATAATCAGATCATATATGCAGGTAGTCTGGCTGTTTGGTTCAAAGAACTGAGCTGCTGGACTCTTCTACATTAAAAATGATGGGAGATATAATTTGATATATGCCAGATAGCTAAACAATTTTAATGTTAAAATTTACATATACCTATTAGAAGCTTTGTTCAAGCAGGGATTTGTGTATGTCTTTTTTTATGACTATAATTTCTTTAGTTGTAACTCATTCAAGACTGATTAGAGAAATTACTGCTTACCTTTCTACAGTTAAACATAATAAAATCCAATATTTTAGTTTAAAAATTTCATGATAGTAATACTATAAAATACAACAGATTTTTAAATTTGTGATAGTAATAGTCTCTGTTCTGGAGATATTTGTACTCCAAATGAATTTATAAGAATGGTTTGTTATTTTTATTGCATCAAGTTTTTTCCTTTAATGATAAAAGTTATCTTCAGACCTGAAATCTGAAATACCAGATGTAAGATAATATCTTGAATAAAATCTAATTAGATGTTCTTATGTTCAGGGTAATTACTCATCTATCCACTTTCCTTGGATCTAATGTATATTGGTGTCAATACTCTTACGGATAACTGTTCTTTGGTGGGATAATTCATAATTGTTGAAATTTATCATGTTTTTATTATACAGATATAGTATCTGCATTTCAAGTCTTTGTACCATTTCATGTAAATAAGTTTTTAACTTCAGATTTGTTATTTTCCAAGATAGAGTTGCAATCATGGCTTGAGAGCTCAGTCTTTGTCACTACTTAACCTATAACTGGAGGGAGAAGAGATGGATTTATACCTTTTCCAAGGATATTTGTGCAAAATGGATGTAATAAACTCAAGTAGAATTTAAACTAGACTCACCAATTTCTTGTTCCAAGCCGCTAACCATTGCACTACCTGCACATCTATCCAGCTATCCATCCAGCCAGCCAGCCATCAATCCTTCCATTCCTCCAGCAATCCATTTATCCAACAATACATCCATCTATCTTTGCATCCATCCCTCTATTCTTTTATTCATCTCTCTATCAATCCAACCATCCTTCCCTCTATCTGTCTATCTATCCTTCCATCAATCTATCCACTCTTCCTTCCCACCATCCATCTATTTATCCTTCCATGACCCATTCCTCCATCAATTCTTCCATCCATCTATCAATCCATCCTTCTATTCATACATCCATCCAAAGTAATAATAATGGTTTTTATATGTTTTTAGTTCAGTTTTTATTTTTAAAAATGAAAATGACTTGATTTTATGGTTAACCTATGAGTGATTTTTTGAGGAATTAGAATACATAAGAAAAATCTTTATATAAGTGGAATAAGCGTGCAAGTCTCAAAAGTTGTTCACATTTTATTTTTATATTTATTAAAGTCAACTTTAACTAATAATCATAAACATAAATCAACACAACAAATTTACAAGACTATCCTACTACAGTCAGTTAAGTGCCATATGTGATACACGCTTGGGCAATCACGTCTCGAAAGAGACATGACTGACTGGGCAGAAGATTATCCCGCAGTAGGTTGCCATTGCTTTCTGCAATAGACTGGTTGCCAACCAAGGCTATAGAACCCAATCTGTCCTGTTATTTAACCCATAACTGGAAGGAATAGACAGATTAATACCTTTCCCAACGGTATTTGCACGTAAGTGAATGCAATGAATTCAGCTGGAATTCGAACTTGGCTCTCCGATTTCTCGTTCAGAGCTGATATCCAATGCACCACAACGCACATCATTACACAAAAAGAATGCTTCCATTCACTTTAAGGTGTAAATCATGTTATTGAACAATTAAATAATATTGGGATTTTCCAGCTAATTATTCAGATTGGAAGTTATTTGGATTCAATCAATTATTAATGCAGTTTCTTCATTAAGTTGTCACATAATAGATCAATATTTAAAAATATATCAGAAAATGAAATGCGGCTATAATCACAGTAACTTTCAGAAACTCATTCTTTTAATACTAACATGTTAAAATGCACTTTGAATATAATGCAACATTGTTCAGAATCAGTTATTTATCTATGTAAATCAAATCCAATTTCATTAGTTATTTGAACAAGTAAATCAACATCTACTATTTCAAGACAGCCCACTTACATACAGTCTGATATACAATATGAATTACATCAGCAAAAGTCTTTTTAACGTGTTTATTTTTATTTTCCATTTGAACATATGTATTTTGTAACAAATAAAATCAACTCTGCACTCTAAATAGATCTCAGTCACCTCCCTCTCTCCCTCTCTGAAGTTGTAAGTTATAACTGTTAGACTACCTCTTGTTTGTTTTGAAACTATATTCCTGATCCACATCTAATTTGGAGAACAGTTCTATGCTATTTATAATCAAGTATTCCTCAGTGTATTGTTCAGTTATAACAAATTTAGTATAAGAGGTGATATAGTATAATACACAAAGGTGAACATAAAATAAGTTGCATTTTGAGTAGTTTCACACAACACCACAAGTTACTACAAAATAAAATAAAATTACTCTAAATACTCAAGTCATGTTCTTAAATAATTATCATGCATTGTGTCAAGCTTTCCAGAAATATCTAAATTCTCAGTTGTATACAACTGATTTCTCAGCTCAATAATAAAAAATGGCTTTGAGCAAATTAGTGATGTAGACCTTAGCAAAAACCATCTTTCATTGAACTAGTGCTACAGAACTAAAAACTAAAACTGTACCAAATAACAGAAACCACATCACTTGAGAACTTTCAACAGTAGCAATAATAAAAATGAATAGCACATGTTAATCTAAGAGAAAATAACATAATTAACATGTTGACATTCCAACAAAAGGTTAGTAAGAAAGCCTCCATCAATACTGAAAAGAGCGTTAATAATAGACTTTAGAAATCTATTTTCTTGAAAAATGATTTTTAGAAATATTTTATAAATTTCAACCAAAAGTAGCACTGGCTGCTAAGTCAATGAATGTGAAATATTTTCTTATAAAGAACTGGCTAATATTACTGTGGTATCCTATGCAAATTAGCTGAGTTGTATTTAAGTGCTAAGCCAATAACTGTCAGCACTCCATTATATCACATGTAATGATGTACCATGTATCAAGTACTGAAACTGTGAGATATACCAGACATAACATTTACCATTACCAAAAATTCTGTGCACAAAGAGTATCACTGAACAAGAAGAGTTGAATTTCAGCATTCATCTTTTCTAACCAATCAAAAAGAAATATGATTATCTGTCTTTTGTTGGCCATCCCAAAACAGACACATATACATTTAAACCCATAAAGATCTTTGGTGCTTTGGATAGTCATCCAATGAGAAAGAACATGTGAGGCATTTGGAATTAAAAGGTACTTCCTGCCACAAAATGAAAAACAAGAAAATCGTGTTTAAAGTTTCAAAATGCCATAACTTTTGATCTATTTGAGATAAACCACTCAATTTTTTAAAGGAAGCTAAAAGCATTTACTTTAACATATAAACACTTACAATAGAAAAGCTGTGTGGCATTTTGAAGCAAAAAACTTTATACACATATAATGCAAACCGAGCATCACCGAAGCACAACTTTTTCTCAACAAAATAGTCACATTAAGCCTCCTCAAGCCAGATAAAAGGCTTAAAATATATCTAATAGCAAACACAAGCTTGCACAAAAATATTTTCATTATAAAAAGTATTTTGAATGAAAAAAAATGAATAATCTGACATGTTATCATAAAGGTAACCATTATACACAATTATGTACTGGTTAGATAACAACCATAATGAGCAGTCAAAAATATTATTAGTATAAAAAACATAAACAAATGCTACTGGGATATGGTGGAAAGGTGCCTTTTATCAAACACTTATCCATGAGTTTGCAAAGTCAGGCAGGAGTGTATTCAACATCATTGTAGCAATTACCTGATGATATAGTCAAGTTTGCTTTCCAAATAGGCTTAGGGAATACTGATCTATGCTTAACTGATTTTCACATATCTTCTTGAACTGAGAGCCATATGCATTCCCACTCATTTGCAAGTGAGTTGGTTGATTTAGTTTCAAAATGTGAATTGAAGTAAACTTTTTAAGACTAAAAATTATAATTTAGTATGAAATTATGAGATCTAATAATAATTTTACACCAATCTTATCTAAAAAAAATAAATAAAATAAAATATAAAAATGAAATATATATATATAAAAAAAAATTAAAGTTAAGGCATTTGCTTTCCTTTAAAATACTTATCTCTTTCTCTCTTTCTGGTTAAACCTCTTTCTCTATACTTCTCTCTCAACTAATGAGAAGGCAATCCTCAAAGAAAAAAAAAAGAAAAGACTAAAAATCATGAAGTTTGCTGGTCCATGTGTCTAGCCATTGAGACTAAAATATTTACCAAAATAAGAAAGGTTACACACATAACTTCCACTATATAAAGAAAAATGAAAAAGAAAGGAATGCCGGAAAATGAAATAATTTTGGCAAATCAAAAATTTTAGCACAAAGAAATTTTGATATCATCTGAAACCAAGCTTCATGCTAGTAGTCTGGAAGCTTTGTCAAAAAGGAAATAAACAGACAGTCAAGAGGCAGAAGAAGAAAAGAGATTGCCAAAGAAACCAGAATAAGACAAGGGACTGCCAGAGAAATCAGTCATGTGTGTCACATGAAGAAGTTAAGCAGTCATCTGCTTAAGGCATTTGTTCACCCTTCTTAGAACCGAAATAACACAGTAGATTGATGCTGCACATATTTGTAAGATGACAACTACTACCAAGGTTTGACTTCTAAACTCCCAAGCTCAATTGGACTTTCTTCTAACTACTACCAAGATCTGACTTATAAACAAACTTTTGCTAGGCTGAACTACAAAGAACTCACTCTAATCTAAATCAAATAGATAAATATATATTATTTGTTTATAACTTTGATTCAGTTTGTTTGTTCCAAAGTTTCCACTAAATAAATATCAAGAAGATCTGGTAACTACCCACAAGCTAATTTCAAATCCAGGAAACGATAATGGCTTATATATATATATATATATATATCACAAAACTGGCCATAGCACCTGATAATAATATTTATCACATTTTCCTCAAATTCAAATGCAGCACTTCTCTTACACAGAAAGGTTTGTCGCTTTCATTCCGACCTGAAGGTGCTTGCCATAAAGAGGCTAAACAGTGTTGTCTGAATAGCTTCTCCACTTTGACTCATTATCTCCACATAATGGTAATAATGTGTATCAATAGCTGACAAGTAAATGACAAGCTTCCCTGCTAGTGAGCTATACTCTGACAACTAAGCCACACCTGTTCAAAGAGGCAAGTGGCCACTTACTGATTACTGTAGAAAGATAATCATTTGAATGCCAATGAAAAATTCAGAAAAGTGAAAGAACATTCTTTCTATTTTTATTGTGATGTCAACTCTACCAATTTAAGTAAACCAAAATCAGACTAACCTTAACCTATATTCAAATGTCATCGTTATTGTTGTTTTACATGGAGGTTGAATATACTATGAGGTTACTGTCGCCATTAGATGTGCATGCAAGATGGAATTTTTGAAAACCAGTTGGATGTTTAAATTTGAATTTATTTTTTTAACAAGATAACTGACAAAATCTAAGGAAATAAATCATTACCATGGCCATCCTACTATTTAAGAAAAGCTGCAGTTAATTTGAAAAATTTCAACAGTTAATAAAATTTTAAAATATATATCTGTGAACAAATCAGTGAGATTTTTAAATTTGGAAACGTTAAAATAAACATAAAATGCTAAAATAAACATGAAATATAGTAAAGTGAGGTAAGAATAAATAAATAAATAAAAAATAAATAAATAAAAATTATGGTTAGAAAAATAAATTTATTATCTCCAAAGAAAATAGTGAATACTTAAAAAAAAATATGATATATATTATTTATTAAAAAATGTAAAGAATTTGATTAAAAGTTTTAATTATTTATTTGTGCATTTATTATACTTGTGAAACAACAAAGTTAAAAAAAAAAACATTTATATCCACAAAAGATCTATAAAAATGGAGGACACATTAAAATCTTTATTCTCCCATCCAGAAAATACAATTATTCTTTAATATTTGAAAATACAATTTTTTTTAGTTTTATTCCTCATAAATCATCTAGAATAATTATTGAATCAGCTGTGATATGACAATTCAATTTGATTAATAAAAAATAGGCTTTTAGAACATATCACCTTTTTAAAGAAAATATTGAAATACTGGAGAAACTTTTTACAAAAGATTTAAAAAATGTTAATTCTATTCTATATATACATTCCTTCCTAGCTAAATAATATATATCATAAATTATATTTTTAATTATAATTTTTCAATATTTTCTTTGGATATACACTTTAATTTTTTCACCGTAAGTTTCTTTATTTATTAGTTCATTTTTTGTCAACTCATCATATTTCCTATCTACTAATCTTTTCTTTGTTCACTGATATTTATTTTTCAACTTTATTTTTTTCAAATAAACCTTTTTTTTTTAAAATAAGTTTTTAAGCAACTGGGTAAAGATTTGTTTCCTTAAATTTTTTCACTTGTTTTGAAAATGTTTGTAAAGAATGAAACACTAACTAGAAAATAAATAAATATTTAATCATCCAACTGGTTTTCATGAATTTCATCTTACATACTTTGTTCAGATATCAATCATTTATCAGTCAGAGATGCGCATATAAAATGCTATGTTAACATTAATTTTCTTTTATAGATTTACTCAGTTTGCAAGTGCATCAGTTGAAAGTTATTCCAAGTAAGAAAACATTTCAATCTATCAAGTAATTCCTCATCCAACACTATTTAAACATAATTGTGGTCCCTACATGTAACACACCATTAATATGTGTTCATTTGTTATCTTTAAAATAAGATCTTAGAGGAAAAGCTATTTACCTTTGAGTTTCAAACAGACAGGCCAGGAAGATTAAACAATTAGAACATCCTTATACCAATCATCCCTTTATATTAAATATTCAGGAAATTTCTTCTTACCCTTTAATTTAGACTGCAAACATTTTAGGAGAACTTGTATCATTTAAATATTTTACAAAAGAGGTGGTTGATGTCCTGAGTGGATTTTTTTGTAAAAAAGACTGTCCTGGCCCATCAACTTGAACTCAAATCTGGATTGTTAGAGATAATATCTGTTTTTAATTTGGGAAAACACTAAATTATTAAACCTATAATTTAACATGATTCAAATAAAATTCTTTATTAATGATATTAAGTGTAACTTCACCAGTTTATGACACTGTTTTATTAATGCAATATTTATCATATTTGAAACAAATTCATATTTCTATGGTCAGATTTATTAACCACTAGCTTAAAAGCTGCACCTTAAGAAAGGCTAATTGGGCCACTGACCCCAAACTAAACTGACTTCTGCTTCAACTTAAAAAACAGCAATGATAATTTTGAAGAAATAACTTTCAATTCCTCAATTCACTCCATGGAATTTCATAACCTCACTTAAACTCTGATTTGGCCTATAAGTCCAATTCTGGCCAAAGGATTGATCTGATGAAACTTCAATTTGGGCTAAAATTTCAATTCAGGACAAATATTGAGTTTTTCAAACCACAAACTCTATGGAACTTGAAAACCTTACATCATAAAACCTCTCACTTTAACTGATTCCTTGGCATTTTGAATTTAAAAAAAAAAAAAGTTTTGAAGATATTTTAAACTGAATTTAAAATGAAAAATTTAAATTCAGAGTTTTTGTGCTTTTTTCAGTTATTTTAAAATTTGAATTTTTAATTGTTCCCTCCTCATCTGGGCACAAATTCCAATGCTGGATGTTCAAGCACCAGATGAAGGGAAGATTTTTCAATTGTTGGGTCATCCAGATTCTAATGTAGAGCAAGTGTAGCCAGAGTTTAAGACAGAATTTGGTGTTTTTATTGTTAAGCTGATTCTAAATCAAAAATCTCCATGGTGCTCAATGTTGATTATCAAAATTTGATGAAACATTTTAGAGTGAAAACCAAATGGAAAAGATTAAGCTTTTGATGGAATAATAAAAATCATGTAATGTAGAATTGTGAGTTCATGTCTATTGCCGAGAGGAGGCTGCTTGATTCCCCCAAAAAACAAAAGCATTGTCTTTTAGAAAACCATGGACAGAGAATGTAAGCAACAAAGAAATCTTAAGGAAAATAGAAACAAAAAAAGAAATAACTGAAATTTCTCAGATACGAGTAAAGAGGACTTGGAGAATTTGACACTCACAGAACATATCAAAAGAATATGGAAAGGCAGTAAGCCATCTGCCTTGTTTAAATGGATGGCACACTTTGGTGAAAGTTTTGGTAAATGGACAAACATTGCTAAGAACTACATGGGAAAAGAGGTTGTGATAAGCAATGATTGTCTTTGAAGAGACACTGCACATAGAAGTATTAATAAATGCAGTTGGTAACAAAACAGAACTGAGTAGAAACTGGTTATTTATAAGTAAAACTCAAGAAAACTGAATCCAGGTTTCAGATCGAATAAACTGTTTTTTTTTTTCTTAATACATACTGTACAAAATGATTTTGCCATTTAAGTTCCCTCAAAGTATTTTATATCAAATGCTATTGTTAGTAATAAAAGTATTGTTTTCTAGAAATGTGAAGACTTGTCAGTTTGATCATTAGAGAGACAAATCCCAGTTAATTGTCTGAAAAGAAGGTTGAGTTCAGAATCAAAGACAGGAAGCTAAGGTAAATGAGGTGAAATTAACGGCTCACCCAATAAAGGCCAAGGTTGAGAATGTAGCTATAGCATATTTTACAGTCATTCTTTAATAAATAATATCACATTTTATTATTTTTTTATTAATCAAAATTTAATTCACAGTTAATGACAAGTTTCTATCAAAGTCATGATTTATAAAAATGCTTAAAAATGATTATCATTCTTCTTTTTTATAAGCCATACCTCTTTAAGAATATGGGCTATGATGGTTCTCTACAACTTCCTGTTCATTGTAGTTCTAAGCAATGTTTATCCTTCCAGTTCCTGTGCTGCCATACATTTACACAAACGTGTTAGGTAGATTACTCAATATTTACCTCTTCATTAGTTTTTTTATTGATCAGTTCACTCCAAGTGAGGTGATAATGTCACTAAGATACATGGAGCTACTGCAAGTGAAAGAGAATTAAAAGATTTTAGAAGTAACTGAAAACCCAATCCTAAACAGAGAAGAATGAATAAATTTATACTCCTGTTCAAAAGACTGGGGAGAGGTGTGAACTTGGTGATTGATGACCCCTATTTAATGTGAATCATGGTTTGTCTTGTTAATGTAGATTTTTGGGCCTGACTATTTTCTTGCTATATTGTGTCCTCTCTGTTCTTTGCCCCCATTGTCTCTCTGAATGACTGCAGATATATAGCCAATTTAGACCACATAGTCAGCTCTCAAAGCAAACTCATTTTTGAAGGGAAAGAAACATAACATGGGTCATTGAAAGTTCAATTTGTTGCTTTCTGCAAATTGTTCCCCTTTCGTTGGTTAATAAATATTTTTACACTAGCTTGTGACATTTGCAAACAATGAAGAAAAGAAAGTTATTTTTATTTTGTAGTCACCACATTACATTGAAAATTTTTAAAATTTTTCAGTTACATCTCGGCATTTCAACTGTAAAATCATGAGACTTTACCACTTATCTAGTCAGTCAGTCAGTTAAGTGCCATACGTGATACATGCTTGGCCGATTATGTCTTGAAAGAGACATGACTGACTGGGCAGAAGATTATCTCACAGTAGGTTGCCATTACATTCTGTGGTAGACTAGTTGCCATCCAAGGCTTTAGAACCCAATCTGTCCTGTTATTTAACCCATAACTAGAGGAAGAGACAGATTAATACCTTTCCCAAGGGTATTTGTGTAAGTGAATGCAAGGAATTCAACTGGAATTCAAATTCAGCTCCCCAATTTCTCGTTCCTAGCCAATATCCACTGCACTACAATGCACATCCGGTATTGATACTGTGCTTAAATTAATAAAATCTAGCTACCATAGAGGAAAGTTCATCAGAACAATTACCATACAAGTATGAAAAAAAAGGGACATATTTAACTGAAAATATGATTTCATGGTCTTTGATTTTAGAAATTTTATTTTGCAATTTCTACATAAATGTAGTCTCACTTTGCATCATTTTTACATGCTCGAAATTGTAGTAAACTGATCAAATTGATGCTTGCTCTCCACTTAACTGCTATTTTCATATTTGATTCTAAAGAACTCAGAATTAAAAGCATTATGACTGTGCATAATAATATGTATATAAAATATATATCTTCATTAATGTATATAAATACATAAAAAACAGGTGTTAAATTCATTTATTTTGAAAATTTTCAACTAAAGTCCAATTCTATTGGTAACACCTTTCCATTAAAAATGATTATATTTTGCAATGTTCTGCTGCAACTGAATACTGATTGTGCTACATATACATTAATAATGCTAAAAGTATAGCCTTGAGTCTTGTTCATTAATGCTGCATAGTATCAAGCTTTTTTTTTACCAACAGAATTATTAATGGATACATTAAAATTACTTGGAACAGTAATATTAATGAGTTTTCTGAAAGAATGTCAGAATCCTAAAATATTGGTGCATCAATAAGCAAACACTGGTGTGTCATGGGCAAGGTAGACCACCTTCTTGGGGCTGGTTTTGAATTGAAAATTTTCCTTCTCCTGGTTGCCACTTGAAGGCAAGAGAGAACAGTCTGCTCTGCTATTTAACTCATAGTTGGAGGAAGATGGGTTCATGCATTTTTCTAAGGGCATTAACATAAAATGAACAAAACAGAATTGAGCATTAACTGAATTTGGCAGAGTTTTAAGATTGGTGTTAAGTCAATTAAACACACAAAATTCATTTTTCATATCAATAACCATTTTGTCATGCATGCATTTTGAACTAGAACTAAGTCAAGTTAAATCTAGACAGCTCAATACTTATGGCTACTTTTCTGTGTAAATTTAATCCACAAAACATATTTAAGTGTTTAAAAATTCATTTTAAAAATAGATACATTTCACAAGTCCTTTCTAGTAAACATATTTTTGTCTGAGCTAAATTGTTGTAAATGCGTTGGTTGATGTGAACAATTTTGACTCTAGTACCAATGAGATTGGAGGAGAGCAAGAGAAGCAAACAGAGAAATACCATTACTTTGTGTGGGCTGAATAACTAGAAAAATGTAGCTTGCTTTTGTGGGTGGAATTTAAAATTATACTCAATTTAAAGAACAATTACAATGATACTTTTATGAGGTGTACAGTTAATGTTTTGCTTTTTAATTTAAAACGTTCAAAACATTTATCCTACTGCATCATTTTCTCATAAATTACTTACCAACATCAGAGTAAACACAAACTAATTTATTTTTTAAGATTGGCAGTTTCAAGTTTTGGATTAGAATTAATTGAATTATAAAAATAAAAGTTGATTTATCTGAACTTAAGGCAAACCTAGCCCAAAGATACATTTATAAAGTATTTTTTGAAAAAGAAATGCATGTCAATGATGTGTGTGATACAAATTTGTCATTGCAGTGTAAGGGATTGTTAAGAACAGAAGCAACATTTTGATATTTGCCAAAAGACTTGTAAAAATTTAGTGTTGCATTACTTCCTTCAGAATACACAGACAAAATGGTTATCCATCTTTTTATTTCAATCTTAAATTATTCTTTTCCTTTCTATTTTGTTTTTATTTGTTGTGTTAAAAGTGAATACTGCTAAATATAATAACCAATGCTTTTATGGCAATCTTGAAATGTATTTCAGTAAAAAAAACAACTTTATTAGGGAAATTATTATTAAGGCTTATGCATTACTTCTTTCTTTTTTTCATAAAAATGAAAGACAGTTCCAGCAGAGAATTTTTGGATAAATCAGTCAGATGTTGGGTCAAATGTCATTAAACTACCAATGCACTAGTGTAAATCACAAGAAATACAGTGAATATTTTTTGAAAATACACAGGCAATATTTCTGAACCTGATACATGTACTTAAAACTTAAAAGAAAAACTGTCATTTAATACTTACAGAAAGTAATATTAGAAACTATATTTGAGCTACTAAAATAAATGCAATATATATATATATATATATATATATATATATATATATATATATATATATATATATATATAATTTTATTTGGTCACTTGGCAGATATTGTGTTGGTTTTACTAATAGTTTGGTTTGTTGTACACAAACACACACACACACACACACACATAAGCAACTCCTAAGAGAGTATGTCACAAAAGCACATTAGAGAAAAAGTGCTCAATAGCATATAAACTTAATATATTTCTAAATAAATTCCTGGTGAACAATGGCAAACCACACCTAAAAGCTTCATGCATTTTGTCATCAGGCTACCAAGAATATATATATATATATATATATATATATATATATATAAAGTACATTTAAGCAGCAAGTATTCATCCAAACAAGTTTGATTAAAAAGAAGCAACAATAACATGAGCCACAATTATGATTACAACACTCAACATAATACCTTATTCAAAAACTTATTTAAACGGCAATAAAAATTTCAAAGACAAATCAAACTATATATATATATATATATATATATATATATATATATATATATATATATATATAACTAGTTTGCAACTACACTTGAGAAGTGTTACACTTCCTAGATTTTATTTGTAGTTCAAGAAAACAAGTATGTTTAATTAAATTTATGACACTATATTTATGAATTATTTTGCTTAACTTAAACTGTAACAAATATTATTGCCATAAAACACTCAAATCTATTATACTTGAAATTATCTTGAATATTGTAAACAAAAATATCTTTCTATTCATTGGGGAAGCTGTCTGTTTATCTTCTGACATTCTGATTAGACTTACTTGCAAGATAAAAATTTTTCTTGTAAATATTTCTTCTTTTTATTGTTTTCTGTCATTAGAGCAGAAGTGCAAAAAAGGTTCGATAAAAATATTTAATATCTATTCAGTAAGGTTTATTAAAAACAGTTGAAAATGGACCTGTGACAAACTATAAAAAAAAGTACTAAGAAAACATGATGCAGCAAGTGCAGTTGATGATTTTAATGAGGGTGGTGATGGTAGAAGTGAACATGATGACATTACTAGTGATAAACATTACAACTCACTAATGGTGGTGGGTGGTAACGGAAGCATTGAGAGTCAGGCTGCTGGCAGAAGTTATAATGCTAAAATATTTTAAGTGATTTTGGGGTTTGTAATTTTACATAATGTTAAATTAGGAGCAGTAGACATGAAAAATGAATTCCACTCTAATTAGATTTTCAACTATCAATTTCATGTGCTAGTAAAAAAAAAATGCAGATTAAAAAGAAAGCCAAACAAAGAATTAACAGTCCAAGTAAAAAATGCAGAAACACTTCCCTTTTTTGAGAAATTATCTCACTTGTGTAATGATTTAAATATTCTTCTCTCTTGAAAAAAAAAATCATTGTTCAAATTTATATCTTCATAATCTATGAATTATACTGACGACCATTATATAGACAATAAAATATCTTGTCTGAGGTTCAAGCCTAGCCACCTGAAACTTATTATCCCAAACTTATCTTACAAAAGAAATATGTTTTTGCTTGATAATGTGATTGTCAATTTGTTGATATATCTTATGATAAATAAAATATTAAATATCCTAATAAAAACGAAAGTGTAATATATCTGGTATTTAAAAAGGTCTTTCATTTATCTATGTATGTTCTTTGCTATTCATATGAATTAATTAAAAGATAGAGTGGAGGTAGATCTTTATCCCTATTCTTAAACTGATCAAATATTATTCTTTTGGGATTTTATCATAATTTTTTAACTAAAAGAACTGAAAGTACCTTAATAGTCATTCACCAGTCATATAATAACTGAACTTGTCCCTCCCTTTGTTGGTTTAAACAACTGCTAAGCTCTGCCAATACCTCACAAATCAAGTATATTCAGACTTTTTACAAAGAGGTCCAGATTTGATGAGGTAATGGTACAGACGAGGTTGAGGGTAATAAATGAGTAAAAGCCAGGTTTTATTGACTACACCATCATTTTATTTGTGTTGACTCCATAACATTACATCATTTATTATATATAAATGATTATCATTTCTGTCTTTTTGTATTATGTGTCTTTGATATATTTCTTGTATAAGTCTTTATGGTATTCATGTGAATGTTCATTATTATTGTAATATAACAATCTGGCCCTACCCGAGGAAGCTGAGCAAGCGGGGGCGTTTCCGGTCGTTGAAAGGAACAGATGTTTGTTTGACCTTATTTCCGGCAGTAGCGGAAATGGCTACAAGAGGCAAACAGAACAGGTGTCTCTGAGAATTACGTGGGCGTGCGTGGGCGAGGCAAAAATCGGAAGTTCCGGTTTGGAGATTATAAAAAGACCTCGGCGCACGGATTCAAGAGGCAGAGAGACAGAGGCAGACGAGAGAGCCAGACCAGACCAGAGGAGCAACAGATACGATGACACTCCCCCGTCAGCCCCTGGAAGCGCGCTCTCACTCTCTGTTCACTAGGCTACTCGGTTCATCGTCATTAATAAAAATATCACTTGATATATTTTTATATATATGCGTGTATATTGCTATATAACAAACATCATTTGGTGCCTAAGTGACTTGCTGTTTTGAAACAACAAAACAGATTGATACGAGCTGGTTACCACGGCAACGATTGAAAATTCGACGGAATTAAAACTACCGGATAGAAGACGAAAATAGTAAACAACCGGACGACAGCGAGGAAGGAAGAAAAAGAAAAAAAGAAGACAAAAATATATAGCAGCCGCGACTATAGACGTCAGCCAAGGTAAGTGACTCATTGATTTGATAGTGTGTGTGTTCTCTGCTCGTGTTTATAATAAGTCCAGTTAGAAAAAAAAAAATGCATACTTTTGCCATTGAGAAATGTGGATTGTTGGTGTCAAACACATTAAGAAGGGTAGAACGGAGGGGGTGAAAAGACCACATGTAGAGAGTAGCGCATAGGTTTGGGGTTGGCGGGGGGAGTGGAGTGTTAAAGTTGACGGGAGGATTGGAGTTGAGATATTTACCTATCTGTAAGTACAAAGCATCTGAGTTAATGATTTATTTTTGTTGTTAATATTTTACCATATATGTGAAGTGAGTTTACTGGTATGTTGCTTAATTAATCTGACTTTTATTGAGTAAGTGAGATGTAAAATCATGTAAAGGAAATTTCTTCTACTCTTTAAAGTGGATAATTGGATTAACTTGTTGATAACAATGTTTTCGTTGGGTTGTGCAGTGTTAGGTTTTTTTTTTTTGGAATTCTTTTCAATGACTGTACACTACAAAATGATTTACATTTCTATGGTTGTGAATTATGCTTTTGTGCAGGTTCCCATCAATTCAACATCCTCTGTGAATTTTCATTTATGTGACTTGGGAAATATCTTTTGAAGATATATTAATTTCTGAAAACTAGTAAATACCTTGGAACAGATAAATATGGAGAGATTTAGTGAGGGATATGAAGAACTCCCGAAGAGGTTGACGATAGGAGTCATTGCTGGCGTGGTCGGCGTAATAATAATCCTGGGAATAATAGCCAGGAAGCGGATTTTTAAGTGTAAAAGAAGCAACAGTGCTTCGGAAAAGGAAATTGAGTTATCCGCTGTGAATAGTACTCCGGGGTCAACGGGTGTTCAACACTCAAATGTCTCTGCGTTAAACAGAGAGATGTCAACAAATCAGATATGCCTGGTTTCGAATCCAGAGGAAGTAGTTCAGGGAATGGAAAGCATTGTACAAACTAAGGAACTACGAGTCACAGGTCCATTTTTTTTAGACTAAATTAATATCCTCCACAAGTAAATTGCATGCGGATTAACGTTGGAATCGGGGTAATTTTCTTCATTTTCTATTGAACATTTCTCGGTCAGACTATGAATGATATGTACGGCAGATAATGGCCATTTTTTCTGTGTTCAAACATAGTATGTTTGAAATTAAATTAAATTAAATGAGGTTACATGTGTAACAATAAACTCGAGCAGAAGCACGCATGGTGTTGGTCAAAGGTCATTTACTCGATGTTAGTTTGGAAACTGGGGCGCGGTTACCGCCTATAATCATGTGGTTATGCATCGGGGTGTCTACACTTATGGACAGAGTCGAGAAAGAAAATGAACATTTTTAAGAACTTTGCCCAATTCTGTGAAAATGGATATTAAAAAAAAAAAAAAAAAAAGAGGAGGAAAAAAGAAAAAAAAAAAGAACAATGAAACATCGAGCTGGTAGAACAATTTTCAAGATGGATACGAACATTGTTGGGTTGCCGATGTAGGCTCCCCTATTTTTTTTTGTTGTTTTGTTTGTTTCGACACATGTTTTATACTATTGTCGGGCTTGGTGGCATGGGGAGGAGAGTGAGGGTGTTGCACTTAAAATGTTCTTAGGTGAACATTTTGGAAAATGGGTGGGCGACGAATGTAATATAACAATCTGGCCCTACCCGAGGAAGCTGAGCAAGCGGGGGCGTTTCCGGTCGTTGAAAGGAACAGATGTTTGTTTGACCTTATTTCCGGCAGTAGCGGAAATGGCTACAAGAGGTAAACAGAACAGGTGTCTCTGAGAATTACGTGGGCGTGCGTGGGCGAGGCAAAAATCGGAAGTTCCGGTTTGGAGATTATAAAAAGACCTCGGCGCACGGATTCAAGAAGCAGAGAGACAGAGGCAGACGAGAGAGCCAGACCAGACCAGAGGAGCAACAGACGACCCCCCCGTCAACCCTTAGAAGTGCGCTCTCGCTCTCACTCTCTGTTCACTAGGCTACATGGTCCATCGTTCATTAATAAAAATATCACTTGATATATTTTTATATATATGCGTGTTTGTCTGTTTATTGATATACAACATTATATATGTATTGGACAACTCAACATGGTTTAATGATCAGCAAGCTTGTCTCACTATAACTTGTTATAACTGAGTAGTGAGTTCGATCCTCACTGGGTACCCCACCATACTTTTGGCCTTGTGCCACATCTAAGTGGGGCTTAAAAAACCAGCATTATTAGATATGTATTGCTGTGCTCGGGTTATAAAGAGATTTTCTTCTATGTATATGACATGTAAATATGGCATATTTATTCCTCGATGTGTGTATCAAGTGGAATGTATCAGGTTGTTGTTTGTGCTATGTCATATTATGTTCAAGTATCTGAGTGTGTGGATTGTACTTATCAATTCATTCCCTGGTTTTCTGCATATTCTTTTTATGAAGATTATCCATGTACATCTCTGGTTTGCACAGAGTTAGTCTTCTTTTGGCTGATTGGTGTGTTGATTGAATCTCTGATAGCTGGCACATGTGCCAGTGAGTGAGTGGAGGATCAACTAAAAAGGCCATGCACATGTTCACTGTTCCTTTTATATTTTCTTAATGCCTACATTTTCCTGATTTGATTTTGACGGGAGCATTAGTGACTGGTTGACTTTTGCATGACATCAGTTGACCACATAAGCTATGTCCAGGTTATAATCTAGGTTACCAGAAATAGGGAAGAATAGAAATAGAGAAAGGATGTATGTGTTGAGTGAAAAAGAGAGAGAGAAATAGAGAGAGAGAGTTTTTCTGTCACTTTATTAGTAAAGAGGAAAGGGTATATTCAATAAGCTTTACTATCTGCTCACCACAAGGTAAATACGCATGCGAGTCAACCATTATGCTTGGTATTCTTTGAACCATTAAAATTAAATGCAAATAAACTGTCTTATAAAAATGTTATTGTGAATGGCATATTTTCATTTCTTCACATGGATGACAAATAAATTTAAACAGGTCTTACCCAAATCACTCAGCCTGTCATATCTGAAGCCCATATAAGATAGAGTAAAATATGTCCTAGAAAAAATAACTTCCAGGAAGCTATAACATATCTCATGTTAATCTTAGACATTACATATTATTAGTAATTAATATTGTCTGTCAACTTTTAAGTTAAAAACATATGGATAGGAACATAATACCATCATTCATCTTATTAAGAATTAGAAAACATAAAATGACACAAGTCCAAATGTCCAAATATATTTATAACTGATTTTGACTGACAGAAAACAAATTTAAGTTGTATAGATGACCCAAACAAATAACTTGCTTGCACTAATGTGAAGACTAATACTGAGATCTGGATGTAGTATGTAGGTCAGGTCTGATTCAAGGCATTGATTTTAGAAATTGGCTGGAAAAAGCCAAAGTTAGGGTCACGCCACCAGAGGGCAGCCACACATTGCTGCTGCCATTTTTTGGTAAAATATGAAATTGCATTTCTTAGACATGTATTTTACATACTCTAATAGACGATACTGTCGGTCTGTAAATGGTACATTCTATGACAGAGGATGGGGTGGGGGGCATGTGAAATTTGGATGTGAGCCGTAATTGGTCCCCAGACTAGACTTTGAACATGCCTACTCATGAATAATGGACTACTTCATTTTTATCATGTCAAAAAACAAGACATATCAGTGATGCTACTTGGTTTCAGTGAAAAAAAGAATGATAGAAGTGCTTAATATCTTCTGCTAATACCTTGTAAATAATGGACTATTCTGTTTTGATGCTGAGAAGACAAATGATATATTAAAGATGCTACTTGGTTTCAAGAAGAAAATGAAAGAAATAAGGGAAGATAGTGTTTAACATCTGTTTAACATCTGTTTAGGAAAAAGTTGTCAATTTCAAATCTTTCATTAGTACCTCTTTACTTCTTAAAATAATGACCAGCATTCATATTTATGATTGTTATTGCAATATTTTCTTAAAGTTGTTAAACTCAAATATTTAACGATGCAATAACAGAATTTTGTTGTCATAGAGCTCGACATGAGTTTATTCAATCATTAACTTATGAATTTAATATTCATCACCAATTTATAACTGGAAAACTGAAATTTTCACAAGTTAAAATTAGCATGAATAACTCTCTGTCTAAATTTCTAGGATGAAAAGTTCATCATTATTTATATTATTTACATGTGCCTTATCAATTAAGACATCAGTCAGTTCCAGGAGAATACAATGAGTAATGGAAAGAGGAGTGCATTTGAAGGACACATCAGCTGGAACATAAACTCAATTGAAAATGAATTTACATA
Organism: Ascarosepion bandense; assembly: GCA_037127315.1. Classification (NCBI taxonomy): domain Eukaryota; kingdom Metazoa; phylum Mollusca; class Cephalopoda; order Sepiida; family Sepiidae; genus Ascarosepion; species Ascarosepion bandense. The sequence continues at coordinate 1,061,487 of JBBBDQ010000326.1, forward strand.
GTGAACTGTACTCAACTTGTATAAAATTTAATACAAAATTTTATGTTTATTCTTATATTGTTTTATATTAATATTCATTTTATGTATTTTAAATATCTATAGTAAGATGAAAAAGATTTACAAAAAATGATTGCTACTGGTTACAGTGCCAATTGTACCACATGGCTTTACAAATAAGCATATACATGACACTCTGAAGATATTCAACCATCCTTAAAAGTATCTAACACGATTTATCTTCTACCTTGTATTCCAAGAGCAAAAACCAGTAGTCATCACTTTCAAACGCCCTGTCCTTGACCAAGATGTTTATAGCATCACCATTCACTTTAAGGTCAGTGAAAATGCTCATGGCTTCCTTCTTCATCAATACTACCATCTACTAGGACCTTGATAGATAAGATTCAAATGCATGAATGCATATATGGGTGTCTGCACTCACTATATGCTGTCTTCGTTCAGGATGTGAGTGACCATGTCTCTCCATAACCTTGTATCTTTGTAGCTATAATTTATCCCTTATAATTCTCTTTTTCTTTGTGGTACATACCTCTTCATCCATTTGCACAAATTTTTCAAATATGTTAGACACTTTTAATTTGTTTATTTATTTTTATTTATTTCACCCAAAACATGACAATAAAGCCGTTAAGATGCAAGAAGTTACTGAGTGTGAAAAAACATGAGAAAAAGTGTAACATTATTAGAGAGAGAGAGAGAGAGAGAGAGAGAGAGAGAGAGAGAGAGAGAGAGAGCAACAAAGAACAGGAATTAAGAAGATAGAGTGTAACAATTGACATTGCATTAAAAATTTTTTTTTATGTTGACTGGAAAGCAAGAGAGGGAGAAATGTTAGAGAAGAAGCTGTTAGCATAGAAGTTTACATAGCAAATTTCAGCTGCAAAATGATGAGACATAACTGCCAGTCTAGTCAGTCAGTCAGTGAAGTGCCATACATGATACATGTTTGAGCGATCATGTCTTGAAAGAGATATGACTGACTGGGTAGAAAATTTTCCCACAGTAGGCTGCCATTGCTTTCTGCAGTAGACTGGTTGCCAACCAAGGCTATAGAACCCAATCTGTCCTGCTATTTAACCCATAGCTGGAGGGAGAAGCGACTGATTAATACCTTTCCTAAGGCATTTTCTTGTTCTAAGCTGATATCCACTGCACTAAAATGCTCATCCTATAAATCAGCATAAAAAGAAAGGATATAAACATTCTTTCTCTTCTTTCATTCTTCAACTACAGGATGCTGTGGTGAAAAGGCTAAAGATTTAATCCCCAAACATGTCATTTATTGTATTATGAGCAATGTGTAGAATAAAGACACTACATTATCTCTTTTCCAGAAAAAACTCAAGTGCTTACAATATCTTCTTTACTACAGCTAATCATATAAACAAATAATTCTCTCCTTTCCTGAGTTACGCTGTTCTGTAGAGTAATATAAATAAAAAAACTATATGAATATTTCTAAAACCCATTTATGTATTGAATTCTTTTATTTGAAAATGTTGAAATATTATGCTGAACAAATGGTAACCCTTTTCCACTACAAAGACTATTCTTGCCAAGTAATTTAATGATTAGACTACAATAAAACTGTCAATCTATTGAGTGGCAGAAAAATAAATAAGCATCAAAGAAAAAATAGGAAAAAAAATTAAGCTTTGAAATTTATAATAAATTATCATTATTATTTACACTATTTACATTCAAACTATTGTCCTTAGCTTTATTGTTATCACAATGTTTCAGTTATTGTTCTCCCTGGCCTTCATCAGGTTACAATACAGACAATAACTTAGCAGATTAAAGCATTGCTTCAGAAATTTAGTGATATAGTAATGTGAGTTCAACTCCTGGACTGGGCTGATTGTACTTGGAAACAGTGGACATCCCTAGACATAGTCAGCAGAATGAGAACAATCTACTCCCATCCCCGATTAAATGAGGGCTTCACTTCAAAATTTCTTGTAAATGACCCAGGTCAATATACACTTGATGAAAGCTGGAGTGCACAACGAATGAAACATTGTGATAACATCAACAAAGATGAGGACAATAGTCCAAATGTAAATAGTGTATATAACAATAACTTCTCAACCCAGAAATTCAGACAGAAATTCTTTTTAATATTCAATTAATGGCATTGTGTATTTTATGTCTTTAATCATAATTCTTTTAGACTAATAAAATCAAAGAATTGCTATTGTCTGACTGATTGTTATATAGAGACAATTATTTCATGTGAATCATATTGTTAATATGCCACAAGCATCAATTCATAGTTATAAAGCACTTGGTTTTTAGTTTTATTAATAAAAAAATATAATTAGTTTTTCATTAGAGAATCTGATGGCTATTTCTCAACAAATATTTCCTGTATAGTATTTGTTTATTTCTAAATCATTTAAAGCAAATATATATATATATATATATATATATATATATATATTTTTTAATCATATCACTCCGGGCAAGGCGGTAAGGCCACTGGTGTGCAGGGGGCTACGTAAGAGTGAAAAGATTGGAAAAGAGAAAGCCGGAAACCACATCCTAAACAGGGAACAAGGGATGAGCCTCTACACCTGTTCAATAGACGTGGGTGGAGTGTGAACCGGGCGATAGTTCAGTCTATCTACTCCAATTGAAAAAAAAAAAAATAAAGAAAAGTGAAAAGATTAGAAAAGAGAAAAACGGAAACCACATCCTAAACAGGGAACAAGGGATGAGCCTCTACACCTGTTCAATAGACGTGGGTGGAGTGTGAACTGGGCGATAGTTCAGTCTATCTACTCCAATTGAAAAAAAAGAAAAGTGAAAAGATTGGAAAAGAGAAAGCCGGAAACCACGACCAAAGTCAAAGGAAAATGTACCGGAAACCCCTTCCTAAACAAGAAACAAGGCGATCACCTCCACTCCTGCTCAATAGAAGGGGGTAGAGTGTAAAACCGGGTGATGGTGGGTACTATCTATTCCAATAATAATAATAATAATAATAATAAAAATTTAAGTTTTAACTTAGTATAAGTCGAAACGAGATTTAAACGCAAAACTATTTACAATATCAAAATACTACCCCTGTTAAAAAATTCAGGCAAATTAAAAACAAAAATTAAAATTAAAATAAAATAAAAATTGCAAATTATATACATATCCGAGCGAGTATAGAACAAGGAGAGAAAAGAAAAATTTTTTTCCCGTTCCAAAACAGTAATTTAAAACAGTGCTCGATATATGATGTATAGAGCTGTGAATATTTACTATAAATTATGTTTTAGAACATGTACATAATTTTTCCTATTTATAATTTATAATAAATATATATATATATATATATATATATATTGGGGAAATTGTATGACAAAGTGTTAAAAGTTTACTTGTGACATGTTTTATCCTTCAGGACTTCATTGGACTAAATTTGGTATGACTACACATGCATATGACAGAGGGGTGCTGGGAATTTTAGAATTTTTTTTTTTTTAGAAAAAAATAACTCACTTACTCAATGATACCAATGATATATGATAGAATAAGTGAAGAACAAAGTAGGAAATTTGTCTTAATTTAACGTGTTTCACTTTTATTAATGTTTCTTCAGAGATCTGGTTAAAGACAAGAAATGAAAAAGATTTAATTAATTTCTTGTTATTTAGCAGATCTTTACAGAAATTCTTTTTTATGATATATTATTATTCTATTTGAAAATGTTTAGATGTGATATGATGTTTCCTATTTGAAGATCCCAAATGACATTCCCTATTTGCAGATCCCAAATCAAAGGAAGCAAGTGGTATTCCGAAAAAAATATGTTCTCAATATCGGGTTGAAAAATCTATCAAGTTTTTGTCATTATATAGATTCTGAGTAATGTGTTGTATCAGTTATATTGTTAGAAGTGTTGTGAATATTTTATGTATTTTCAGAGTAGTATTTAGATGTGAGTGTATGTATGTATGTGTGTGTGGTTATCTATGTGCATGTGTGAAAAGTGTGACCTTTTTTTTTATCATTTCACCCCAAGCAATGTGGAAGCACCACTCATGTGCAGAGGGTTCTTCTTTTTCTCCTTCTTCTTCTTCTTCTTCTATGTGCCTTGTCCTTTCAGGATGTAGGCAATCATGGCCTTCCACATCTCCCTATCCCTGTTACACCATGCAATTCCCATTCTGCCATCCACTCGCTCAGGCTAGTCAAGTACGTTACATGCTGTTTTCTTGTCTCTCCTTCCCTCTATCTGGCCTGTTAGCATCAGGTTCTCCAAGCCTTCCTTCCTCATTGCATGTCCCAGGAACTTTAACTCTCTCTTCCGAGTGCTCAGTATTAATTTTTTTTCATTTCCATCCTTTCCAAAACCTCATCATTGCTCACATGCTCGATCCATAATATCCGTAGCATCCTTCTGTAAAACCACATTTCAACTGCTTCAAGTTTTTCCTTCATCTTTGATGATATTGTCCAGTATTCACTGCCATATTGAAGAACTGACATCACATAACAATTCAGTACTCTCTTCTTTTTTTCTAGTGAAATTTTCTTGTCTCTTAATACTCTACTCAGCTTTTGGAATGCATCATTCACCATGCCAATTCACCTTTGGATCTATGTGTCACACTTTCTGTCTTCTGTTAGAACACTTCCCAGGTATTTAAATTTTTGTACCTGTTTGATTTTAGTATTCCCCACCTGTATTTGGCATTTTAAGCTGCTCTTTTTGCTGATGACCATTTATTTAGTTTTCTTGCAGTTTATTTGTAGTTCTTTCTTGTCACTCTCTTCAGCTACCTTCCGTAGGAGGTCTTGTAGTTTCCTTTCTGTGTCTGCTCAGAGGGTTACAGTGAGAAAAAAGACTGGGTACAAGGAGTATTGAAGAAAGGATAAAAGATGAATGAGATTCAAGAAGAAAGAAGATGGCAGTTGATGTTGCATTTAAATCTTTGAAGATTGTAGTTATCAGAGAAGCAAGTAAACGGAAATAAGTTTCAGAGTTAGCGAGAAAAGAAAATATTAAAGAAATGGCCGTTGCATTTAGCCATATCAATGGTAAAAGGATGGGCTCTATATGTTAATCTAGTAGCATGCTTAAATTCACATAGTTGGGACACCAGGAAAAAAAAGTTTGTCAAAGCAGTTGCCATGAAAATATATGTAGAAAAGACAGAGAGAAGCCATGTCACATCAGTGAGAAAATGACTGAAGTTAAGATACCAAGGTAAGGCTGATTACATTGCAGATCCTTGTTTAGATTTTGTTGAGAATGTCAAGATGTATAGCAGGAGCACCCAAACAAAATTTAAACAATATCATAAAATTCATGATGTCATGCCTTAATTAATTTATCATCAGCAGCCCTGAGGATACAAAAACAGGTAAACCCTTAAAAAACTATTTTCTTATCTGACATAACAGCAATTCTTTTTTTTGAGATTGTTGTACAACTATCTTGCTTGAAAGTCAGTACAGTCTATCAGTCAGTCAGTTAAGTGCCATACATAATACACGATTGAGTGATCATGTCTTGAAAGAGATATAACTGACTAGGCAGAAGATTTTCCCACAGTAAGTTGCCATTATTTTCTGTGGTAGACTGGTTGCCAACCAAGGCTATAGAACCCAATCTGTTCTGCTATTTAACCCATTGCTGGAGGGAAAAGCAATGAATTCATTCCTTTCCCAAGGGTATTTGCATGTATAAACATTCTCAGCAGCAGCACTGATGGTATAAAAACAGGTGAATCCCTAAGTAACTCTCTTTTCTTGCTTTCCTTCCTTTTCAAGTGTGTGCCATCAACCTTTCATGTCAAAGCCAAAAGGGCTGTAGACGCTCCACACACAGACACACCTGCATGGGCAAGTCACATTCAAATACATTCATTAACAATTTTTGTTGTTTAGTCAATTTATTTTAGGAAAAGATACTCTTAAACTCTTAAACTATTCTTTTATTATTTTTGTTAAATAAATGTTAACTTGGATTGAAAATTAGTCTCTGTTGATTTGTGCATGCACCTTTTCATCACGATTGTTTCATGTAAAATATTATCGTAGAAACCTTATATATTAATTATAGAAGTAGCCAACGCACCAAAATTGACTCTTTTAAAAAATATCATCTTAAATCAGGCTTTTCTCTCAAAATCCTTTGAGAAACAAGGTAACAAAATCCTTTGAAAAACAAGGTAACAAAATCCTTTGAGGTAACCTTTTACGAATTTGTAATTTTTGTCCTATAATCATTCCTTAGTAAATATAATATATTCCTTTTGTTTTTGTTTTTAAATGTTTTCATTAACAATTGCAAAATCAGAAGATTAAAGTGAAATTATTGATAAAACTAAAGATCATACTTTGGTGCCATTTTTGACAGTCTTCCAACAATTTCATCATCCCAGCTATCAGCTTTGCTGTGAAAATAGTTACTTGTGGAATAAACTACAACAGCTTTAACAATATTATCAATAATATCAATAATATCACCAATTTTATAAGCATCTTAATTTTAGATTAAATAAAACTGTTAGGATCAGTAAAATAGTCAATGTTACAGAGAATTCTGTATAAAGACAAACAGAAAAAAAAATAGAACAATTGCAATTTGGAATATCTGAATGATTTGTTGGAAATGTTCAAGAAAACAACTAAATTGTTTTTCTACATCATGTAAGAATTTTGTGATAAAAATAAACCAAACCAAAAGATGTTTAAAAAAAATTGCTATTTTGGAAATGATACTTATTATGCTTAATTAGACAATTGTTCTAATAGGAGATAAAAGTTGTTATATTTTGTAAAATCAAAGAAAACAGTAAGAAAAAATAAAATGAATATTTTTGTCATTGATTTGAATGAATTTATTGTATCAGATAAATATAAAATTCCAGCTTAAAAAGAAAAGTTACAATAAAAACAAAGAAAATTTGCAATTTTTAGTAAGAAATTAAAGAAAAACATATGGAAATTGTTTTAAAAGCAGTTTTATGAATAAGATATAAAAATATTTGCATGATATGATATTTTCTCTTAGATTATTATATGGAATATCTGCAAAATACATTTTCAATGTAAACTGTTTCTCCTTAGAATAAATTAATATTTTTTCCATCTGACAATAAATTTACTTTCTTTGTTAATTGCTTTCAAGCAATACATCAAAATGAGATTGTTGATGGATTCTCAAAAGATCTTAAAGCAAAGAATATTTTTGTTTGAATATCTGAGATAAGATGCTTATTACTATTATACACGTATTCATTTGAGCCACTTTCTTTTCTTCACAGATTTCATCCTCTATATCTTCTGTTAATGGCAGAATCTTTTTATTTAGTTCCACATTTTGATGTCCTTCTTTGGAAAATTAAAACACTTATCCTTTTAATGAGAGTGAGCTGTAGAAGAAAAATTTATTCCCACATTTGTCTTTCATCTGTTATGGACATTATTATGTCCATGATATAATAACATTGATATTTCACAGACAGAACAAAATGGCTGAAAGCAAAAGGAATGAAAAACATGCTTTGTTCTCAGAAAGATTTTTATATCACTAATACACAAATCTATATATGCATATATAGATATGCACCATGTAGAGAATAATAAATCACATGTATCTACATAACAAAGCAAAGCATAAGGAGAAACAAAAGGAAGGGTTTTAAATATAATATGATGATACTCCTGTGTCTAGAGAAGCCATTTTTAGAACTCTAGATTCAAACAAGTATTCATGTATGCCCCCGGCAAGAATATATTCCATGAACAGGAAACTGAGTATTCAATTTTTCCAAATTTAGGACTGTGATTTGAAGTTTCATTCTATACTGGGAATGATATTTCCCAAAGAAAAACAGCACCATGTAAGCTGATGGAGGAAGCAGATTTAGCTTCAGTCTGGGGCTTTTGGCCCATTCTAAAAAAAGTAACTTCACATGATGGCTGCTGTAAAACGAACTGAATTTGGTTGCCACTTTCATTACTAAAGGGCTGTCATGTGACCAACGTAAGTTACATTCACCAAAAGGAGATAAGCACCTTCTGTATCCCTACAATCTGTTAATTATTCCTTATAATGTCAGTCTTTCTTTCCAGTATGCAATGTAAGCCACCTGGACAGTGATTCTTGGAGTCTTAAATATAATGTCTATTCTTTCCTATTTAGTGGCTTCTATATAATGTCAATAGCTCTGCTTCAACTACTGATCAGATTATTTGGGCATTTCATGTCTGCTACTTTTTCCAAATTATCAAGGCTGATGTAGCCTCTTTTTTCTTTATACATGATTAGTCTCAGCTGATTTCAAAGTCTCTCACTAGATTATAATTACGCATTATTTGTAAAACTTTTACTGTTACAGAGATGCTAACCTCATCTTTATATTCTCTGCCACATCTGCATATTATATGGATAGTTCTTGGTTGTGGTGACAGAGAAATAAATAAAGATAAATAGTAAGAAAAGCAAAATTTCACCATCTCTAAAAATAAACAAATAATAAAAATTACCAGGCAATCAAAGCCATAGTTTGACCAACCAATCAAAAACCTTACACAACCAGGATTAAGAATAAAAATAAACAAATAATAAGAAAACCAAAATTTCATCATCTCTAAAAATAGATAATTCAACCACTCAATGAGAAAGTTTTTACAACCAGAATATAAGACAGCAAGCCAATGAGAATTGAGTAGCTTCTTCAAAATGGATCTATAGATGTGTATATAAACTGGTGGAAAATTCACCAAAATCAGAGTTGATAAATTAATTTTGTCCATTTACTAATGATGCTTTCATTTTAACATACCCAAAGACAAAAGATGACCTTTGAATGACTAGCTGTCTTCCTTGGATTGTTAACCCATTCTTGCTGCATTGAAAACAAACATATCTTCCTTCACCACATGGTCAAGAAACAGCTAATACATTTTTGTATATATATATATATATATATATATATATATATATGCACGTGTCCCACACAGAGAAATTATAACATATATGCAACAACAAATGTAAAAACCATGTGTAAAAGAGAGGAACCTTACTTGTAATATTTCCTGAAGGGAAAACTGGAATCACAGCAGTTTCTCTATGAATCTGGTTAGACCATGTAGTTTTTTCTGTAAGACCTACTGCTGTGGGCTAGATATGTCTTTCTTCTCTGGCTCTACATCACAACTGTCACTCTACCCACTGATATCATTCATTGACCATCACATGACTCTCATGACTATCTCAAGGAAATGGAGACAATCACTGTTTGTATCTCTACAACTACATTGATTCCTATTTTATCTTTTATATTTCTTTATAATGTTATAAAAGCTAGTGTTCCTATTTTTGAAAACACAACTGTAGAACCACTCAGAAATAAAACCATGGTTCAGCTTTGGCTATAATGATAATGATAATCCTCTGTATTAAAATACAAGCCGTTATATATATATATATATATATATATATATATATATATATATATGTATTTCTCTCCTGACACACTCATGGAGTGAGAGACCAAAGCAAAGCAGCATCGGCTCAGTTCATTCTCTTTACTACCAGTTATTAATCTTTAATGAAAGCTCTTGCTACATGTTTGTACTTTAATAGTGCCTAACTAATTTTTTTGCAATAATTGTCATCGAGTAGTGAAGAATATAAATATATATATCCTCTGTATTATAATAAAGATCATTGTGTATTTATTTGTTTATATATATATATATATATATATATATATAGAGAGAGAGAGAGAGAGAGAGAGAGAGAGAGAAGAACACTCAGCACATAATTAAATGATTATAAATCCAGAATTTATTTTGGCAGTTGTAAAAATTACATATGGCTTTGTCAAATTAAAAAAATCAAGTGTTACATTTAACTCAGAATATAAAAAAAAAAATTTGCACACAGAAGGCATAAGGTTAAGTGAAGGGTAGAGGTGTATACAAATCATACACCAAATCATACATACATAAAAAAATTTAAAGGAAAAAAATATATACAAACACAAAACAGAACAATAGATATAATCATACACAAAATAAGCACACACAGACATATAATTATAAGAGGTCATATATACACACAATAATAACACTAAACTAAAACTAAAAATAACCAAACTAAAGAAGAGACACAAATAAAAATAGTAAAAAGAAATAAAGAAAATGGGCCTATATAATATACTTAAAGTCACAAATAATTAGCAATTACAAACACTTTCAAAAAGTTAAAAATTAATAATTAAAGATTCACAAAAAAAATATTATACAAAAAGAGATTCATAAAGAAAAAGATTTACAAAACTGATAAGGACAAAAAAAAATTATCATAAAAACCAAATTTTTTTAAAAAAGAAAACAAAAAGAAAAATGAAAAAAAGAATTTCAGACAAAAAAAAATAACAAAAGAGCCAATATAGTAAAAACAGAGATTAAATACTTTCATGGCTTCTGCTCCGATGAACTTAGCTCACTGGTGCCCCCTATATATGAACTTACTCGAACCATAAGATTAGCAACTAGGTCCCACCCTTTTACTGTGAAACCAATGAAATGTAAATGCAAATTCTACTTCAGCAGCTTCTATTCTCACACTTCTTGCCTGTGGAATTCCCTTCCGTTTACTTGCTTCCCCAACAGCTATAATCTCCAAGAATTTAAATGTAAAGTCAATAGTCATTTCCGATCTCACTAACCTGCATCCTCTCTCTCATGCTCCTTTCTTGTTCACTCCACTCTCATCAGTATTCTCATCCTTCTCTTACCCACTTCCTGACACCCCCTATAACCTGTCACTCTTTCTCATAACTTTCCTCCTATGTAACCCCCTGCAAAACAGTGGCAGTAAAATGCCTTGCTTGGGGGCGATATGATTATATATATATATATAAAAAAAAAAAAACAGTCACAAGTGATTAATTATCACATTAAAACCAAAAATTTAAATATAAATAAAGAACTTTGTGTTTTTCCTATGATCTTCCATTTGATCTGTGGATAGAATCCTCTATCTTTTAATTCCCAGAAATATTTAGACAGATTGGTCTGGGATTTAAGGTGAGGCCTAGAGAAGGAATATTTATGATTATAAAAGCTATGTTTCCAAGGTCCAGCAGAATTTTCAAAATATACTTTTCCTTCTTTATCATATTCCATAGGAAAAATAGTTACTTGCTATATGACTTTTTCAGATATACATATACCTCCAACTAGACAATTATCTTTAATTCTACAATTACGGGGGAGATTTTTATTTAGTGATTATTATAAAAATTATCTAGTATTTTATTATTATGAGAATTAATGGTGCTATGGGTATTGTTTGTACAAAAATAACTAATTTTTAATGTTAACCCTTTGTTGCATATTGGTTACAATTGTAACCTTTCTCTAACCTTTAGTGCATATTGGTTACAATTGTAGCCAATATGCAACAAAGGGTTAAAGAAATATCCAAATGTTGGACAATTGTTGTCTTTATTTCTACCAGAAATTAAAGCCAAAATACAATGTTTAGAATAGCTCATGATTAAACATTGTCTGTTATATTTAACAATATATATATATATATATATATATATATATATATGTATATATATATATATATGTTTAGTGTATCGAGGCAGCAAATAATTTTCTAAACATATACTGTTTAGAGACAATGAATGTCTATTATGTTTAATCATGAGCTGTTCTAAACGTCGTATTTTGGCTTTAATTTCAGTTGAAAATAAAGATAAAAATTCTCCAACATTTGGATAATTTTTTGTTAAGTTGGTTCTAAGCATAGAATGGTGGATGTTTTTGTGTTACCATCTTTATAACCTCTCTGAAGATGGCTTATGTGAGCTGAAAGCTTAGAACCAGTTATTGTTTACCCTTTAAAAAAATTAAATGCATTTTTTAAAATTGCAATTTTGCAGTTCAATTGAATTTTATGATTTATGAATGCATTTTAATTTATTTTATTGATTTTATTGATTTTAAAAAGAAAAAGTTTAAATAATTTAATATTAAATTCAAATAATTTTATGAGTATCTATTTTAATAACAAATAATTTACTTTTTCTACTCTTTATTATCATAAGAGCTATGTGTGTCTGTCTGTCACAAGGCCTTATTAGTGAAAAGAGAGACCCTGAAAGATGTGTGAGGTGAATAGAAGGATTGGTTGATATTCCTGACTGATGAGAGAGATGAGAATGACTGCATTTAATTTCACTAGAACTGTATGTATGTATGTATGTCTTTCATTTTCTCACTGAAATCAAGTAGTGTCTTTTCCCATAGATGTTAAGTATTTTTATATTCCCCTATTTCTTTCTTTTTAGTGAAATCCCTGTCTTATAAATATTTCTCTTAATAATCAAAAAAAATAATTCAGTAAACAATGTCATTTTATTTTATTTTATTTATTGTAATTGGATTTTTATTTTAAAAACTTTTATTTCCCATCATTATTTCTTTCTTTCTTTTATATCTTCACTGAAATCAGGTATTGTCTTTTATCTGTTAAATATTTGAGCTTAACAACTTTAACAAAATATTTTAATAGCAATCATAAATCATGGGATACAAATGAACAGATTTTAAATTGGCAACTTTTTTATTTAACTGAAACAGATGTTAAACACTCATCTTCTCTTTTTTCATTCCCTGAAATCAAGCAGCATTTCTAATATGTCTTTCTTGTCTTTCCACACTATCAAAACAGAATAGCCTCTTATTTATGAATTATTTGCAGGGCATAACATATGTAATAACTAAGAAACTAAAGGAGGGACATGCTGACTTAGAATAAGATAAATATAAACGTTATATCTGGTAGATATCCCATTTTTTTTAAACAATGTAACTGATGTCTTCAGGGCTAGATAACTAAGATTCAATAAAGACACTGGGCCTTTCAGTAGGGTTTGTTGTTAGTAATCAATATATAATAGTAAACGAACATATAGTTGATTTTGCCACATCTCAGTGTTTATTTACTCCAGCTCATCTTGACACACTTACATGTAAACTTTCTCTCTTTTATACAGTGGGCAGCTTCTGAAGTTAAAACCTCTTATAAAATATAAATAAATCTGGGCAAAAAGATTCGAATTTTAAAACTTTCTTGAGCATGTTCTTTTTAAAACTTTTATCTGCAAACAAACAAGATTATTTCATCAAAGACTTTGGATATATTTGTCTATATTACTGACATGATGTATTGTATTTATTTACACTATTTACATTGTATGGAGTGTTGTCCTCATCTTTGTTGCTATATTTATGATGCTTCGGTCATTGTACACTTCCGGCTTTCTTCAGTTGACTGAAATTTAGAAATTAACTCTTATTTCCTTCCTCAGTTTAGATTGTACTAGTTTTAATTACATAAACATCTAAAAGAAAATTTCAAATAGACTATATTTACATTTAATTAATCAAATTATTAATTACTTAACATTTTTGTCAATATCAAACAACTTTTTTGGAATGTTATATAAAAATGCAACAAATCACAGTTGTCCTGCAATTAAATTCTATCTGTCATACAACACATTTCATTATTTATTTTTCCTTTTGTTTTGATTACTATACTAGTGTTGGCTAAGTTTGGGCTGAATAAACATTAAGGATGATTGAAGGGTTAACTGTTTCTAATGAGAGTATTCAGTCAGCAACCTATGGCTATTATAAAAGTTGCTTGTAATAAAACACCTAGTTGTTTCCCTATTGGCTCTTTAATTGTACAGAATGGGGAGATGATATTCAGGTCTAAGACTAGAGAGAGAGTAAGAGTGTCAGAGATTGAGAGAGAGAGAGAGAGAGAGAGAGAGAGAGAGAGAGAGAGAGAGAAAGAGAGAGTAAGAGTGGGAGGGAGAGGGAGAGGGAGGGGGGAAGGCAGAGTGAGAGAGTTTCAAATAAATTTTAAGCTTATAGATTCTTTCAACTCTGAATATTTTCATGTACTCCTGTAAGCAGAAAATACATCATTTTTAAATACAGTGTGATGGGTAAATTATTAATTTCAAGTATGTACATTGTTTTTGATTTTGTTGACTGCACAGTATAGTACAATCAGTTGGGCAGAATCTGTGAGAAAAAGAGCACCATGATGCAATTCAGTCTGCCAGAAATTTGGAAATGGCATGCTGCACTGCTTGGCATTTGAGCTGGAATCCAATACAAACATTTTAGAATGTTTGGGTGTCAATATGAGTACAGTGCAAAGGATTTGGGAACAGTTGGATGATATATCAAGTCAACATCATGGTGTTTGGAGTAATTACTGGTGATGGCATTCATCTTCTTTTCATAGGGCCTCAGACTCAACAGAGAGGCCTACATCAAGTGCTTTGAGGAGGTAATGCTGCTCTGGGTCAAGACCCTTATGTCTGGTAATAAGACTGCACCATGCTACACAAGCAGGAGAAACTAGTCATGGCTGTCAGACAATTTCTGCAGACACATCACTCCTTACATTCAGCCATCTAACTCTCCAGACTGCAGCCTCCTTGATCATTATGCACAGGGTGTGGTTGAGCAAGAGACCAACAAAACTCCTTGTAATACTAAAGTTGAACAGAAGGCAAGGATTATGGCAGCATTCACCAACTTAAACAAGGGGACCATCCAGAAGAGATGCAGGAGATTCTGGGGTTGTCTGGAACCCATGGTTTGAAGCCAATGGTGATTTTATTGAATAAATTTACTCTTTAGTATTTAAAAAAAATTGTGTGTAAAAGGTGCAAAGGAATGTAAACTCCACTGAACAATCAGCTTAATGAGCCACATAACAAAACTCATCATCCGAATTCTGATGAACAGAACATGCAGAAGAATCAGCCCAGAGATAGAACAAGAACAGTGCTGGTTTGTCAAGGAATGCAATATTCATGCTCAGAATGTTATCAGAAAGAGCAATACAAATGTAGAAGGATGTGTATCTGTGTTTTATAGACTATTCAAAGGTGTTCAACAAAGTATGCTGCAAAGATTTGTTAGAGATGCTCAGCCACCTCGACATATCCAGGAAAGACATTACAGTTATCAAAAACCTATACTGGCAGCAAACTGGACAGGGAATGAATTCAGCAGATATACGAAAACAGAATTAGGTGTAAGACAAGAATATGTCTTTTTACTGGATCTATTCAATATATACAGTAAAACAATTCTGAGAGAACTAGAAGTTAAAGCTAGAAGTCCTGTCAGGATTTGTCATTGGCGTCCACAATCTGAACAATATATGATATACAGATGATACAGTGCTGACAGCAGACATGGAAAGGAAAATACAGAAAATCCTACAGAAGGCAGCAAGGGAAAGTGAGGAGAAAGGACTAAATATAAACTTCAAGAAAACCGAATACATAGTCATCAGCAAAAAGAAAACTCCAAAATGCCAATTACAGGTCAGGGATACTAAAATCAAACAATCACAGAATTTTAAATACTTGTAAGTGTTCTGGCAGAGGATGGAAAGTGAAACACTGAGATCCGAAGGTGCACTGACATAGTTAACGACACATTTCAAAAGCTGAACAGCGAAGTGTTGAAAGACTTGAAGATTTTGTTGGAAACAGAAAAAAAGAGTACTGGAATTGTTATGTGATATTTGTCCTCCTATATGGTAGCAAATGCAGGACAATCTCAAAGATGAAAGAGAGTCTCATAGTAACATAAATGGATGCTGAGGATACCATGGACCGAACATGTGAGCAATGATGAGATTTTGGAGAGGATGCAAACTAAAGGAAACTTATATTTGGCATCAGGAAGAGACAGCTGAGGTTTCTGCACCATGTAATAAGGAAGGAGGGCTTGGAGAATCTCACAGGATGGATAAAGGTGAAAGAGAGACAGGGGAAAACAGCATGTGGCATATTTGATGGGCTTGAGCAAATAGATGGTGGAGCAGAGTTTGGGAGAGATATCAAGAGGAGAAATGTTAAGAGCAACAAGGGAATAGGTACATGTAGATGTCCATGATTGCCTATGTCCTGAAAGGACATGACACATAAAGAAGAAGATGATGACAATTTATCTATCGCCCTCTGTACACTTAGTTATAGGAATGAACAGGAATTAAAATTAAATTCATATAATATATTAAAAAAATATATATTTATTTTTAATTTGCCATTTTTCATACTTCAAATATTTAAAATAGCTGCCCAATTTTTTTTTTTGCTTGGTCATCAATGCACTCTGTTAACTAATGGCCAAAGCACATCAGATCTATAAAGGTTTTGGCTAAGGAAATACAGGTTCAAATCCTGTCAGTAAATATTTTTTCTAATAACATTTTTTTATTATTTAGGCTGGTAAACAAAAATAAATAAATATACTGCTTAATAAATAAATGAAGCATCTACTCAAATATGAGTATAATAATGTTATAATAGTATAAATAATGTTTAAGTAATAAAAATCTGTTGGATTAATTAATAAAAAATAGTTATCCCCTTTCTTTACAAATTACAATAAACAGTGTTTATTATGTCTCTCAGACTGCATATAAATATCTCAGATTGAGTCACTTTCCCACCACCATAATGTAGCATTTTTGTGCCTTTTCTATAAATACTTTTATGGTAATTGTTCTTATGAACTTTTCTCTATGCTACTTAGATTTATGAATTTAAGTGTAGTACTAGATTAACGGCAAGGTCTCATCATTTTACAGTTGAAATTGCTAGATGTAACTGGAAGTTCTATGCTAGCAATTTTTCTCTTGCACTTCTTGCCTGTTTAACTCTCTTCCAGCTTCTTATTTTCCATTCAAATTTGATCTTCAAAAATTTAAATGCAATGTCAGTTGATATTTTCTTAATTCTTGTTCTTTTTTGTTCTCTCTCCTTAATAGTGTTTTTTTTTTCCTTATATTCTTTCACACTCGGTATTTCCTTGTAGCTTAGTGGATTTATTACTTGGGATAAAATGATTTTAAAAAATTGTAATATGATTGCATTGTATTAATATTATTTTTGTTAATATTAGTGCTAATTGCTGATAACCAGGGCATGTTTTTTTGCTTCAGCTTACTACATTAGTGCATATTCCTATTGTAAGGTATTACACTCATTTCTGATGAAGGTTGCATTTTTCAGATGAAAATGGCGATTGAATGAGAGAAAGTAAAAATTATCCACGTTTTTGCTATAACATATCTTTAGACGAGAGTGTGGATAATTTTTGACTTTTCCTCATATTTATTGCAAGGAATAACCACTGCATTAATTCAAGTTATAATAAAAAAATTTAACAGTTCAAGAAAGCTGATAATTAAGTGAAATGCATCAAAAAATTTACTTTGTTATTATGATGAGAATAGAAATTTATGAGATCATTTTCATTAGTTGATTTGCAATGGACACTAAGTTCTGGGCTATTGTTAATGTAGTGTAACATGATTTTTAGGAATTCAGAAATTTAATTGAGAGAAAAAATCTTTTTCTCTCTATCTATCTTTTTATAAATATATTTTTCATTTAGGAACAAGTTATTTCATGACTGAGGTTTCTATCTTTTGGTGTCTTCAGGCAATTTACAATAAATGATTTTACTGTTTTTCAAACACTCACATAACAGGGATCTTTTATGAATGCACAATTTTCAAAATTAGGAGAAGTTACTTAAACGTCTTAGAACACTTTTGTCCACGATTGTATGATCCTAGTAAGTATTTATTAGTATGGTTTAACTTGGACATAATTTATGTTCTTTTATTTAGCAATTCTAGGTCATGAAATAACTCATTTCCAAACTGAAAATATTCAAAAGTTCTACAATATAATTGTATTGAAAACTTTTTAATACAAATGTGTACTGGTCTAATTTAATTATGGCCAGAAACTAACTAATATATATATATATATATATATATATATATATATATATATATATAACCATTTCACTCCAGGAAAGGCAGGGCCAATATGCAGGGGGTTACAGTGAGAGAAAAAACTGGGTACAGGGGTATTGAAAAAAAGGATAAAAGATGAATGGCAATTCAAGAAGATGGCAGGCAGTTGACATTGACTTTAAATTATGAACGATTGTAGTTATCAAGGAAACAAATAAACAAAAAAGAGTTTCACAAGTGGGAAGTCCTAAAAAAAAAAACTACTGAGAAAAATACTATATATATATATATATATATAGAGAGAGAGAGAGTCATCTGCAGACAGTCCTGTTTTGCTGTATCACAGCTCATCAGTACAGTTAGACATCTGATTGCTTCATGCTAGGATTGAAACCTGACCAAATTGACATCAGTTAGTGATTCTACCACTAAGCTATGGGTACTCAGTGAATAAAGGCAGACTTTAGCATGTTATATACACAATAGAAACACATGTCAGTAGCCAAGAGTGTTCAAATTCATTACTGAATGAACGATGTGTAAATGTGTGAGTAGCTACTGTTTTTAAAGTCTACCCTTTTTTCATAGTGCTCAATCATCGTGCGAGAGCATAAATAGTCACACACACACACACACACACACACACACACACACACACACACACACACACACACACATATATATAAATGGAAATATTGCATGAAAAGAGAGGAGAGATTTGATAATGCATTTTGTCAGTTCAGGCTTTAAGCAGATCCAAGACAAAAGAGAGAAAAGTATGCATATGTGTACTTGCATTTGTTTAAACAAATAATGAAACTTATTTCATTTATTCTATTATTTTTTTAAGCAAACACAAATACACACTTTTTACTCTTTCATTTTGGATCCGATGAAGCCTTAACTGGTGAAATGCATAATCAAATCTCTCTTTTCATGAATGTTTCCATTTATCTAATTGGTAACTATAAACTGTAAGGAATTCAATACCCTATTAAAAAAACACAAACAAACAGACAGAGAGAAAAAAATTAGCAACTGGTGTACCGGGTTTGTAGCTGGGAGGTTTTGTAGGTAACAATCAACTGGATTCCTTTGAGGTTGCAGCAGTACAAGATATTTCTTTTGACACAAATGAATTTTCTACTACTGACTTTTTCAGATGACCATCTTACTTTTTATTTGTGTCCAGACTAACTTCTGGCTACTAGGCTTAGTGGTTTTGTGAATTAAATAAGACTATTTGATTGGTTAATTATTCTAGTTTTTAATGAACACAAGATGAATTTTCTGTCCTCCAGGGCTCTATTCTTCAACCTACTCTATTCTTTATTTTAATCAGTGATCTTCCTTATGTCATCAGTTCCAAACTTGGTATCAATGCTGATGACACATTTATTTACACCTGTATTAATAGGAAGTCTGATAAGTTCGACATCATCAAATTGGCAGCTGATCTTGAAAATGACCTACAATCTGTTGTTAACTGGAGCAAGAAGTGGCTTCTTGCTAATTTTAATCCCTCTAAAACAAATTTGCTCTCCTAGATAATTACTATGTCACCAAATGGTCTAGTTGATTAAAGCAAAATTTATGAATTTAGTGACATAGTGATTATGATTTCAATCCCTGGGTCAGGTAGTGTGTACTTGTATTTTGTGGAAATGGGAGAGCCATATTAAATAAAATAAGAGCTAAATGATGTCCTAAAATGAGCAGTGGAACATGAACAATCAAGTTGTGTAGAGTAAATAAAAGGTTGAGTTTAGAATTACTGTAGGCTAGCCAGATGAAGAACAGAGGGCACAACAATCAAAATGTTGTAATAACAACAACAAAGATGAGGACAATAGTTCAAATATAAATCGTCTAAATAATGAATATATATATATATATATATATATATATAAGGGTCAACTTATATGGATAGGAGGATAAGATAATGGTTAACTTGAGACCAGAACAGGTTAAGATTGTAATGATCAGGGAAACATCCTCTAAGAAGTTTGTTTCAAAAAGCAGTGGTTCACAGGAAGAAGTTCTTCAAGTGGAACTTACTTCACAAAGATGGAATATTGAGGGAATCTGGGTGGTTTACTACAATGTAAGCATCATATATATATATAGTGTATTGAGGCTGCAGATAATTATTTAAACATATATTGTTAAATATAACATACAAGGAATGTCTATTATGTTTAATCATGAGCCGTTCTAAACATTAAATTTTGGTTTTAATTTCTAGTGAAAATAAAAACAAAAATTCTCCATCATTAGGATATTGAGCCATCTTCAGAATGGTTGTAGAGATATTAACCTAAAGATATTCACTATCAAAGATGATATTTTGTTGTGTTGATATAAAACATTGCCATGTGATGATAATAATCACTGAATAGCGGGCAATGTTTTAGAATGATTCATGATTAAACATAGTAGATATTCTTTGTCTGTTATATTTAACATATGTTTTATATATATATATATATATATATATATATATATATATATATATATATATATGTAGTGTATCAAGGCAGCAGATAATTTTCTAAACATATATATGTAACAATATAAATTAGCTGTTATAAAAAACTTAATTTAATGCACATAAATGATATCTTCTTACAGATCCATATTCTATAAAGTATTACATAACATTAAACAATCACTTGTTAACAATGAATTTCCTAACTCAGTCATTGATCAACAAATTAAAATGTACCTCAATAAACTTAATAATACCTCTAACAATATTAATAATAATAATAATAATAATAATAATAGTGTACGTCAAAATAAACATAACACTATTAACCTATACTATTGCAACTAAATGCATAATAATTACAAATATGATGAAACAACAATCAGAAACATAATAGGTAGAAATGTTAAACCAATTATTAAAAATAATAATCAAATTAGGCTCATCCTATATTATAAAAAACTTAAAACAATTGATCTCATAGTCTCTAATAACCCTACAAGCACACAACTAAATCCTCTACAGAAAACCAATGTAGTGTATCAATTTACATGCCCATTCAGAGATTGTATCTCTGGCACTAGTAATAAACCCACTACATCTATTGGTTTTATTATAACCACGCTCTCCTGTACACTTACCTGCCACCTTTCTGATCATAGTTCAATTAAACAACATTTCTTAGAAAAACATAGCCATTTAGGTAATTATTAGACAGATTTTAGTTGATAACACAATAATACTTACACATACACACAGTAAAAAGAACCTTCAGATATTGGAGGCTATCTACATTAAATCAAAGCAACCCACTCAAAATCACATTTCAATTTAGTCACAACACATTACATTGCATTGCATTTAGACATGGTTCTGTTAACATTTCGGTCTCTCATGTGGTATGGCGTCATAGAACCGCATTACAAATATACAACCTGCGTCTGCTATTTGGTGACCATTATCGTTACATAGAAATGTTTTATGTCAACACAATAATATCATCTTTATATTAACATCCGTGTAACCTCTCTGAAGATGGTTCATGTGAGCTGAAAACTTATAATCAACATAATAAAAAAATATCCAAATGTTGGACAATTTTTGTCATAATTTTTACCTCAAATTAAAACCAAAATAGAATGTTTAGATAGGCTCATAATTAAACATAATAGCCATTCATTGTTTGTTATATTTAACAATATATGTTTAGAATATATATATATATATATATATATATATGTGTGTGTGTGTGTGTGTGTGTGTGTGTGTGTGTGTGTGTGTGTAACATAGAATACTAGGTATATTAATCAGGTAAATTCCAATAGAGACAAACTCAAAAGAACTCAATGTTAAATTCATTTATTTAATTTAACAGAGTAATATAATTTATGAAAAATTTTAGATATTCTACAATTTCATGGATAATACATATTTTGTCACTGGTGACCTTGCAGCTCATTAGACCTAAATGATACAACAGTTAATCTTCAAAATATTCCCTAAAAATTATTACACATGTGTCCATATTAGGAGTAGACATTTGTAACAAGGTCACCAGTAATGAAATATGTATTATCCAAGAAATTGTAGAAAATTTAAAATTTATATATATATATATATATATATATATATATAGGAGAAAATGATATATACATTTCTATTTGCTAGAACAAATTAAAAATGATTTGAAAAATTACTAACAGAGGGGAAAAATTTTTCATGTAACTCATTTGGTCCTTTAAAGACTTCAGCAGACTAAAGTCATGTTTATGTAAAAATTTAAAAGCTTAAAAATTTCAGCATCCCCTCTCCTTCATGCAAATGTGTAGTTGTATCAATGTAAACATTACTTTAGTCCAAGGAAAGTTCTAAACCCATTCAAAGCTATTTTAATGAGATTCAAATTGGAACTGATCTTTCAGAAAATGAACCTTTACATAACTTTTTTTTCTATTATGTTGGATAAAAATTTAATGCTCAGATTTTCTTATGTAATTTATGTTTGGTAATTGGAAAAAAATTTGAAACAACATTGTCAACATTATGAAAACAAGACTTTTAATTAGATGCTCACTAATTCTTTTTCATAATATTAGAAAGTTTTTAATCCTTTATGCCCAGAAGGAAACAAAACCTGACTTACCTTATTTTGATAGAGGAAAATGATTTTTTTTGAAAGACAGCGACATCCAAATTTCACAGTTGTGGTAAATTCAAAATAAAAATATTCAGGTTTGTTTTCTGCACTTAAAAAGAAATTCTCCTGTCTTATTTGATGTGTAAATAAAAAATAACAGTATTCCAAACACAATAACTAACAAGTGTGGCAGTGCAATGACTCAACAAACATGTGAGTATTTGTTGTGTATTTGGACGTATCCATGGAGACTCCAAGGAAGTGCGGCAGACGATTCATAGTGCGCATGCTTTTTCGGATGTGACGTCAATGACGCTCCTGACCGGGTGCTAGGTCACGTGAGATGCTAGCCAACATGGCGCTGTAGATAAGAGGCCGTCTGTCTGATAGCCGACTGGCGCTCGTTTCTAATTACTTAACATCTTGTGTCTTCTATTGATTGTTATCACAGACATTTGTCGATGCAAACTGGATTATTTTCTGGGGGGAAACGGATATAAATCTGCTTACTATTTTACCTTAATGCACCACTAATCATGGGCGTGTGGTGCAAGGTAGATTCGGACACACGCTACGCCGTTGGTAAGTCCCTTTTGGTTCTATTTTTTTCTTTCTTTTATTTTTGTTATCAAAGATAGACAGGATCGTCTTCCTAGAATACGCTTCTCTCTTTTTTTTTTATCGTTGTTTACTCGTCAGATGTTTTTCTTTAAGCGTATTTCAGCTTTTATTAATTTTTGAAAAATATTGGAAAACTTTTTTCTGTTCACTTTTCCGCAAACGTTTTCTGTTTTTGTTTGTTTCGCCCAAGTATGAAAAGTTTGTTTGTCACGGTGCCATAAAGACGGTGTTCATTTTAATAGAGGCTGACTACTAAAAACGGATCCCCCCTTCACAGAACTTGAAAATTCGGTTATACAGTTGGATAATTTTGGTACATTTGCTTTTTCATTGTTTATTTACGAATTTTTGTGTGTACTTTTATAGCAAAAGTTTAAAGAGTGTTTAAAAAAAATACTTTATATTTTTTTAACTGATTTTGATTGAACATTTTTGCAATTTTTTTTTTTTTCTTGGATTTTATAAATGTTTTACTGTTAAAAATTAATAAAATTCAAAAACAAAAGATCTGTTTTCCTATTTTTAATTGTTTTTTTTAAAAATCCAAATTTATTAATCAATAACAAAATTGGAAAACTTCACTTTCAAACAAACTTTTTTAGTGTTTTTTTTTTTTTTTTTTTTTTTTTTAAATTCATTTTTTTTCTCACTAAGTGTACCGACTCCTTTGTTTTTCATGGCATAAATTTTTATTAACAAAAAAGTGGGGTCCCTGCCCACCCTTGTTTTCTTGCTGATCATGCACTAAGGTTTGTTTGATTATTTATTAACCATTTTGAAACGATTTTTATTTGGCAAAACATGCCAACACAGAACGTCTGTATTGGTGTTTTGTTGATAAATAAATAACATTCTGCCAAATAGGATTGTACCTTGTCGCATGATCAATAATAATAATAAAAAGCAACTTTATTCTTTCATTGAAAATAACAAATTCTTTCTTTGGCACTTAAGCACGCTGTAGGATTCGTTCTAATTCTTTTCAATCTGTTATTTATTTTTAAAACTTTTTCACGGTTTTTACTCGGCGAACCAATCCTTTTTTTTTTTTTTTTAAATGTTGTTTTAAAAACTATTTCCAATGTCTATTTATCTAATTTTCGTACTTTTCATAGCAGTTTGTGTTTCTGTTTTTTAAAAGTTTTTTTTTTTTTTTTACTACTACTCTTAGAAAAAAAACTAAGAATTTGATATCAGGCAAAAAAAGGAAAAAAAAGCTGTTCAAATTATTTTATTTTCCTTTTAGTTCACAAAGAAGGTAAAAAAACAGTTTTAAGAAAAACCTGATACAAGATGCATTTAAAAAATATTCGTGTCAGTTGGTATTTAATTTTTAAAGAATGAGATTTCAGTTTATTGAAGGTTGTTAAAATGTAAAAAAAGAAAAGACTCAATAATTCTAAGTTTTCTTAGTAAGGAAAAAAATTAGGTTTCTTTACGTTCGTCAGTTCATGACTTCCTATGAGATTGGTATTTGTAGTTGAAAAATTATTTTAAAAAAATTATCCCTTCCTTCATTCACTGTTTTTTACTAAAAAATCTTTAAAAAAGAAAAAAAATTTCTGCGTGTGAACTAAGTTTTTGAATTTGATATTTTGGAGATCTTCACTACAGCGGGGTTTTTTTTTTTTTTTTTTTAACCCTCCCTAAAGGCTCTGATTTTTTTTAGTTGATAGTAAACCTTAAATACAAAAATCAGGCTTTATTTTTATTTTTAATTACTACAACGTACTTGCCGTAATGTTTGTCTTTGATTTTCCACGATTACTCTCTAGTAGTAGTATTCGTACCCCACTCCCTATCGATGCAGCTGTTTTCTTTGTACTTGGTCTGGCTTTTTTTTGTGATAGGGGAGGGAAAACATTTTTGTATATAGTGAAGCACTTGGCACACACGCAGCGAAACAAAAATCAACCAAATCTACTTTCTGTTCAGTTTTCAACGAAGATGACACGAATTAATTTTAGTTGAATGATCTGTAAAACGACTTCGTTTTTAACGGGGAAGAAAAATCCTTCTTTAAAGGAGCTCTTTACTAAGCACATTGGGAAGGAGACAGGAGGAGGAGGAACGGTTCTTAAACGGCAAAGAAGGATTTTGGACACGGAAGCAATGACAGCATTTTATTTCTCAGTAATATCGAGGCAGCTATGATTTTGATCTCGTTTTTCTCGGGATTAGGTCAGAACATAAAGTATCATGATACAAAAATGCAAATAATACATTTACTTAAAAAGTCGATAAAAGCAGCAGACTTGAAAGAATTGTCATCTTTATTTTTTTATTAAGGATTTTATTGTTAAAGGAATAGTTCCATTTTTTTTTTTTTTAGTTTGATTTGATTTGTCTTGAAAACTGTTTGTCATTTTGCATTGCAGTAAAGGTATTTTAAACTGGAATTATAATGCAACCCCTATTTGCATTAACCTTTTTGTATTTTGCTTTCTTATAGAATAAATTTAATTGGAAATGACTATTTAACTGGTGATATTTTTTTTGCTAAGGCGAGCTTGAAAATATTTCGCATTTTCGAGAAAATAGAAGTTAAAGATTTATTTAGCGGTAGCATTTTATGCAGATGCGAGATTATTACTATTTTTTTTATTTTATCTGAGGATCACAGAAAGTGGCTAAAAGAAAAAAAAAGTTAAGTTTCAGCGACATAATGAAGCTCGTCTTAGAAATGTCAGGTTTTTTTTCTTTCTTTTTGCTTGAATTTTTGATTCTCTCCCGCTTTATTTAAATTTGTTAGAAAACAAATTTAATTAGGTTAAAAAAAAGTTTCATAATTTGTCGGTTTCTTGCGTTTTTTCACGTTAATTTTCCATGACGTTACCAAGTTTTGTTTTTTTTTAAGCAAAATAACAACAAAAAAACAAAAAAAAACAAAACAAACCTGTCATTTCGCAACTTGGCTTCAGCACATTTTATAATTTTCTATTCTGTATAACTATAGATAGATTTCCTTTGTTATGTTGGGAAAAATGTCTCTATTTTTATTTTATTTTATCTTGTGTAAATTCTTCGTTTTAAACGTTTCAGATTTTGCTTGAATATGCGGCAAAAAGTGAAAGGCTGGAAGTTAAGACAAAACATCTCTAATTTGAAATTAACAATTCTGATAAATTTCCAGTAAGAGACAACCGTTCTGGCCTTTTCATGGGCTCGCCTCATTCTTCCAGTCGAATATTTGCTGTCAATTGCCCTATTTCGTCAGTCCAAAAACTCCAAATTGTTTCAAATGTTTCTATCGTTTTTTTTTTTGTTTTTAATGACGAGCGTGCGATGAGTGAAAATTTCTAATGTAATGAATAAATAGCATAGATTCTCTTTTCTCAAGTTGGGATAGTAAATTTGCATCGTATAATTGATAAGATATGTAGTTTAACTACTTTTTAAAAAATATTTTTTTGCAGTCCCATATTTGGAATAAAACCTGTTTTATTTTGTGTGTGTAAAAAAAAAAAAAAAAAATAAAGACAAAAGTTATTCTCTTTAAAAAAAAAAATGGAGTAGAGGATAAGTCTTTTAAAAATTTGAAGCATACACTGGTTTACTGATAACTTAAACAGCAAAGTTAAAGATATGTTACTGTGTCTTCTAAAGAAGGATGCTGAAAATACCCTGGATTGAACGTGTGACTAATGACAGTTTTAAACAAACTCTAAAATTTAGAGAGAGTATGTAAAACCAAAAAGTGACATTTAACATCAGGAAGAAACAGTTGACATTTCTACAGCACATAAGGAAAGAAGGTTTGGAAAATTTGATACAAGACAGATTGAAGGACAGAAAATTAACGTATAATCTCTACTTAGAGAGCTTGAGTAAATGGATGGTAGATAGGTTTAAGAGCTACAAAGGACAATAAATTGTGGAGAGTCCTATTTGATTACTTCTTGAAGGAACAGAACATTGAAGATCTGATAACCGAGGAATATTGAAGTTAACTGAACCCTTTTTATTCAGTTCCAGTTCATATTATCAGTTAATTTTTCCTTGTCAATTTGTTCTTGTACTGTTTGTTACTCGTTTTTTTCACTAAACCAGAATGACATTTTGGCATACTTGGGCCTTTTTTAGTCAAAAGGACGTTTTTTTTTGTTTTGTTTTTTATACTATTCTCACTCCTTTGCAATGTTTGTTTTTAAAAACTAAAAAGTGATGATTAAAAATTCTAATGAAACCTAAACATATGATGAAAAGTGAATTCATACTTAGTTCTTGAGAATTTATAAAAAATATATTAAACAAATATTAGATTTACTTACAAGAATAAAGGCTAAAGCTAACACAAAACTAACTAATACAATGCAATATCACTTACCAATTTATAAGGAAATAAATATGAAAATTTTTTATTCATTGATTTATAAATCTTTTCTTAAATTATTAAAATGTGAACCAACTAAAAGAAAATCTATAATGTATTATTTCCCATTTTATAAAGCTTGAATCAATTGGCAATTAACTGATGTGTACCAACCAATCTAATTCCCTGTTTAGGATGTGGTTTCCGGCTTTCTCTTTTCCAATCTTCTCACTTTGTTTTTTTTTTTCAATTGGTGTTGATAGATCTATCGCCCGGTTCACACTCCACCCATGTCTATTGAACAGGTTAAGAGGCTCATCCCTTGTTCCCTGTTTAGGATATGGTTTCCGGATTTCTCTTTTCCGATCTTTTCACTATTACGTAGCCCCCTGCACATCATTGGCGTTACCACCTTGTTCAGGGTGATAAAAAAAAAAATAGTGTTTATTATTTTTGTTGTCACTTCTCAAGAACAAAGAAAATATATAAATTTCCTTTTATCTTGTTTAGGTCTTATTACAGTTCTAATTGTTACTTTTTAAAACTAGACATTGCCAAGGAGTGAAGGTAATTAAATTAAGTGGTGTCAATGGAAAAGCTGTCCTTATGATCCTCCTTTTTATATATATATATATATATAATCCAGCCCAGGGATTGAACTCACAACCACTAGGCTATATCTCCCATTCAGTGGTGAAACTTTGTAGCTTTAATGTCGCTTGTCTGTCTCTTTTAATTGAACTAGGTAGTATATGATTTCTATACTATCTCTAGTGCCATTCAGGAGCACTCCAACATAGTGTAATGACTAGCAAGCCTATTTTGCTAGATCAATTACAATTGAGTTGTGAGTTTAGTCCTCATTAGGTGCTCCATACTTTTGGCCTTGTGTCACATATAAGCTATGTTTTTAAAATGATTTAAAAATCTTTCTTACCTAGTTTCTGAGTTGATATTAATATTAAGCTCAATCTCCAGAAAGGAACCATTCCTCCAGGTAGTTTTTGATTTGGACTTTCTTAATTGAAGGCTTCCATGTGCTGTTCATTTTTATGCTAGACCTACTGAGGACGTTATGAGAGCTTAGCGTGTGATCTGATTATTTCAGTCACTGTTGACTTCTTCTCAACACATGATCAGCCATCTCTGATTCCATTTCTTCTTTTAAATTATGGCTTTTTGATGTTTCTGTTGCTTTACTTGTAGAAGTTGGCTAGGCTAGTCTTTTGTATTTTCAGTCATAAGATATAGACAGTTTTTGGTTATGTTCTTTTTGAAGAGATGCTTCCATAGGGTAGAACCACTTTGTATACTCTAGAATTTACAGATTTTCGTTTTCAATATGATTCTAAAATAAAGTGGCAGTTTTCTGACTATTGTCTTCAATTACTGCTCATGGAAACTTTTTTAAAAATATTAATGTTTACTTAATACAAGGCCCAAGATTCACTCAAGGTAGTGGTTACTGTGTGGAGTTATATTAGCATAGGAAAGGACGAGCATGAGAAGTATAGAAAAACTGGAAACCCAATCCTAAATAGAAGTATGGGATAAACCTCTACTCCAGTTCAGAAAACTGGTGAGGAGTGTGAACTGAACAATAGGCAAACCCATCTACTCCTATTGGTTGGGGAGAGAAAAACAAGTGAATAAAAATAGAATAAGGTTAATAATTAGTGAATAAAATTTCAGTTTTTAGGCACTGATGCCTCATGCTATTCTCTACCTTTATAAGAGCTAGATCAGGCTGAAAATGGAGTACTGTGCTAAATTTGGGAAGGATCTGCCCGACTACACTTTCCAGTCTTGATGAAGTTCAAAAGCATCTTCGTCCTTGTTGAAGAATTATTTTTCATGTTCTAAACTCTTTCTCACAGGCAGGATGTAGTGAGAATCTCACTCCTCTATCGCTACTACTACTACCACCATGGAAAGTGTTTGGACAAACTGCTTCACCTGGTTCCACCAAGTTTGACCTTCATGGTTAGAACCTGCCATGCCACTTACATAGCAGCAAACCGCCCATGCCCCCTCCATATTCTATCAGCAAAAAATAAGTTCCACTTGAACAGCATCTTCCTGTGAAGCATGGCTTTATGGAACAAACTCCCATGATGATGTTTCCCCAATCACTAGTTGCGACCTGTTCAAGTCTAGAGTCAACCATTATCTTCCCCTCCTATCCTTATAAACTACTCTTTAATATAACACTATACATTGAGTGGCTACTGGACTTCATACAGGCTGAACCATACTGTAAAAAAAGCTCTGAATGTATGAATTTGGGTAGAGTTAGTTATGGGACTGATAGTATGTTATGATATACTAAGTTTTAAGTTAAGTTCAAATATCTCTATCAAATAAAATTGAGCAAGGAAACATTATTTGAACTTTTTTTTTTTTTTTTTTCTTTTGTGAAAAAAGACAATATACAAGAAATATAGCGAGATATGCCCAAACAAGTCTAAAATTCAGCCAGGCTGTTTAGACTAGCAAAAGATTATTACAAGCCACAATATACATTTACTTATTTAAAAATGAATACCTTTAGATAAATAAAATCGGCAATATAAGATATAAATAAAATTTCAGTTCAGGTGAAGACCTTAGAAGTATATATTTGAATCAGGAAGGAATGTAATCAGATGATAGGTGAACCTATTTACTCTTATTGGGGATGGGAAAAAAAAAATAATTAGTGAATAAAATTTCGTTGTTCATGTGGAGATGCGAGGAGTATAAAGTTGGAAATAGACTTTAGAAGAAACCTGGAGCACAATCCCAAGCAAGAAGCAGTAAATAAGATTATGGAAACTAGATCCGAATACATATGTTCAGGTAGAGTTAGTTATGTAACTGGTTGTATGATAGTATTTACTAAGTTTTAATTTAGCTTAAGTTCAAATATTCTAGATCAGAACAGTCAAGGAGAAAATATTATTTTACTTATACAAATATTATTTATACTTATACAAATCAGTTCAGATTTCAGTCAGATTGTTTAGGCTAGCAAAAGATGATTACAAACCACAATATAGATTTACCCATTTAAAAATGAATACACTTAAATTGATAAAATTGGATAAAGAATAAACAAAATAAGTAAATAAATCAAAATGGATTACATCAACCTTAACAAACCCTTCAGTCAAAAGGTGTTGCGTATATTATATTTGCAGGGTAATTATTGCTTTTGAATGCTACCCATTCCCGGTTGGTATGTGTCTGTGTGATCACTTATAAGTTTTTCTTGGTGTTTTATGCAGTTGTTTTTTTTATTTTTTTTTTTTTATAGATGAAGGTAATTTGTGTTCCTCTATTTTCTGCTAAATGTTGGCTTCCAATATATGGATGGTTTGAACCCATTCATCAAGGCTACAAAGTACTTCATGTATATGTTTTGCCCTCATAAGAGATAACAAACGTAAAGCCAAGTTTTCTTTTTACTGTTATATACTTATGTCAAACTCGATTAGAATTATGTAATTTCATAGTTCTTATGAAAGAAACATGGGTTTAAAGAAATGTCTTCAAAAGGTTGAAATACTTTTAAATTCTGTCCTTATGTTGTATAGACCATAGTTTCTGAATCTTTGCAACTTGCCTCTTATAGACAGGTAGGATAAAATTATATACTCTGGCTCAACTGAATAAGCAGACAAGCAATATTAGATTTAGGGTGTTAAGTTTCCACCAGATTTTCTGATGGACATATGGTTTAGTGAAGGAAAATGTTGTTAAAAACTCTGAAAAATTAACAGGTAATTCTTTACTACCATGAAGTGAAAGTTTGCTTCAAAAGTTCATAGGTTATCAACTAGAACAGGCACTTAAAGAGGGGTACAATAACTGGAATGTTGCCACTATAACAATCAAGATGAGGATTCTAGTCTGGATAAATTAATTAATAATTCCTCTTCTCAAAAATTCAAACAAAAATGACTTAAAATTTCACTTTAACTGAAGACTGATAAAATGTATTAAGTGAATTTTAAATGTGAAAGAAGACTATATATTTATTGGTGATGAAACCTGGTCTCATAACTTAGTAAAAAGCTATTTAATTGTTATAGACATTACTTTAGGCTATAGAAAGTGGCCATCTCCTGTTACCATAACAGAATTTTATTACAAGCATTGTTTTCTAATATTTTTTTTTTCCCTTTTTTTAATGATATTTTAAAAAGTTTCTTTTTTTTATTTTATTTATTTTATTTTATTTTTTTTATGATCATCACTTCTCAAGAAAGATGTCATAAGTAAAGGCCAGATTTAAATTGTGGCATTAAATAGAACCTTAGATTATAAAATATCATGTGACATTACACAGATATATAATAATCCATGTATGTAAAATGTGTATGCAAATTTGATACCTTCAGGAGAGCACATTTGTTTTGAGATTTCTTAAGTGCATATGTTGATAGACATAACAAACCATTTAAAGTAAAAAATAAAAATCCACTATAATAATATCTGAAGTAATAAAATGGCGGATTAAAAATAAATCCATCAATTCATTAGAAATATAATCCAAGCACGAACATTTTTCTACAACTGAAATTGCCATCATTATTTCTCTGGTGATGTCAATATCATAATTATTTATTGTTAAATAGAATGTTATTTTTAGTTTAATATTCATAAAGTACATCATATGCAAAAAAATAAAAAGTACTATGTAATTGCAAAATTACTTAAAATATTGCCTTCATATTTTTTATTTTTTTGCTTTAGAGATAAACTAGTAAGTCATATAAAACATGTACTTATCATTTGAATGTACTTACAACTGAATCTATCATAAAGACAAAATGGAATTTTTTTTTTTTTATAACCTATTGATAAGCATAAACATTGTACAAAATCTCCATTTAAAAATATTTGAATTTATATTTCATTTCATCAACTACTACTTCTAAAAATGGAAAGCAATGAACTAGTTATCTACAGTAAAAGAATTGGTTGGAAACTCAAATTGTAATGCTCCTTCATACAGGATTTATCTAAAATTTAAATCTTATTCGGCTTATTACTGAATTTGCTAGAAATTTGTAGCATTCATCCCATTAGAAAAAGATGCAAAATTGTTCTATTTTAATTTTTATTTGAATATAGCCATTACCTGAATCCTGTAATAATCCTTATGTATAAATAATTTAAGTTTTTATTTATAAAACTGAGTAAAAGTGTTAAAGATTGTACATGTCTTAGCTTTCAAAGGTTATCAAATATACTTAAAAAAATTTTATTTCATGATTAATGGCCAAATCAGTTCAATTATTGTAATTAGAGATCAGTTCTTGATATCTATCAACTATAAAATATCTTGTGGATTTGTACTTTTTTTGTTTTAACACCGAAAAAATTTCTAAAAGGTTTCTTATTTACATCGGAAGAAAAAGCATTCTTTGAGAACATCTAGGTGATGATAGAACTCCAAGAATCTCCTGGATGTTGTGAAGTTTAGCAGAATTCTGGTTTTTCATTGTGACCTACAACTTTTTCAGGAATCCTGATGTTTGTGACTCCGCACAAAATTGAACTGGGAAGAAAATGAGTCTTTCTGAGCAGACTGGGCTCAGAATTGTAAGAGATGTTATGGAAAATTCAGAAAAATATTTTTGGATGATAAGCCAAGTAGAATTAGGTATCAAAATCTTTCATTTACAATGTTTATGCAAACCTCTGCAAAGAAGCTAAATACTAATGGACAGAGATGATCCTCAAAGGTCATTCTTCAAAAGTTTTGTTCTTGATAGGCTTGATAATTACATATTTTTATTTATTTAAATTTTTGTTTTTTGTATTGTCTGTCATGATGGCAAGATAAGAGCATTGAAAAAGGATATTAAATTGACAGTTTCTGTACTGGAAAAGCAAAAGTATAATTTAAGTCTCTTAAAAAGAGTAGAAAATATTTAATAAAGAGTAAAAAAAAAAAACAGTAATGATCCAAGAAAATTGTGAACTATTTTATGTTATGTGATAAAAATAATACAAAACTATAGTTTTTATGAAAACCTATGAATTTTGATAATTTAAAACAATCTGTGCTGATATGACTGTTTTTACTATGAAATCTTTTTTTAAATGATATGAGTTAAAATTGAATGCTCTTTTTTTTTTTCTCCATCATCATTGTTATTGTTGATAGTCAAATAAATTGGAGATATGTCATATTTTGACATGGTTTTGATGGTCCAGAATTGTTGAAGCTGGTAATATAGGCAAAGATATCTCTCCCTTGTCAACTTTAGGTGCTAAAAGGCATTAAAAAATATCTGGATTGCTTAAATGCTTTCTAATACAGGCTATAAAAGTATCCTTATCATTTAAAAAAAATACAAAATTATGACAAATGAAGTCTTTGGTGTTCTGCTCTTATATTTAATCATTTTTTTTTCTGCTTAGAGTAGAAAGAACACTTAAACCAGATTTAAAACTATTTTTCCTTCTCTTTTATGTTCATTTCCAAATATTGAAACCTGTCGCTAATTAAATTGACCTTTTTTTTTTTCCACTAACATGTAAGTTTATTATGGCTGCTAAGATTCAACTTGGGCACTTGTAAGGTTTCAAGTAACATTAACACTTGTGATAAGTAGTATTGTTACTTTTTAACATTGTAAGGAATTTGAATCTAAATTTCTCTGAATTTTTTTCTGTTGAAGGCTGACAATATTTTAAGTGGGTATTTTTTGTTATGCAGGCAGTGTTTATATTTATTTCAGTTTCATTTCGCATGAAGTGTGTTCAAGTACATTTTTTTTTTTTATCACTTTAAAGATTTTGTTTTAAATCAGCTATCAAAACTAATTGACATTGCTGATAGCAATTTAGGCAATCCCATCACTCATGTACATCATTGTGTTCCTGCATGTACTCTAGTTTTGATTGTACCCACCCATACACAGTTGTTGATATTTTGTCTTAAAGAATTTGTAGTTGACTCCAGTAAAGTGTATAAACCCCAGCTATCTGCTTTGATGTATATTGTTTATGCTAAACACCTGAAATGTTACAGTTTTATTTTTAACATTGATTTCTGATGCATACAAGATGATTCTTTTGGATATTCTATTACTACTAGTTTAATATCTCATTCCTAACTCTCAGATACAATTGCTACAAAGCTGGTTTTTTATTGCAAAAGTTTTAGTGCTAATAAATTTTGAACTTATATCAAGTGAGTTAAGGATCTTATACAGCATTTGATATTCTGTTCCATAATAGTTGTTATGGCTTACTGCCACAGATCAATACTTAGATGGGTGACTGCACTGGAATACCAAGTGCTGTAGCTTGGATGCATGGGTGGCATAATGGATAATTACTCGGAATTGTTAATTGGAGAACAGTTTCAATTCCTGTTGGGTTTGTCATATTCATTTATGTGAAATATCTTTGGGAAAGGTATGACCCCCCCCCCCCATCTATGGCTTCACTAAACCATTATCCCCCCCCCCATTCTTACAATCTAAAAATATTTTCTGGTGTTAAATAATGCAATGGGTTAAGTCGTAGAAAACGAATCAATCATAGTTGTTACATTTAGTGTACAAAATGTGCATACAAGTACAACAACTACAAAATGTCAAATGTATTGATTGCCCAATCTCTCTCGATGATATACGTATATATTTTGGAGAATCGTGTTTTTTCTTTAATACTTTAAATGTAAGCCACTTAATGTGATATCTTAGTATTTTGTGAATCTATTTTGAATTTTTTTTTTTTTTAATCAGAAAGTGATTCTTTCACTATAATTTTATTTTCTTCTCTACAAGTTCAGCTGTAGCCTGATAAACTTGAATGTGTGCTTGACTAGTCTTGATTGCAATATACAAATGACAATTGTTTTCTAATGACTGTAATCAACAGACCTCTACTTGTCAGCTTACAGAATTGTAGTAATTATTGTGTCATCTAATTGAAATGGAAGTGTTATTTCATTGTTAACTTTTGTATTGTTTAAATATGCTTCTTTCATATTCACAATCATAACAATGACAACATGAGGCATTTAAGTTTTTTCGTTTTGTTTATTGAAATCTATATAATGAATTTAGATTTTATTTATAATAGTTATAACTTTTTACAAGTGTTTAATGAATTGTGCAACTATTTGATATTTTAATAAGATATGTTTTATTTTTTCATATTTTAAAAAACATCTGATTCTTTTAACATGTAAATACACTGGAAATAAAGGCAACATAGTTGTTGACTGGTGTAGCTTAGTAAATTGAATATATATTAAACCAGGGGCTGTGTAAGTATGTTTGTCTTCTAAGATAATCAGGATGATCAGAAAATAAGGTTTACCATTCTAAACAATTTCTACAGTAACACTGAATTTCTGTGATGAGAAATTATCATTATTTACATGTGAACTATTTTTCTCATTTTTATTGTTGTTATCTCTGATATACATGATAAAGGTAGTTCTGGAAAAACCTATGAATTTCACACTGAACTGTTCATTTAGTTTGGGGTGTTTTTTTTACTCCAATATCTAGGGTTATCTGGTCTAGTTATTTAGTATATCTCTTAAACATGGGCAGTAAAACGAAAACACTCTATCCCCCTGCTGTGTAGAGTAAATAAAGGGTTCAGTTAAAAAAATAAAATTTTAACTACATATTGACACCAGTATTTGTCTTGTACTTTTGAGATGAGGTAGTATTTACATTATTCAGACTATTCATCTTTGTTGCCATTTTCATGATGTTTTGGCTGTTGTACACTGGCCTTTTTTCAGGTGCTGGGAATTTTGAACTGAACCCTTTATTATAATCACTTGTATAAGGGGTTTGTTTTGAAATTCCTAGCACCTGAAGAAGGCCAGAGTATATGACGACTGAAACGTTGTGAAAATGGCAATGAAGATGAGGACAATAGTCCGAATAATGTAAATGGTGTAAATATGGACACCACTTTTGAATTTGAGCC
Source organism: Ascarosepion bandense (assembly GCA_037127315.1). Classification (NCBI taxonomy): domain Eukaryota; kingdom Metazoa; phylum Mollusca; class Cephalopoda; order Sepiida; family Sepiidae; genus Ascarosepion; species Ascarosepion bandense. Next base: position 1,097,866 of record JBBBDQ010000326.1, read on the forward strand.
ATTCTAATATCTAAGAAAATTTTGTGGAGGTGCATGATGCAAATATACATAGTGTAAAATCTTTGTGGAAATACTGTAGGAAGCAGCTACATAACCAAAGTAATTCTAGCCAAGAATTATTTCCATTGTAAAAAGAGAGAGAGAAGAAAAAATTCTGGTGGCAAAATGTTCCCTGAAGTCAAAACATTCTTTTCTTGCTACGAGTTTATAGACTAGAAATGATCTTATATAAATGAAAATATTGGGTTGTCCAGAAAGTTCATGGTTTTTATTTTTTTTCATAACAAAAATTAAACCTAAAACAAAAATTTGACATTAAATATTTATTCAACTAAATATGAACCATTTTGTTGCATAACCTTTCTTCATTTTTCTTTCAACTTAATTCTGACTTCCCAGAATTTAGATGGTTTCAGAACAAAGAATTCATTCAGGTGTTTTTTTTTTTCTGAAAGAATTGAAATTTTTACCATTGATATTATTTTGCAAGGACCTGCATAAATGAAAATCTGAAGGAGCAATGACGTGGAGTAACACATTCCAGTCAAGCTGTAACAATTTTTGCCGAATCACCAAAGAAACATGAAGTCTGGTATTATCCTGATGAAAACACCTTTTCTATTTGGCAATTAAAGGTTTTTTTAAATTTCTGCCTTTTAATTCATCCAGTTGTGAGCAGTACTTTTCAGAATCAATTGACTTTTTACTTGGCAGAAACTCATAGTACAGGGTTCCTTTTCAATCCCATCAGATGCCCAGCATGACTTTCGGATAAAGACCTGCTTTAGAGTTAACTAAAGTTGGCTCATGTCGCTTACCCCAGGATCTTTTTTGCTGAGCATTATTGTAAAACTATTCATATCAAAATTTGCTTAAAAAAGGGTGCATTTTCATTGCATTTATACAGCAAATCACAGACAGAAATGTGATCCAAAAGATTCTTTTTACTCAGATCATGTAGTACCCAATTTTTACTAAGTGTTCATGGATGGTGGATTTTGATAAATTTAGTGTTTCTGCCAATTCCTGTGTAGTGTAATGTGGATTATTCTCAGGGTCTTGATTTAGTCATCATCTGTATTGGAGGTGAAGCTCTACCTGAGTGTTCTTCATCAATAAGACTACAATCCCCAATTCTAAACTTAGAACTGTATGGAAGTGATTAGCTATCAGTTAAAGCACTCTCACTGTACACAGCTTTTATCATTTTTGTTGTTGTGAGATATTTTTGTCTTTATAATAATAAAAATACATTAAGTATCTAAAATGCATCTCATGATCTTCCATTTTCATAGGGATGCAAAATTGACACGGATTAAGTAATTTTAAACTTTCTTTCACAAGAGTTTGTTTGATATGTTCTCTAACAAGAAATGTAAGTATATTAGATCAATAAGTTTGATGTTCTAATGTATTGGAACATGAATGACTAAAGTCAGCATGAACTTTCTTAACAACCCAATATATCTGCACATTATCCTTTGTGGAAATTCTAGTTTGCCTTATATATATATATATACAAACAGGGACTTGTACTCAGAGAAATAACAAATAGACTTAAATAAAGTAGACATCATCATGTAGGCTTTTGGGTCCTTTTGGCCAACACTTATCAAAGGTGCTCGTTGGCATTAATGATAGACAGGAAACAAAAATTACTTACAGCAGGGAAAGTTGGAACACGTTTAAAAGTATAATTTTTAATAAAAAAAAAAAAATTAAAATGTAAGTGGGGTGTAAACACACAGTTTCAAAAGAGTAGTAAAATGGAAAAAGAATGACTCACAATCGTAAAGAGTGAATGAAATGCTCTTTCTGTCTACACAGGCTAGGCTGATGAATCTCCAAATAAACAGCCTCCAAAACACATAAATGATGGGCCAAGTGGGCACTGTGCAAGACAGAAAACCAAGTGTCCTCATACCCAGAGTCACAGTCTTGATTATCAACTAAATATTGTCCAATGGCCGATTCTTGAACAGCCAGAGTTGTTCTTAAAGACTTTAAGTTTCTAAAGTTTGATTAGATTTTAGAGAGATCTGAGTTTATTTACTTTTGACTATTACTACAAATTTTTTTTCTTACCTTACCTTGAAGCACTTGTGTACATATGTCTTAAAAAAAAAATAATGGTAGAATTCTCTCTTTATTATCCCCTTATACCTCAAAAATCACAATATAAGTATTCAGGTTCTGAAATAAACAAATAATTTGTATGAGGTAATTTAAATTTCTTTCTAATTACTGGATTACTGTTATACACAAATACTCTTGAGAAAGGTATGAATCCGTCAATTCTTCCTCTAGCTATGGGTTAAATAACAGGACAGATTGGGTTTATAGCTTTGTTTGGCAACCAGTCTACTGCAAAAAGTAATGGCAACCTACTGTGGGAAAATCTTTTGCTCAGTCATGTCTCTTTCAATAACTTCAGAAATTACATGGTGGGGAATTATATTTCAGTCTAATCACTAGTTTTCAAAAGGTTTCAAGGTCTATTTGAAGTATTTTACTAATTTGCATAGTTAATTTCTATTGCAACAGAATGGAAAAGCTTTCTTTAGCAGTCTTGTACTTTTAAAATCATTAATTATTTATAAATAGATGCAACTGTGAACTTTTTTGACTTGCACAAAATGTAAAAAAAAATTATTCATCATCAAATTTTCAGTTGATTGTTGCCTGAAAGACATGATTTTCTGATCACTTTGAAGATTTGGTTGTACTCAATGTTAATCTTTAATTAATCTGAATGTCTTTTGAAAGATGTTTCTGCTTCATTAAAAAAAAGAATTAAACATAAGGAAAAAGTTAGTTTTGAAAATTTAAAACACTATAGACTTCAATAAGATACTAAATGAAACAAACAAGAAATTTTAATTTATTTTTGTTAAAAAAAAGTTCTTTGTATTATTTAAAACTTTTTTTCATCAAAGTCTGAAACATCAAGTTGGTTAAATGTAGGTACTACCATGAAAATGCAATGCCTACAGTTTAAAATGAATTTTAAAAAAAGAAATCTTTCTTGAATCTTTTATTTTAGTTTTAGTTTCATTCTAATAGATTAAATTTAATATTTCCAATAAGCAAAATACTTTGCTCTATTTCAAAAACTAATTTAAATTGACTGAAAGGAGATTTTTTTCTTTTTGTCTTTCATTGCAGTGAAATTCATTTTTATTAAAATAAAGTTTATTTGAGGAATATTAACTGATTCAAAATATAATTAATCTTATTTGAAACAAATTCTATTTACTGTTAAGTTTAAAATATTGCAGAAATGAATTTTTAAAACATTCTTTTAAGATATCGGTAGCTATTTATTTAAGCTGTTGTCATGTTTGATGGCTTGATGACAGATTGTTTATCTAATGTTCTATGGTAGCTTTAGCCATAAAAAATAATTGAAAATAATGTGAGAGCCTTTTATGTATAACTTTTAAATACCTTCTTCTTCTGTGTGCCATGTCTTTTCTGGAAGTAGGCGATCATTTCCACATCTCCCTATCCCCGATGGCTCTTAGCACGCTTTCTCCTGTTACATCACGCAACCCTCATTCCGTCATCCACCTGATCAGGTCCTTCAAATATGTTATCCGCTGCTTTCCCCTGTCTCTTTTCCCCTCATTCTGGCCTAGTATCAGGTTCTCCAAGCCCTCCTTCCTCATTGCATGTCCCAGGAACTTTAGCTGTCTCTTCCTGATGTTCAATATTAATTTCCTTTTTATTTCCATTCTTTTCAAAACCTCATCATTGCTCAATCCATGATATTCGCAGCATCCTTCTGTAAAACCACATTTCAGTTGCTTCATGTTTTTTCTTCATTGATATTGTCCGGCATTCACTGCCATATTGAAGAACTGACATCACATAGCAATCCAATACTCGCTTCTTAAAATATCCTAGTAATTTTAAAAAGCTAAGAAAGTATTTTTCATAATCTAATGTTCTAATTTTAGATACTTTCTGTCTTTAAATTTGCTAGTTGTCACTCTTATGTTATATTTGGCTGTCTGTATCTACAGAAATTGGCATGTTTATGCACATACCAAAAAAAAAAATGAAAAATATTGGTGTTTGATGATTTGTACTAAGCTTTTCCATTTATGATTAGTAAATATAGTTTTTACTTAATATCATCTAAAAGGGCTGAAATTAATACAGAATTTTGAGATTTAAAACTTAAATTATTCTAATTAAAATTTAAAAAAACTATATTTGTAAAAATTCATTATTGATTAGAATTTTTTTTTTAAGGTAATAGTATCTTTATCTTATAAAATCAATTAAAAGCTTTCCTAATTAATGTTATGGTGTTTCTGTTTGATAAAAACAAATTGATTTAAAATCCAACAATTATTTGATTTGATGAAGTACTTCCAAAACGAAATTTCACTGCAAAAAAATGACACTAAATTTCCCATCCTAATCTTTGGTCCACCATTTGATGGTTGGGAGTTGGGGGAGAATTTAAGAAAAATTTCTAATGTGCTAGAAAACATTAAAATCTTGATAAAATAATAAATACTTTGGTTTTTCCTCTTAATAATAGTGTAAACATTTTGATGATAAACTTAGATTTTTATCAAGTTTGAGGCCTTTTTCATCATTATACTCTTTTTTAGCAAATTTTTGGAGGTACTTAGTTAAATGTGAAAATTTATTTTTTTTCTGGCCCGATAAAATCAGTACGTACTGAATATTTGCATATACTATCAATTATACTAAAGTTTGAGTTAAATAAACATTTTTATTCTAACTTGATTTTGTTGGTTTTAGGGGACTTGCATATATAAACTCGACATAAAGTTGATATCTTGCATGGTATAGAACTCTTTTTGGTATGATGATAATACTAAGCATTGAAGAATTATGATTAGAAAATTATCATGATGTAAAGCACGTTTTTAAATTATATGAATGTTATTCTAGTATGACTTTTTCTGTACATTGTCATTAATAATTTTTGAAAATTTTTTTTTTTTTTTGAATGTATTAATATTTTAGAAAATGCATACAATAGATTATCAGTATTAGTACTGGTAAATTATTTTTTCTCTCTAAATGCAAATTGTAAATGATGTAATTGTTTCAAATTACATTTTGTTTAGAAATAATCCACTTTTTTTTTTAAATTCTTAAAATGTACTGACAAATGTTTTTAAACCAACAATGTAAAGTAATGCCTAGACTTAACCAGATTCTTCGAATTGTCAATTGATTTGTTTCTAGATGATTTGTGGGTACAGTTAATACAGTCACTAATATAGAGACTAGTAGCTACTTATTGACCTGTTAGCTGCTTTCTTTTTAAGCACTCCAAAAAAAAAAAAAAATCCCTAAAACTGAGGCTTAGTTGGGAGTGATTTCTACTTACTTTCATTACTGGCATGTGGATATGTGTGGTGACAACAATATGGTCTTATACAGTAATGCTTTCGTCACTATATTTCTTAGTTGTATGATATGCCTTAAATTAATAATTACAATTAATATGAATTCCATGCAGTAACGCCTTTAATTGTTTTAAAATAATGATTACTGATTGTGATTTGGGACCATACTTATTGCTTTATGAAAGGCTAAATAATCTCTCTATAGGAGGGTCTATACTACCAATTCTATTTTTTTATTTTTTTGTTGTTGGACTAGAAACATTATTGCATGTAAGTGTATATTTCAAATAGAAATAATGCAAAAATGTTGAAACTGAATTAAACTGATGGTATTGAAATATATATATGTATACAAATTTAATGGCAAGGTGCTGTCCTCTATTATAAAGGGTGTGGCAGAATTACCCCCATCCCACATAATGGTAAGACATGAGCTAGATGAGACCCCATTGTCACTAATGTCTTACTGTTATGTAGAAGGTATTTCTTCTGCACTCTGTACATGCTATATTGCAGTATACACTGGCAGTGACTTACTGTACTACTAGAGAAATGTGCATATTTTAAGTGACAGTGCTGTGGATACAACTGGTAATTTTAATGTTTTATTGTCAGCATGCCTCATAAACCAGTGAAAGCTTCAACAGGTTATGAACATAGCAGATTTTATCTATCATTTGACTGAAAAAAAAGCAGATTATTATTCTTGGGTTATATGGGACTTCAAAAGTTGCATAACATGTTGCTGATGCAAGATAATCTCGAAGTTGAAAATTGTTATAAAAAATGCTGAAGCTTTTCTAGAGCTTGTTCAACTACAGGTGTTTTTCTTAGTCATTAGTGACATTAAAGATGACGGTAAAAAGGGATTGAAAACATGATAAAATGGAAAATTTTAGATTATTTCTCTATATTTTTCTCTGTTAACATTTTTAGGAAGTTTGCATTTGAAAGTATCACTGAAAATGCTGTCTGTTCCCAGATGTGACTAAGCTACTGAATACCATCTAGGATTTTCTGATTAAGAAAGAAAAAACACTCAGATTCCAACACTTGGGTGCAGGTATTAGTTTTAAGGCTTCAAAATTACACCACTGAATTGTCAAAAAGACACATGACCTAATGGATTAAAGTATTGGTTAAATATGTCTAGCTCCTTGGCAGTTGTGAATTGAATATGTGGGTTGAGTAGTGTGGAAGTGTTGTGTACTCTGGTACAACATAAAAAAATATAACCATCAAAATAAAACATTTCATTTGTTTTGAAATGCAGAAAGGTGCTATACAATGTGTAGATATTCCATTTCAATGAAATGTAGTGGATATAGTCACTGAACTTGTAACTAGAGTTAAAATGAACTTTTGCCAATACTCCTTTTGAGACTCTAACAAAACAATTAATGTAAATTTTGCAATGTCTTAGCTTTAGTGGGAGTGTTTGAAACACTGCCTATAAGTGGGTGTTAGAAAATGTAACAAGCATACAACTTTGGTGCCTTCTATTATATATAAAGCCTAAAATTATTCATACTTCTGCAAAATTTAATTTTAAAAAATATATTTCATTAAAGACCTTGTTATCCAATTTGGCATGTAAAGACATGGAAGTGAAGGAAAAATAAGTGAAGTGTATAAAGAAAAACATTTCATTGAAGTATTATTTTTGATCACAAAAAACCAGGTTAAGAATTATTTTTGTATATCATAGAATTAAAAGAATGATTTAGGAAGGGATTTGAGTATTCTCCCTTAGAATAGTTTTCCACTTTCTTTAAAATGAATATAAATAAGGTTATTATGTTAATGTGTGGTCTGGGACTGGAGTCAAATAAAAAGGTAGCGTTTACATTTTTTGTCATTTCTCATCAAGGAAATCGGTCACCATGGTTAAGATTAAAGAACTTAGTGAGGACTTTCAGGTTAAAGATCATAATTACCTATAATAAGAAAGCTGTTACAAAGCCATATTCAAGGAATTTCATGTATCAGTTTCAGAACGTTGAAAGCATTAACAAGAAATTAATGAACATCCACACTAAATAAATTCAAATGATAAGGAAGGAAACCCCAAAATATCACTTCTTATAGCAAAAATCATTTGAAAAATAAAGAAAAATTTGAGGATCACCACCAAGGATATTTTTGTTGATTTTGTATGATTATCAAAATCATACAAAATCAACAAAAAAAAAAAGGAGGAAAATTCCAATATGTCCATAGTCACATGTTATGGAAGGGGACCGAAGAACATTCCACTTCTACAAACCAGGTATGTAAATGTATGTTTTTGATTTTGCTATGTGTTATCTTGACAAGGGTTCAAACTTTTGGTTATCCGTTCTTTGGTCAGTTGTACAATGATTGTTAAATGAAGCTTACTCCAAAAGTAATATTTCCAATTGTATTATATTGATATTATGGCAATTTAGGTCAGATTGAACTTTTGGCATACAAAGATGTAGCTTTTATTTGACAAAAAGAGGGTGGGGATAAAAGCTTCAATTTAAAGAACATTTTTTCAATATTAGGAGTGTAATTTTAATCATTATATTTTAGTGATGCTTTTTGGTCAGTGGGACTGTTAGTTGATTAAACTGGGTAGGATCATGACAAAAGAATAGTGTGGTTAGATTTTATACCAAAACATGATTTGCTGGAAAACTTTGGCAAGAGTAGCAGTAAACTTTCCGAAAAGCAAATGATTGACATGTCATAGCTGGTCGAGAAATTATTTATTGCCAATAATATCAATGTTCAATAATCAGACTTTAATCCAATTGAGAATTTATGGAGAGAGAGATGAAGACACATTATAATAAGGAAGCATACAAGTTTTAAGGAACAGGAAACCTTGACAAATAACTGGTAGATAAAATTGCTGTTGAGACTTCTCAGAATGTGGTGATGAAATATATGAACAAGTTGTGATAGCTAATAAAAACTGCAAATGATTACTAAGCTTTGGGTATGAACAATTTTTAGCCTGTCTTTAGTGAACATATTGGAAGTAATACTTTAATGAAATAGTGGTTCTCCACGATTTCCCGTGTATTGTTCCTTTCACTCTTTAAGAACCTCGGTTATTGACCATAATCTGATCCAGAAAGTTGTTCAAAAACTGAGGTAATATTCTCATAAGAAATAATGCAAATCCAATTAATCCGTTCCATAGACTAAAATATTAACAAAGGTACATTTTATACAGAATAACTAGTTTTACATGCAGAAAACAATAAGAAATACATATAAATGACAAATAGAATAAATTAACATTTAACTTAACTTTTACCTTGTTGGTGTTTGTAAGATGTTAAGGAGGAGAGGGAGGAGAGATGTTATTGTTTGAAAGGGGGATCTCCCATCTCCAAGATGTTAAGATTCATTCTGGGGTTCTTTACCTTCTCTGTCTCTTTGTTTTGCAATGATTCTTTCTTCACTTCAATGATTTTTTTTTTTTTCAACTTTTTTTTTTCTTTTTTTTAACTTGTATCACTTAGTTTTCTTTGGAGCCATGACTAAGGGCTAATGAAGAGAAAAAACATGCCACATTGCAATAAAATTTGGAAAAGAAAAGCACAGTACAACACCCAAATGTATACAACATGGCGGTTGACTTGGAAATGATTCCATTTGGGCTAAACTCAGTTTGGCAATATTGTTTGAGAACCAAAATTTTGTTCAATAACCAAGGCATTTTTATTTTTAATTTTCTATTCAAAAACTGATTTGCTCAACATGTGAGACATTTGACAACCAAGATTGCTCTGTATATCAATTTAGGGCCAAAAAATAAACATTCCTTTTAATGAAGATATTTAAAAATAAAAAATTATAAGCGGGTGTATGCATAATTTTGTGCTTAACTTTGTGTGAAGATATAAAGTTAAGCACAAAATTGCACACACATTATGAACATAGGTATCAGCATTGCTTGCTGTTTCACACTTCAGTGCCATCTTTTTAGATTAAGTTTTATATATATATATATAGTCTATGATATTGAGCACTCTTCTATGGATACAGCAAATTTAAAATGTATAAAAATCATACTGCGATGTACTTCAGCAGTTTACTCTCACACTGCCGTCTTTCAATAATTTTATTGAAAGTTTTTCTCAAGTCATTTTTAATAAAAATGCTTGCTATTTTAATCCCACCAGAACTATTGTATATTTGACCTTATTTTTCTCATAGCTGACAAAGTACTTTCATTTTGGAAATGTCAGCTGTAGATCTAGTATCTAGACCTGTAACTTACCTCTTAAAATTTCTGGGGCACTCTCTGCCCTATTTTATCAAATTGCAATATTTATTTTGGGTGTGTCTTTATCACATCTGTTAAGTTGAAAGTTATATTTGTCAGTTTGTGTGATGTAATGATTAATTCAAATTAATTTTTTTGTAGGTATCTAGCTTTATACTGTCAACTAGTATTACGATAAGGAAATTAGAGTTTTAAAAACATTTGTTTTGAAAATAAGTGATAAAGAATAATATAAATTGATTCCATTCAGTTATTTTAAAGTTTACTTCAAATGTTTTATTCAGTGAAATACTAAAATCCAAGTTATTTTAATGTGTAATAACTTCATAACATGAATTCCTTCATTTAAATCCTGTCTACTCAAATTGTAAATAAAGTGTTGATAAATCAGTTTGAGTTGAGATGATTTGCTTTGGTTTGAGTCCATTAAGTTTTCTTGCTATTGGCAACTGAAAATTGTTAAAATATGTCTTGCTCTGTGCTTTATTATATTTCTCAGATACAATAGATTAAGTGTACACAAATATCTCTTGAGATTATTATTATTATTATTATTAAAGAATTTTTAACATGAATATATGTAAGGGTTTGTTTGTCACTGTGGCATCACTGAGTTAGACATAAATTTATATTTGAATATATATATATATATATATATATATATATACACCAATGTGACTTATGCAATAAAGTATTGTTATCAATAGAAAAAGATCTGACTAGGCAAGATTGTCTGTTGATTGATTAGCATCCAATTTAATTTAGTGGTTTTTGTCATCATTTATATGCATAGAAATTATATATATCTATATCAGTCAGTTTGTATCAAACTTATTCTTACTTTCAAATTTTGCTTTGCATTAGAATTTAAAATATATTTTAATGTTATAAAAGTGTATTCATACATACTTATATGACTTCTATTGAATGAGCGTAATAAAATATAGTTAAAAATTAAATATTGTTAAAGAATATAAATTTTACTGATAGATTCATCTCTGAAGGATGATGATTATTAATTTTTATGGAAACTATAACCTATACAGTGATGTGTATATTTTTCTCTAGCACTATTTTCTCAAATGTTCAGACTGGTAGACTAAATATGCTGTTTAATGAATAAAAGAAGTATCTACTCAAATAAGAATATCCAATAAAAAACATTTCAGTAATAAAAATCTGTTGGATTAATAAATAAAAAAATCTATTCCCTTTCTTTAGAAATTGCTTTGTCTGTGTTAAGATACGAAACTGAGCAGATTTATCTTTTAAGAGTCAGAAAAATCTGTTTAACTATTTAACTTTGCTTGACTATTGATGTGCATACAATGATTACAATGACATGGTTGGATAGAGTAAGTTTTCAGCTACAAAACCCTTCTTTTTTCATATAGTCAACGCTTTTGGTTATGCATTTTAGCCAATGAACAAGAGCTGTCATCATTGCATCTATTGACAGCTGTGCATTCTGCCAAACTGTCTACATCTACTGTTTGTTCTCTGTAAGTATTTGCCTAGGGTTGATAAATATCAGTGGGTTCATTTTTATATTTTTCTCTTTTATGGAAGAATTCTGTGGTACATCTTTGCTTTGTATACACTTTCATGTCAGAGACAATTTTGCCCAACTGCTTGTTAGGGTGCAAAAAGCTTGTGGGGAAAGCTCAGATTTAACTGCCAACATAATAAGATGGGAAACATTACTTTTGGAGCAAGTCTAATATAATAATCACTGTATTACAATAAAAGTATTACAGGAACAAACATTGCAATTTGTTACTCTATGCTTATTGCTGAAATATGTAGTAGCTATGAAAAATATTACCAAGGCAATATCATATCAATTTTAACTACCCTGGTACTTTATAAATAGCATTTTACTATTATATAAAGCTATGCATTTTCTGCTATTGACCAAATTAGGTTTTTACAGAGATGTACAAAAACCTGTTTCCTATTTCCGAAATGATTAGTTGTTTGACAGGAACTATACAGAATATTTTTTCCATGGTGAATTGAGATAAAAAATTTTTTAAGTATCTTTGTGGAAAAAAAATTTGAGGGAGCCATTAATGACATTAAAAATGTCTGTTTTGTATAAAGATGAAAATACAGGATTTGTTTTTAGTTTTCAATTTTAAATTTAACTTTTCCCTTTATAAATTTGATAACAATTTCTTGTTTTAAGTTAGACACACTGGAGTTATTTTCTTTGATAATTAACAAGTGGAAGATAATAATCAGCCAAGTGTGACAAGTTTGGGATTGAAAGAATGTTTTGTAGCAAAATTAACTTAATATTCTTGAACATTTTTGTTTTTATATAATCTCTGATTTTTCTTTTCACATTAATCACTTTTGAGTCTCATTTGATGTCAATGTGTGTGCAGTTACATAGCATTTAATATATATATTTTTTTTTTGTTTTTAAGCATTAGTCTAAAAATAGTGTATCTGTATTCTGAAAGGGAAAATGCCAATTGCCAGATATAATTCTTGTGTTCAGGAGAGATACGAAAATAAAGAGTTGAAAATGTTTCACTTATTGAAAAAAAACCTGATAAAACTTTTCATTTTTTTTTAATTTATTTTTTTATTTTTTTATTTTTTTTAGTGGGTTTGCTAGTGAATAAACCCAGAAATATTGATAATAGTAATATTAAGATTGTCCTCTGGTCAAAAGTTAATTCAAAATTGCAGGATAGCTTCTTTTGAGCTCTGTTATATAATGAGGGTTTAAAATAGTTTAATTTCATTGATGTAAATAAACTCTGTGGAAATTGTCATCTTTAAGCTACAGTGAAGTGTCTTTGTATGTCTGTTTTGATGTGATTGAAAAGTAGGCTTCTTGAGACCATATACAATTCCATTGTGATGATAATTTATTACCATGTTTACAGTTTTAATTTTCCTTGAATCAACAGTTCATTTTTACTTTCTTTTATTTTTTTTAAACACTTATTTAATCTTCTTGAATTTTTCTGTTTAAAATTTTGTATCGATAACTGTTAGGGCAATGATCTAACTTCATAATTGAATTCTAAAATCTTTAAAATACTTCATAATTGGAGAATTTTAAAAATTTTAATTCTTTTAAAGCAATCTTTTTGTAGTATGGTAGTTAATAGTGATTTGAATAAAGGGTACACAATTGTTCTGAATAGCTTATGTAATTGAAAGAATATGCATTTTATTTAAAACAGGTTAGTTTTTTTCGTATTTTTCCAAAATTATTATATCCTTTGCACTGATGACACCAAATTAATTTATAAAGAGTGAAAGGAACAATATATGGGAAATATGGAGAACTACTATTTCATTAAATTATTACTTGTAATATGTTCACTAAAGACAGGCTAAAAATTGTTCAATTGCAAAGCTTTTATTAACTATCAGAACTTGTAACTTCTATTTCTTCACCATATTCTGAGAACTCTCAAGTAGGATTTTGTCTGCCTGTCTTTTGCTAAGGTCTCCAGTTCCTTAAAACTTGTATGCTTCCTTGCTATCATCTGTGTCTTTAGCTCTCTCCATAAATTCTCAATTGGGTTAGTCTGGTGGACTGTGGTTTGAGCACACTAAAAACATTGATAATATTGTCAATAAATCATTTCTCAGCCAACTTTCACATTAGTTTATGGGAAAAAGTTCTTCAAGTGGAACTTCTCTATTACTAATGGATTATGAAGAGGATAAGGATCGTTTGACTTTGTATATGTGGCATGGTGGGTCTTAGCTGTGAGGGTTTGAATTGGTGCAACTAAGGAAAACATTTTCACTAGAAATAGTGATAGAATAGTAAAAGCAATTCATTTGTGGAGAAAGAGTTGTAGGGTAAAAAATAATTCATCGTCTACAAGGCTGTATAGACATATTTAAACACTATCAAGACTGGTCAATTCCAGTCCAGGTATGGCAGCAGAACTATTTTTCGTCTGATCTGATTAAAAAGTAGAGGATAGTAGGTCATTTACTAACTGGAGCAGTACAATGAACCAACCATTTTTCCAGCCTCTTTAGTGATGGATTGTTTTACTTGAGGTCTGAGATGAGTTTAAATCCAAACAAGCGTTCAGGGCAAGGGGCTTCCTTGAGAAAATGGTAGTGTCAATGGAATGTTACTAATTTGGTTTTTAAGGTATTGAATGTGATAAACCAGTTGTTTCTGCATTGAACTGTTAGAGGGGTAATCTTCTGCCTGGTATCAGATTTTTGAGGTGCACCCATATACTGTTGTATCATCTGTATAGATATATACTAAAGATCAAAGTATGCATTTAGGTAGATCAGATAAAGTCTAAAGTGGATAGAATTGAGAAGAATCATTGTTCTTTTGGAAAGTTTGCTGATGTTTTTTCCCCAAGTTTTTCAGTAATCTATTTTGGTCTAAAATCTGATTATACCATTCTTCCTGTTCCTATCTAGTTTGACCAGCTCTCTGAAAAAAAATATATCCTTAAAATGTTTAATCACACTATTTAAATATTGTGAGTCTGTTTTTTGGATTAAAAGTTTCATCCGACTTTTTGTTTTTTCTTGCTAAATTTTAAAAAGTCAAACTCTTTTATATTCCAATAGGTCAATCTGACCAAATTTGCCATACAGCAAACATTACTTTTGGAGCAAGCCTTGCATAACCATCATTATATGACTTGCCAAAGAACTTATGACCAAAAATTTGAATCCTTGTCAAGATGACATACAGCAAAATCTAAATAAGCTTTGTTTTCATGCCCAGTTTAGAGAACTGGAGTCTTTGTCAAACCCAATTGCAACTGCTTCAACTTAATTAAAATACAAATATTAATTTCTTCACAGATTTATCAAGCTGATACAGCGAGAAAGATAATACCTTTCAGACAGCCTTTTTCTGACAAAAAAAACAAAATAATTAACTTCCAACCATCTAATTTTCTTCTCATGCACTCTTTTGTCATTCAGTATTTCTCAAATGAAATTATCTAAAAAAAATTTTTTATCCATTTTCTTTTTAAAAATGCTCTTCAATAACATATAGCACACTTTAAAACTTCAATTTGTATATTTTTTAACTTTGTATTGCTGAGTTTTAGTATATTCTAACACAATGTAAAAAGGAAAGGAAAACAAACCAGATTAATGATCATCTCTGTGTTTATAAATTAAAGAATCCACATCTTATTACTAGATTTTCAATGTGCCTCTTTTAATTATTCCTTTCTAATTATTATTGTTGTACTCTACTCTGCCTTTTCATCTTTTGAAAACATGCTGAACCAGTTTGGCATTGTCATAACAAAAACACTACTAACTGGCATCGTAAGTATAAGGGGGATAACAGTAAAACTCTTGACATTACAAATACACTTGACGTATATCCAAAATAGTTTATTTTATATAAATTGGTGTTTAAGGATTGGTTTGTAGCTACACAATTGATTTTCTGTATCAACTAATAGTAAAAAAAAAATAAACAATTATTTATGTTCAAAGCTTCATTGATTTAACCAACAGTTTTAATATGTACAGGCATTTACTGAAGACCTGATTAGTTGAAGAGAAATTTCCCCTTTTCTTCAATATTTTCATTTTAACTGAACTCTTGATAGTATCTACAGGGTTAGATTCTTCTCATTTCACTACCCATATAAAGTGATATTTTGTCTTGTTCTTATATT
This sequence comes from Ascarosepion bandense, assembly GCA_037127315.1. Lineage (NCBI taxonomy): Eukaryota > Metazoa > Mollusca > Cephalopoda > Sepiida > Sepiidae > Ascarosepion > Ascarosepion bandense. Next base: position 1,113,183 of record JBBBDQ010000326.1, read on the forward strand.
GTATTTCTCAGTTATTGCTTACTTCATTTCTATTGTGTTCAAGTACACACTATTCAATCTAAGCATTGAACTTGCACTGCTGCCAAATTGATCCATGAGGCAATTGTCAACCACATAGATTGAAGAAAGAATTCAGTTCAAAATTCCATGAAAGCTCCCTGAATCAACTTGTACCTAATGATGATTCAGAGGGTATACTGGCTGAAATGTTGTGATAACAACAAAGATGAAGACAATATTCTGTTAGTAAACAATGTAAATGATAATTTTTCATCCCAGAAATTAAGATAGAAAGTGTAAGGAATTTTCTAGTTTGCTATTGGAAGTATAAATTTTGATCTTGTAGGATTTAGTTGGACAGACCAGCATTCTACTGTATTGCAAGTTGAGTCTATGACCACCTGTTTGGCCCAGTTGGTGTGCGGTTTATATAACAGGCTGGGGTGTTCCATTCTGCTACTTGGAAAAGCCTATTTTCTAGGTTCTGCTTGGTGCTAACTTTGATGTGGATACTGTGATCAATAAATATCCATCATACAGTCATGAATACTTGAGTGCAGAGGTCTGTATTCAGTTACAGCATGATTTCCCTGTCTGCCAACTGGATGTTAGTTGGGGACTTCTTGCAAGGATGAGTATTATATTTTTGAATTTACAGATCTCTCCCTACAACTTAGATTTATTATCAAATTTGATCTATTATTCATGAACACTTTCTTGCATTATTTAAAAAAAAAATCAATTTTCTTACCCTTTTGAACCCTCTGGATTTTTGTATTTGACTTGTTTAACTAAGTTGGAATTTTTTATATGAGGGATTATCATTCTTACATGTTTTGCTATTTGGACCAACATTGTTATGCTCACTATGTCTTGGCTGCTGTACTCATTGGTCTTCTTGAAGTCCAAGTGACATATGACCAAGAGCATTAAGGTATTGATATCAATATCATATCTGGTTCCCAGTGAATTTGATCCTTAGGTCTGGTGGTGCTGAAAAGTCACATACTCTGGGTCAATGGAAGGAAAAGACAGGCAACACTAAGTCAATAAGACTTGTGAGTATGACCTTTTATGAAATATTCTCTAAGCACAGAAAGAGGAATGAGTACAATCTAGGCTCTCTGTCATGGATTGAATTTATTCAATCCATGACAGAGGCTTGATTGTACTCATTAAAATTTTAAAAAGTTTACTGAGTATATTGATAGATACTTGAAGAAAACTGGAGGTGTACAAAGGCCAAAACCAAGATGAGAGTGTACCATGTCTGAATAGCAAAGCATATTGTAGGATTAGGTTTATTCAAGAACATTATCATTATATTTACACAACAAAAATTTAGATTCTGTTATGCTTAATAAAGTCTAATCATAAGTTTTTCCTGTTTTTTGATAAAGCCAAATTTATCAGTCATACAGCAATAAAGCCCTTAGTAAAATGTATAGATAGGCAGAATGTACATGGTAAATATGTACAAAAAGCTTCTTTTTTTTACTGATATCTTATGATTTTAGTTCATCTGATGATAAAAAGGTTCCTTAATTCTGATTTTAGAATCATAGTCTTTAAGAAATTAGATTGAAGTCAAAATTACTTTTGAAATTCTGTCCAAAATATTTACAAAGTTATTGGACAAAAGTAATATGAAGCAAACAATATATGCAAGACAAAAGTAGGCAAAGCACCAATAATAAGGTAAAAATTCAAAATTTAAGAATGGTGTTAATGCGCAAGAGACAAGCGATTGCAGCGTTCTGCAATCAAGATAAGAAAGAACAAGAATATGAGTATTTATTATTCTAATCCAGTAAATGTTGCACACAGCTGAAGAGGGAGTGGATTGAGGTTGGTCATCACTTTCTATCCTATACCTAGTTAATCAGATTCACAAACCAATCACTCATCACAATTTGTTAATTCATCTATCACCTCCCAATTCTCCAGATACCATAATACCACATATTTGCAGGGGGACAAAAAAGGGAACAAAACCCATGATATAAAAATTTTATTTTATATACAATATTTTACAATTATACTGATATGAATATCCCAAAACAAACTAAAATATAACAAAACATTCAAACTAAAAACTATCATTTATTTGTAAAATCTCGTCCGTCTAGCCCTGGCGCATTGTTACTGGCTTCCGTGGTTCACTGCTGGCGCTGCTGCACGTTGTCCGCCGTTTTGCCGTTAGCTGTTGCCATTTCCACTGTCGTCGCCGCTGATGCGGGGTGACAACGACTATGACGCCGCCGCACACCGATTCTGCCCCCGCAGCGAAGTATAGTAAAAAAACAACAACGAAAAAGCAGATGTGTGTTGTGCTGCAGTGGATATCGGCTTGGAACGAGAAATCAGGGAGCCGGGTTTGAATTCCAGTAATCTGTCTCTTCCTTCCCGTTATGGGTTAAATAACAGGACAGATTGGATTATATAGCCTTGCTTAGCAACCAGTCTACTGCAGAAAGCAATGGCAACCTACTGCGGGATAATCTTCTGCCCAGTCAGTCATGTCTCTTTCAAGAAATGATTGCCCAAGCATATTTCGCAGATGGCACTTAACTGACTGACTTGTAAAATCCGGGGAATAGATAAATTAGCTGACAATTTGAAAGAGAGAGTAGGAAATATAGTCTTCTTTCGTTTTTATATATTAGATGGATTATTTTGTGCTAGGTGGAAATTTGACAAAATGGTCGCAGTCATAATAAAATGTCAGGATTTACTTGGTGAGGTCAAGTAAGGTTAAATCCCCCAACAGATGTTCCTGAGAACAGAAAATTGAAAAATCAAAAGATGATGTAATTAGAAGACAGAAAGACATTGTGTCATGTGAGCTGTTGATATTTCATTTCTCAAGCCATGGCTCCCTGCAAATCGTGTGGGTGGAAAATGGTCTCATTGGTCAAAAGCTTTGAGTCGGCTGAATCCCTCGAGAGGATTGGGGATAGTTATAAAAATCCGAACTCGGCGAGAAAAAGTAGTTGTTGAGGAGAGAGTTGGAGTGAGTTTCTGGAATTGTAGTCAAAATGTAACGACTGTGGAAAAAGCTTCCTAACTGGGGACCCATGGCTAAAGAGTTAATGTTGAATGAAGTCTGCCGCCGATTAACTTAGAGTTAATGATGAATAATGCACCTCCGATAGGAATCCCAAAAGAATGTTATTGTTTTAAAACTTATTTGGGAGAATTGAAATTTCTGATTATTCTTGACAAAAAGCCTGCACTGCTATGAAAATAAGTTTTAGAGAGCTTCCAGGCAACAAGGATAAACCAACCCCCACTCTGCTGCTGTCACGTCGCCACCATTAGCTGCATCTGATTTGGTAAATTTAGTTAAGCTTCAGTGTCCGGACTGGTTCTGGTGGAAAGATGGCTACTGAAATTGCACAACATGACTTTCTAAGATCAAATCACAATGTGGGCAGTGGTCTGTTGTTGCAATAGACATCTTGAAAACCAGCTTTTGTGAAGAGATCATCACGACCAGCAACAGCGGCTCGAAAGCGTTGACACAGCAGTTACCATTTCGACATCATCGCAGTGGGATCTGTTTCCAAACCAGCGAATGACTGAACCAACTGGCCAGCCAGGTGGCAGTGTAACAATTGATGCCATCATGAGTGTTGATGAGAACAAGCATCACAACCATCCAGCCCCGGGCAAAGGTGTTACACTAGGTGTGAAGAATCCACCAGGAATGGTCTCAACTGACAGAATGTGCTTCGTTTGGTCATTGGGTGCATAAACCTCAACAATCCAAAACAAACTACTGTTCACTGCAATATTGGCAACCGGATTCCTTGCTGGACATATATTTAACAAATGCCCAGTGGCTCCATTATCCAGCAGTGGAGGCCTTCTACCCTCCATGACAGTGAGTAGCTTTCTTCCCCAGAACAGCAGTATGTTGGATATTTGAGAATTCTTCATGGTTCAGTACCACCTGTAAACAGAAATCCTCTATTGGCACCTACTCCTTTGCTCACCACATGAAACACCTCCTCTCCTCAGCCAAACTGGGTAGAAAAGCCTCCCACATGATTGCTTGAGATATCCAGCAGCACACTGTACGACAATCCTGGTAGGATGTGTGCTCATATATTTGGTCTGCAGTCTGACATTTTTAGTGTCCTTCTTTGTTCCTAGAAGCATATCCCACATAGCCTTGACTGCTTTGACAAAGTTTTGACCACAATTTTGAGACATTTTAGGGCCTCCTCCATAATCTCCTTGCTGACACTTATAAGCTTATGCATTTTGACACTGGTTGTCAAAAAGGGAATTGTTTTTGCTGACGCAACATCAAGCACTACAGGGATGGTCACTAGCTTGTCTTTTTTTTTTATTAGGTAAGTCTTTGAAAATTGTTGAAGTATTTGGTCATAATAGACCATGTCCTTTTTTTTTCTCTTTCTCTTTCTCACTAGAGTTTTTCTCCAAACTGATGCCACAGGGGACACTGGTGGCATAGCAGTTGGCTGGGGTGACTCGGCCATTGTGGTTGTTGCCTTTCTGCAATTCATGAAAAAGTTCACAAAAATACAATGTAACAACATGGACGGACAAAAAAAAAGTCAAAATGTAGTTAAAAGCATTTACTTTGGTGGCACAAAGAGTCATGGAATTGACAGAAAGAACAGAGAAAGAACATGGTAGATGACTGAGAAGTGGCCTATCTTATTGGCTAGGAAGAAATCCCAGCATACATTTGTACAATTTGTCTATAAATTTGGAGTTTGGTGTATTTTTGCAGTCATTTCTAATTAGATTGGCTTTTTTGTTATTGTATAGTGATTTTGAGCATAAGTGAATTTCTTTTAAAGACAATAATCTGAAAGATACAGTATTTTTTTCTAAGTCCCTTTTGCAAGTATCTTCTTGCATTGAGGCTATACCTTTTCTACCCTGTTGAAATGGCTTGGAATATTAGCAAGGCAGTAAAAGCACTATTTGTAACACTGGATGAATGATGAACAGGAGAAGGATAAACCAGCCAAAAATGGTGCAACTGAAAAAAGAAAGTGTAAATGTGTTCTTGAACAAAGATCTTAGACAAAACTGGAACATCATCTCCTGTTGGTTCCAATCCAAATGGAAATGACTGCAAAATACTTTCCTTTTCCCAATTTATAGGCAGAAGTGCACAAATGCATGCTGACATTTCTTTTTAGCCAATAAATTAGGTCAGTTCTTGGTTTTATCTGATTCAGTCTCGCTGTCTTGAAGTTGGGATACTATGGTCATTTATCCAAATTTACTCTTGTGTGTCAACCCTAATTCTTAGTCTGTGAACTTTTTGCCATATTTCAATTTCTTTGCCGTATTACTGTTAATTTGCCTGGGATGTATTGTGTGCTTTGTTATTTTTTGCCTTGTTTTCTTTTTCTTGTTGTTTGTTATAAACTTTGTCAATTCTGTTTGTTTAACCATAAACACTGTACATCTTCCTTGTGGAATACACCACCTACATGCATCATTGATGTGGAATAGTTTATTAAAGAAGAAAAAAATATGCTCATCTTGTAACTCCAGAGAGCATAATAGTAAACATTCCAGGACTGAAAGCTGTTGAGGATAGAATCATTGTCTTCTTAGTGAATAAAAGACTAAACAATTTAGTCGCATCTCCTAAGGATTATATAATTAAAATGTTGGCAAAGTTGGGCATCAACATTCAGCAGATTGTGAAGGAGAAAGATTTCCTTATGTGGAAATTTTATTACCAACACCCATAGATTTCATGGTGCTGATAAACAGAGCTATACATGAAAAGTATAATAGTCAGAATGCTTTCCCTTTTAACATCCAGCATGCACAATCTACCCACTGGATCTGCTAATGCCAGCAAACAAGTAACATTCAAAGAATGACTTACTAGCCAGGAAGCTCTCCTCAAGCTGCTATCAAAACATGCTGAGAAGGGGTGGAACCACACACACACACATAGTTGCTTGTAAAAAAAAAAGTTAGGTTTCCTGTATATGGAACAGATATTAATGCTGAGGCAATGAAGTTTGAGGCACTAGCACTTTTAGACTTGAACCTCAACTCTTGGCCATTCAAACTTGCTAACTAGAGACACATGATCAATACTTATTAATGTACTTCTGGGATGCGGACACCAACAGCCTCTCATAGAGCCTTGGCCATTTCATTTTTAATGGAGTCATCTTGGGACTCTTTAGGAAAATTTAGTTTAACAGCTCTATAAAAAGAAGGTTGCATAAAAACAGGCACCTTCTCAGAACAAAATTCTTTTAACTTCATTTCATTTTCCATCAAGGTTAATGGAATTGATGATTCTATGGCTGAATTAACTTCTCCCCTGCATTGACCAAATCTTTTGTGAGCCTGGATCTACTCGAACAAGAATTAAGAGCCTCTGGGTGTGTGGGGAAATTTTTTGGATCTTTATATATTTTTTTTTTTTTTTTTATTTTTTTATTAAGGGTGCTCAGACCTTTCAGATATTGCTGCTGTAAATATTTCTTTGAGTATGTCTGGGTCCATATGTCAGATGCTTTTTCCAATATAACATTTGGGTTTGTAGACCAGTATTTTATTGTGTAGGAGCTTATCTATCACCTTGTCCTTTCCCATGTTTTGCCTCTTCTGGGGGTGGCAAAACTTCTATGGTACATTGCAAGGTCTGCTGCCTCCATCTAGCTGAGTGTGATCTAGGAATGCTGAATATAGAAACTCATTGAGATACTTTATGACTGCATTTCCTGGATTAGTTGTGTACACAGGATGATGGGAATGGCACTTTCTGAAAGGAAGATACCAAAACATCTTTCCTGTCTTTGAGGAGTGTGCACTTGGCTGAGGTGAAGCCCACCTCTTGCCCTGAAGTGAGTGCTCCTTCTACTGCTAATGCTATCATGCACTATAGGTTTTTTTCTTAGATGTGGGCAGGTCTCTCTAAGATGTGTAGAGAAAGACATTATATTGAGTGTTTGTCAAGAGTCATTTATAATCTGATTGAGGTGCTTGGTCTGATGATGTGGGGTGGGGGGGGGGTTGATCCATATGGCCTTGAACACCAGGGTTGAACTTACTAACAATGGGGTATCACTCACATGATTGATTTGGAATGTGCTCTGGGTCAGCAAAAAATATTTTGCAATGGGACTGGTTGTTTCACCAGAATGCATCTAGTGTGATGGAATGGAGCATAGCTTTTTTACTGCACTTTGTGCAAGCTTATTGAAGGTTACATAGTTTGCATGCTGTATGGACAATTCTTTGTCCTCATATTTCAATTCTGTTTGTAGCAATATGAACTTGTAGAAAGCACTTTGTGCTTCTGTTTGTTAGCTGTGATGCGAATGGTTGTATGGATGATGAGGATTAAAGAACTTCACAGAGCATTCATTCTCTCTCTCTTCCCATCACCTGATTGTCTTCAAGCACCAGCTGAAGATCAAAATGAGAGTAGAGTGGGAGAGGCTTTTTTTTCTGAGGATTTGCTGAAAAGTAGATGACCATAGCACAATTTGTGTGAGTGACTGGTGCTGACTTTGAGTAGCATCTCAAGCTGACTGGTTAAAGGACTTGTTCTTCTGAAAAAGACATTCCCATTTTGCTTAGGTGAATGTAGAAATTTTTGTCTTTTTTTTTCCTGAGAATTAGTTAACTTAACTAGATAGTGAATGGTCATTGACCCTTTTTGAGTTTATTTTGTTCCCAACATTCAACATTTTCTCCTTCCTATCCCTTCTTTAGCTGACAGAAGGCATAGTTCTCTTGAGCAGTGGGATCTTTTCTTTAATTTTTTTGTTTCCCCTATACTTTTTGACTTACTAACTTTTTTACCACAATTAATTGTAGAGAGTGCCCCACACTAACATTTTCATTGTTTGCTTTTTCATCATGTCATGGGGTTAATTTTTATTTATTATGCAAATAAAAATTTTCACTCCCCCTCAACATGTTTTTAAATACAAAGAATTAGTTTAAAATCTCATAGAGAATATATATTGACTTGGTGATGGTGGTATAGGTGTGTATAGTGTATAAATGTGATAATGTCATGAAAGATTTAATATAAGTATTCTTGGGTCAATGAACGTGACTAGCTAAAGTCACACCAGTGATGATCAACTTTCCCCATCCTCTATTTTTGGCCTTGTGCCACATTTGTATTATAAAAAAACAATAAATATTTATTCATTGCAACTAGATTGGAACCAACAAAAACAATGAAACCTTTTTACATGAAAAATGACTCCTAGCGTATCTAATATTTGGTTTTATTTATTTATTTTTTTAAACTTTTATTTAATTTTTTACAAGCTTTTTTTTTTCTAATTTTTTTCAAATTTAGAGTTGGGGTAAAAAAAAAGCATTCAAAATAGATTCTTCCAGATGTTGAATCATTTTCAATTGGTTGGTTTATAAAAAAGAAAAACTGGTTATTTTAGCATTAAAAATATTTAAATGATTAGTCATTTGTGAATGCCTGTCAATTCTCAATATTATGATTTGTACAAAAGAAAAGGTTTATGATATAAAACTGTAATTGTTTATCTTTATATCTGGCTGAGAAAAGCCAAGGTACAGTATCTGAAGTGTTATTGACTACATCAGTAGAATGAACAAATCTGTATCATGGAGGATATAATTCTTTTTAAGACAACTCTACTCAGGTAGAAGCAGAAAAAAATATTTTATGTATTCATTCATAGTTTTTACAAAAGAAAATTTGATAATGATTGGATAATAGCTGTTGCTGACCTACACTTCATGACAGGAAACCATACTTTCCATTGAGAAATATGATCCAGTTTTCATTGCTATTGGTGCTCTTCTGATGAGGATATAATACAGGATGTATTCATCTGCCTTTTGATATATCTTTTTCTATTTTTAGTTATAGATACATGCCACACAATGTGACCTTGGTTTTTTAAAACAAGTGTGTGTATGTGTATATATATATATATATATATTGGAAACTTTTAATTCAAAGGGTTATCAGTTCAGATCATACCTTGCGGAAGTTCTGTACTAAGCAAATTTGTATGCTTTACTAAAATTTTTTAATCTTTATTTTGATCACTGGGTTATATAATTCTCATTCCATGTGCAATGTCACTTTGGATGCCATCTAGTTACCTCCCTTTAACTCAACTCTTCAAATTATTTGTTCACTGCTGTAACCAGGTATTGAACTCACAACTCTTTGGGTCAAGTCACTGGAACTAACCAACACCTCTAATCACTGGGCTATGTGTCTTCGAGTGTAAATAACGTATCAGATTATTTACATTTAGATTTTGTTCTCATCTTTTGTTTTTATTATCGCATTGCTTAAGCTGTCATGTCCTCTAACCTTTTTAAGTGTCTGTTGATCTGGATAATAACTTTCAAGGAATTTTGAAATGAACACTTTTTGACTGGAATAGGTTGTTCTCCTTCTTCTGGTGTGTTCTTATTTAGTATTGCTCACCTTGTTTCCACCGAGTCTAAATCTGTACTACCCTGCCAGAGATTGAACTCACAATTACTATGCCACCAAATTGACGAACCATCAATGTCCACTAGGAAATTCAGACTAATGTATTATAAATTTCAGTTCTTGTGACTGTTTATCTTAAAATTGAGTGCGAAATATAAGCTGTGTAAAATCAAGAATTGTAAAACTATATTGTTCAATATTTCACTATAATTTGTGTCATTATTTATCAATATAAGTATTGAATAAAACAAGATAAAATATTGTTTGATATTTGTGAGATGTTAATACACTCCATTTCATATATATTTTATCACTATTTGTAGACATTATTGTGTTAATAGAAATATTTGTTCCTTTCAATAATTGGCCACAATTTAGCTGCACTTGAAATAACTTCTTTAAATAATCGCATTTGAAAAATTCTTTTTGTTTAACAACCTCAAAAATGAAAATTGATTTTTATATTGAAATTTCTGCTTTTAAGAACAATGATGCTAATTACATTCAACTCCCATTTGTAATTTTTTTTTTCTTTTTTTTTGTGATATCATTTTTCTGTTAAAAAAAAAACAATTTATTGCCTTGATATGATAAACTGTAATACATCTTTCACAGTACTTTTTTTTCTGTCAAATGTTTCACAGAATAAAACAATTCAAATAGTTTTATTGAATATTTTCTTTTGTACTAAGTAGTTTTGAAGTTATGAGTTGGTCAGTACTTTGATAACTAAAATTAAGCTACATTCTGTATGGCTATTAAAAATTGGAGTATAGTTTTCAGTAAATGTACATTGAGAATAGAAGGAACTTCTATGCCTGAATAATGTATATGAAAAGGCCCAATTAAGTGAAAATGTACATATAATGTTTTACTGTGTTCTCTACTACATTTTCTCTTTCTGTGATAATTCAAGAAAGAAAATCTTGTTCAGAGGTTTGTAAATGAGAAAAATACAACCTTGTTTATAATGAAGTCTTTCAAATATTTTGTTTTTAAAATTACAGATCTGATATTATGAATAGGCAATATAGAAGAGCATTCTCATCACTATTAATACATTTCTTTTTAATAATTTTGCCTCAAGGGCTTACTGGCCACATCACGTCGAAAACACTGGTTCCTATACAATCACCAATTTTAAGCAATATCGAACCTAGTCAGTACCTAGATGGCTGATCATTGGGAATACCATAAATTTGGATGTGTGAGTGGTATAATGGATAATGACTCAGAATTGTTAATTGGGGAGCAGAGTTCCAGTTTCCAATGTGAACACTGAGCAAGTGTGAATACAAATGCGTCCAATTTTTATTTATAGTTTTTTGCATGCATGAATTCAATAATGCATCTGTTTTGTTGACAATTCCAAATAATATAATTTTTGCTAGACTGCCACCCAGTTTTTATCTGTAGCAAGACCAAAAAAAGAATTGTTTTATTGGTTCAACCTCTGTTGACTTCTCATGTAGTCTAGTATAACAGGAGAGTTTATTTTTGGAGTATTGTTCATTTTAAATTCAGAGATAAAATATTGCAGCACTAATAAAATAATCCTTTCAATACCTTTTTGCAGATCAAGAATATTCTATTGATTGGTAAATTTTCATGTTGCTTCATGTCTGTTAGGAATATTTTCTACTTTAGATCTGGATATAATACAACAAAAGAAATTATTTGCTAAATATTGTTTTCCAAGCATTGTATTATGTTTCTTTTCGCATTTGATAACATCTGTAGTTAAATGATCATCTATTGAATATGTTAGTTTTTTTTTATCTTAAATATTAGTTACTAAAAGTTAAAAATTCATTTAAAATAGAATACCTCTCATGACTCCATATCCTGCATACTGTTAAAAAAAAGAGATGTTAATGTTTGCTACTTAAGCTAATAATTTCTATAATAGGAAATACACAATTGTTTTTTCATTGTTTCAATGGAGGAAACAAATTTCTTTGTTTAAATAGATACTTTCAGCATTTTTTCTGTTAAGATAGGCAATCTTTAATCTCAAAGGATGAAAAATATCTTACCAAAAACTAGTAAGGTTATAGAGTGCTTGTAAAATACTTATTTGGTTCACTGCATTTCAATTTAGTTTCTTGTGAAGTCATATGGAGAATATTTTGACATGGAATATTTGCCTGATTCTGCAATGACATAAGATTGGTTGAGCTCTTTTATAACATAGTTGAATTGACTGTGAGGAACCCACGAAAACTTCTTTGTGTTCTAATTCTTGCATGCCTATCATTTTGTTCTAGATAAATAGCTAATTTGCTTTTATATTTTATAAATTTTACTCAAAAACACTTCTGTACAGTTTAAAGCATAACATAAGGGCCTTCTTATATCCTAACTTTAAATCTACATTGCTAATTAAGATAAGGACATGTCTGTGTTATAATGTAAATTCATTTAAATATATTTTATCCTAATAAGCATTTTTTTCTCACCTCATGCTTGTTCTTTATTTCTGAAATATCAAAAGGAATTAATTATAATCTGAAATTAATCTATTTGATCAAATATTACTTTCATACACACACACAAACTATTTAAGGAACTGGTTTTATTCATTTGCACTTTTAAATACTGTTTCATATAGTAAGGTTTGTCTCATATACTGAGCTTTATAATTGCAAAAATATTGAATTGGCACCCATTTTATAAATATATTTAAGAAAAAGTAAAGTGACTTTAAACCAAGCCACAAATTTTTGTATTATGTGAGCATATTTTAAGATAGCAAGTCTCACAGTTTTGATTTTGGTATATTTACTTACCCTTGAGAAAGGTATGACTCTACTTCGCCACCTCCTCCCAGCTATGAGTTATTAAATCATTATCTCCAAAAAAATTCTTAAAATTAAAAAGAAAAAAATGGCTTTAAATAACCTGTAAAAGGTTAAGGTGTGAACAGCAAATCACTCAATATATTTTATTTTTTTAATAATCATTTCAACTAAAATGCAAACGAAGAGCAAGGACAATAAAACAGGATTTAGAAAGACAGAAGATGGTGATTGTCACAGCATTAAAATTTTTTAATATTGTAGGTGACAGGCAAGAAATTAGTTTCACAGGTGAAAAGTGTGAGAAAAACTTAGAATAGAGCTTATGGTTACATCAAGCCATTTCAACAGTAAAATGATGAGATTTAGTTGCCTTAATTTGAAGTCAGTTTGTTGTTTAGCATATCTATGAAGTGAGTACTGATTCAATCTCTTTACAATCGTATTAGATCAGATAAAGTAAAATTATTACCTCCTGGATAAGGCTAGAATTGCATGTTAATGATCTTGTGTTTGATGATAGTTCTGAATAGTTTATTTATAAAATTGTTTGGATAGCATTTAATTTGGGGATGTCTTTCAAAGAATTGTGTATTAAATTCATGTTTAGTTCATAAATCAGACTTAATCTACTCCATCTTTTAAACTATCACATTAATGGCTCTTGATTAAAAGAAAAATTTATTTGTAACTGTATATTAAATGTTTGAAAATGTTTGCCATAGTAAATTATAGTATTCCACTCCAGTTTTATTTTTATTTTAAATGGGCAATTCTGTTAGCTGTCAAGCAGTAGTATGCAGAAGGTGGGGGTCAGAGAGTCAGGCATCCATATCAGAAGGGCTTTCAATAAAAGAGTGAAATAAAAATTTATTTTACATTTAATTTGAATAAAGTGTGTATTTCATGTTTTTTTCTGTTTTTACTCAATTAAAATGTCTTTATAAAATTTCTCAGTACTAGGGTCTATAGGCCCCACCTCTGTTTGAGTCTTACAGATATACAATCAAGAAATTGGTCCCAGGCATCATCAGATATCACCACATCACTGCTACCAAGTTTTTTTAATGGTGTTGTTTATTTTATCATGTGTTGGTTTTCAATTTTTTTCTTCAAAATGTTATTGTCGGTCAATTTTCTTAGTTTTATTTCTCTGTATTCATTGAGTGTAAAATTCTGCTTATTCTTGCTTGTTCTGTTGTATGGCTGATTGCCTATTGCAGACTGTGGAGTAAATAACATACACCCAGTGACTAAATGAGCTAGATGCTCTAATAAAGTGAGCTTAAAAAATGCCCATCAGAGTCTGTGTCCAAAGTATTTCTTACTGACATCATTTGCAAGTAGCTCAGCAAGACTTAACATTATAACTACTAGAAACTAAGTTATAATAGTGGCAATGAAGACTGAAACTCATATGAGTTATAACTGGAGTTACGAGAGTATTGAAACTCATACTGAGAGATAACAAGTAGAAGAAAACATATTTGTTGCTTCAGCACACAGGATATCAGTGATGATGAGAATTTGAACCACATTAGTTTAAATTTTTTTCTTTGTGTATAGAGAAAAAAAGAGAAGAAACATTCCTCAAAGATGGGGGGAAATATTGGCTTCTGTGGTACAAATTCAGCAACAACAGTAGTTGTTGGAACTGCAGAAAAGACAGCAAAAGTTAATGAAAATAATTCTGAAAGAAACAAAACTTGAACAGAATAATAAACTTACACTCCAGGAAATATTGGACAAATGTCAGAATATCAGATGTGTGACAATGCCAAAAAAAAGCAAAAGTGTACAAAGAGAATAAATCCATGTTTCAGATGTGAAAGGTTACATCTTGGAGACAACCATTCTTTTAAGAATTCAAATGCTGTAAGTGTGGTAAAGTAGGGCATATAATGTCACACTGTAAAACTAAACCAAAAAAAAAAAAAAAAACCTCATGGGGAAAAAATCTGTACACAGCACTGCAGTGGAAAAAATAATCATCGAAAACAAAAAATTTATGAATGTAAAAATGCTAATAGACACTGGTAGTGATATCACAATAATCAGTGTAGGGAAAGGAATTTATATTAAAAAGGGCTTTTAAAGTCACAGGTAGTTTCTCAGGTGAGAATTTTTTTTATTTTTTGAAATGACTTTTAATGTCTCATTCTGTAACAAATGTTAAAAAATACTATAAACTTATTCAGTACTGAGTGGATGGAATTTGAGCTTTGGGATTTGTCTATAAATGTTTATTGCAAAAATGTAAGTGGACAAGCAACCAATTGAAAAGAATCTGAGCAAAAAATGTAAAGGAAGAATTGAAAAAAGTTTTCCAGATTTTCTGTCGAATGAGTTGGGTGGCTGTTCCAAATTCAAAATTTTGAGTAAAAAATGGTTTGATGCCAGTATTTAACCCAAAATGGACTGTACTGTGTGCAGCATTGAATCAAGTTAATGAAGAATTAGACAAACTTGAAAAAAAAGGTGTTTGAATAGATTTCTCTACAGGGTTAAAAATGTTTAGAAACCCTATAACTACCCATTACCAAGTCCAGAGTAAATTTTTGTGAACTTAAATGGTGGAAAAATCTTTTCAAAGCTCGATCTTTAAGTGTTTTTACAAATACAAGTTGAAGATACATGTTCAGAATTGACAACTATAAATAAGCACAATGGGTTGTATAAATTCAACTAACTTCCTTTTCTTATAAAATTAGCTTCAGCTATATTTCAACAAGCTATGTAAACCATGTTTGCAGATCATGATTTCACAGTTGCATATCTGGATGTTATATTAGGTAAAAGTGTATCTAAGGAACCACATATTGAGCATGTCAAAACAGTTTTTGAAAAAATATGTTGGTATGGGTTCAAACTGTGAAAAAAAGTGCAAATTGTTTCTGCTTAAAATTAAGTACCTAGGACTAATCATTGACAAAAATTGTCATCAATCAGGTCTGATTGCAAGTGCAATTAAGAACATGCCTCCCCTAACGACAAGTTTTACTAGTTTGCTAATCTCAGGAAAGCTTGTAAACTATCAAATTTATGTACTTAATATGCAAAATCTGAGAGCTCCATTGTACAATCTACTTAAGGTATAAAGTGGAACTGGACTAATAAGTGTCAGAAGTGTTTGAAGAAATAATAAAAAAAATATTTATTTCAGACTTATCACTTTGATCTGAAAGCAGAAATCAGTGATTATGAATTAGGAGCAGTAATTTTACGTATATACAAAGATGGTAATAAGAGAGTTGTACATGCTTTGTGTTCACTATCAGCAGAAAAAAACTACAATCAAAAGAAAGTGGAGTTAGTAATTATTTGAAGTGAAAAAATTTCACAATTTTAGCTGCAGACAGACCACTGACCACTATTATGAATTTGTTTGAAAAAGGAATTTCTATACATACAGTGACTAGATTACAATGCTGAGGTACCATCTTATTAAATTACAATTTTACGATGAAATACCAACCACCCAAAAAATAATACTGAATCACTGAGGACATTCATTGCAGCATTAAAAATCAAAATTAAAAATGTATTATGCAATGTAGTACACAAATTACCAGTTACCCTGTAAGAAGTAAAACAAAAGGCAGAACAAGATGTGTTTATTGTGGAAATAAAGACAACTGTAAGAAAGAACGCAATCTTGACTTGAACACTTACTTGCTGTGTGACAGTATTGACGTTAGCACAAAGAATTGTAATTCCATGTGAATTACAAAAGTGAATATTAAGTGGTTTTCATAGTGGATGTCCAGGAATTTCAAGGATGAAATCTTTTATGAGAAGCTGTGTATACTAAGCCAAAATGGATCAAGACATTGAAAATAATTAAAACCTGCAGAGGTTGTGCACTAGCAGCAAAATTACTTACCACAAAAATACAACCTTAGCTAAAGACAGTTACCCTGTGATCAAGACTGCATATAGATTTTGCAGATCCAATAAACGGATCACATCTTGTGGTAGGGGATAGCTTTACTGTACCCTGAAATTTGTAAGTGCAAAAAATCATCTTCGGTTAGTGAATTTTTACATAAACTTTTTGCAAGATATGGCATTCCAGATACCATAGTCTCGGATAATGGTACTCAGATCACTGGTCAAAGATTTTTGTAAAATGTTTTCAACTGAACCTATTACTACCCCACCGTATCACCCGAGGTCAAATGGACCAGGTGAATGGTTTGTGGGTACTTTTAAGAGAGCTTTGAAAATAGTAGGTCATGAAAAAGTGGGTGAAGGAAAAAAAAAAAAAAAAAGTGGAGAGTTTACTGGATAATGCCAAATCCCAATACATTGTCAGGCAATTTTCATAAGAAAAATTAAATGGTTGACAAGTTGTTACCAAATCAAAAAAGAATAAAATGGATAACAAAAAGGACATTAAATTTTTCAAATTGGTAAGTGTTTTTTAGAGTGTATAAAGATGGAAAAGAAATGTGGGAATATGGCATAATAATATCATGAATTGCAAAGATAATAAACGGAAAAAATGTGAGCACAAAAAACATAATCTAATATATAGCTAAAGAAAAGGTTTACCAAAGAAAAACCTGAAAGAATGGAAGAATTTATGAAAGTACTGTATGATGTTTTTGATGTCTCTATGCCCCAAGAATTTGTTGAATGTTTAAGTATGATCTCCAGAAAAAAGGAAGCGAACAGAAAAACTAGAGGTCGAACCTAAACATAACAAGTGCAAAGCTAAGTACGTTTGCAAACTTGCCAGAAAGAGGAGCGGGTGAATACTAATAAATAAAAATGAAATATTTACTAATAAAAATAAATGTCAAAAGTGGGGATGTTGTGGAGTAAATAATGCTTCTCTGGTGACTAAATAAACTAGTCTTAAATAGCACACTCCAGAGAGTCTAGAAAAAACCCATTGGAACTGTGTTCAGTTTTTGTAACAGATGTCACAGCAAGTGCCTATGCAAGATTTAAGATTATAACCAATAGAAACAGTTCTAACACAAACTAAAGAAAAGAACACATTTTTTTTTTTTTTAATCATATCACCCCAAGCAAGGTGGTAACACCACTGATGTGCAGACTTTTCATGTCCTCCATCATTTAATAAATTTTCTCATATCTGTATTTTTAATCATGTGTTGCATTGTCAGCATTAACAATTATAGTTTTACTAAAAGAATTTGTTTCTTAACTATCAGGAACAGAATGTTTCTATGTGTTTGTTGGAGTAAGATAAGATTTGTTATGTCTTAGTCATAGAAGACTGAAATTATTTTTTTTATTTAATCTATTAAAGGAGTAGCATTGGTTTGAAAAATGAGATAAAAACTTAAGAATGAAATTTCTTAAAATGTGAATATCTGCTGGCGCAGAAAGACATGGCATGCTACTGTGGGAAAATCTTCTGCCTAGTCAGTCGTGTCTTGAAAGACATAATCGTCATGTGTGGTACATAACTGACTGATCTCTGCTGGGAGGCATGGTGGAGTAATGGATAGTGGCTCAGATTAAGGAATCGGAGAGCCATGTTATAATTCTAGTCATGTTGTTATATTCATTTACATGTACATACCCTTGGGAAAAAGTATGAATGCATCTCTTCTCTCCCCAGATAGCAGGACAGACTAGGCCTTGAGTGGCAACCAGTCTACGAGGAGGACAACTCTGAATTTAGAACCTCCAAGCATGGGTTAGCCTCACCAACTTGAAATTGGCAAAGTGTGGTGATCATCAAAGTATTGTCTGTATAAACTTTGTTTAATGTAACCCGAGTAATTTCACCTCAACTTCATTTCTGATTTATATATCTGGTTTGTGAATGGGAAGTTTCATACACTGTCTTTAAGTATGCTTGGATTTCTGTAATTCTGTATAGGTTAATGGACTCAGTTGAATGAAACTCTTTTTTTTGTTATTTACTTGTTAGGTTTATAGCAGTTTGTTAACATTTTTTTTAGAAGTATTTTAGCATTATTATCAGGTGTTCAGCTCAACATAGTAATTCTGTTGAAAGAAAAAACTGAACTGGATATTTTATTTTTGGCTAGGCAGAAAATTGGGACTGTAAGTTCAAGATGGGTTGATAGAAGAGAGCTTGTGAGTTTCCCTGCAGTATAAATATTCATTACTTAGGTAGTTTTCTGGATGTGCTTGTAGAATGAAAAGTGGGATTGGTTTGTTGAATTTCAATTCCAGCTGAGGTTGTTGCATTTACTTTCACATAACTATCCTTAAAAAGGCATGACTCCATCTGTCTCTTTCCCTCTAGAGGTTAACAGCAGAGCAGACTAGGCTCACTAGCTTTGGTTGCCAACCAATCTAGAAGGACAACTCCTGGTTCCAAACCATTTGGGCATAATGCTAGCAGTGCCACTCTTTAAAAAAAAAAACGCTTACTGTGGAAACCTGGATGTGCATTGGATATTGCCTCTGAATGACAAACCGGGTTGCCAAGTTTGAATTTCAGTTCAATTCCTTGCATTCACTTATGCGCAAATACCTTTGAGAAGGGTATTAATCCATCTCTTCCCTCCAGTTATGAGTTAAATAATAGGACAGATTGGGTTCTATAGCCTTGGTTAGCAACCAGTCTACCGCATAAAGCAATGGCAACCTACTGCGGGATAATCTTCTGCCCAGTCAGTCATGTCTCTTTCGAGACATGATTGCCCAAAATGTGTATCATGTACGGCACTTAACTGAGTGGCTGTGGAACCACAGTAGCAACACAATGTGGTAAAACATTGATTTTATATTTCATAGTGATTGATTTGTGTGTGCGTGTTTTTTTTTTTTTTTTATACAGCTTATTGACCATTTGCAGGTAATTTAAAGCCATCATATATTTTTAAAATATAAGAATTTTGTGGGAAGATAATGGTTCATACAATTCCCTATGGCATCTGTGCAGAGGTGAATGTAACAAACCTGACTGGAATTGAAACTCTGCTCTCCAATTCTGAACTGTTATCTATTACACCATCCATACATTGAAGCTTACAGCACCTGATATTACAAGTGTTTATTCATCTAGGTACTGACTGGGCTTGATGTTGCTTAACTTTGATGATTATACAAAAACCGTGTTTTAATGTGATATGAGCCTACAAGATTGACAATACCAGTTAAGACATGTTTTTCTTGATTTTAACTACTGGAATTTGACAAGATATAATTGAATTTGACTGGTATCATGGATGAATAAAGACTGAAACAGTTGAATTTTTCTGTTAGTGTAACTGCTGATGTGTGTTTAGTGTAGTGAATGTTGACTAAGAATGCAAAATTGAAGGGCCAAGTTTGAATTCCAGTTGAATTTGTTGCATTCATCTATGCACAAATACCCTTAAAGGCATGAATCCATCTCTTCTCCTACCAGCTATGGGTTAAATAGCAAAGTAGATTGGGTTCTATAGCCTTGGTTGGTAACCTGTAAGAAAAACTTCTGCCCAGTCAGTCAAGTTTCTTTTGAGATATGACTGCTTAAGCGTGTATCACGTATGGAACTTAACTGACTGAACTGCTGATGAATTAGTCTTACATATCTACTCATGTTTTATTGGCAGGCTTTCAACAAAGAGATAATTGATTAGGACAATTATTACAATGCCTGCATTCAGGTATGAAACTTTTCAGCTTAGTTATTTTCTTTCTTTTATACAGATGAATTTGGTTACCCAAGGCTTCTCTATAGAAAACTGTTGCTCTTCAAATTGTATTGATTCTAGATCAGCAGATGAATTGCTTGCCAAATGACCTGTTGACCTTGCATATTTGTTGAGTGTCACTCATTTTGATGTTGATTCTTAGTTCTATCAGTAACGTTGGAAATGTTGCCAACAGACTACAAACTCGCTCCTTTTCGTTGTCAGCAGGAGGAAGCTGTGTGTTGTAAATATATAGTTGAATGCAATTCATGTTTAATTAGATTTAGGTTTTAAATATTAGCTGCTCTTAATAACTTCAGTTTTTAATGATTCCCATTAATTTGTAATGCTTTAATATCTATTTGTAGTAAAATGCAAATCTGTTTTGATGCAGCAGATTATTTATATTATTATAAAAGTAATTCTGATGTCTTTTTCTCATTTCATCAATAATATTTATTTACTGAATAAATTTATTTTTACAAGATTGAATGAAATGTGTGGCTGAAAGATTTGTAGATTTAAATTTTCTCTATGTACAGTGGCATTCTTATATGTGCTGAGATTACAGTTTTTAGACTAGAAACTATATTTTAGTGCTCACATCAAAGACAAGTTAAATTTCTTGTTTGGTAACTATATATACATTAAGCTATACATAGTTGTTTCTCTTTCACTCAGTATCCAAAATCTAAAACCATATAGTTCATTGTTTACAAGTACTTTCAGATACAATGGATTAAATTGTTCATATCTGGTATAAATGTATCAGGTAACTGTAGAGGTGTATGTATAAAAAAATAATCTTTGGATGCCACTTACTGTTAATTATTATCAGTTCTACAATATATATATATATATATATATATATATATATATATATATTTTTTTTTTTTTTAATTCATTCATTCTAAGCATTCATTCTATTCATTCTAATATTCAGTGGGAGGTTTTTTAACAGAGGATGGAAAATGTAACAATCAAATTTGAACAAGCATTGGATTAGTAAAAAAATGCATTTCCAAAGCTAAACAAAGTACTAAGAAAGAAGAAAGAATTTGTTAGAATTAATGCTGGATTATTATGTGATAACCATTCTCTTATATGGCAGTAAGTGCTGAACAATCTTTCTACAGATGAAGAGAAAAATGGAGGCAGCCAAAACGATCTATAGGAGGATACTGAGAATTTCATGGAATGAGTAAATAACTAAGAAGTCTTAAAGAAAATGGCAACAAAAACAACACTTGTACTCAGAATCAAGAAGACAGCTGAAATTTCTTGGGACACATAATGAGGAAGGATGGCTTGGAAAACTTAACCCTCACAGGTCCTATTGAGAGATAGGGGAAGACAGTAAGCCACCTATCTGATACAACCATGCTATGACAAAGAGAAGAAACAATACTAAAGGCCACAAGGGATAGGAAGATTTGGAGAGCCATGTTCACCCATCTCCTGAAAGGACATATTTGATAGATTTTAAGCAATTTTAACTTGAAAGCAAATACTTGCATAAAATCTTACCTCTCTGTACTATTTTGGCTGCTGAAAGACACTCTCCATACTCTGTTTTTGCTGGATGCTACTTTGATATATGATACTTAAGTTTTCAATTACCTTGGGAAGTCTGTAGTTGATCTTGCTCTCTATCTTACTGGTTTCAGTAGACTTTTATTCTTAGGTTTATATATCAGACTGTTTTATCTGTATACATTGAACTGATATCTCTTTAAAATATTTTATTGGGTTAAATATACCTAATATCTATTGATACAGCAAGTATATATAATTCTGGGTATTTTGAAAGCTCTTCTTTTTAAGAAGGCATACTCCGGGATGTGCGTTGTGGCACAGTGGATATCGGCTCGGAACGAGAAATCGGGAAACCGAGTTCGAATTCCAGTTGAATTCCTTGCATTCACTTACGCGCAAATACCCATGGGAAAGGTATTAATCTGTCTCTTCCCTCCAGTTATGGGTTAAATAATAGGACAGATTGGGTTCTATAGCCTTGGTCGGCAACCAGTCTACCGCAGAAAGCAATGGCAACCTACTGCTGGATAATCTTCTGCCCAGTCAGTCATGTCTCTTTCGAGACATGATCGCCCAAGCATGTTTCACGTATGGCACTTAACTGACTGATATACTCCAGGAATAATAGCATATTCAGAAGTTATTAAAACAAGGCATAAGTGCTTAGAATGTATGTAATAAAAAGTTCTTTTAATTTCAAACTAAATAGATCTTGATTTTATTAAATTCACAAATTGTATATTATCTTTTGAATGTGTGAAATTAATTTAATATGAAAGTAAATCTTTGATATTTAAAATATTAAAAAATGTAAATTTTATACCGTAATTATTGATTAGGTTCTATCTATATTGATAGGTTTTATTTTAAGATTTTTAAAAAATTTTATTATTACTAGGTGTTAACTGATATCTTTTTATCATTGTTATAGTCTTAGTTTTGATTATTTTATTTTCAATAAATTTATTTTGCTTAAGATTGTATTGCACAAACCATGAAAATGTGGTTACAAATATTTAAGGTTGCATGTCTGAAATTTTGGAGCACAGTCAAATTGCACAAATATCAGCAGTGACTTGCATACATTTATTGATTTCTCCAGGCCAAATATGTAAATTTATAGGGAATCTATACTTTCATCAGTTGAAATATTTTTTTCTCTTTTTTTATTTGAAATAAATATATATTTGTTGTTTTGTTGCATTGATTGAAATGAGATGGTGTTAATCACTGGTATTGATTAGATTTAGTTGTATTTTGTTATGGTGATGATAATCATTGCTATGATGGCTGGTTTCCAAAATGAATTACAGAATGCAGAAAAAGTAGAGGGTATTTGTTGGTACAGAAATTAAGAGCCAGGTGCGGGTTATGTTGGATGAAGAAAAATTTAAGTTAAAACTTGATGTGGGGTTCAAATGATAGAACCTATCAATGATATCGTTATATAAAGACTGAATTGTTTAAGATTAAGTACTGGTTTCTAACATTGTTTTGTTTTTACTTCATGTTCCATTTTGACAGCCAAACATTTAAATATCTGAATACATTTGAAGATTAAAAAGAAAAAAAAAAGAAAAAAAAAGGCTGCTTTATCATTTTTCTCATTAATATTGCAAATTGCCCCTGCTCCTACCCTATCTTTGGAATCAATGGTTTAAAATTTTGAAAGTTATTTATGCAATAACAGAATCTCTTAGAATGATAAATTTTATAGAACCATATTTCCTTCATTTTGTGATAAAAGAATTTTGTTCATATTTTTAGCACTTATTAATGGGATAAATGGTTCCTCTTAAATATAGTTAAGTTTTGTTTCAATTTCTCATGATTTTTGCTCTATATGTAACTTGAGTATAAAGCCTTGAAACATGAAAAATCTAAATTTAATTTGAATCCTGTTTGCATTTAAATTTACTAGAAAGACTCATGAAAATTTCAGTTCTTCTATTTAAATTTTCTGATCAATCTTAATTCTTAACTCTTAAGTTAATGATTGTATAAGCTCATAGGAGTTCTATGACAATATAAATTATCCCATTCTGTCTGTCTCATCATTTAGAGCTTAACAACTTTAACAAAATATTGCAATAGCACTCATAAATATGAATGCTGGTGGTTGTTTAACTGGGTATAAATGAAAAGATTTGAAATTGACAGCTTACTCCATTTCACTGAATTGGAATTAAACATTTCTATCTCACTTTTTTCTTTCTTTCATTTTCTCACTGAAATCAAGTGTTTCTTCCTCTTTTTTTCCATGTGATCAAAATAGATTACAGCATTATTTATGAGGTATTGCCAACCGTAGTTAAATGTTTTTATCTTTCTTTATCTCTAGCCAAATTCATATCTTATGAACATTTCTCTTAATAATTTAAAAATTACTCAATAGATGATGCTATTTTATTTAATTTATTGTAATTGGATTTTTAGTGATTGCCTTACGTTGTTAGATATTGTGCATCTGAAAAAGGATGCATTTATCACAGTTGACATAGTTACCATAGTTTCTTGGCCTTTTGGCTGGGATCAAAGTGTCTTATCTGCCTAAGAGCAGATATGACACTTTGATCCCAGCCAAATACACATATTTTCATATCTCAGACAGAGCAACTGAAAATATTGAGAGATGCCTGGTCTTGAGAAATAACTGTCTGTAGCGGTACCTCCCTCATTGCACTAAAGAGTAGGGATATATGCTGATACTAGCACAACCAGCAGTTGCAGAGGCTGGGCTATTTTTGGACCTGGCCTGGGTGCTTGTGCTTGAGTTTGGGCTCCCTACATTTAACTGACCTTGTGTTACATCCTGCTAGCATAGGGTGGCTAGAAAGCTAATTGGCTGAGATCAAAGTGTAGAATCTGTTCTTGTCATTTTACTGATTCTCTCTTTTCACTTTTATCTTCCCCTTTTATTTGTTTTCTCTCTGAAATCATGTAATGACTTTCCCTTCTTTCCATGCAATCAAAATGTGGAATAGGCCCATTATTTTTGAGGTATTGAGAGGAAGTAAAGGTTATGCTAACAAGTGGAGGGATAAGTACAATTATAATAAGGATAAGCTTGACATTTATTAATCTAATGTTATAAAGTTAAAAAATAAGTTGTCTTTTTTTTTTTTTTTTTGAGAACTATGAATTTTTATTGGTTTTTAAATATTGCATGATTTTGCTGATGACTTTTCCTTTTGTGTATGTTTTTTTTGTAAGTCCTGCCAGGATTCATCATTGGCAGCCACAATCTTAACAATATAAGATAGTAGATACAGAAAGGAAACTACAAAACCTCCTATGTGATATGTCCTTCAGTATGGCAGCAAATTTGGGAAAATCTCTTCAAAGATAAGAGAGACTCAAAGCAACAGAAATGTGGTTCTACACAGAAGGCTGCTGAAGATACCATGGACTCGAACATGTGAGCAACAAGGAGATTTTGGAGAGAATGGAAACAAAAAAGAAAGCTTGTACTTAATATCAGAAAGAGACAATTGAAGTTTCTGGGACATGTAATGAGGAAAGAGGGCTTGGAGGATCTGATACTCACAGGATAGATAGAGAGAAAGAGAGGAGGAGTGTGTGTGACATACTTGGGCTAAAATGAATCGCAGAGCAGGGTTTATAAGAAGTAAGACATAAGAGCTACAAGAGATAGGAAGATGTGAAAGGCTATGATTGCCCATGTCCTGAAGGAACATAGCATATAAAATAATTTTTTCTTTTTCTTTTCTCACCCACTTTAAGCAAGTTAATAATGTAACTAAAGTGCAAGGGGCTCCTGGGAGTGAAAGAGCATGAAATGACTTTAGAAGGAACAGGAAACTAGAGATAAAACTCTACTCCTGTTTTGAGGAGGATTGTGGATGATAGACTTTTTTTATGTTGTATACCTAAAAGAATTAATAACTAAAAAAAAAAACAAAAAAAAAACAACTTATTGGTGGCCTAAAAAATATTGTTCAGTGAAAATTTAGTGTATAATTCTGTAAACTTTAAAATAATCTTTAATGAAGTGGATCAAATTAAGTTTAATCTTGAACCTCAACAGATTAATTATTTCTAAATGGTTTTAGATTACATTTAAAAAGAATATCTCGTAAATGTCCTCCAACTGTTCTATTTAAAATATGACTTTATATATTTATCATTCACGCTCTTGATGCTCCCTATTTGAAATAATGACACCACTAAAGGTGACTATAATGGAATCAGGTGTTACATTATTATTTTTTTTATGTTAGCTTTCTTTTGATAGTTTACCTATTGTGTAAAATAACGTGTCAATAATTGTATAGATAAAAAATGCTAGGTTGCTCGTGTAGAAAATAGATGCAAAATTAATTTAGATCATTATCAAATGGGTTTTTATACCAGTTCATTTTCAGTATTATCATCATTCAGACCTTTGTCAATCTCATCAGTGACACTATCATCTACTAAACTTTTAACTGGTGAAAAACAAACAAACAAAAAAGCAGACCAGGAGAATAACATACAGAACAGAGATGACTGACTTATAAATAGAAAAAAAAATAGAAGGTAAAAATAAAAATAAAAAAAGGAAAGAAAATTTAGTTATTATACACTTGAATATATTTTAATTTCTGAGATATCTAAAAGTGCATTTACAAATATTTAGTCACTGCAGGATGAAATTAAAAAAAATTGTATTAAACTTTTTAAGAAAAATTTTTATAAACACTCATAAAATAAAATTGGTTTTTAAAGAATTTTCTTTGCTTCTCTTCGAATGAAGATTGGAAAACAGTTTTTGTTTTTTTTTAAATTTTTTTTTATATATATTTATAAAAGCCACATTCTGAAACCTGGTGACAGTAGATAAGTATTAAGTGTGTTTGATAGATACACCCACTTTATAAAAATCTGTGGGTTATATAAATAAATATTGAGCTGTGTTTTGCAGACATTTCATTCTTCTTAACTAGTCAACATGACTGATGCTACCATTTCAAACTTATAGGCAAGCAATGGTGAATAGAATGTTATTTTCTTAGTTTAATATTCACAAAATATTGTACAAAAATAAGTAAATGCAGTGCAACATAAAATTTTGATTATTTTATTAAAATGTAATTGCAAAAATTACTTATTACTACAATCACTTTTTTTATGGTATAGAAAACTCTTTAATAAAATAACTGACAAGATTGCTTGATTGATGTTGGCTCAGAATGGGAAATTGGAGGGTTGAGCTTGATTTCCAGTTGAATTTGTTGCATTCACTCAGGAAAAGTATGAATCCATCTTTTCTTCCTTCAGCTATGTGTTGAATAGCAGGACAAATTGGGTTCTATTGCCTTGGTTGGCAACCAGTCTACCACAGAAAGTAATGGCAACCTACTGCGAGAAAACTTTCTGCCTAGTGGGTTATAAATTGAAAGTGATATGATCACCCAAGTGTGTATCGCATACGAAACTTACTGATGTTAGGGTACTCCAAATTTATTATTAATTGTGACACTTATGATTAGTAGTTTGGATGATGCCTTCATTACACTTGCTTCCCAAAAACAGAAATTACGTATGACTCAACCTAATATATATGTGGGCACACGCATATTAAACTAATACTTAGCATAGAGCTGTGGAGTAACACCTTGATCTTGAGCAGAAGTTCTCATCTCATATATATATATATATATATATATATATAATCCTGTCAGTTTTGATGGATGGTATACTACTGTAGTATAATTATGATAAAGCTTTCATGATTAATACATGATATTCTTTCTTTTGATTATTTAACTTGGTCTTTAGCTGTATCTATTGATGTGTTATTTGATATATTTGTAGATATTAAAATCATTGTTTTTAATTTTCAATAGACATTTGTGCATGAAGAGATACTGAATAGTCCTCAGACTATCCCATTTCTCAAAATTTGACCAAACCTAGAAATATTTTTTAAAAGGGTCTCTTGGTTGGATCAATAACTTTTTGGCACTTTTTTTTTGTGTCTGGATGGGTAATTTTTTTTAGTGCATTTTTAGTAAAAAAACCCAAAAAACTTGTTTGTATAAGAAGGGGCTGATATTAAGTTTTTTGTTTTTGCTTGATATTTGTAGCTTTTTCCATGTCAACAATGTAGAAGATATATAAACCAAGTGGGTAATTGAATAACAAAATGGAAAAATCTAAAATGTTTCCTTCAGAAGATTGATTATTTTATTGATAGAGCTAGTCTGAATACAAAAGGGAGCTTTGTCTTTGATTAATGCATTGAATATACTGTTTTGTAATTTATTGTAATAGATATAACCTTAATTTCAATTTAAAGAGTGCACTTTTAAATAACAAATAAAGTAGTTGAAGTTAGAAATATATTAAAGATGCACTAATTATGGAATCGTTTACAGTAAATTGATGTCAAGAGCTATGCAACACTTTTCTTTTCCTTACAAAAGTAATACTGATAAGTGGGATGATTAAATACACACCTCTTTTCCTCTTTTTTTTTTTTATATATATATCTGCATGTATATATAAGTTTGTCACGTAGTTGGTGTTACCTTCAGCCTCCTGATTCCAGAGTTTTGCAATCTCTTCATCCACTTGTCAGTGGGGATCAGCAGTTGACTGTTTATATTTCTTGATTTTTCTTTTGTTCCTTTCATAGTGTGTGCATATATATATCTTGAATAAAATTTGTCACATATTCATACCAGTAGATGAGTGTCTTCTCAGTTATGGAAGTCTGTTAGAAATGATGTTTAAAGTGATAAGAAGCTGGTGGATTGATGTGATGGATGAATCTCTTACCTTTATATATATATATATTATAAAATCTGTAAAGAATTCAATGTAAAAAGAATATTAACTCAGAGTACGAGTAATATAAATGTTGTGATAGCAATACAGAGTGCAAGGGTAAATTGTCACCATTTTATATTCATTTTGTGCAGGTTTGTTGTTTTGATTTTTGTCAACTGCACTATACGGTGGGGTCAGTTGTGCACACTACATCTATCGAGCAAATGATGAAATCCTTAGTGATGCATTTTGTTCTAAGATGCTTCTTTAAACAAATGAGCTTTTAAAATATCTAATTCAGTTTTGTTTAATCATTTAGTTTTTTTTTTATCTGTCCCACATTCTTTTACTGTTGATTTCAGCAGACATATCACTACAGTATTTAATTGTCATTCATATGCTATTATGCTGAGCTATATATATATATATATATATATATATATACACACACACACACACACACACACACACAGGAATGTTTCTGATATGGCGGTAATCTGCCAATAATCAGTTTTTTAGCAGTAGTCTGGTACAATAGTGTCTGGCATTAAACTGTAAAAAGCAAAAGTGTTGCTGCATTTCACAGTGCAGAATAAATTGCACCTATTAACATTAATTTATGCTTGCTGAGTCTTTACATTGACTGAACAGTGGGTGTAAGCATATACTGTTAGAAATTTGTTTCATCAGTCTGTGGGAGAGAGAGACAGGCCATGTCCTAACCCGTTCAATATAGAAAAATATTATTTTGTAGTTAAAAAATTACCCTATGTGACAGTGTTCTTGTTTCTATCATAGTTTTCATGGAAATTCACAGGAAATGTTGCTCTTGAAGCATATGTGTGTGTGTGTGTGTGTGTGTGCACGCATATAATGTATTCTATAACTGTTATATAGGTACCTCACCCTCTAAAAAATAATGAGAAAGAACCGAGGCTGAAAATGCATCTTATGAATGAAAAATTCTTTCCTGAAATTTTTATTTTAGTTTCAATTCCAATCTAATAAATTTGATACTTCTAATAACCAAAATGCTTAGTCATATTTGAAATTGAATTTAAATTGATTGAAATTATTTTCTTTTTGAAATTGTTAAAATCATCCATTTTACCAAATCTGTTAACACAACATAATTGTTTTTATTAAAGCACCTTTCAAAACTAAAATAATTTTCTGAAACTTCATATGAGGAAGATTAACTGATTTAAAGTTTAATTTGAATTAAAATATAATATTTTTAGTTTAAAATATTGCAAGAAAACATTTTTTAAAAGGAAGATGGATGTTTTTATGAGGTGTTTTGTTATTTTTATGTAAAGAGAACATAAATGTAAAAATTACTTAAATACAATCTGAACACTTTTTTTTTAATATATAATTTTTTTTCACTACCCAGTCAGTTATAGTTAAGTGCCATACGTGATACACGCTTGGGTGATCATGTCTCAAAAGAGACATTACTGACTGGGCAGAAGATTATCCTGCAGTAGGTTGCCATTGCTTTCTGCGGTATGCTGGTTGCCAACCAAGGCTATAGAACCCAACCTGTTCTGTTATTTAACACATAACTGGAAGGAATAGACAGATTAATACCTTTCCCAAGGGTATTTGCGAGTAAGTGAATGCAATGAATTCAGCTGGAATTTGAACTCGGTGCCCCGATTTCTTGTTCCGAGCCGATATCCAGTGCACCACAACGCACATCTCAGTAATCTTGAAAATTTAGGAGTACATTCTAAGTAATCTAATATAGGGTGCAATGGATGAATTGTCTAAATTATACAAAAATGAAAATAACACTGGCATCTCATTTTAACAGATATTCTTACCAAAAATATGCAAAAATATCTTAAAATACTAAAAATAAATTTAGTCAATAAAATTGCCATTGGCTTAAATCAAGGCCTCCAGGGGACCTTAGAATTTCCTGCAACTCTTCTGAACAGTCTATTCTATTATTCTGTGCCGTTGACATAATAAAAAACAATCAACGCATATGTGCAAAATTAAAAATATAAAATAACAATTTACCCATTGCACTGTTTATTATTGAATTTGAGGTACTTTGTCATACTTACAAAGTTACTTGTTGAAGAAATGAGAAAATTACCAATTGTAAATTTACTATAGTTACTGAATCTTATTTTTTTGATAACGTTATGTATGGACATCTGTATTTACAAAAACCGACACGTTAACATACATACACACGAAAAAACATTCAAAATACTTTTGAAAATTTTTACTGTCACTGAATTGCAGTAAGCATTTCTATTTATTAGTAAAAATAATTTTTACCTAATAACAATATCACTTAATTGTTACAAATCAATACGGAATTTTAAAGGATTCAAAATTTTATAAATTATATTTCAAAATTAAAAAAAAAATTCTTGTAAAAATTCAATATTCATAAAAAAAATTAAGACTACTACCCATTATATATTTTATTTATAAAAGCAGTTAAAAGCTTTTCTAATTAATGTCTTAGTGTTTTTTATTTTTTTATTTTACAATCTACAGTAGATTTTCAGTAACTTGGGATCTTATTTGGCAAAAAATTTAAATTTGCCAAGGACTTTCCCTTATAAGCATTAAGTTCTGCAAAACTGAATTTCTTGAAATATAAAATTGTGTGTGTGTGAAGGGGGATGTAACATGTAAAAAAAAAAAAGATTTTATCAACATTTTCTTGGGGGAAAAAAAAGGAACCTTTTCTAAAATAATTTCACTCTTTTATGAATAAGTTCTGGAAGTCTAATTAAAATCTGACAGTTATCAGATTTTTACAAGAATTACCAAATCAATATCTTCTTCACTGCAAATGGACATTCAAATTTCCCATATTAATTTATAGTTACCAATGTGCAAGAAAAACAAAATTTTTCACCAAAATTTCAAAGGTTTTTAAAAGGATTAAAGAATATAATTTAATAAAAATAATTCCTTTGGTCTTTCCTCTTAATAACAAAGACTTTGACAATAAAACTTAGATTTTATTAAGTTTGGGGTATTTTTTTTTTTTTTTTCAACATGTATGCTAATTTTTTTTAATTACCCACATGAATGACAAGTTAGAATGGTAAGCCTGCTTATTTGGTACCAATTTCTTAAGAGTTTACATTGACAGCAAAGCCACGGAGTCTGTCTTTTCACAAAATACCCACTGTTATTATGAAAAGGTTGGCTTGAACAGAGATACAAGAGGACACATGCCTTATAGAGGAAAATACAGATGTAGGTAGGGGCATGAATGTCAAGAAAAATACTTAACATTGATAGCACTATCCTTCTCTTATATATATATATATATATATATATATATATTTCTTTTTTTTTTTATTCTTGTCTTTCTCTTTCTCCTTCCCTCCGATCTTACTTTTATTCTGCCTTATATATAAATTTTTTATATTTAGGTAAATGTTTTGCTCCTTAACAGTATTCATCAAAGCAAACAAGGATAATCTTTATTTCCATTTCTGTGATGTTTTTACTTACCAACAACTTCTAATCACAGTATTTCCTCAGGAGATACTTTTGTTGCAAAGAAAATTTGTAATTTAAATATTAATAGTGAACGTTACTGAGTTAGCTGACAAACTTAATTTTCAGGTATTAAATAATATAGCATTTTTCTTTTTGTTTCTTTCATGTTTACAATGTTTATTTTGTAGGTCAGGAAAACATATCCAAGAGTAAACATGCTTAAGTCACAAAGAATAGATCTATTTATGTGAAGCTAGGCTATTTTTAGCTTTCTGGGATTCTGTGACTTTGACCTGGGAATTCAACAAACATTAAATTGTTGATAGGTCTTAGTTATGTAACAGACAATTTGAGTTAATATGTTTATGAAATATCAAGGAGTGAGTGTAATCTATATAGAAAGCTTGCTAAAGAGGAGGAGTCTTGAAAAATTTTTTAAAATGAGACCAAATCAGTAATTTCTGTTCTTGCTTTATTTATTTATTTATTTTTTCATAAGAAATTTAAACTAAATTTTTTTCATGTATCAGTATTATAAAATGTTTATTTAATTTTATATACTAGTATAAATACTAAAATTTGAGTCTCACACCTTTTTCGTGTTTTATTTATTTCTGGCAGAGATGTAGTTAATAAATAATTTAAATCATCCTACAAGAATTTAATATTTGTTTTCTAGTCATCAATGTATATTAAAACAAATCTACTGATGAAATTTAATTTGTATATGCAGAAAAAATGTAACATTTTGTATATTGCTTGATTTATGGTGTAAGCTATGAAGAAAAAAAACAAACATAAGATAGTGTTTCTTGATAATATACTGATATATTTTAATGTAGAAATAGAAAAATACAGGTTTATTTGTCACAAATTTTTTTAATTTCACTTTTTTTTCTGACAAATTATTAGATAAAAAGTATACAAAACTAATTTTTTTAAATAATTCAATTTAGGTATTGAATCTATTAGACTTAATTTTTTTAATTTTAAAGTAGTTTTTATCAGAGTAATAGACTCACTACTCAAAACTTGAATTTATAATTCTTTTTGAACAGCTTATTTATTATGCAAAAGCTTAATATTTTCTTCAGTATTTGGGTTCAGTTCAATGTTTTTTCCATAAATATGAAGATAACATTTTCTTTTCTATTTCCTAGTTTTGTACAAAATTGTCTAATCCAGCTTCCTTTCACCTTTGTTTTCAATCTTTGACCTACAAAATATTCTTAAAACAATGTTATTGTTCTGTTATTATTGTAGGGTTTCCATTTCTTTCCTCTTTCAGTTAATGACAGGTTACCTAATAGCTAACTCTTGAGTGCAGTATTCACTCTTTGTTATACCCTGTAGCCAGATGGGTGGGGTTCACTACCACCTTTGCTGCAGCTAAATTAATAGAACAAGGGGGTTTCCTTTGCCTTTGGTTCCTCATTTCCATGGTGATGGATAGACGTCTGATGTAGTTATTATATTTCTTAAACAAAGGGGATAATTCAAAAGCTAAAAACCCCTTTTCTCTTTCTCTCTCTCGCCTTTCTCTTCTTTTTATGATATCCATTTAATCATTCTCGACTTAAAATTTTGTAAGCAGTAGAACAGAAGTAAGCCCCTTTTTGTGATGAGCAGCTACTACTGCTCAAAACCCAGGTGATATAAGGAATTATCTGAAGAGATATAATTTTCAGGCTGCCAGTTGGGAGCAGATATAAAGGTTTTTCTTGTACTTTATCTATTTCTTTATTAGCCAACTGATATGCAGTTATTAAAATTTTAGCTGTCAAATAATACTACTTCTCTTCATGTTGTTAATGATTGCATTTATTTTGTTTAGCTTTAAAAAAATCTTTTTTAATTTATTTAAAATGAGTGCAAATGAAACGGGTATAAGGATCTGCAATTTAATCAATCTTGACTTGGCATCTTAATTTCAGATTTTTTCTCACTGGCATGATGTGGCTTCCTTTTGTCTTTTATTTTCAGGGCAACTGCTCTGATGAGCTTCTTTTCCTGGTGCCCCAACCACATCAATTCACATGTGTTACTAGATTGACATTTAGATCCCACTCTTTTTACTGTTGGAATAAATAGTTAAATGTAACTACCTTTTCTACTATTATAGTTTTTCTTGTATTTTCTGGCTGTGGAACTCTTTTCTGTTTACTTGCTTTCCTGATAAATACACTCTTCAAAAGTTTAAATGCAACATCAACTGCCATCCTTATCTCTTTAAATTCTATTCATCTTTTATCCTTTCTTCAACACACCCGGTACCATGTTTCTTTTTTCTCTTCTGGTAACCCCCTGTGCATCAGTGGCAGTTTCATCTTGCTTGCTTAGTGTGAAATGATTAAAAAAAAAGAAAACAAAAGAAAAAGTTATTTAATAACAAATTTGTCTGTCTTGCTTTCTCTTTCTTTTTTGGTCTAATTCACTTCACAAAATCTAACCCAGTATTAGCATTATTTTATTTAATTTTTTTTAATTTGTTAGTCTGTAATAGTATCTATTGTGTGTCAAGAACTCTTTTTACCTACATGAAAATATAGTTTTTCCTGATCTTGATAATGGCTAGAATGCTTCTGGTTATTATCAAGGTCAACAAAGCTCTAGTCAGGCATAGCCAAACCATGTGAGACCCTTTTTTCATCACAGTTAATATAAAAGATAAATGAGAAAAATTTCAAGCTTTATAATTATTTCCTTGGTATGAAATGAGACGCCATTGTATTAAAACATAAGTTTAGTGTTAATGTGTATGAAACAAAGACGTATGTGTAAATTTTGTTCATGTCTTACAGCTCTCAAAACTCTGAACTTTATTGTATGTGGCTCTTGCATTAAGCAAGTTTGGCCACTGTCATATAAAGAGGTTTAAAAATTTCCTTATCTTAATTAAGGTTTTTATACATGCACATGTTACCGATAAAAGAAATTTTATGCTGGCCCATGGCATCAATAATTGGTGTTGATCATATTGTAGTAGAGGTCAAACCTTCTTTTCCAAAGAAATTGCCTTTTTACAGATGGCTGGTAAAATGCCTTTTGGCATGAATTTGTAAATGCAGAAAATATTACACACATTTATCAACACTTGATGAATATTTATGAATACCAAACAGTAAATGTGCGAATAGGTTAATGAATTTTAGTATTGATAACATCAATATTGTGCAGATTTTTACAAGTGTGACAAGCAGGCTTTGGTTCATTACTGATAAAAATACACCATTAATAGTGGTGACTCTGGAGAAATGGTGATTCATATAGTTTCTTTGAACTCTAATTGCTTTAGACTTTCCAAATTAAAATTTGTAGGGTCAGATATATGTGACCTACAGTACACATCAGTTTGCATGTTAATACTTTTAAAGAGAAGATAAGTCTATTGTCTTCTTACAAGCATTATTGTATATAGTTTTGAAGAATCTATGCAGTTATGACCGTGGGAAAGACCTGAAACTGCACTTTTCTAAATGGATTAAATAACAGGACAGATTGGAGTCTTGAAATTAAGTGGTATCCACGAGAAAAGAAAAGGAAGATATAGAGAACTACAACAGCACATGTTGAGACAACATTTTAAATTTAAAAAAAAAAAATGTAAATTTAAACATTTCTGCTTTCTTAAATTAAATACATTTTTATTTTCTGTTTTATATATAGTTTCAATCATCTTGTGGTCAGTCAGTATTTTTTTATAAACACAGTTTTCTTTCTTGTTATATAAATTAAATAATGTTGATATATTCTACTGTCATTAAAAATCAAATCTGAGGTCCAAATATATCATACATCTGTTGGTTTTATATTTATCTATTTAATTGTCTGGACTTATGCATATACACTGTATATGTTGTAATCGAGATATGAGACAAGGTCTATTGTCTTGGCATCATCATCATCATCATCAACTGCCTTGCTTTGTGTAATTGCTTTCTGTCTTGTTGTTTGTGATCTACATTCCTCAAACACTGATCCACTGTTTTGTTTAGAGTGCCTCTTCTCCCCAATCTCCTAACAAAAACATGTCTCCCTTTGAGATGTGCACAGTAAGCCCTTTTTTGTGCGAGACGACCTTTTAGTGCCATGTTTAAACTGCTGATTATAATAGCACTTGCATCGCTAGGAACCCTGAGGATTGGCATCAGACTTTAATGTTTAATTATAGAAATTCTTTGATAATAAATTGTGAATATCAATCTTCTGCCAACTAAATTTAAGCTATGAGGCATTTTTTTTTAGTTGTCAATATTTACAAATAATGGATTTAGCTATATTCTCTATTTCAAATTATCTAACAACTAGATTGTTCAATTTCAACAATACTCATGCTTATATAACTATCATAAAATTATGTAATTTTATTTCTTTACATCCAAGAGAAATGTAGTAATTTTAATAGAAAATGATTTATGCTTTTTATCATTGGCTTTCTCAGTTTCTTGAGAGAAAAGTTGATATCAAAATGGGTCAAACGACAGTACTTTTTGTGAATAATAATAACTCTTCCAACAAAATAAGATGGGTTTAGTAAAGTAGGTAGCTGTGGACAGCAGGTTAAGACAAAAGTGTATGAACATTTGAAATGCAGGATATTCATGTGAAGGACACATTTTTGAGGGATAATATTTTCACCCCCCCCCCCTTCATGCAGTTGGAAATCTTTTGTTTGAATTTATAAGAAAATTTGCTGCCAGTGTTTTTAAACTTCTTAATATTTTAATGTATTTTTTTAATTTACTATTGCCTAAAGAACTTGCCATATCAAATAAATTCCTACAAAAATCAAAAGTGTTAATAAACTGTTTTTGTTCTATGTTACCATAAACATACTATACAGTAGGATAAAATACATATTTTTTAGTTTATTCAAAAAAGGGTGATAGTTTGATCCTTAATGCTGTGCTACTACTGTTTTTTTACATGATCATATTTTTGCTTTTTCTTGGAAACTTATTTGTCAATTTTTCTGGATTTATAGTAAACATGAAATTGGATCAGTAGGATGTAAAAAGCTAGTAGAAAATTTATAGTAGCTATTCCCCCCCCCCCCCCAAAAAAAAAGAAAAAACAGCATATATATATATATTTGAAAAAAGTTGGTATAGAAGAATGTGAAATACACAACTATAGATTGTTCTTCAATTTTGGTAACATCTGTTTGAAAATCCTGATTGTATGCTTTTCTAATGATACTTGGTATCATTCTTAGATGATAATTCATTAAATATATTAAACATTATCTGTTACTAATCAAATTATTTCCATTGTTTTTGTAAATTGTGCCATTGTAGTGAATTATTTGTAAACATGATTGATGTGAAATTAAATTGAATCTTTATGCAAAATCATAAAATGTGTGTGTATATATATATATATATATATATATATAGGATTTCAGTTAATATACAGCTTCCTATTCCTCTCATCTTTGTATATGTGCATATCTGCAAACTACAACAAATGTCAAATGATGGTGGTTTTCTAAGTGAAGCCAAAAATATAGAACACTTTGTGAGGATTGAACTTGCTATTCAGTTATAATTAATCTAGTGAGACAAGCTTGTTAACCATTATGCTGCTTCAAATAGCCCTCCCTCCCCAAAAACATATTAGAAATTGGGTCTAAATAAAAATATAGTTCACCCAAATATATAATCTCTATGGATTTGTATATAATACTATAGATTGTTCTTCAATTTTGGTAACATCTGTTTGAAAATCCTGATTGTATGCTTTGTTTGCATAAATTGTTTATAGAACAAATAATGCTGTTTTAATGTATATTGTATGATTTTAATATGAAAACTTAAATATTTTTTTATCACTTCACCTCAAGAAAGTGGCAATTGATATTGCATTTAAACTTTTGGAGATTGTAGCCATCAGGGAAGGAAGCAAGTATATGGAAGGGAGTTCCACAGGTGGGAACTGTGAAGAAAAACTGATCAAGTAGAAGTGGTGTTTACATTTGACTATTTTTATGGTAAAAGGGTGGGACCTAGATGCCAATCTAAAAGCATGAGTAAATTCATGTGGCTGGGACATGATGGAAAGAAACTTGTCAGAGCAGAAGCTGTGTAAATATCTGTAGAAAATACAGAGGGAAGCCACATTTCATCGGTGAGAAAGTGACTGAAGTCTAGCTACTAAATCAGGATTGATTACGTGTTGTAAATCTTCCTAAGTAGTTCCATCCACTGGAAATGTCTCTTCCAAACCAAACCTCTCTTAGAAAAGAGCATGACTAAGAACCATGTATATCCTAATATGGCTGGAAATACAAAAGACTACCTACCTTCTACAAGTAAGACTAAAGAAACATCAGTCAAAATTTGAAAGAAGAGATGGAATCAGGTGTGGCTGATAATGTGTTGAGAGGAAGACTGACTGAAATAAATCTAAAATAAGAATTGAATAGCACATGAAAGCTTTCTATTAAGTACATATCAGAAACTCAAATTCTATCACCCAATGACATCAAGGTTATGTATTTTTCATTGCACTCATGTCATTACTGAATGTGACACAAGGTCAGTTTAAAGTGAGTTTAATGGCAATACCATGGAAAAATACTCAAACCTCCTCAGCACTTCCCATTTTGGGAAATACCTCAGGCACTGGATAATGACCCTAGTAAGGTACTATTAATTTTTTTTTTTTTTTTTTTTTTAGAAGTGGCTTGTTATTTCCTATATGACAGAAATAAATGTGAAAATGGAAATGCACTTTTGTAATTTGATGCTCTTATTTCCAGAAAAAAAAAACACCAAAAAAACTCTACAGCATAAAGCTGTGCCATTTATGTAGATGGTGCCATAGCTGAGAATACTGTTTGAAAGTAGAACGCATAATTTACATTATTTGGACTATTGTCCTCATATTTGACATTTCTAGCATATGTGCTGATTCCTTAAGTTTCCAGAGTTTCCAGTGGCAATCTCTATTATTTCAACTTTATCCCATAGGGGGGTGTGATTCCCTTTCTCCCTCCATATGTGGTCAGCTACGCCTGATTTTTCTATTTCCTCTTGTGTTACGACCTTGTGATGTTCTTGTAGCCTTACCTTAAGAGGGCGGACTGTTTCTCCTTTATATTTCTTTCCACAGCTATATGGAATGTCATACACACAGTCTTTAGTCATGTCCTCCTCTGTTGGGGGTCTTACTTGGGAGAGGTATCTGCGAAGTGTAGAACCACTTCTGAAGATTATCCAGATGTTATATGAACCACAGATCCTTTGTATTTTCTCTGATAACCTCTTCACATAGAGTAGACATACCAAGGCAGTTTTTTGAGAGTTGTTATCCTTATGCACTCTCCCTTCCATGTGTGTTGGAGTTGTCATGTACCCTGGATAATTTTCAATTGTTCCGTTGTAGGATACTGCTTATACTGATAATTTTCTCTTCGTATGTCTCTGGGTTGCCAATTATGACTTTGCTCAATGTTGCAGGTAGCGGATGATCCCTTTCTTTATGCTGTATGGGTGGTGGGTGTTGAAGTTGAGGTATTGTACCATGAATGTTGGCTTGCAGTATACGGATGTCTTAAACCCCACCTCTGTTCAAGTTATCAGCACATCCAGGAATGCCAGTTTGTTGTCATTATTTTTTTCCATAGTGAACTGTATGGATGATCTTATTAAGTTCACATGGTCCAGTAGCGTCTGGACCTCCTCCTGGTGTGGCCAGAGTATGAAGGTGTCATCAACGTATCTGAGCCATAAAGTTGGCTTTAGAACTGTAGATACTAATGCCATCTCTTCAAAGTATTTCATGTATATGTTAGCCAGTGATGGTGATAATGGTGAGCTAATTGCTAAGCCTTCATCCTGCCAATATATGTCTGATTCCAGTCCGAAGTGTGTTGTTTGTGTGCAGAAAGTCAGCATTTCCATTAGGTTATCTAGTGAAATACTGGTATAGTCTCCTAGGGAGGAGTCTGAGGCAAGTCTGCCCCTGACTACCAATAATGCCTCTCCCGTGGGTAAAAAATGGTTACTGAACATTAGGTTTATAAGTCCAAGAAATTCAGTTGTTCTTGTCCTTAAGGACACGTGGCTCAGTAGAAATAGATGTTGGTTAGTTCCTCTTACTTGACCCAAAGAGTTGTTAGTTCAATACCAGGCTACAGCATTGGTAAACAAGTAACTTAGGGAGATAACTCATGACTACCAAAAGAGGCTCTATGCAAGGGATGAGAATGATATACCCCAGTGATTGTAATAAAGGGTTTGGTCTAAATTCCTAGCACCTGAAGAAGGCCGGTGCATACAATGTCTAAAACGTCGTACAAATGGCAACAAAGATGAGGACCATAGTCCGAATAATGTAAATAAAGTAGAAATATTTAAAATAATCCTGTTCCTGGAACATCAGTGATACTACACATATCTAGTATGAGTTATAGATTTCAGAATACTTGAATACATGAATTGCTACAATGTTTAGGTGCCTCATGATTTAATGGAAAAATTTATTGGACTGCAGTTTTGCGATTCTCTGTTAAGACATAGAAAAATTACCTATTTTTGAAAAGAATGATCACACCTAAAAGAAACCTGGATTGTTTACAATGTGGAGCAAAAAAAAAAAAAGGCCTGAGGAGAAAAATGAAGTTACACAGTATCATTTTTTTTTTTTTTTTTTTTTTTTTTTTTGGTGATTATCTGGTGAGATTGGAAAGGCATTGTATATTATGAGCTCATTCCATAAAATCAGATATTTATCTCAGATGGAGTGTATTCTTCCCAGTTGAAACAAAGGTAGTTTTTGACAAAGAAGTGCCTGGAATTGGCTGATTGGAAAGGTATTGTCTTTAATCAGGACAACGCCAGATCTCGTATTTCTTTGAGTCAGTAGAAATTGGTAAAGCTTGGCTGGAATATCCCACTGAAACTCCTGTACTCACTGGACTTTGCACCTGCAGATTACTACTTGTTTCAATCCCTACAAAATTCTGCTAGTGGGAAGAACCATTTAGACCAGTTCATCACCCAGAATGATATTAAGTAATGAGTGGATAGAATGATGAAGCTGTTTTGAAGATGGCAAAAGGTAGTGAAACAAAATTACATATATGTGCTTGAATACATCTTTGTACAAATATCTAAATATTGTTTCTGAAATTCACTTTAAAATGCTACAGACTTGTTTTGATTCAATATATTTCAAATTTTGTTTGGATATTTGAATTTCTTTGTATTGTTAGGTTTTGGATGATCCATTCTCTGGCCTTTTATTGAGTATACAATCTTAAATATTGTGGTGATAATTTCAACATTAGAAAGGAGTTCAACTGGTGAAACAGTACTTGGAATGACCAATAGAAATAGGTGTAATTTTAAAACGCATGTAATTTATACCCTGACTAACATTTTCAGTCAGTGGGATGTGGGAAATACTGAAACTCTATAAAAGCTAGCAAACTTTTTGTGAAGTGGATCAGAGTAGCAATTTTTTTTTATACTTGTGAGTATAAAAAAAAAAAAAAAAAAAAGAACTCAGATTGAAACACATGCACACACTTCTATCGTTTGGATCAATTCTTACATGCTTTAAAATTAGATAATTCTTCAAAATTAAAAATATCAAAGTTTCTGTCTTTTTGATGGTTTTTCTCTCAATCTCTGAAGCTTTAATAAAAGTGAAACATGTTAGATTAATATACAGTGTACAATGAATGTATTGTCATCTAAATTATGCAAACATGAAAATAATACTGACATCCCATTTTAACAGATATATTTACCAAAATTACAGAATATCTTGAAATTCTAAAGTGTAAATTCCTTCAATAAAATGCCACTGGCTTTAGCCATGGCCTTCTAGATGATTTTGGAAGCTCCTGCAACATTTTTGGACAGTCTCCTTGTTTAAATTGGTGAA
The DNA here is from genome assembly GCA_037127315.1 of Ascarosepion bandense. Taxonomy (NCBI): domain Eukaryota; kingdom Metazoa; phylum Mollusca; class Cephalopoda; order Sepiida; family Sepiidae; genus Ascarosepion; species Ascarosepion bandense. The sequence continues at coordinate 1,154,774 of JBBBDQ010000326.1, forward strand.
TGCTGTCATAATCCTTGCACACATTTCATATTTGGTATGACAAAATTTTTTTTTTCTTGCTCAACTGTACCTCACATCATAATGAAGGGATGTTTCAGTCTGGGAGTTAGGTGATCAGATGTAAGAGGTAATGTGGTTGCAAAAATTGTCTGATAGCCATTATTGGGTTCTCCTGCATGTATAGCATGGTGCAGAGCCCTGTTACCAGACATAGGGTTTTCCAGCAGCTACTCTCTTGACCCAGGACGGCACTACCTCCTCAAGGCACTTGATATAAGCCTCTGTATTGAGTCTGTGGCTCTGTGAGAAGATGAATGGAGGCATAACATTGCCATAACCAGTGATCACTCCAAACCCTGATATTGACTGGAAATGTCATCCAACTCTTTTTCAAATCCTCTGCACTTTCCTTGTATTGAACCCAAACACTCTGAAATGTCTATTTATTAGAGCCTCTAGTGCAAATATCAAGCAGTATAACATGCCGTTTCTAAATTTCTGGTGGAGAGAATAGTTTTTAAGTAATATTAGAGCCTAAGTTATAAATGAACAATTAAATATTTCTCTCTAAAATTTAATTATAATCGTTCATTTACAACTTATGCTCTAATATTACTGAAGGATTATTTTAATAAAATAAATGACCCACACAATACTTATTTGGTTTTCATAACTCCAATATACTTTAGCATACCATAATTACTTAATTCTAATTCTAACCTAAACAATCCAGCCCCTTTAATAGATGAGGTTGTACAAAATCAAATTTTAAAAATCATTGTCTACCCATTTAAATAATGTATATATCTTACCCAGATAAAATTAAAGTATCATGTTTTGACATTATGCTAGATTGTTCTTTCACGACACAAATTTTCAACTCCATAGTTCAACCTAATTCTCACTTTTGATTGAGCAATATTGACACGCCTACAATCATATTATTTAACATTCTCCAACTACCACTCCTTAATTTTTTTTTAAATAGCCATGAATTTATTTTATATTTTCTAAATAAATCATTTTCACAGTTTCTTTATAAAATATCACCTGAAGAAGAACAATATTGTTCTGAAACAGGAAAATTTTTGTGTAGTGATATAATGCATTTATAATCCATTGTAATAACAAAATTACAATATTAAGCTCTACTTTGTTCTGAGCACTCTTTATAAAAGTAAATACATGAACAGTATGTTTTAATCTATTTGTTCTTTCACTCCCTTATCTATCATATATATATATATGAACATAGAAATGAACACTACATCAGGACTGTCAGTTGCAGTATTCATTTCTATGTCCACACTGTTTATATCTATGAATACTTTGTCAGCAATATTGGGCACTCTTCTCTAATAAACAAAATCTTAAACAATATATACGAGTGTGCATAACATGGTATTTGAAATTATCTTTTTAGTACCATTATTAAAAGTGAAAAATCGATAAAAATAAAGAAATTCTAATCTGAGATAACCAAGATAAACAAGAATTCAAAATTGGCTGCAAATGTTAAGACAGACCTATATCAAGGCCACACTATATAAATCCATAATTATAGTGCGGAATATAGTCCGATCTTGGTTATATACAAATTTAGCACATTTCATCTTTTTAAAATGTTTTTTTTTCTCACATAAATATGTAATGCTATATTTTAAAATTGTTGTATAAAAGATTTTAAAGCAGAATATTGTTCATTGAATTGTGTCTGTGTGATGTGTTTGTAAAAGTCAATGAACTATATTTGTTTGTCTTTAGACAGTAGTTTGATCACTTCTGGTTATAGATCTGATGTAGGGGCTTCAGGAATGCATAAACAAAATCCTATTGTTTTATTTTTTTAAGTTATAGATTTATACATAATAGGAAATAATATTTCAGAATAATATATGGTTAGCTGGATTTGACTTGCGAGTTATAATCTGCTGACTCCTGATATAATTCATAGTTCCATAGGGTTATTTGGCCTGTTTGGAAGGAAATGCAGTATGAATATTTTTTATTAACTTGTTTCCTTTATCTTATTTTATTACTACTTTTTATGAAAAGGGAAAACTATTGTAAAAAGTTAACAATGGCTGAATCTTATAAGTATCAATCCTCAACAAAAGAAAAAGTTTTTTATATGTTTAATATGGATTGTTAAATTGCTGTACAGAATTATTCTTGTTTTGCATGTTAGACCTAAATCAGATTTATATTTGTATATTGGAAATAATTTGTATTTTTTTTTTTTCATATTTTCATATTTCTATTTATAACATTTCATATACTGCCAAACAATTTTCTTTTAAGTAATTATATATCTATTTCTGCTTGTTAGAATTGTCTTGCAGTTTGAAGAACAGACTTTGATTTGTGCAAGTTAAACATTTTTCTCTTTGCAATGCATTTTACAACTAACTGATTCTTGTCATTTTTGTTAGAATTAAGTTTACATTGTTCTTTGCTGATCATATGATATTGATTCACTTTCATAATCATAAAATGATCCTATGCTGGTACATAATATAAAACCTTAGAAAAATTGAGTTTAGCCAAAAATAGTTTGATTATATGACATTATGGGGTGTCTGTTCCACAGAGCAATGGTTTGCAAGAAGCTGTTTGAGTGGAACTTACTTCTTGCCAATAAAATACGTAGAGAATCTGGGTGGTTTGCTACTATGTAAGTTGTATGGCGGATTCTAGCCATGAAGGTATGTAGTTTATCTGACACTTTCCATGGAAGTAGTGATAGAGCAGTGAGAGACTCATCACATAGAGAGATTGAAGGGTTAAAAATAATTCTTAAATATGTATTTGAATGAGTCAACCGTAAAAGTAAGGTTATTTCTTTTTTATATTTTGTTTTAACAATGTAGTAAAAAAAATCTTTAAAAAGTATTTTCTGGCTTTAAATAACCTGCAAAGTGTTGGTAATTTCTTTAAAAAAAACCTCCAAAAAAAAAAAAAACAACAATCAATTTAGTTAGTATAAATCCCAAGCGTTTTACTTTAACATCCTTATAAAACCAAATCATAATATCATCCAACTTAAAATAATGCATAAAAGATTGTCAACCATTTTAAAGAAAAATGAAATTATTGGCAGGCAACCTCAGCAAAATAACATATGTAGATGATGCTGTCAGACAGAAAAAAAACTGTAGGTATTTCTAGACAAGGTAATAAAGAAAATCTTGGAGAAAAGCCTAATCCTTAATTGTAATAAGACAAAATTTATAGTGATTAGTAATTGCTAGTCCAAGATGCAAGCTACAAATTGGAGACATCAAAACAAGTGCAGAAATTCAACTACCTGGGAAGTGTTAAAACAGATAATAAATGCAACACAGAATTCCAAAGAACAAGTAGCAACAGTATCAATGTACTTGAAGAAACAGGAAAAGTTCATTAGAAACAACTGTTTGACTGCTAGGTAATATCAATATACCTATATATGGCAGTGAATGCTAAACAATTTCCTCACAGATGAAGAGGAGACTTCAGGTAACATATGTGGTTCTAAAGAATATTGAGGTTTCATGCATGGAGCATGTGACTAATGAGAATTTTAAGGAGAATAAGAATGAAAGGGATATTTATACTTAAGTTTAGAAAGATTAAATTTCCATGGCTTATCAATCTTTGCAGGTTATTCAAAACCAGAAAATATTTTCAAATTGTAAGAATTTTTAAAATTAAAAAAAAAAAAAAATTAAGATACTGATTTAGTTTTACTAATTAACCCATAGCTGGAGGGAGGAGAAGAGGTAGAATTCATACCCTTCCCAAGTGTATTTGTTTGTATGTAAACATAATGAACCCAACTGAAATTGAAACTCAGCTCTATCATTAACAATTCTGAGCCATTATCCATTACAGCACATAGTAGACCCAAATAGTCCCTAATCTTAAGTACTGACCAGGCTCAATGTTACTTAACTTTGGTGATCATATGGGAACTGGTGTTTCAGTGTGATATAGCTGTAAGCTATGCTAATTATAGCTAAGATTGTTAAAGCTCCACTTTCATTGGAAGTTGTGATAGGATTGACCAATTTACCTACAGGTATGAATCTTGAAACTGGTTGGTTTGTTTATATTTGCTTAGATAATTGTAAAGATGTACATGCATTGAAATAATCAATTTGAAAGAGATAATTTAGTATTTTTTACCTTGTTGACATTAGCTTAAATTTGAATAATGGTGTTTGTTGATGCAAAGACATAATTTACATGGGTATTTATTCTGACAGAATTGGTAGAAGTGAGATTCCAAGTATTTTGCATGCATTCAATAGACAAAGTTTATCAGTTGTCTAAAGTAATAAATATGCAACTTCTTGAGTGCATTATAGTGAAATCAAACACATGAAAAAAATACAATTTATGCTACTGTAGAGCTTTCTTAAAATTCATGAAAACAAAAAGTAAGCATGTGTCAAGTGTGCATATATAGAAGTCCTTTAACTCTATTTTCAACTTTATCATGGGAGAAATTAAAATTTACAATATCGATTTACACTATTTACATTGTTCAGACAGTTGTGTTCATCTTTGTTGCTATATCACTACATTTTGGCCATTGTACACTCCAACCTTTTTCAATTAGAAATTCAAACTGAACCCTCTTGAGTAAGACATCCCATAGATTAGAACATGATTAAGGACTGTGTGTACACTATCCCATGCAGTTGTGATCAGAAATATAAAGGAAAAACAGGCCAACCCTTTAAGATAAGACTGCAGGAGCACCACAAGACCGAAACACAAGGGAAAATAGAAAAATCAGGTGTAACTGATCATATATGGAGGGAAAAGGAGATGCTGAAACAATAGACAGAACATCACTGGAAAATACAAAAATTGAAGGAACCAGCACATATGCTAGGCCACAAAAATCTCCTAAGCCGGTCAAACATAGAAATAAATACAATATGGGAGCCAGTAATTTGGATTGCTAGAGAAAAAAAACAATAACCACAAAAAAAACTAGAATTAGAACAATCTTCCCCGGTGGATGAAATAAAGGGTTTACATTGAAATTTCAATCATTTTGAAGAAGGCTTTGAGCGTACAATGATTGAAATGTTGTGAATATGTTGACAAAAATGAGGACAACAGTCCAAACAATGTAAATAGTCTAAATAATTACAATACCTGATCTCAGAAATATAGACAAATATTAGGATATCTAGGTTCTAAAATGTTTATTTTTTATCTTTAGAATAAACACCATTCACTTTCTGCTACTAGAATAGTTAGCTGTTACTGAAATTGTTTAAAATTATTTGAAGTGTATGTAGCTCATTACCAAAGTTAATAAAGTATTAGGTTGAAAAAAAAATTGAAAACTGGTATTTTGCATTATGGATTTACCTAAAAAGAAAAATATATTACACTGGTTTGATTCTGTTCTTGTACAATTGGCTATAAGAACCAATATTCTATTTAATGTAATCATTACCACATAATCAATATATAGTTTTAAATATCCGTAATTTGAAATAAGATATAATTACACTAAACTGACCAAACTTTCATGTTCTCTGAAGCTAGCAATTCACATGATTTTAATTCTATTTGACCATTACACAATAGTTTTATTAGTTGAATTTGCTTAATACTGCTTAAGACATGTTAAGTACTATGAGTTCAAATTCCAGTTGAATTTGTTACATTCACTTACCCTTGCCTTTTTAGCTATGGGTTAAATAGCAGGACAGATTGGGTTCTATAACCTTGGGTGGCAACAAGTCTACTGCAGAAAGCAATGGCAACCTACTGTTGGAAAATCATCTGCCTAGTTAGTCATTGATTGAAAGAGACATTATCAACCAAGCATGTATTATGTATGGTACTTAAGTGACTGACTGATATTGGCAATACAAATTGTATCATATTTGGATGCTCCAATACCTTAGAACCTCCTCCCCCAACAAACTTTGGAGGAAAAAAAAAATTGCAAAAGTGTTTTTTTTTGTATTTCATAGCCTTCCTCACTATCTCCAATTTTACTCATTAAATAAGATATTTCAGCATGAAACCTGACTTAACATGACAAATTCAGCACAGACTAAGAAGTACCAAATTTATGGTAATTATTTAAAATGTAATTATTAGAAAAGATGTCAACTCCTATAACCGACCTTAAATTTATAGGATACAGGATTTTTTTGGAGATATTTTATTGGAAACAAATGTGTCTTAAGCAAAATATGGTATTTAATTTTTCTGCTAACAATAATGAAAGTCAATTTTTTTGTTTTGTGTCTATACATGGAGAGAATAGCCTTACCAAAATTGTGATATTTGGTTAGATTTTGAAGAGTGGATCTTGCCAATAACTTTTCAGCATACTCTCATAGAATGTGTGAGATATATATATATATATATATATATATATATATATATATATATATTGAAGTTGAAATTTATACCTTAAAAGAATTATTCTTCAAACTTGGGATTGAATAGAGTTCTGTTTTTATATATACCAGCATATCATTCTAAAAACATAATGATGATTGATTTTCTAAGTGTTGCTTAGATGTGTCACAAGGCCAAAAGTATGGAGTACCTAAAGAGGATTGAACTCACTGCTCAGTTGTAATAGGTTCTAGCAAGACAAGCTTGCCAACCATTACACCATGCTGAGATGATGGCATTGATAAGGGATGCTATAATGTTAGTTTAAAACAATATCACCACAACCCAGTACAAGAAAAAATATTCTAATAATGCCAAAGTAAAAAAAAATATGAAGCAATACAATTTCATTGTGTCAAATCTCTGAATAATGGATGTATTAATAAAATTATGATCAATGAATTTAGTCTGAAAATTGTAGAATTTTGAGGGGGATAAACTTTGCTACTTGTCTTAAGAAATCCCTCATATCAGGTAACAACCTGAAGCCACTTTGCCCGTCACATGCAGCACCTATTTATATATAGGTTGATAAGTCAGCAATCGGTTGAGGTGTGACCACAAATTTGCATCATGTTTTTATAGACAAGAATCCTGTGCACAGTTTTTCTTTTCTGTTATAGGATACAAGTGACATGCCATATTTTTGCTAGTCTTCCCTGATCTCAAATCAGACAACCTGGAATGGATCTCTTTATCTTGGTGCTTCACTGCAATGGAACCATCTTTATTATGTGTGTTGGAGAATTGCCTCTTGAAAAGTCATCTGGCATACCTGGAGTTTCCAGACCCTCTGCATCTGTGAAAGTATTGGATTCAGAGAGCTCAATTGCCCAGTCACTTTCAGATAACAAATTGTCCCTGGAGTTGCATGTCAATTTACCAAAGTCAATGAAAAGATGAAGATCTTTTACATGCTGAGGCACCCTGTTAACCATTATTGTTTGTGGACTTAGAATATCTGTCAGGTGATAATATTGTATTAATTCATTCTGAGTCGGTAATGGTGAATAATATTGGTGGGCACAGTAATGGATGATGTCATTCTTCAGCATGATATTATGCCACTACATTGCCTCCATTATTGAAAAGTGCTTTCTTGCAGCAGTGCTCTTCATACTTCAGTGAGATCTTTGCACTGTGCCAATTCCTGCAGAAACGTGCACAACATAAATGAAGTTAGACTCTCCAGTCATCCAAGAAATCTTTAAAGGACTTGCTACAAAATGCAGTGTCATTGTTGGGTTAGGATTTCTGATTGTGAGCCCTGTCCCAAAAAATTTTTAAAAGATTATTTCCAGCTTTGTTGAGTCTTGCTGAATAAACTGGGGCCATAGTCAATCAATGTAAATATATGATGAGATATCCCATCAAACTGACATGTCTTTCGATAACACAACATCCACAGCGGCTTTCATTATGGCTGGTGTAATCTTCAACTTGAAACCTATTCGTGTCATCAATATCTTCACTCCTTCTGGATCAATGTTTGAAAGAGCAAAAGTGAATTGTTGGCAGGCCTGGTATCAATGATAGTGACCTGAGGTCCATTTTTGTGCCACTCGCTTGGTTTTTGTGCATACATGTTAGCATTGGCTAAGCACTTGTTTAATTCTCGATAGTCTAATACTGGTTGCATTTTACTTTTATTTTTCTGCATTGCTGCCATAAACAGAATTAGACATCTTGGAGGACTAAGTTCTTTTTCAGGATAAGGCTGTAACCGGCTGTTAGCCAATGGTGTTTGCAGCTTGTAGTCATATTCCTCCTTGACACCTTTTGTTATTGGGTACTAGTGCATCCTGTTCTATAAATTCTCCAGCATTTAACTACCTGACCACTTACAAAATATTACCCAAATCTTTTTGGTTGGGTTGAATTTGGCACAGAAATTGGGTTCTTCTATTTAAATAGCAGTGCATTGAGCCATCCTGTTGCTCGAGAAACCGTACATTGTCACACTCCATTATTTGGAGTGTGCCCAACTTTTTAATAATGTCAAACCCAAGCAAAAGGTTAAAATTCCAATAGCTCTTCATCCACTACCAAGACCTTGACATCAAGGGGTGTTACATTGCCCACATTAATCTTCATGTTTCCAACTCTGCTGCATTTGAGGGTACTACTGTTTATGATAAATACATCCACCTCCTCCTCTCACCAGGATTGACTGGCTGATTTACTTACAAGTGACTGTTTACTTACAAGTGACTGCAAGCAGCTTGTGTCTACTAGTGTCCCTCACTTCATTCCATTCATGTGAATGTCTAAGACAGGTAGTGCCTTATTCACAACTTGCTTGTGGAAAAGACCAGTACTGAGTTCTTGTCTTCTTCCTCTTTTTCTGGACACATTGAAGCAATGTGACCTAACCCACATCAGAAGCGACACATTGTTGCATATGTCCTTTGTGGCTGATCGGCTTGTGCATCTTCATGTTGAAATGGGCAGTTCTAGGAAAGGTGATGCCACCCAGAGCGTTGATAACATTGTATACACTCCCAATGTTTAACAGAATTTTTATCAGCTGCCGCTCCATCTGGTGGGATGTGAGCCACAGCTGTTTTCTCAGTCACAGTCATATGCTTTATTATAGCTCTAGCTCTGTACTTGTTGGCTAGTAGACAGCAAATGCTCTGTCAGTCAATCTCAAGAAGAACACATTCAACCTTCTTGATTCTACACAGATTGCAAACTAGTTTCACTTTTGCTATCCATTCAGTAACTGTTTGTCTGGTCACTGGACCATCAAATTTAGGTATCAACTTGATGTCAAAATAGCTTGTAGAATTTTGAGGGGGATAACCTTTGCTACAACAGCTGCTTGTCTCAAGAAATTCTACTTCATACTGGTTAACAACTCTGAGCCAATCTGGCGGTTATATGCAGCACCTTTATATCTAGGTTGAGAAGTCACTGATTGGTTAAGGCAAAACCAAACATTTGCATGACATTCTCATATCTAAACAAGAATCACATGTGTGCATACTTTCTTTTCTGATGTTGGATACACATGACATGCTGTCACTTGGTTTGATGAGGTAATGCACCATGTTTTTTTTTTTTTTTTTTTTTTTGCTACAAAATATTCTTTTAAAAAAATCTGTTTTAGTTTGAACAAATCTCCTTTTTTGGATCCTGGCTTTAGAATGATCAGAATATCTAATATACCAACCTTAAATGTTGATTTTTCTGACATCTATTTTATACAGTTAAAAAATGTCTGGCATGCTGGTGGGCATGTATAAGCTCATGTATTTGCATACATAAAAAAAAGATAACTGGTTGTATAGTTTTTTTTTGTGCATATAAAATCAAAATCCTTACCACAAGTGTCGGCAAGTAAAACCACTTCTGACATTCATTCTGTATCAGTCATTACTTCGACTTGCTACTGACTGACTTTCATTTTTTATCAACTCATTTGAAATAGAAATTGTAAGAGTAAAGATGGTTAAAAAAATTTTCATCAGTTATTTATTACCTAAGGATTGCTTTAAATTATTGTCTAATGAAAAAAATAAAAGCACTTTTATTCTGATAATTTTGTTAGACCATCTTCAACAGAATCTGTCTATAAGCAAATCTCTTTTCATTACTCAACTTGTTTTTATCAGCTGAAATGTGGGGATATTAACCAAACTAAAGAAGAATGTGTGTTCCTATTTTATTTACCAATTTAAGCTCATATAGAAATATACATAAATGAAATACCAACGGAAAGTGACTTTGACATTGAAATGTTGGTCAATGTGACTTTCAATTGAAAACTGTCATTTGACAGTAATTGGTCAAGTATAGGTTTGACTCATTGAATGTAATGTTTGAGTGGGTGTTATTGCTGAACAGGTATCATTACCGCCTGTGTATAGTAGAGTAAATATTTCACAGTAGGTCAGGATATTGTAGATAGTAATGTCAGACTGTTAATAAATAAAATTACAATTTTTATTTTTTATTGTAATTCTTGGTAAATGTAAAACTGTTAAAATAACTTATTCCATATCATTTGGTCATTAGATACCTTTATATTAAGCTTGAAACAGAATAATAAAAAGTCTTTTTATTGGCTTTTTTTTTAACTTGAATTTTTTAAAACAATTTCAAGAGATCATTTTTGAGATAAGGTATTTTCATTATTATATTCTTTGGTCCAGCATGCTCTTGGTTTTTATACTCAACATTTCAGTTGGCATACACTTCAATTATCTTCAGATCTCTCTTCATGCTTACTAAGTTTTTTGAAAGTTTGAGCTGAAATCTTTACCAACCATGGGGCTACATTGTTCTGTTTCTGCTTTTCATGCTGAGTTAATAATACTCACCAACTTTTATTGACTATGTTTCTTCTACTGAATCCAGAGTGTAAGACTTTTCAACACTACCAAACCTATGAAGAGACTTTTTTTTTCTTTTCAAGTCATTTCACCCCAAGCAAGGCAAAAATGCCAATGGTGGGCAGGAGGTTACAGTGACAGAATAAAAAAGGTACAGGGGATGTCAAAGAAATAAGAGTTGAATGGGAATCAAGTAGATAAGATGACAATTGACATTGCATTTAAACGTTTGGAGATCCTAGCTATATAGGTTTGCAAGTCCCACAAAAAGAAAGTGTGAGAAAAGAAACTATTAGAGTAGAAGAGGAGTTAACATTTAACTATTTTGGCAGTAAAAAGGTGGGACCTTGATAACAATCTAGTAGCATGAGCAAACACGTGGCCAAGGTACTGGGAAAGCTGGTGATGGAGAAAACAGTCTTACCTTAAAAAAGAATCTGTTCTTTGTGCTAACTGTTAAAAAAAATCAGTAAAAGACTTGGTTGACTTTAATAGGACCCGGAATATGGTAGTTGTTTACACTTTTAACTAGTCTCTACCAATTCTGATCTTTCTCATCCAAATAAAAGAATGCTATTTTGGATAATTAGGAGTCTGAGTTCTTTGTGAAAGAAGGTTGTTGTGTGTTTTGAATACAGATTTGACCCTCTTTTGATTTACGCTGCTAAAATCTTTGACTGTCAATTTGCAAAACTCATATATAACCCTTGGAATTATGACCATGAATTTTCAGTTTTGAAATTAAACATCTCCATTGTAATTTTCTCTCACGGACCCACTTGAAAAGATGGGAAGGTATAGTGGTCAAGATGTAAGTATAACAATCAAGACAAGTATCCTAGTTTAAATAGCAAAGCATATAATTTTAAACATAAATGAGTAGGGCTCTCATGTGCAACCCTCATTATCCTGTTTGATACAGTTTTTAAAGATTACTTTTTGTTAAGATTCACACAAAAATATAAATTTTATAATTTTAATGAAACATATTAGCTTAGTATATACTGGAGTTATTTTTTGTTTTGTCTTATGGTCTGGTACCTTATACTAGCAGTATGAAAAATCAATTGGGGATCATCATTTATTGATTTTTGGTAAGTTATTCAAATAAGTTTTTACTTTTTTTTCTTTAAAATAGAAATGTGAACTTATGTTATTCTTTCTATTTATTCGAATATGAATATAGTAACAAAAAGAAATTAAAATGGTCATTTTGAGTGCATTTCTTACATAAGGTATAGTTACAAGTAAACCATTGATATTTTTTATTTAACACTTGGTACTGGACTGTTATGGGATATCAGTTCTCCTTTCTGGCAGTGAATGCTGGACAATCTCCTCAAGGATGAAGGAGAGAGAAAGTAGTAGAAATGTGGTTCTACATAAGGATACTGAGGATACCATGTATCGAATATATGAGCAACAGTAAGGTTTTGGAAAGGATGTAAACAAAAAGGAAACTTGTACTTATCATCAGAAAGAGATATCTGAGGTTTCTAGGACATGTAATGAGGAAGCAGGGCTTGAAGAATCTAATACTCACAGGTCAGATAAAGGGAAGGAGAGATGGGGAAAACAGTGTGAGATATACTTGACAAGCTTGAGCAAGTGGATGGTGGAATGGGATTTGGGAGAGGCATCAAGAGAAATGTTAAGATCGACAAGGGATAGGGACAAGTGGAAGTAACTGATCGCCTATGTTCTGAAGGAGCACAGCACATAAAAACACTTTCAGTTCTAAAGCCTTTTGATGGACCAACTAGTATCAGTTGTATACTAACTAAATTATACATCAGATTTACCTTTCCAAATATCACTTGATTCTGTGGTAGATTCTTAGTGTTTCAGTTTTTTTCTGATGAAAATTTGTTTCATATGATTACTGTTCATATAGAATTTGATTATTTAATCTGTTTGTTTCTTTATATATATATGAAAGAAAGAAATGAAAAAGAATTTGGACCTTAAACTTTGATTTGAAATTACTTTTCTAGATAACTCTGTAAGAATTTTACATTTTCTCAGTACTACTATGAATAATCTTTGATGAATCAATGCTCTAATTTTGACTATTTTATTCAGGCAGATAATATAGCCTAATTTTTTAGCATTTCAACTTTTCTGGATCAGTAGTGAATGGGTTATATGCACTTGTCATCATTACTAACCTATAAATTATTTAAATACTTAAAATTATTTATAATTAAAATGAACTTCCAAAGAAATATTCTATGCCATTATCTATAGAGATAAGTTTTAATCTAAGTGCACTTATGTAAAACTGTTTTTGTAATACCTTTTCTTTATTTTAAGACAACAAAAGTAAGCATCTTACCAAAAATTTCTTAATTTTTTTTTTTTTATACAGATTTTTCTTTTAAAAAAATAAATTTGATAAAACCCAAATATCTGTTTGTGATTTTTGATTTAGGGATATTTTAATTCTCAACTTTTTTCTTTTCTTTCTTTCTTTTAAGATATTTTGCTTGATTTTTATTTGCTGTGTTTAATTAAACAGATGCTAAGAAATTTTTTTATTTTAATGTATAACTTACATCAAAACAGCTTGTGCATATATATTTGAGTTGGCATCCAAAATTTTGCTATTACAGAAGTTCACTTTTTCATTGCTTGAATATTTTTTTGCAATATGCTGACACAGGCATAAATCCTCACAGTATGTAGTCTTGTAGAAGTTATCACTAACATTTTTTGTTGAGATTTACAAACTCTACATTTTGTTCAATTTCGCAAACTAATTAATGAAATTTAAATAAACTGATGTATGTTTTTAAAATACTTTAACAAAAACCCTATGTTTTATTGATTTAATTTTTTGAACAGTTTCTATTTTATGAATCACCAGCAACTTTTAGACTGAAAAGCATTTTTGATTCTCATTGTTTTATTTGCTAAATGTATTCTGATTCAGAATGTATTTTCAGAGATGTACTTTTTTTGTTAGATTTTACAAGTTTTTTAATTGAAAACAAAGTACACTTTAATGCTGTCAAACCTTTATTTTTTCTTTAAGTGGATATTTGTAAACAATTTAACTGCACTAAACCCTCTTAAAGAATGGTAATTAATGAAATTATCAGTGTCAATTATTTGCTTTCTGAAGTATTTGCACCATTACGTAAACACCAAACCTTTAATAATACTGTTTATTTACTGTTTATGGGAGAATTAAACTCTGGTATGCAAAATAAAAGTTATTTATTTTACTTTTTATTTACAGATTAAAACAACTGTTATTTGTTGCAAGCATATTTCATTGTTTTTTCCTTTAAAGAATAGCTATATTTAATAGAAGTAAATTATTTTTTTGTCATTTCAACCCTTTGAAGGTAATAAAGCCACTAAGAGACAGGTTACTGAGTGAAAGAAAAAACATTAAGGAACGGAAAGAATAAAAGAGGAATCCCCAAGACAGTAGAACACAATTGACAACATATTTAAATTTTTGAATATCAAAGTTGATAGGAAAATAAGCTGGAAGAGTTCCACAGATGTGGAGTGCGATAGAAAGAACTGTTAGCAAAGAATATATGATTACATGTAGCCAAGGTAGTTCAGAAAGGATTAAAAAAAGAAAAATGAAAGTTAAATGTTATTGAACAAATGTAATCACCCACCTTCATTTTCAATAACTGCTGCCCAATTAGAAGGTAAATTTTAAATTTCACTTATAAAAAAAAAGTTTTCCGTGTGGTAAAGAGTTTGAAAGACTGTTCTCAACTTGGTTTTTTAATATTCTGCCAATTATGAAATGTTTTTGTAATTGAAACAAATAAAATTCTGTAAATGCTAAATCTGATCTGTATGGAGAATGAGGAAGAACCTCCTATCCTAATGATCTAATCTTTTGGAGTAAGGGAATTTTATTAGCAAAATGTGTTTTGCATTGTCATGCTGGACAACACATTTTCAGTTTACTAAAACAGTATTTTTTAAATAATGTTTCATTTACCTGATCAAATTGCTAGCAATAAATGCTTGCAGTGATTGTCCTTCCATGTTTCAGGAGCTTGTAATAATAGACAGACACCTTTCAAATTTTGGAAGACACAACATTAAGATTTTGTAGATGGAGTCTGCTTTTGGAGTTGACACTGGTCTCTCATCTTGTGATAACTACTAGATTTTTTTTGACAGGCCAAACACATTTTCATCGTTTGTAACTATGTGATGCAAAAATGAAAATGATACCTAGTTAAAATATTGCTGCAAATTAGTGGAATGTTTGGTTCTCAAGCAAAAACTCATGAAGAGCCCAAATTCCTACTCTGCAAGTTTTCCCAATTAAACTCTGAAATGCACTATGAAAAACTGATTGTCAGAGAGAAGAGATGATAAACTGATCTAAGACAGTTTCCTAATATCCAATCTCAGTTTTACTTTGATTCATAATTCACAGTGGTGAAATACTGATCATCTTAATATTGGGATTTAATATTTGGAATGTTTACAAAAAAATTAATTTTTGCATAACAAGGTTTTCTCAACATAGGTGCATTATAAACTACAGGTTGTCTGTGTTAATGTTGAAGAAATGGAAATGCACTTAAGTAGGCATTTGCAGCAGGAATTAGCTTGCCATCCCAGTTGACTGTTATACACGGAACTGAGCAGCCAGCCAGTTATTTCTTATTATTTTAAAAATAATTAAGAATAGTGCTTTGTTTAAAAAGTGTTTATCTTTTTGAGTATGCTTTTTAAATTTATTTGTTTTTTGTGCTAAGTATTTTTTAAAGTTTTTCTTCCAAATTTCTATTGGTTTGTCTGACTGGTATTTAGAGGCAATTTTTTCTACTTTTTAAATCGGTGATAAAGAGAAATTAACAAAAAACATTATCCTAAAATTGTAATTTAAAAAATAAATATTACAAATATTCAATTTTTTGTCCTTGATGAAACCCTTGAATTACATTTTGAATCTTAATTCAGTGTCTGAGAATCTTTTGTCATATCTTGTAAAAAGTGACAGATGTGTTGATTATTAATATATTTGCTAGTGTAAAAGCTTTTAATATTATCCCAATAAACCAGAAAGTCATTCACTTTTAAAACTGGATTATATGTAAATGCAAACTGGTATTTTTAAATGCTCAGTTTTTAGGTGATAAAAATAATTTTAAAATAGCTCTTATAATGTTAATAGATTTAATATATTTAGACGTTTTTTTTTTAATTTTTTTATTGCTCCAATAAAGAAAATCCAAGGCTTGTTGATTTAAAAGAATTGGAAATATTACTTGGTTAAGAAGTATTTTTTATGTACACTATTCTTAACATAGATATTCAAAGGGTTTATAATTGGTTTTAAAAGTAACACACTTTATTCTTATTTTTTTCTTTTCTCTTTTTTTATAAGGTAGGACTCTGTTTTTATTTTTTTAAACCTGTATCACAAGTCAGCAAAGCCACAAAGGCATTATTCTAAACTCAAGAAAGGTGATTCTGAACAAGAAAAAGACATGACAAAAAAAAAAACCTGAAAAAAATGAGAAATGTGAACTTTCTTCAAAATATTAGGCAAAGCCAATATTTGTTGTCACAGAATTCATGCTGTGTGCCAAACAGTGCATCTGCCTTGTTAAAGACAGTAAACTACTGATTGATCCCAACAAAATAAGGGACACCATAAGGAAAATCGTTTCAGTGTCAGCAAAAACAAAATTATTAAAGCTTCAAACAAATCATGGTTAAATCACTGAGTTTGGGGATAAAGCTCCAAGAAGCTGTTAATGCCCCCTGCCCCCATACCGTTTTTTTTCACGTTGGATATACTATTGTCAACTGATGATGACTTGGCATTGACAAAATGATTTTCAAACTAAAGAAAGCATATTTTATATGGAATGAGAAAGTCAGATTCAGTTTTCTAGATTATTCTGATGCTACCACTTCAACCAAGTACTCTGCTTATGCTAATGATGGCTTTTTGCTTGTAAATGAGTATTTCCTCTGAGTACTCCTGTCATGAATGAGTCTTCTCATGAGTGAAGGTTGGCATCTCTGAAAACCATCCATTGTCAAGAAATGTAATGTTTGATATTAGTGTGAGTGCTGGGAGGCATATAAAACCATCTGATTGAAGTGCTTTGCCTAATCAAGGTGTATTGCTTCCTACATATTTGAGTACCTGGGTTGAAATGCTTCAGCATTGGTAACCTGAGAAATGCTTAGGGTTGGCCTGGTTGGTTCACCAAAATGTATTCATTGTAGAAACATGTAGGAATCAATTGGACATGCCTTGTTTCTTTCTTTTCTTTCTGTGGCTGTACAAGTTTGTTGAAAGTTATAAGGTCTGCAGGCATCAGTGATAGTTGTTTGTTTTTTGTTTTTGCTTTTTTTTGTCCTGAAACCAGTTTTCTGTGTAGCAGTGTGTTGTTCGATGTTTCTGTGTTTACTTGGCATTTATAGCAGTATGGACAAAGTGACACAAAGAATTCATGGTGATTTCTCTTTCGCTCAAACTGGTTGCTTTTTGTAAGTATTAACTTAAGGTTAAGATATATTCTCAGCAGACTTTGGAAAAAGGTGAGTGAATGTTGCATGACTGTAGTGATGAGGTAGTGCAGGTCAACATCTTTTTTTTTTTTTTTTTTTTTTTTTGTACCATATTATTGTACAAGTGGAATAGTTACTGATCTTAGCTTACACATAGAACACTAGTAGCAGGGCATAATGCACTGTTATTCCTACAAGTAGTTTCCTAAATTGTGGATGAAAGTTATATGAATTGGAAATATGATACTGACATTTAGTGTGGATTTGTTGAATTGCTATAAAAGAACAAGTATTGGCAATTTAGTTTTCTTTAATTGGCAGAGTTAGAAATGCATTATCTAAAGTCTGTGATACTGATATGAAGAAACAAGTGAAAAAGAAAAACATCAGTATTTATTTATTTTTTTCTGGAAAAGGCCACAGGCAGGTTATTGCTTTTCACAAATTTTAAAATTGCATAGGTCTGGTTGTGTAAACATTAGTGAGTTTCGGCACATGTATTTTAAATTTATACAAGTTATGAAAATTTGAGCCTGTTATGACCTTTATGTAAGTTTCTATGCTCCCCTAGAGTGATGCTCATCTTATATTATTTGTGGAAAATGTGACTTTAACAGCATAAAGTTGTTTTTAAAGCGTGTATTTGAACAGGATCTTTCTAATCAGTTAAGTATCAAATGTTTCTTCACCTCCACCTGAAGTTCAAGTTGAACCAGTATTTTGTACCAAAAATCAATTATCCAGTAAGGTGTTACAAAAACAAGTGTTGGTGCAGTTGTCTACATTCCCATGCAGGTGCTACATCCGCACACGTTAACTTGCTGAGCAAATCAAAGTAAAAGTACTAGTATTTTAGCAAGTCATTCTTCAGTGTTGTCATGGGGATCATTAAAGGCTAAACTTGTTATTTGCGATAGGCATATGATAAGATGCCTTGTTCATGCCTCAGTTACATTGGGCTTGTAAATATCTTTGTACAATTGACAACAATAAACGATCAGTGAAATAAAAGGAAAGGATACACTAGAATATGTCCTCCACTCATTGTTTTTAGTCCCTTAAAACAGAATTGCAGATTTTGGTGAAGAATCTGAAATATTGAACAATCCTCCACTTTGACCTTAACTTTTAGAGATTGTGTCAAAGTGTCATTTACAAAATAATTGACTCTTTGTTAAACTGGAGATAGGAGGGCTGATATAACTATTGATATTGTTGAATGTAACATAACTTTTCTTAATTTTAAATAAGAAATCTATGTAGAAAGGAAAAATATTTCATGTTGAGAATGTGAAGATGAAGACAATTGAACTGGCAGTCAACTACTTCAGGTCATTATTTATTATATTTCCATTTATGACTAAAGAACTATTACAGTGATTTTAATTGTTAGCCTCCAAAATCAGTGATGCCCACAAAAAGCTGAGAAATTACATAAGCAGTTTAGTCACCCTAGTTTCAAATAGCTTATTAAATGTGTCATATAGGTATTAATAAAATTGTGAATTTGAAACTGAAATTAATTCTGCATAAGAACAATGTGAAACTTATATCGATTTTTAGAGACAGTTACACTCAAAGAAATTAACAATACATATCTTTTGTTTAGAGATGTGAAATATACTGATCACAGAATTTTATCCGAGCTGTCACTCTGAATCTTTGGAAGCAAAACTCCCACTGGAAATATATGTAAATTTGAACTTTAATCCTCTTATGACAACAGTATGAAATTTTAAATTTAAGAAACTCCTAAGACCTGTTGTTGTTGTTTAATAGTGACTAAATTTAATAAAACTGTGATTTTAAATATTTTAATTCAAGATTATTTATGAATTTAGTTCTGGCAACTTGTTTTTGTGCAGGAACTGTGGTTAATAACAAACTAATGTTTTTATAGTGGAAAATTATTTCTGGTGCTTTCCAAGTTTTTCTCTTTCTGACAATAGTCATGAATTTAACAAAAGTCAGATATGGAAATCTGAAAGTGATGACAACAAGGATAAATCTCCAAAATGGCAGTTTATGCAAGAGATTTAATGCTGTTATTGATAACTTGATAAACAAAATTTTTGCAGCTACTCTTTCTGATTTGGAAGTAGCTTAGGTTTGGACAATTTCTGCTCATGATGCACTTATTAACAAATTGGGATTTTTTTATTCTGGTTGTTTCAGATATCTTCAATAGTGATACTCCTGCTTTAGAACCTATAACTAGGATCTCTATAGTGAGAAGGAATTTGAATGCATTGCATTTGGCCCATTAAGAATGTAGAAAAATTTGAATCAGGAGAATGAAAGCAAAATATTCACAATATTAATATGAAAAACTTAATTTAATAGAGACAAAGAAGGGAGTCATGATAGGCATAGACTGGGTGTTGTGATTGGACAGAAAGCAAATATTGATACAGCATGGATATCTACTTATTCATTCATAATGTCTGATAAAAAAATGAAATCGGAAATTTGAATGATAATAATAATAATAATCATCATATTCATTTTTCTCTTGCTGATGAAAATTATTTAGAACAGGATTATATTGGTATTAATAATTACAATATAGTTTGTGCTGAAGAAGTGGAAAGCAAAGAAAAACAACATTTGCATGTTGCTAGGGAACTATTTGAAAGAAAATAAAGTGAAAGTGGGAAGTTTTAAAAGAATAAACTCTGATATTGAGTAGAGTTGGAGAAAAGCTAATGACAAATATAAACACTGTTATAATGTAAGTAAATAAATAGAAAATTCTGTCTGTATGTCTGGAACTGCTCTAACTCATACCATATATGCTCTACATAGACATAATACTTTTTTGGAATACGGATGATCCTAGAATTGAAAATCTACCCTTCATCTGGTGCATGAACATCCAGTATTAGGATTTATGTCTGGATGCGGTGGTTAAGAATTCACTTTAATTTTTAATTTATATTGAGTTAATACAGAAATTTTGAATGAAATTGTTTTTAAATTCAGTTTAAAATATCCCAATCTTTGAATTGAGGAAATCAGTTTTATTTCTTCAAAATGCCAAGGAATCAGAGTTAAAGTGAGAGGTTTCGTGATGTGAGATTTTGAAGTTCCACAGTTTTTTTGATTCGAAGAACTCAATTTTTAGCTCAAATGTCTTTTGGCTGGAATTGGATTCAATCAGAGCTAAAGTGAGGTTTTGAAGTTCTATGTAGTGAATTGAGGATTTCAAAGTTATTTCTTCAAAATTATCATTGCTGTTTTTTAAACTGGAGCAGAGATCAGTTTAATTTGGGGCTAGTGGCCCAATTAGTCCTCTGCACAGAGTGCAGCTTTTAAGCTAGTATTAAATATGAGTGCAATATAAGTACTAGTTGGATGGGTTTCAGCAGATTGATTGGGTATTTGTGCTGGATGATTTAGAAATGATTGTGATGTTTAATAGTGATCAAGGTATAGCAGCCAAAGAAAATGAAATTAAGAACTGAAGATAATTATATATGCAATGAAATTGAAGATCATTGTTTTAAGTTTGTGAGATAGGTTATTTTTGAAAAAGATAATAGTAGTGTTATTATTAAAGCTAGGCTGGTAACACATGTATTGAAAGAAGATATAGTCAGTCTATATGAAGATTTTCTAATATATTTAAAAGAAGCAGTTTGCCTTGCTGGTTTTTTATAATCAATTGATTTGTCATACTGTTAAAGGCAAGGCTGCACATTAAGAAAATTGAATGACTCTTCATTTTTCTTTAATTTTTTTTTTTTATACTTTCAACTGGTTTCTTTTTTTTTTTTTTGTTTTTACTGAAAATTACAAACCAAAACAAAATGTATGCTTTATATGAGGCTTCTAGATCTTAGTCAGTGTTAGAGATGACCTTATTTTCTGTTATGATTTATCCTTTGTATAATTGATTATTTTCATGTTACGGTAATAGATTTGAAGGAATTATTTACATTTATATTGAGGATTTCTTTTGGGCTGGAACTGTTACATTAAAAATTTTGTTGATTGGGACATATATTTTTGATGATTAATGTTCCGTATCTACAACCTTTAACATTCTCATCTTATAATGGCTAACTCTAGACCAATTTCAGTATACATCATCTCTCTCTCCTGTTATCAGTTGTCACCATGTTGTGCAGAAGACTAAGCAACTATTAGTGATTTTAAACCTGTGTGACTAATAATATAAATTATTTTTCTCTAAGTGCCATTTGAATTATGTTTACTCATTTAGATGTTTCCATTGTTAATTTTTCCAGTAAAGGTTCTTGAGCTTTCTTAATATTTTTAAATGAAAAATCTAATTCTGTTATATATATTGTGTGTGTTAGTAGACACTGAGTTCAGCACCAAGTGGCAGCATTTTTTTATGCTTACATGCAGTCTCCAAGCATTAAACACTGTCATCATTCAGTATTGACCTTAATTCAATATATTTACACAGGCTTTATCCTTAACATTAATCAATTTTACCCATAAATGTAGCATACCTTTATTATATATATATATATATATATATATATATATATACACACACACATGCACTGTCTTATGTGAGTGCCATCAACGTAGGATAATATATATAACTAATAACTCTGTTTATACTACATTGAGCACTGTTTTATTAACACCTGAATAATATTTTTATACATGTGTATTCCCAATGTATATTTAGTAATTCACACATATATATGTGAACACACAATTTCTTTTATAAAATCTGTTACAAAACAAATTAACTTTGACATATTTTTAATTTATTTGTTATATACCTTAATTTTTAATGGATACTTGTATTGGAATAGATACTGTTTTTTGTGTAATTAAACAGTATATTTACTTACATCTACTGGTCTGAATAATCGAGAAATATCCTGCTGGAGAACATGTCTTCCTAACAAGATTCCTTGATTATTTAGGCCAGTAGATGTAAATAAATATACTGTTTAATTATAAATAACCAAATATCCACTCAGATATGAGTATTCATTAAAAATAATGTATAAACAAATATATATTGTTGATTGTTGAAGCCTCCTGAAGAGTGGATTTAGCAATTACAAGAAAGTTCATCTATGAAAAAGTTACGGTTCTGTACATAACCTTGACCTCAACTGAGTTTACCAGAAGCCAATTATTATTGCTAAAATAACCTGTCATATTTTTTATTGGAATTGGTTTGGCACTATAAAATTTCATGATATTTCTCCAGACTCACTTACTTACTGGTGAATTCTTACCAGTCTACTTTAACAAAAAAAGGACAAGATTGTTCTATTTACTAGGAAATGAGAAAAATTGGACTCTTGTCAGATCAACCTTATCTGTATAGACAACAGCGTTTCTTGAGTGTGTGGAACTAGTAGTTCATATTGCCTCTCTCATCTTGAAGATGTTTTGTTAGTCTTCTGTCTAAATTAAATGCTAGATAACAAGAGATTGATAGATGCTCTACATTCATCTAAAGACAGAAGACTGAGGATTGATGTTGCTGAGCTGTAAAATGTGCTAAATAAGAAAATGATTAATGTTTTTTGGGTGGACAGTTTGCAGCAACTCAAGCTACCTTTCCAAGAGAGTATAGTGAAATGCACGAATGAAGTCAGTGAAGTGTTAATATGTAAATTGTATAGTGCCAGAGTACTTTCGTTCAAAACCACCATGTGACAGCCATGTTTGGGCACAGTCATTAGGTGTCCCTAGAGGAGATAAATATACTGAAATAGTTGCTGATTTGAAAGATTACATCTAACATTATATATTGGACATAAGTGATTTTTCTGTCAGAATTTTCTACACTATTTATTCCTACTAATAACCCAATGATTATATGACAAATTGAATTTTTAAATAAGTTTTGGGCATTTTAAAAGGTTAAAAAAAAATACATGGAGATATCTAGTATTATAGCATGTGAAATTCAGATTGTGTTATGGTATATTATTTACTTAGCAGATCCTATATGACAATGGCTTATTATATAAGAATGTATTTGCACTTATTTGTAATTGCCTAAAATTATTTCTTGTAAGTTGTTTGGGCAGTTTTGTCAGTTTTTTTAAATATTTTTTGACCTGTTCAATTTTAAAAAAAATTATAATCTTTTTTCATAATCAGTTTAAACAATACCGTTTGATTGTAAATGTGCATATCAAATATGTTGAGCTTTCTTTCATCACAGTTATGTCTATCTGTGTTGACTGTACATTTGTAAACGTGTGCATTGAAGGTTTTGTGTTGCTTGTCATTTTGATGGGTGTTGATGGAGGATTACTTGCAGTCACCTTAAGTACATTTGAAGTAGGTCAAGTACACTATATATTGTCCATAATATATAATTAAAAAAAGAAACTTTTTTTTATTTTGTTGGCAGCTTCCAGTTAGATTTGGGGACTATCATCTTAAAGATTTTTATCTCTTCCTTTCTATTTTTATTGATATTATTTCTTATTTTCATGGTGCTTCCTTTTTGTTATAATTGTACTATTCCGTTATTGTCCCTTGTTTCTAAGTAGTTTCTCTGCAGAGTGGACAAGTGAAAGCTTCCTCTACACTGTACAAATCTTGATCTTGTCATCCCAGATGTTTGCCACTTACTGATAAAAAAAAAAAAGTCCCTTTCTCTAGCAACTGAGAAACAGTTGTGTGTGTGTGTGGGGGGGTGGTGGAAATAATCTAACTTTGCTTATCTCTTTCTTGGCTTAGAATTTAGTGCAAAATAAACAAACCTCTCTTAAATATTACTATGATGAATTTGCAAGACTGATGTATTCCAGTTCTCTTGTTGAATATATAAATCTGTTATATAGTCTACATAAAATTTCAAATTTACATTTTTTGTATTAACCCATTAAACCAAATCCCCTGTATCATGAAAAAAAAAATAATTAAGTAAACAATGCAATTTCATTTATCATTTAAATGCTTGAAGTCAGGTTAATAAGTTGTATGAATTTTATTGAAAAATGTTACTATACAAAGTAAGTTTTTTATAATTATTGGTTTCAGCATGAATGTTATAAAGGCTTTGTTAGTGTATACTTATTTAGGTGGAAAATAAGACACCAGTCACACACACACACACACACACATCCACTCTTGTGCAAATTAATTGAAACAACTGCTTTAGTTTTTTTTCTCTCTCTCAGATTAGGTCATTTGAAGTGGTATACAGAAATATGAATCTATTTTTGGGAGTGTATAATAAAATTTGTTTGGCCTTGAAAAATATTCCATTCGGGATTGCATCAGATTTTTATCACACCCAAACACAATTGTCTGAACTGTCTTGCTGCTGTGGATGATACTTCAAGGAAGCGTACAAAAATTGTCATGCTGCATGAACATACTGGCAAACTTTACAAAGAGATTGCAGGTATTGTTAGTGTCAGCCTTTCAACTGTCAGTTGTGTCATCAAGGCAAAGAAACAAACTGGATATATCAGTCCAAAACTTAAAGGAAAATACAATCAGAAGAGAAAAACAATGCCAAGAGACGACATATACCTAATCAGGGAAAGTATGAAAGATCCTAGGAAGACATTATTCATTTTGTTTCAATCTGCACAAGGATGTGTATACATAAATATAGCCACATGGTTGAGTACCTAGAATGTTCAACTGTGCAATCCAAGTTCAAATCTCACCATGGTTGATTTGTCAGGCAGGTGGCTTCTTGATGCTATCAGTCATGGGTTCAATCCTAGCATGTGGTACCTTTGGAAAGTGCCTGAAAACCATACCCAGGTTTGATCCAAGACTTGTGAGTGAAATTGGGTAGATGAAACCCTTTGGGAGCTGTTAATGGTTGTTCTAGTGCAAAGTCACAAGACATTGTGCCCAAGGTTTGGAGTGTGCTGGCTTTATTCACACTGTTGATCACACCAGATAATGCATTCTCTCCTAGAAACTGTAATTAAGCTCCACTCAGCATAGAAGAAGTATAAACCACAGGTAGGCTCTGTTGGTGTTGGACAAACAAATGTGCCAGAGCAGGTGTCTCTGCAACAGGGTGCAACAGGGATTGGCTTGTCTATCATGGAAAAAAGGCGTAATGAAATACAGGTGGCCAACCAGCCATAAGAAAAGATATTATTTTCAGTATCTCAAAATATACAATGCTGTTAGATTTATAAAGATTATTTGGTTCAAATATTGATTTTATTTATTAACTTCACTGTATGTTGTTGATGTATGTTGATTTAGCATCAAGAGTAAAATTTAATTGGCAATATTTGACCTTTGAGTCAAAAAGAAAAAAACAACTATGTGAAAAGAACTCTTATTATATTGACACCACTATTACTGTAATAACTTTTCACTCCCTTGGCTGCCCTGTCAGCTGGGGCTTCAAAATGTGCCAACTGCACCTCTGCAGGGGGGTAAGACCCCTCTCCCCAATGAGCTAACCTGTTTGCCGTGGGTGTCAATTTGTGATGCCTAAAAAATGAGATCCTGGTAGTTGAGGGCTTCAGGTGTTAGGCAGAATACTTCTGAATTCCAACACCCTACTTTGGCCCATACTTGAGCTTAACAGGCAGTCAGAGAGGCTTGATATGATCATTCAGCTAGTCATGCCAAACTTTAGTACCATTCCATCCACTACAAACAGAACTTTACAATCTGAAGAAAAAAAATCATACACACCAACCAAATTTAATCAAATTAGTACCAGAAGGCAGTGACAAGGCTCAATCAGGTTATAACTAAAATGTATCATCAAAAATTAAAACTTTTCTTCAACTTCATGGGGGTAGATGAATAAAAGAAATTATTGATGACTACATAAATACTTGAGAATGCAATTTTTGCATCCCTGAGTTGCTTGGGCAAATGGGATTTCTTCTAGTCATCTCTCATGATAGGGCTCTGAGGAGGGTGGGGAGCAAGAATGATGAAAGAAAAAATATATATCATATGGCAACAAAAATATGAAAAGACTCCTATCTGAATAAAGTTCTGATAACGAATCAGAATGATATAGTTACTTCCCTCAAGATATAGTAATGGAGTCACTTGAAGAAACTCCTATTACAAAATTATCTTTATTTATAATTGAAAAAATAACGTACTCTCAAATTATTCCTGTCACTGTTAAAAACATAAACAATGATTCAAGTAGGAAAAAATATATGCAGGAAAAAACAGAAATGGTCAACATTTAATAACTTAAAAATTGAAACCTATCCACACCAAATTCTAAACATATCTAGAGGTGTAATAAAAAGTCCAGACCTGGCGGTTTGCTCCTTAGAAGAAATCAAAGTTAACCTAAAAAACAAAATGTAATAGGTGCCACCAGAATAACAATTAAAAGAAATGACCAAACTATAAACATACAAATACATTAAAATTCAACACACCCAAACTACCAAATGAGTAAAAAAATAGCTTATATCATCACAAAAGTGTAAACTTACATTCCCAAACCTTTGTGATGTTATAACTGCCAAAGATTTGGCCATCATAAAGGCTGGTGTACTAGAACCCGTTATGCCCAAATGCTGCAGTAGAGATCAAGAAGCTGAGTGCAAAGGTGAGTATGCAGGTTGGTTCTCATTAAAATTTATGCATTTTAATGTATAAATTGTAATGGGAACCAACCT
The DNA here is from genome assembly GCA_037127315.1 of Ascarosepion bandense. Lineage (NCBI taxonomy): Eukaryota > Metazoa > Mollusca > Cephalopoda > Sepiida > Sepiidae > Ascarosepion > Ascarosepion bandense. The sequence continues at coordinate 1,181,643 of JBBBDQ010000326.1, forward strand.
GCTTACTCACATTTATATAAAGATTGGCAGAAAGAAAAAAATAATTGTAATCAACTATATAAGAAATATAACTCTTTCTGAAGCCAGGAAAATTGCTGAAAAGACTAGACAAAATATCAAATAAATTATGCAAATGCAACTAAAACCAACAATACAAGGAAGAAATAGGATTTCTGTGAATTAACAAAATTAATCCAAGAAACAAAGAAATTAGTTGAAATAATGAAAACTGATATCAACCGGAGGGGAGGGGGGCATTTACACTGCATCCCAGAAAAAAAAAACCCCTGATGTACCCAATCAAAATATAGAAAATTCTAACTGGTCAAACTTAGAAATTAAAAGACCAAAAGAATCATCTTGTCATGCATCCTGATCTAGAGATTCCTCGCCTATAATTCAGAGGAAGATCTGAAAAAAACTGAAAGGAAGAAATAACCTAAAATCGACTTAGAAAACAAAAAACATAACAAATTGCACAAAATCAAACCCACACTTGGAAAAAGATATTATAACACTAGGCTTTTCCAAAGAGATGTCTTAGCAAGAATCAGAATTGGTCATACATTCATTTCTTCTACAAGATAAGAATCCACCTCAATACATAGTATGCCAAGGGACTTACACAGTAAAACATTTTATGAAGGATTGTGCTGAATTTGCCTCTATCTGTAAACATCTTTAAAAGATGAATAATTAAAAAATAAAAAAAAATTTTCAAAAACAAAAAATTTAATTTATGCACCAAAATTTAATCTAGACTTCAACTGTAGATGAATTGTATAACCAGTCTTCAATTATATTACACAAATTTGAAAATTTACTAAAATATTATTGAATAAAAATCTGACAAACCAACCAAAACCAAACCCCTCCCTTGGCAATGCTTATTTACCTGATTATAAAATTATGTCTACCAAGCACAATGCAATATTTATTACTTACATTTTAAAAATCTTTTTATTCATAGAATTATATAAAAATTTAATCAAAATATATAAACCAACTACAATGTAATATTTATTATTCATAATTTTATAAAAATATCAAGAATAAAAAAAATGTATAAAACCACTTTTCACATATAAAAAAACACTTTTATATGTTTGGGTTTTATTAAAATTCTAATCATAGCTTTTTCAAACAATAAACATCGCTGAAAGAGAGAAAGTTATTACAGTAATAGTGGTGTCAAGGGAAAAACCATCCTTTTGACACACTGTGGTTTTTGTGGGCATAGAGGTTATCATTTGCCATTTCATGATCTTCATTATAACTGAGCTCTATGTATGGATATTTTTTTTTCCCTCTCCCATGAAAAATTTATAATAAACCCATAAATATTTAAAACCTCAAATGTCTCTTGGATAATTTTGCTGATAACTCTGTTTTGCTTAGAAAACAAACTTGGCCTAGGCAGAGTACCGAATATACTTGCACATCATGCTACTTTTGAAGACCTGATTTTGAAGCTAATTTTAAGGAGGGTTCATTACACTGCTCAGTACTTGCGCTAATTTTATATCTTGTATACTATGTGAACCCTTTAAAATTAGGTCTACAAAAGTCGCATGATATGCTAGTATGTACAGTATTTTTGGAGTTTACTAACTTAAAAAGGGTAGCTGTTAATGTTAACATGACATCATCTTTTTGTTGATTTTATTACCAAACGTAGTGAGTGCTATAGCAATTTCTTAAGTGTGATTTAGATGCAGTACAAGGCCAAAAGTATGGTACACCTATTACTTGGTTGTAATATAGTGAGACAAGCTAACTAACCATTATACCCACTGTTGAAGTGCCCCAACTACGTATAGCTTTGATGTGGCACAAGGTTGTAGGGAGCACCCAGTGATAATGAATAGGAAGTTTTTTATGAGCCATATAGATAGTGGTATGCAAGAAAAATTTTATTACTATGTGTAAAGTGTACATTCATATAGAACATTGCATCAAAATATCTTTGTATTATGTTATGTATCATCCACATTCGAATGAGTGACTGGGGGTGGTACAGACCCTACCACTTTTGCTGAAATTGAGAACTAATCGGAAGACTAAATTTGTTTTCTTGGTTTTAATCTATGACTCTGTTTCTAAAATCATTGCTGCCATTAATTTTCAAAATAACTGGAAATGAACTTTTCTGATTTTTTTTCTTTTTGAAATTTTATCTTCTACAATTTTTAAACAAGAAAAATATCTGTAAACCTCATTCTTGAAAATAAGTACAAAATAAGTAAAAATCAGCCCTCCACCAAAAAAAGAAAAAAACAAAAGAAAATGGTACTAAACTCATTTTATGAAAGAATCAGATAAAATATATAGAATCAGGAATTTTAAAAACTTATCTGATTTGGCCTCACTAATTTTAATGTCTAACAGCCTCATTTTTTTTATCACTTTGATTGTATATCATTAACTGTAATGAATCTTTAACTTTATCTTATAGCTGCTTGTCTTGCTTTTTAGTATGTATCACTGTTGATCCAGCAAACTGCAAGTGATTTTTACGTCAAAGTTATTGGCTTGTGGTTTTTAGTCTAGCTACTAAATTTTGCAGTCAGTGAAAAAAAAAAAAAAAGAAAGTTTCAAGTTTGTTGCCAGATATGTAAAAACCAGCAGCGCAGGTTTTGTAAAATGCTTATCTACTGACTTCTGATTTTAAAAATCAGGTTTTGTCATTTTTAGAATTTTAGTTTTTACCAAGTGGGTGGAACGATAAAAAAAAAGTCCTAGTGGATCTCAAATTTGCAGTATAAATTTTGTTACCCACTCTAAATACTTCACATGCTGATTGCCCTTATGTGCCCCACACCTCCTCTAGTCCTACACTCTGTATTTTGCTCTCTTTCTCTTTTCCACATAGATATAAGAAAAGTGGCAATACTCTTAGCTTAACACAATTCTGCCACCAGTCTCACTCATATATTATTCAGGACTTTTATTTACGTATTCTACATTGTATTAAAATTTATCTGAACTTACAAAAAAGTATCATTTGAAGAAAATTATGAATACTTAAGTTTAGTTCTTTACAATGAAATATAAATTGCACTAACAATGGAAACCATTTGTGACTTTTCTTCATGAATGATATTTTCTACTTGAACTATTTCTGGTTATTTGACACACATTTTTGCTCTAATTTTTTTTCCTTTCATTATTAATTGCCAGTTATTTGAAATTCATAACTATAATTTAGTTGTTCCTTGATTTAATTCTTGTTGTACCTCTTAGATTTTTCTTCATAAACTGGATGTTGACTACTTGACTGCTCAAAGTAAACTTTGTAAATAAGTTTTCTGTGCATAGGCTCCACACATACATCCGCTTTAACCAAAATAAACAAACAATTTATTGATCAGTCAGAGCCAATCCCACCTTAAAAACTCAAATGTTAAAAAACAGACCAGCTTCCACATCAACAGAGATGTGATACAAACCAGCATTCATGTTATCTCTGATATGCTGAGAGAAACAGCAAGAACAGCCATCTACTTCACTTCTAATTTCACCATTCTCTTTCCCTGTTTCCTTATCAACAGCAACATACAGAAGTTACTAGTTTTATATATATGTAAATAAATTATACATTTATTTACCTGTACTCAATGTATTCTTTTTACTTGAATTTACATTTGCTTAGACAGAGGAATTAACTTTCATAATAGTAACAAAAAAGATTTTCTCCTCCACGTTACCCATTTCTATCTCTGTAATACCGTTCATTATTAATTGCCAATTACATGAAGTTATCAACTATAATTCACTTGTTCCTTGATTTACTTTGTTTTATATAGATTACACTTTCAATTAATCCAGATTTGCTCATAAGTGTTTGATAGTTATTGGTACTAGTAAACTTATGCTTACATGTAGATTTTCTTATGTCTACAAAGTGTGTGTGTGTGTATGTATGTATATATATATATATATATATTCCGAAAAGGAATACAGTGTAAATAGATCATTTAAAGAATGGTACTCAACACCAGGTATAAGGTATAACAGATTTATTGTACTAAGGTACAATTAACAATAATACACATATGAGCAAGCAACAGGTTGGAGCGGAATAGACTATTGAATAGTGAATACCTTCACCTAAGACCGTCTTTCTTCGTACTGCTTGTTACCGTCTTTTATCAGGTAGAGCATTCTATTCTTGAGGGATGGCAGGATGTTCCACTGTAACAACATATATTTGTATGTTTAGGCACCAATCCCTCTTTTATAAAAGTTTTAATAAAAATGACTGACAAGATACTGTAGTTTAATTTGATTTAATTTTTCTTGTCATAATTTTCTTTTCTGGACAAGAATTATGTAGAAATTGTCTAAATGTTTTGTATGTTTGTGTTTTCGGCTATACTTATAATTATTTTATTTTTAATTTTAACTGAATGTGTGGATTGTTTTATGTATGTAACTAGAGTTATAGGCATAATATATTTTTTTATTTATGTGCTAACCGTGTTTGGGAAATATAACCTTCCAATCTTTATAGATACATATCTAGAACAGATTTTTCTTGTGTCTGTATGGTCCTGGGTATAATGGTAAACTATCTGGCAACAAGGCGATTGGGAGGAGTATGGAACCACCTCTAAATTGCTATTGTTCTCAGGTCCACCCTGACCTGGAGTTGTAGCACCTGTTAGGGTCCTAGCCATGGGTAAATAGCTCACCCCCAAACTTGGGTCAAAATACTATGAAAGTAGAAAAATAGACCTTTATAGAAATATATACATTTTTGAAGGAAAAAAAATATTACCAGCAATACATTTTTGAATACAAAACCAGAAGACGTCTTCAATTTTCTAAAATAAAATTTTTTTTTATCAAAACCTGACTAAATTAACTTTCTCACTAGAACCAAACATTAAAAAGAAACCCCATCTTTTTGGCATTAAATAACCCACATAGTTAAACAAACTCAAACTCTTGTTTCTGTATAATTTTTACCTTTTGACTCTTCTTTCAGCCATTATTAAAGCTGATTTTTATTTTTAACTGCATGTATGGATTTTTTCATGTTTGTAGATAGAATTACAGGAATGTTTATTATTTTCCAAACATGTTCAATACACGGTGGCTGTGTTCATAGCTGATGTTATTGAGTTTTGGGTCAAAAAGAAAGAACCAGCACTCAATATCACCTATGAACAGCATATTCAAACAATCCTTGCATACTTTATGTCCAGAAAAAAAATTATACAAATGTAAGAAAAATAAAATAAAGAAACCTAATTGCAGTACTTGTCTTTAATGAAAATTTTATATATATATATATATATATATATATATAAAAACACAGCTGAGTTATAAATAATTTCCATTTTTCTCTATACTTCTGAGATGAAGTAGTATCTGCATTGTTCAGACTGTTGTCCTCATCTTTATTAACATATCCTCAAGGACACATGGCCCTATGGAGAAAAACATTGGTTAGATCCAATGACTTGACCCAAAGAGTTGTGAGTTTAATATCTGGCTGCGGCAATAGTGAACAAATAACTTAGGGTTAAGTTAAAGCGAGATAGCTTCATGACATCTGGAAGAGCCATGGCACAAATAAAGAGTTTGGTTCAAAATTCTAAGTACCTGAAGAAGGTCAGAGTGTACAACAGCCGAAATGTTGTAATTTCCATTTTTAGTTATCAACTTTATTCTTTAAAAATAAAGTACAATTTAAATTTAATTCAGCTTTATATTCACCATTATTTACAATGACTTACTGTTACTTACCAGGCAGCTGTTTGATAGCTTGAGGAAAATTCTGCAGCCTTTGATCTGAAAAAAGTTTACAAAAAACCTTTGAATCTGTTTCTCCAAAATTTTGTCATCAAAGTGTTTTGCAGTGAATGAAAAAGTTAATTCAAAAGCAGGGTCAGGTTAATATGATGGGTATGGTAGAACTGACCATGCAGCCTTGCATAGTCCTGGGAGAGATCATTTTTGCCTGTAACTTACTGTGTAGAATGCTACTGCCATGCAAAAACAAATGTATGTTAATGTAATCCAAATTAAATTTATTCTTGACTGCTATACATGATTAATAATTAAAATACATTCTTCATTAGTGTTTGCCTCCAAAAGTGGCAATAACTTGTGTGTATGTGGGGGGATATATATATATATACATACATACACAGGAATCCCTCTTTCATACAAGATTTGTTAAAAATGACAGACAAGATACTGTTATTAGGTTTTTTTATATAATTTTTCATGTGATCTTGTAGATTTTCTTTTCAGTACATAAATTATATAAGAATTGTTTGAATGTTTTATTTATCCAAACACTTTCAGCTATACTTTTAGCCATTATCAAGGATGAATTTTACTTTACTTTTAACTGAATATATGGATTGTTTTATATATTTGTCTAGAGTTATAGGAATGTTTCATTTTGCAAACAGGGTTACTATGTTGTGGTCATGTTTATAGTTGATATTGAGTATTGCTTTTTGATTTTTATTAATAATCCTTCTATCTCTCTCTCACCCCCTCACCCACACACACTCCTCACTTATAGCACATGCCTGTAACATTGTGCTACCAGGAAGGAAAAAAAATGCGTATTTGTTAGTAGTATAAATTTTAGCTCTGTTTTTATATCTAGCTGTGGTTTATTAAGACCAGCACTCAGTGGGAGATATATAACAATAACATTTTAAAATATGCTTATTTTTTTTTTTTTTTTTAATCATATCACCCCAAGCAAGGCGGTAATGCCACTGATGTGCAGGGGGCTACATAAGAGTGAGAAGATTACAAAAGAGAAAAACCGGAAACCGCATCCTAAACAGGAAACAAGGGATAAGCCTCTTCACCTGTTCAATAGACATGGGTGGAGTGTGAACCGGGCGATAGTTTAGTCTATCTACTCCAATTGAAAAAAACAACAACAAAAAACAGTGAGAAGATTAGAAAAGAAAAACCGGAAACCGCATCCTAAACAGGAAACAAGGGATAAGCCTCTTCACCTGTTCAATAGACGTGGGTGAAGATTTATAGGTTAAAGTGCTAAATATCAGGGATAGTGCATGTAAGTATAAAAGGGGACATTGAAGTTTTTCATACTTCAATGCAGTCATCATTGGGGGTTGATGATTGCATTTCAGCATGAAACAAACTGTCACTGCTGGGTGTTGACTTCAATGTTCAAACACACACACACACACACACACACACACGGGCTCTGAGATCAATACTGAGTTGAACAGACTCTTGGCCTGAAGAATGTGTTTTGTGGCAGCTCAGCTATATATGCACCCTTGTGCAAATTAATTGAAACAAAAAAATGTCTTCCTAGAATCTTTCACACTTTCCCTGATCATATGTGCGTCATCTCTTGGTGAGGTTTTTATTTTCGATTGCATTTTCTTTTACATTTGGTCAGATAGATCCAACTTGTTTCTTTGCTTTGATGACAACTGAAATTTGAAAGGCTGATGCTAACAATATCCACTATCTCTATATAAGGCTTGCCAGTGTGTTTAGTGTTATATAATTTCAGTATTTTATTTTACACAACAATAAAATATTAAAATTCTATAATAATAACAATAGTAATTCTACTGCTCATCCTTATCCTTTGTCTATACGTGCTCTCTCATATGTAGAAAATCCTAGGGTTACTAAAGTTTATATTATTAATATTATGAACTATTTTAAAAAGCATTTTTATAATCATCTTTCATCTTTTACTAATAAGGACTAACAAAATATGACATCACTTTCTAAATATTTTTAGAAATTAAGAGAATAAAACACCTAAAGTTAAATGGAAGATTCTCAAACAAGCTAGGTAGATTGCAGTTTGCACATGTTCGAAAGTAATGATTAATAATAAATATTAATTGCACTATTTTTATATTGACCACTGTTTTAAATTAATGTTTTGAACGTTGCAATTATTTTTTTTCATTCTTATTCATTTGGGGAGATTATATATATATATATATATATATATATATATATATAGCCATCCGCAGACAGATCTGTTTCACTGAATCACAGCTCATCAATACGGTTAAACTCCGATTGCTTTTAACCCAGGATTGGAACCCGACCAAATTGGCGTCAGTCGGCAATTCTACCTCTGGGCTATGGGTGCTCTGTAGAAGGCAGACTTTTTAGCAGTATATATTATATTATCAGTATACATACCCAATAGCCAGAGTGCTCTAATTCATTACTGAATGAGCGATGCGTGTGTGTGTGTATATATATATATATATATATATATATATATATATATAAAGGAGAGAAAAAATTGTATGCCAAAATGGAAAGTTTACTTGTGATGCATTTCATTTGTTAGGACCTCATCAGACTGGGTTTGTTGATGTTATGACTGCACATGAGCAAGAGATGCTGGTAGTTTAAAATTTTTTAAAATACATTTTTTTTTTCAATCAAGCCAAATTCAGCTATATTTTTCTTTTCATCATCTTTGTTTTTGTTTTCAAATATCCCACATTGTAATTACAGAAAACCTGCCGAGAATAGTGCAAAACCCAGATGTAAATTCGCTATGGCTGAATCAATGATTAAAGCACTTTCTAGATGTTTTCATATTAGTGAATTATTTTCTCTTTTAATTAGAATAACAATGGAGTCAGTTTATTTTTATGGTTAACAATCAATGTTTTGTGTTGTTTTTTTTAAAATGTCTCTTGTGTTCATATAGTTTTGTTAAAACTACTTGAGGTTTCTCTACTATATTATTTTTGGCAATTCTTGCTGTGATAGAGTAAATTCCTTCAAGTTGTGCCTTGTTTTTTTTTATTGAATTGTTTTAGTCTTCTTATTTTAGATGTAGTTGTGACAAATTTTATGTTGAGTTTAGATAAATTCTTTTCTACCCACTAAGTCTATCACAACTACAAGTCAAAAGAATTTATCTGAACTCAACAATAAAATGTGTCACAAATACGTCTAAAACAATAAAAGACTTAATCGATACGAAATAAACTAAAACTTGGAGTTGAATTACTTTATCAACTTATTCAAATTTTTAAAAAAATTAACTGTTTTGATTTTAAAAATTTGAATGTCAGTTGCCAGTTGTGTACTCACTTTGTTTTCTTTGTTTCCCATTTTAATAAAAGAAAATTCTCAAAGACATGAAGGTTAGTTATTCAAAACACAAAATAATACATAAAATAAATACATAGACACAAATTCCACATGCCATACCAGTTTTGGATATCTCAGTATCTGTTAATTCTCATTAGTAACTCAATTCAAGTTTTTGTTTTTCTGCTGTGGCCAGATGTTGAACTCACAACTCTTTTGGTTAAGTTACTTTTTGGATTACTTCCAACACTTTTATCCACTGGGCCATGTATTCTTAGGGAACAATAGCTGAAACATTGTCAATATGACAATAAAGATGTGGACAACAGTCTGTATGATGTAGTTACAATACCTTCTCAGAAATATAGACTAAAAATGAGACTTATGAAATTTGTGGCTATGACTAGTGTTACCTTCTTCTCTAAATATACCTAGTGGCACCATTTCTTTTTCTATGATTGTATTTTTGCCAGCAGCAGATTCTAGAGAAAAGTTTACCTTTTTCCACTTGGAACATGACTGGCTTACATTTGTCAAAGTCAATATGTAACTGCTTGCATGATTGCATTTTACATGGCTCTCTGTTCCTTATTAGTTTTGTTGAGTTTCTGGCCTGTATAATTTTTCTACTCCTCTGTTGTCAATTTTTCTGGATCATCTATGATAATGATGAAAGTTAAAAATCATTCTTGTGCTTATAGACTGGATATGAAGGAGAGCCTCAGTAACAGTTTGGTTATTTTTTGGATATCCAAGGCTGCTCTTGGAAGATATTCCAACAACAATTCTAAGTTCCGATTAATGATGGTTGAATGAAGAAAAGAATCCTTGCAAAGATGGTTTGTAAGAATTTGTAAAAGTCTTCTAGAACAACCAGCCAGTAATCAACTAGAATAGAAGTTGGGTTTGACTGACCAAAAAAAAAATCCCAGGGCAAATTGGTAGGTGGTTTAAATAATAACCTGGTAGATTCCATTCTGTTACAGGCAAGTCCATTCTATAAGTATTGATTGGCTGACAATTTCATTGTGTATATTGAGCTCAATATCCACACTCTTAAATAAGACACCTTCCTGCAGGGAGACAAAAGGAGACAGCCATGTTGAAAGGTAAATTATTTGACTTCTACAGAATTGACTAAAATGAAATTGTCAGTTCCAGACTAATCCTCTAAGCATCAAAGTGCTTGGTATACAGCCTGGCTGGTTGGATGAAAAATGTACATTTGTAAGTATATCATAAGGAAATAGAAAGCAAAAGACATGAACTTCAGTAATTCTTTATTGTTTACTACATTAGTGTATCTTATGCGTACTGTATGAGTTTTAAGTTCAATTCCAGTATCCACTAGTTCAAAATCTTTATCTGTACTTTGAAGGTGAGTAATTGTTTTACTTTGTAAGGAATACAGCTACCAGAGGTCCTCTCTTGATAAAACAGTTTTCTTTTCATGCCACTAGGCTAATGACATACATCAGATATCTACACGCAGGAAAAAAATCATTTCACTTGAATCAAGGAAATAACAGAAGAGGTTACTGAGTGTCAGAGAATATGAGAAGAAAACCTTATTAAGCAGAGAGAACAATAAAATCATAGAAATTAAGACAACAGAAAATAATTGTTGCATTGAAACTTTTGAAGATCAAAGTTGACTGCAAAGCAAAGAATAAAGTTCTATATGTTAGAAGTGCAAGAGAAGAAACCGTTAGCATAAAACTTTGTTACATCTAGCCATTTCAACTGTAAAATTATGAGCCCTAGCTGTAAATCTGGGAGTATGCTTAAATTCATAGTCTAGGTATCAAAGAGGAAAGCTCACCAAAACATTACTTTGAAAATATTTGCACAGGGAAGCTGTTACAGCAGTGAAAAACTGATTGATGTTTAGATGCCAAATCAGGACTGATAATATTGCAGATTCTTTTAGGTATTTTATCAAGAATCTCTAGCACCAAACCAGATGTGACAGCAATATTCAATGCATAGACAAATGGTAGACTTGTAAATATAAGTTACCAATGCATGAAGGAATAAGTGCAATCAGAATAAATACAAGAAAGGAACAAAATCAAACATGATTGGATATGCAATCCAATTATCAACCTTAATGATCTACCTGAAAATTCTCCATCCTGGTCTTGAACTTTGAGGCTTTCTGAACTATAGATGACATTCTTTATCCATTGTGGCGAGAAGTAAATAGTTGTAGGAAGAATTACTTTCTGATTACTCACTCTATTAACATCATCCAGGAGATTTAGATACTTTTCAGCATGTTCCTTATAAATTCAGTGTAGAATTATAATTCCTTTTTGACTCTTTCAGCTTTTCTAAACTGGGCTCAGGTATATTGCTGTGCAATTCTCTTGGCCCATAGAAGTTGCTTGAAATGGTGATCAAGATCTTTGGCCTGAAAATATTAACAAATTTGGTAGCATTTTGCTTTTTACACCTGCAAGAGTCATAAGCATAAAGCCATCTTCTGCAAAGGAATTGGTAGTATATATAGAGGTAAGTGGTTGTGTAATGCATTTAACTGATTGCAAATGTATTATTGAAAGCTACCTTTCTAGTTGTTCATAGATTGTACCTGCAAACCAGTTCTCTTATAGGACTCTTTTGTTGAGCATTCATAACAATTCTCAATTTTAGAGCCAACCTTTCAAAATTCCAGTTCATGATATGAAAAGGGAAATATTTTTGACTTAGATGTACTTCAGCAAATCAGGTCTCAGTTAAATTCAAGATTGATAGGAATTCACTTAGGATTCTTTGTGAAATCTTTGTTTTCCACGGTAAAATTAGGTCTTTCTCATATTCTAGTAGAGTCTATGACAAATTATAATTACTGCCTGACTCAAAGATGCCAGGAAGAGAATGACATTTCTCTTTGAGAGAAAATGATCTATCAAATTCAGAAATATCAGTTGCATCAGTAGCCATGAGAATCTGGTTCTGCCTATGCATTTTGCTTACTTCAGTGTTGCACAGCTGCTCCTGCTATCTGTACATTTCATTTTGCTGCCACTGCTGGTGGACTCGGTTGTTACATATATACTTTTGCTTTCTGCATGCATTATTTTGGCATCACTTTTTGTGAGCCTGGATATTGTATATGTTCCAGCTGGCAAAAATTTGGGTTTGAATGAAGTTCTCCCTCTTCATCCTTTTTGTATTTGAGGTGTTTCTCTGTAGAGATGACTTTCTTTCCTTTGGTCTTGGCATTGTTACTCTAACTTTGTTGTTCAGACCTGGGTATCAAAGTATGAACTATCATGGGTCACACCTTCCACTCTTATAAATTAAACCAAAAAGTTTTGATTATATATTATCAAACTCTCTTATAATAAAAACCATTATGTATTTGTATGTGTGTGCATGAAATTATATATATATCCCCCTCTTGTCACGCTCATAGAGAAAAAATAGCAAGGCAGTGTTGGCTCAGTTCATTCTCTTTACTACCAGCTATTAAACCTCTTGTCATGTTTGCTATTTAACAGTGCCTTATTTTATTTTTTTGCAATAATTGTCATTCAGTTTGTGAAGAATATATATATATGCTCCCTGTTATAATAATTGTGTATTTGTGTGTGTATATATCTCACTTTGGATTATTTTTTTTTTTATTTCTTAATATAAGATACTCAATAATAGGTACATCAATGTATATTTTGTTGTCATTTTTGATGGCATATTGATAAAAATATTTTCCTGTCATTTTTTACGGCAAGGGTCCACTTGTATTTGATAACCTATTAAATTAACACATTAATGCTTACTGTGTCCATTTTTGGGAAATTTTGCATGAATGGGTTAGAGGTAGATATCTATAATTAATACTGAATTGTTATTTTCATAATTCATCAGATTTTATGGTGGGCATTAATGCATTATGTATAGTAATTAGCCATGATTAGATGTAATTGTCAGAAATGCCCAATAAACAAAATTCACAAAGTTTGCAATAAAGAGTAACAAGAGAAAGAAAACAAAACAATAAATTAATATTGAGCTAACAAAATATATGTACAGCAAAACAACAACAATAAGGAAAAGGTTCATAAATTAAGAACAGTGTTGAATCACAAAAGGAGATATAGACAAACAATTCCAATGTTCTGGCTTCAAGACAAGAAAGAACAGAACTTAAGCTAATTCTCAGTCTCATCAGATTATCTTATTGGCTTGGAAGAAATCCTATTATGCATCTGTGTATTTTTTTTATAAATTTGGGGAAGGGAAGTTTTTGCAGTTATTCTGACTGTAGATTGGAACCAATACCAACATTGGTCACTGTGTTTGAAATAGTAATAATTTTGAGATATTTTAAGCTTAAAATGAACAAAAACTATTTACTATAAGTTAATATGAATTTTGCAAAATGTTTTTCATTTTTCACCACCAAATAAGAAAAAAAAAGTTCCAAAATGCAATTTAAATTTTTCTTTTCAGATTGACAGACAAAATCCTATCATTTTATTTAATAAATAAAAGTAGAGAACTTTAGTTTTTATTTAAAAAATTTTTTAAAACATAAGCAAGCTTTATGTTGATAATTAGTGGGAAGTAGTTTTTCTTTGGTTAGGTAGTAGTCATTATCCTCAGTTACCACAGGTGTCACTTAAATTTCTAATGAGGTTTATCACAGATGTCACATTAACTGTTATTCTTACTGTAACTGAATAAGTTTACTCTTCTGACATGAATGGAAAACATTTTTTCAAGGTATTTGTGTGGGTTGTTGAAAAGTTCTCACTTCATCCAATTTCTTCAAGTCTGACAAAATTACCAAACAATTTTTTTTTAATGTTTAAATAAAGAAAATGTTGAAAAATGATTTGCAAAGTGTATTTAACTGCAGAGGGTGACTATGTGGTATAGCATACATGTTTCATCACCAGTGTCATTTTCTTTGCCACCCACAAAACTTTTCAGCACCCTCTTGTATACCACATAAGATTATAGAACATACAGTTCCTAGAAAGTATAATATTTACCTTGTCTCCCCTCTGAGACGTAGATGTGACACAAGGTTGAGTTTATTGTGAGGAACCCAAATAGGTATGCTTGGGCCAGGGACAAAAATTGCCCAATTCCTGCAACAGCCGGTTGTGCTGGCCTGACCACTCATCCACTCCTCTGGTGCAATGGGGTGGTTCAGCCTCAGAACACTGTTTCTTGGGGCTGGGCACCTATCAGTATAATTTTTCTCGGAAGCATATCTGTCCTTGGGCAGATACAATGGAGCCCACTTTGACTAAGGACAAAGATACCACTGAGAGATGATGATCTTCACCAGCCAAAAAATGGCAGGTATGTAAGAAGTAGAGTTCCTAGAAAGTTCAGCAAGTTTCAAGAAAATACTGTATTGTATTGTATTGTATTAATTAATGGATTGTCTTGCTAAAATAATTTGCATTTAATTAAAAATAGCTAATTACATTTTTTTCTTCAAGTTAAGAGTTTAAAGAATCAGTTTTGTCAGTTGTTACATTATTTGGGCTATTTTTTTTCATCTTTGTTGCCATTTGTATAATGTTTTGGCCATTGTACGCTCCGGCCTTTTTCAGCTGCTAGCATTACAATCATTTCTAGCATGAAGCCTCTTTTGGTAGTCATAAGTTATCTCCTTTTAACCTTCTAAGTTACTTGTTTACCATTACTGTAGTCATGTGTTCTTAAGAACAACTGAATTTCTGGGACTTATCAACCTAATGTTCAGTAACCATTTTTTAACTAGAGTTCATATTGCAATTTTTTGATGTTAATGGTTTTCTCTAGTATTTTTGACCAGAGCTCATATTGCAGTTTTGAAACTAATGCTTTTTTCTAGTACTCTGTATTACTGGTTCCCATATTGTATTCATCTCTATGCTTGGTTGGCTTAGGAAATTTTTGTAGTCTAGCATATGTGCTGCTTCCTTAAGTTTACATAGTTTCCAGTGGCATTCTCTATCTATTATTTCAACTCTCTTCATCTCTAGCACCTGAAGAAGGCCAGAGCATATAATAGCCGAAATGTCAAAGAAATGGTAACAAAGATGAGGACAATAGTCTGAAATAGACAATTATCAGTTGTTATTTACATTGACTATTGTTCTTGCCTTTATCACACTTTGGCTGTAGTGTCTTCTCACCTTCATCTGGTGTTTGTTAGTAACCTTTAGAGAATTTCAAACTGAACCCTTTATTTAACCAATGTGGATAAAGAGTAGCTTTTTTTTTTTCTGCTGACCATGTATTGGTCTTATCTAGTACTGCTCAGTTATTCTACTGTGTCCAAATGTATACTACTCAGCTCATGGATTGAACTCAGAATTAATGTGTCACCAAACTTAGAGATCAACACTTTAATAGACTAGGATATTTGTTTGTTAGGACTGTCAGTCTGAACAAAATGTTTGAATTGATAAATGTAAGTATCACTCATTCAAATTTTAAAGAATTTCTTTACTTCAGCTTGCGTCAGGCTTTATTTTTCTGTTACATTGTAGGCATGCTGTGTTTATGCAACTATAACTTCTACTTGATGCCAAAAACTTTTGAATATATACTGTCTTTTCTGTTGTAGACAGTCTAACTTGTAGTCATATATGGTGAGGTTGAATTGGCAATAAAGTCTTGACATCCGACATGAAAATATGATTAACATTTTATTCTTTTATTTTCAAATGTGGCAGTTGGAACATTTCCTGTTTTATAGGAATTAGAAACAGTTTAATTTCTTTAGGGGAAAAATAATCAAAACTCAATATATATCAAATTTTTTTATGGCTAATCCTCACCTTTGCAGAAAGATTCAATTTAGAAATGCCTTGGCTGTTTTGATGGACAATAAATAGTAGTCAGATATGTTTTATTGGTACTTTTCTTTGGTAATGAGAAATAATGTAACAGCTTACAAAGATGTATAAGTTAATTCATTCTCAGTGTTTTTTTTTTTTTTTTTTTTTACTTAGGGTGAAAAGTTTAGTTAATTTTGTCAGATCAATAAAAGGGTGTGAAGTATTTAAAAATCAAATGTTGAAAAGTCAACTGAAGAAATAATTTCAATGCATATTTTGAAAATATCTGTTAGCAGAGGATGGAAAACTTCTTTTTGAGTATGTTCTGGTTTTTAATATTAGATATTAAATGAAAAATAATTTTAAAGCCTTTGTTATTACTATACTTGTGTTTTTTTTATCTGAGAGATATTTAAGAACATGGATGCTTTAATTAGTGCATTCACAACAGAAGAATTCAGAATTTTACCCTTTTAATAATAATAATAATAAAAAATCATTTTACTTCTTTTAGACAGAAAATTATATTTGTTTAATAAAAAATGTTGAAACTGATTTTTGTCAAGTTGGTTGCATAGCTTTTTTTTATTCCCTCTCTTCATGCTTTACTATAAGTATTATGTAATGTTTTTTCTGATATTAATAAATCAAATTCCATTACAGCTAACAGAATGAGGGGGTGCTGCAATGCTTTTCTATAGCCCAGCTCCTAGGATCTCATCAAGTGGCAGACTTTTTTATTTATTTCTTATTTCAGGAGGTCTTCTTGATTGAGTTGAGAACTTGTCAGCATCCTCCTTCATATATACATTGAAACAAATTCTTTAATAATTCAACTGATGAAATATTCAAACCAGTAAAATAGAAATCATAGAATGTATATGTAATATCAAAATGAATACAACACATTGAAAACTATTATGGATATGATTGGAACCAAAAATATTTATAACAATAATTCTAAGGCAGGCATATATAAAATAAACTGTCACAGCTGTTCTTTACAATGTACTGGTGAAACTTGGAGAAATCAAAAACAAAACAAGACCATGAGAAAAATCTCTTAAGTAACAATTTATCAAATGCGTTAGTTTATGTACAGATAAAATTTCAATCACAACTTTGAACTCAAGGATACTATACTTATTAATAGAGATGAAAAGTTCTTTAAAGTTCAATTATCAATTCTTGCCAAAATGTTAACTTACATCCTGGATATTTTCGAATATCTACTTTATCAAACCAATGTATATGAGCGTAAAAATTTTGAAAAATTGAAAGGAAATAGTTAACTCAAGACATTTAAATATTTAAAATAAATGATGTATAAATAATTAAACAAAATTAAATAATTACACTAAAAAGAATAATTAAATAAAAATTCAACAACAACAATATTTAGTCACTTGTTTATTAGCCAATTACATCACTTAATGTTCTCCATAGTTTACCTTTCCTTACACAGCTGGCTTTAAGAATAATTTAGAGCATTTTCAAATGTGAAAACTTGGTGGTATTTTCCTCCACTTTTATGTATAATTACAAGTTAGAACATAAAAATCTCTACCTTGATAAAGTTCTTTGGAGTATGAGACACCTAGTGAGGATTGAACTCACTACTTGTAATAATTACTAGTGAGACAAGCTTGCTACCCATTACACTACATTGAGGTGCTCAATTTGTTATATTTATGGGTGCTAAATATATACTAAATAGGATAGTTTGTAGATATAAACAGTGTGGATATAGAAATCAACACAGTCTGATGATTAATCAACAATCTGTTACTCCTCTTTGTGTGAGATATATATATATATATGTGTGTGTGCACAATCATAATATAAGTAATGATTACAAATGAAAGTACATCTCACAGTTCAATATTTACATTTAAAAGTGCTCAATACAAAGGTAGAACATAAATATATGGTAAATATTATAGCCTATTGTAACTCAATAGCTATAAAGCTTTGATATTAAAACACCATCAGGCAGTAAAATGTGGTTAATTTGTTTGGTAATATATATAGATAAAGAGATTTAAAATAAAATAATAAATAAATAAAATCAAATCATAAAAAATAAAGAGGTCATCCAATGAGATGAATTAAGTAGGGTGGTAGGCTATAACATTTTAAAGAATGGTGTGTTTATGACTGTCAGTAGTGTTTCAATGTTTTGCCACAGAAAACCAGACATGCCAAAAATTTTAAACCTGAAATAAGAGAAAAAGATAGAGGAAAAATAAAAAGGTAAACAAGAGAGAAGAGAAAGAAAAGGGAAAGACTAGAAGAAAAAAATTGAAATGTTGGAAAAAATAAAGTAAATATAAAAAATAAAATTAAAACCATTTTAAAGGATAAGAATAATGTAAAAATATCAAAATTAAAATATAAATAATAAATTCTTAAGGGGGATTTATTCATAAGTACAAATAAAAGAAAGTAAAAAAATTGCCTGTTAAATGAACAAAATTTTTTTTTAAAGAACAAATAGTGAAACTATTAATAATTTCAGATATATTTAAGAGTATGGAAAATTCTGTGGTGATAAAAATTAGTGATTCCATTGTGTTGATTCAATAAGTCAGTTTTGGGGAATTTTATTATATGGATTTTTTTCATGTAATGATGTACATGTTCTAGCTTTAGTTATTATTTTCCATTTAACTGTTGGAGTTTTATTTGCATTAATTGCCAGTAGTATTTAGAGACAGAAGTAGAATTACTATGAACTTTTTTTTTATTAAAAGACAAGTTATGCTGGTAAGATTAGGATTTTCAGTAGTGGAGATGATAGCTTGGTATACAATGGAATTTATTTTGCAAAGGACATAGGGTTATAACAATAGCAGGAACTTTTATCATTATTTATAGTTAGTTATAAATAATATCAGAATGTTGTTTTAGGATTTGTTTTTTTATTATCCTATCAAGATTATCAGTGCAGCTATAACTAAATTTTACTGTATTTTTATTAAAAATTTTAAGGGGATTATTAGGTGGGAAATGTTTTTGAACTAGAATAATGAATTTATTGCCTAACTTGGTACTAACCATTTGGTTAACTAGTGATGTGTACCAAATTATTTTCCTATTTCTGTTATTTTTGGTATTATTAATTTGCTTATAATACTTAATATCCTTGCAATTATAGCTGCTGGTTTTTTTAGGGCTGTATAATAGTAATAACTATGCTGATAGAAAATGTCTTCAGTGGAGAAATTGAATGTGGTATATGTTTAATAATAGATGGTGGGTGATTTGATTTAGGATTTATGTAGACAGGGTTAGCATTATGTTTTATATATGGTAAGTACTATTAACTAAGTCAAGTATAATATCTAGAAAGTCAACTTTTTTTTTATGTTGGTATTTACTATTACTTTAAAATTAAAGTTCTTTAGTATTCTATGTATGTATTTATGGATTCTATTTACTTTCGAGTTACTAGAATTATTCATAATCATGAGATCATCTTCTCTATACAATCCACTATCTTTTATATCGACATCACAATGAGTAGTGAGATTGTACAAAAAAACAAAAAGATTTGATGGTTCTGTAGAATCCAGTGCTTCTATGGCAATGTCAAATAGGTCCTCAGAATTCAATTTTATCCATTGTTTTGAATTTTAAATTTTATTTCTTTCTACACTGGTGAAGTCTGAAAAATTCTGAAGCAAAGTCCAAGGTAATTGTAAACAAATTCTTTGAAATGGAGGGGTAATTATCTATTGTGTCGAATAGGATAAATGAGCATTTATATTTGTTTTTAATTTGTTTGAACCAATTTAAGACTTCAGTGGTATTAATCCATTGGCTTAATCCAATATTATGTTTGATTTGTTGGTTGACTCTCTCAAGAATTTGACTAATTTTACAAAACTAGAAATTGGTAAATTTTCTCTTTTTCTCTCTTTTTTTCTCTTCCTCTTTTTTATGGTTTAAATTTTTTTCTGGTTTTCTGTGGCAAAACATTGAAACACTACTGTCTGAGTTGTACACACACTATTCTTTAAAATGTTATAACCTCCCACCCCACTTAATTCATCTTATTGGATGACCTCATTACTCCTATGTTTTTATTTTATTTTGTTATTTTTTCTAATCTTATATAACTAAATAAATTAACTACTTTTTACTGCCTGATAATGGTGCTTTAACATCGAAACTTTAAAGCTATTAAGTTGCAGTATGTTGTTATTATAATAATAATTATCATATATATATATATATATATATATATATATATATATATATTTGTTACATTTTAGTTTCTGGAAAAAAACCCAATTTTGTTAAGTGTAACGAAAGAAAAAAAAATTGATTGAGCAAAACTCAGAGATAAAACTCAGACAAATATTTAATTTACAAAACATACCAAATAAAATATTTACAAATATACAATTTTTGTTGCATTCAAAACAAGAAACATAGAATTTGTTACAAGGAGGGAAGGGGAAGGTAAGGTGTCAAAAATATATTTACCCAGTTAAGTTGGTGAAGAAGTTAAGTGCTATACTTTTTGGAAATCCTTAAATGTGTATATGAAGACTAATTATTTGTTTGGTCAATGAAAAAGTCAGAAATATGTATTTACCCTTTTTTGTTCCAGGAGGTTCTCTTTCAGGTTTGAGTTAGTCGGCAACTTCTTATAGATTCTTTCAGGTGGATATAAATCCTTGAATCAAAGCCGGAGCTGATAAGGTCAGCACATCCTGTTGTCAACTAACTGCTTCATGCCCAAAACCTTTTTTTTTTTTTTTTTTTTTAATAACAAGTAGAATTCAATAGAGTCCCTTACTACAACTTTTTAGACATTATTATTATTTTAATATATATAAAAAAAAACATCCTCATAACTAATATATATATATATATATATATATATATATAATGTTTATCACTTATTGGTGTTACCTTCAGCATCCTGACTCCAGTGATTCATAGGTAGACCTGTCTGTTCTCTTTTCAGGGGGGTATCAACAATTGACTGCTTATATTCCTTGATTCTTTTTTATGCACATCATTGGTGTAATTTTTTTTTTTTCTATATTGTTTCAGTGTGAAAGTGATGTACACTGTGTAGCATTGATTTCTGTGTGTGTGTGTGTATATATATATATATATATATATATATATATGAATGACATAATGGAAAATATTCTGTGTAACATGTTTCATCCTCTCGAAGGACTTCATTAGACAAAAATGTTTTGTTGGTGTGATTACATATGTAGGATAGGGAGAGAAGGATATAAAAATGCAGGTGTCAGCTATAATTATGCACTGATAAAAAATGCTGATAAAATATTGGAACTGAAATTTAAAATTTTTTTTCTTTTAAATCTTTTTGGTGGTGACTTGTCTGGGCTTGTAGTTTTGTCAATTTACTCCAGTTTCCTTATGCTTTTGTTTTGCTTTCGTTTTGTCTTTATTACTTTTATTATTAAGATTCCCACATTGTAATAATAGAAGATCTCCCAAGAAAGGCGAAGTGTAAGAACCTGGAGATAAATTTATTGTGGATGTTCTAACGATCAAAGTACTTTCTGTACACTTTCACCTTAGAAAATTGCTTTCTCTCTTAATTAAAAGAGCATTTTTTTAATTAAAATTATAGTCAGATTTGTTATGGTGATCAACTAAGATAGTGAGTATGTTTTGTTAAAGATCTCTTGTGTTGATAAAAACTTAAATTCCCTGAAGTTTCTCCGATTTATTTTTTGCAGAAATTATTGCAGGTGATAGTTTTAGCTTATTTTGTTTTTTATTAATAATAATATATAATTATGGAGATGCTGTAAAATTTTCATCTTGTACAAAATATGGAGTAGCCATAGAAATAAGGTTTGCTTTTTTTTTTTTTTTTTTTTTTTTTTTCCAATTACATTGTTTTTTTCATGCTAGCAATACTAACTACTTTCTGGCTTTAAATAGCCTGCAAAGGATTGATAAGCCATAGTTAAGTCATATGTGATACATGCTTGAGTGATCATGTCTTGAAAAAGATATGACTGACTGATCCTGATTTTCTCAAAGTAGGTTGCCATTATTTTTTGCACTAGACTGATTACCAACCAAGGCTATAGAACCCAATCTATCCTACTATTTAACTCATAACTGGAGAGAGAAGAGACAGATTAATACATTTCCCAAGGGTATTTGCGCATAAGTGAATGCAACAAATTCAGCAGGAATTCTAACTTGACTCTGATTTCTTGTTCCGAGCTGATATCCACTGCAACACGAGACACACATTCACCATTTTAACTTTTTGCTCTGAAGTTATTTCAAATTACTTTTTTGTACGAGCTTATTTCTATTACATCATTTCTTTGGACAGTGTTGCTACATAATCTTTGGATATTCTTGAATTAACTGATGTTAACTATTAGTTAATAGTGTTGAATTTGTAACTAAAATCATTTGAGCAATAAGTACTTATATATTTGTTAGTTTGTTATTTTCATTTTCAGTATTATTGAATAATTTTATATGTGCACACTCTTATCAAGTCATGTATTTCCAGTGAAAAGTTTGCTTTTTGACTAATATTCTTAAGTAAAATATTTTTCTTAATCTCTTTGCCTTCATCTTTCCCTGCTCAACTCTGCTATTGATTTATTACTACCCCACTTTTTTGAAAAACAGGAGTTCAGACTTTTCCTGAATTCTAACATTCTTGGGCTTTCCCTTATGTGAGTGTAGAAGTGTGAGGGAACAGGGTGGTAAGTTTTGTATTTATTTCAGTCCACTTCTTGTCTTGGGGTTTTAAAGAATGCTTTCATATTTCTTTTTTTTTTCTTTAATCCTTATTCAGTTATGCAAGAAATACAAATTAAAAATAGAAATAGTTTTCTTTTCCTCATGTGAAATATTGACTGACCAATTTATTTGAGTTTTTAATTTTTAAATATCAAATTGAAGTTTTTTTTTAACAAAAGAAAACTTAACTGCCATTTAAGTGTAAACATTTTTATTTATTCACTTTTAAAAGTATGTTTTTGGGTTAAGAATTGGTGTTTGTATTTTTAGTAAGAGATCTGTAAATTTTTTTTATCTCTAGTAATAGTATTCAATAAATCAAAAGTTTGAGTGACTTATCTAGTTAGCTGACTCCAGAGATTGTTTGAAACTGGACATCAGAGCCTGATGTCTCATAAATCTCTCTAATAAAATTGAATAATTTTGGGCCAGGAAAGATTGGGTTCATGCCCTGCTCTAGAACAGTCACACAAAATAAGTCAGCAACAGAAATTTTAAAACTTATTTTATCCCTCCTTTTCTAGTGATGTATCTTATGGGCTATTTTTGCCCCCAGGGATAATAAACATGACAGAAAATGTGGTCATAAAAGTTTTATAGTTTTTATTGTTGCTTTTGAAATGCTGACTTTTATGTGTATTCATACTACAACTGTTGACCATGTGATTTTAAAATTTTGAAAGTATAATGAAATTATATAGCTGTGAATTAAACACAATGATTAGTTTGTAAACATTATGGCCTATAGCTTGGTATTCTTATAGTAATTTTCAAATAAATATATATTGATGTATATAATAGATTCTGATATTTACATTTTTATGTAGAATATATTTTCCTTAAAACAATGGCTACCATTTATGAGGGTTGCTAAAAAGTAAGACTTGACTTGCTTCTCAAAATTTGGCTAAACATCAGAATTTATTTACACTATTTACATTGTTTGGACTGTTGTCCTAATCTTTACTGTTATATTCACAATGTTTTGTCTGTTGTATGCTCTGGCTTTTTATTTGTTGGAATTTTGAACCAAAGGCTTCATTTAGTCCATGGGAGTAGATTGTTCTAATTCCATATGCCAAGGACACGGGGCTCAGTAGATAAAAGCATTGGTTGATAGATCCAAAAAGTTGAGTTAAATCCTTGGCCTCAGTGGAGAGAACAAAAACTTTGAGCATTATCAAAGTGAATTGACTAAAACTGAGATATTCAAAGGCATGTCATGTGGAATTAGAACAATTTACCCCAGCAGACTAAAAGGGTTCACTTTGTAATTCCAACAAATATCACATAAAGAAGGCTGGAGCATACAACAGTCGAAACATTGTGAATATGACAGTGAAGATGAGGACAACAGTCTAAATAGCTACAATATCTCATCTCAGAAATATAGACAGATCAATTTTTTTTTTTTTTTAGCCTTATGTAGACAGTTTGAGAAATTTTAAACTGATTTCTATGGCAATTAATTAAAGAGGAGCATTTTCTTGATTGTTTGGCATGTTTCCATAGAAAAAAATTTAAATATTTGAAGATTAAAATATTTATTTGGAAACAGCAACAACATCAAAATCCTTTCATTTTGTGATTTGGAATAATTCATACTAATTTGTTCAGTGATAATACTTGATGACTAAATATCTTACTTGACCAGTACAAAATAAAAAATAGGTGTCCCACAATCTAAGAAAATACATTTTCATCAAAACCTACAATAATATTCTGTTCATATCTTTTAAATGTATTTTGTTTACTTTCATGAACATTTATAATAGATGCAGTTTGAGTTTCCAAGTTAGAATAGAGAAAATATTCAACTAGAAATACTGACATTGTTTCTATATCAGTTATTTTTAGATTTAAAAAGACCTGCATATGCATTGGCAATGATCTCTCTTCCTCTCTATTTGACATTTTCTATGTAATGTAAGTACAGTTTCAATGTTAATAGAATTATAAAAGAAAACAAAGTTACTGAATTAGTGTTTGATATGTTCAAGTAAATTACATGTATTTTTTTTTAAATCTCTGCTTAAAATCCAAAACTTTTGATACTATTTTTCTTGATATTTTTTGTATATACAGGTTGAGAAACCTTTATCAGAAATTCTTGGGTTTGGAAGTGCTTCGGCTTTCACATTTTTTAATACAGGCTATTTAATTTGTATATATAAAATGGGGCTGCTTGGCAATGGAACCAAAGCATAAACACAATATCACTTTACATTTCACAACACAACTTATATCCTGAAAGTAGTTTTATATAAAATTTAATAAATCTTGTGTACATACTGATACAGATAATGATGCTAGGTTATTTAATGCTCATATATGGATTTTTAAGTGATGAAATAAGATTTTATGTAAAAATGTTTTGTACTTTCTGTATGTGTACAAAAACATGATCACTTTCTGAAATTTTTCTATTTATGGCAAGTCATATCAGTGCCTGAAACACTTGTATTTTGGAGGTTTTCTGATTTTCAAAATTTGGATAAAAGGATACTCAACCTGCACTAATAATGTATTTATGGATACAATATATGTCACTGTTATTTATGTTTGTATGTGTACACATTTTACTTATTCAATAAATCTTGGTATTTGTAATTGTTTTATATCAATGTAGCACTTTCACCTATAAATATAGTATACCCAAAATTTATATTTTATCATCATATATATATATATATATATATATATATATATATATATATATATTTAGTCAAGTTAGTAGGAACATTCATGAGTCTATCATACCAACTATCAAGGTAGGTTGGCATTAGGGAGGCATTCTGTGTTATAGCATAGCCAGTCAATGTAGGTGGTTGCTTGGTGACTGACTTACCTCATTTCATGACTAGGTGTCTAGAAATCACTTGTGAATTCTTGACCTGTAAAGTACATTCTGTGCTTGTATATGTTTGTAGAAATATCAGTGATGGGTCAATAGAGCTGTGACTTAATTAGATATTGTCCTCAGGAGATGTTAAGTATAGCTATCAGCATCTGAGTGTACTTCAATCAAGCTTAGACTGTAGGGCTTCAGTCAATGTCCTGGCAGTAGCACCCTGCATTAAAGTCACCTCTACTGTGGACTGAAAGAATCTCTACTTGAGGTAGTTTGGAAGAACATATCTTTTGCTTTCCTTTTCTTTCATTGGTTAATAAGAATTGATATTTTCCACTTGTATGAAGTTGGGAAGTAATGTTTCTTGGCCACTATTGAATGAAATCCTACAAAAATGTCAACTTTAAAACAACAACTAAAAAGATTTTGAAAACATCTCAATTACAGATTTACCTACCATTTTAGGTATTGAAACCGATCCATACACAAATTGCCAATCATTTGTACTATCCTGAAATGTTTGTATAAATTGTCTATAGGTAAAGTCATTTGTATAGTAAATATTCCAAATGACCAAACAAAACAAAACTTTTTTTTAACAATGCCTTCTTGAATCCCAACCAAACTTTTCAGCACCTACCTTGTATAAGAACTATTTTGAAAAAATTTTGAAAATTTGTTTTTTATTTTATTTTTGAAAAACTATTTTGAGAACATTTTGATATCATCCTCTTGGTGTTAACCAGTTAGTACCCACTGTAAATTCTGGTATTAATTATGAAAATTGAAGTCAAGTGTTATAAGTTGTTACAGAGAAAAAGAAAATGGTATTAGTTATTGGTTTATAAAAAAATCTGATATTATAAGTTTCTATCTATAGGCCATTCATACCCAAAAAAGACAACAGTGACCATTAATGCCTCCCCTTACCAATCAGGTATATATAATTTCTTTGATTTTTGTCATAAATGTTTTTAAAAGTATAGATTTCCCACACATTTCCCACACATATCTCTTGTCTACAAGTGGGATATACAGCAACAAATTAACTATTTTGAATTATAAAAATGTTAATTCTTGTTATAATTTACTTTGATTAAAAAAACAAAAAAATATTTTTAGGTCTATTTTCAAAGTACTTATGAAAATTGATTTATGTCTTGTGGCTTCTCTTTCATCACTTGCAAAAGATGATTGTTCTCAAAGTTTACATACATCAAACTTGAGTATTATTTCTGGGCAGCTTAAAAGGAGATTATTAGTGGTTCAGTAAAACAACTTTCACTTACAAGTGGTTTAAGAAAAATGATTGAAAGCTAATCATTGTCTTAATATCTCAGTAAGTATTTGCCAATTAATACTTAATAATATCCCTCTGATAAGAAACACTATTGTATTCTTTCTGAGCCTTCAATATCCTCTTCTGGCCTATATTTCCCATTGTGAACATCAGGGTCATGATCCTGCCTAATCCTTCTTTTATTGAAAAGAATCCTTTTATCTTCTCATTTAATCTATATCTGTTAATATTCACTTGTGTTTTATTTGGCTCTCCTGTCTTTGTTGCTCATGTCTGCATTGCCAAGCTAATAGATGATAGATTGAGGGTTACTACACCCACTTCAAAACTTCAAGATCTCATTTACTTTGCCTTTGAAAACATTTATAATGAATTTAGATATTTATGCTTATGAGAACCAGACCTGATTCATATACTGGTCATTTTCAAAATGGATATATAATTTATCAGTTTGTCATTTTGTAATAGATATTCAGTGAGCTTAGATTAGTCCAAGGCTTATGGCCATATCATGTTGAAAGATTGATTTTTGTATGATTTCCCAAGTTAAGCAATGTTGAGCCTAGTCAGTACCTAGATGAGTAACATCTTGGGAATATCAGGTGCTATAAACTTTGACATGTGATTGCAGTAATAGTAATAGATAATGGCTCAGAATGAGAAGTCAGTTAGATTCATTAAATTCATATGTGCAAATGCCCCTGTGAAAGGTATGAATCCTCCTCTCACTCTCCTAGACTTGTATCAGTAAATCATTATTATCTCCAAAACTTATCATCAAAAAATATTTTGTTTTTTTTTTAACCTGAAAAAGGTTGATAAACTGAAAAAAAAAAAAAATTCTAATCCTTAGCTTAGTCTGGAATAACACTAATAATTGCGTTAATTAATACAAATCAATAACACTTATGAAAATTACTAGAATTTAACATATTTCAAGGACAACAGAATTTTTGTCAAGAAAGTGCCCAATAAAGAACTAGGGGGACAAGTAAATAAATTAATAAAAGTTGGAATGACTTATATTTCAACTGACTTTGCTAAACACTTTAATAAGGGATGTCTTGACTCTCAAACCCATTTTTAGTGACTTTTGCAGTATGGATAGCTGCATTTTTTGTTAGAATATGTGATGTGATGGGAGCTAGCAAAAGGTCTTAAATACTTAAGACTTTAACATACTTTTTACTAATTCCGTTTTTTTTTTTTTTTTTGTTGTTGTAAAAAAAAAAACCAACAAAAAAGCTCCCCAAATCAAGTCATCAGCAAATGTTATGTTATTTTTGAGAATATCTACTCTTTATGGAAATCATGCCAGGATCATTTAAAGCTTTTTTTTTTTTTTTTTCATCAGAAAAAAATATCTTATCTACCTATTTTTCACCGTTTCAACAGTATTTCTCCTTCACTTATTCAGTACAGTTTTTCTTATGAAGCTGTCAGCAATGAATTCTTTTTTTCATGACTGACAAACTAAATTATCATATTCATTTAATAACTGTCATACTTGCATGTGAGTTACATTTAGCTAGAGTTGTTTTTGGATGTCTTTAGAGCATAATAATCATTTTGAAGCTTCTTAGATTATGCCTTGATGCAGTTGCTGTCAGTTTTGGAGGTTCTCCTCTTCATTTACTCATACCATAATTCTCTGGATTTTTAAGAAAGTTTCTTGCAACAATTCTGCTTCATCAAAGCTTCTTTTCTATACACTATAATTTTTATTAGTTAAAATCAAAATTTTAGTTTTCCTTATTTTTGAAAAAATATATCCGTGGTATTTTCAAGTGTGTTCAACCAATTCTAGCAGCAATTAACAATCGCTAAAATCCAGTTCTTGTTGATAGTTTATTTTTCTAACAAAATTTAGACTTTCTTAAAATTGCTAGAGTTAAAGGGCTGTCTTATATTTATTTCCACACAAGAATATTATTATTATTATTATTATTTTAGTTTTTTAAATTGCTAAAATTTTAAAGTAAATCTGTGCTAAAGTAAATTCTGATGCTTAGTGTCAAAAATTTGTTTTTTCAGTAGTTGACTGTTAGAAAGGCATTTCAGGTAAGCAGCCTTTTTTTGTCATAAAGTGGTCGATATCAAGATAGAGCATTTATGGAATTAATGTGAAGAGGTTTTTATTGCTTTCTATAGGTCTGCTTTGTTTACATATTGTTTGCCATCTTCATATAGTTCCATCTTCTTCATTAATTGTAGATTTTCAATTGAATTCAGCTCAGGACTTGATGACCATTCTATTATTTTCACTCCTGAAAATCTTTTACACTCGAAAAATTCATGGCTAACCTTAGATATATGAAAAGTATCATTGTTGTACATAAATATACACATCACTGATACTGTGAGGCTGAAACTTATACCATTCAAAGAAAAATCTTGTTTATGAAATTGCAATAGTTCAGCTTAATTCCTTCATCGATTTTGAATAATTCTGTAATGTTTGGTTGATAATTTCAGCCCATATCATCACACTGCCACCTATTTGCTTGCTTTGCTTCTTTTAAGCCGCAGGCACATCTGCATTAGATAAAATTCATTCTTTGGCCCATCAAGTGTCATCCAAGATTCATCTCTGAAAATTACTTCGGAAAAGTAATTTTCATGGATTTCTTGGTCAAAATTTGACTTGTTAAACTTCTCTCAGTAAAGCAAATATTTTATCTAGAAGATGCCAATTTGCAAGTATTCTGTACCTTTTGTCTTTCTTGACTCCAGTGTGAACATTTTCTCACTCAGTAACTTTGTTTTTCAACATTTATTAGATCTTTTCTGTTACTGTCATAACTTCAGACTGCATTTTTTATAATGAATCCAATAATTTTAATAAAATTACCTAAAATTATAACTTCAGCTTTGCTTTGATGTCTAAATTAATCTTTTAAAATTTGCCAAAAATTGTTCAAAGCAAATTTGAGTTATTGAGAGTAATGTAATTTGCATAATAACTTCAGACGCTCTGTATCTATCTATCTACACACATAAATCCTTTTATATATATATATATATATATATATATATATATATATAAATATAAATAATTGTATAGTTATGTATCAAGTCTACATTGTGATATGGAACTTTCTATGTTTCGAGATAGGTTCTCATCAGGCAATCTCGAAACATAGAAATTTCCATATCACAATGTAAAATTGATACATAACTATATAATTATATTAAGTTCTATAATATTTATTATATTGAGCACTGTTTATAATAAAATAAATGCCAGAGTACTCAAAAAAAAAAAAACCTTGAGTCCTCTTCACTTGGAATTATATATATATCGAGAGAGTTTATTTTTTTCTATAAAGTTTTAAATAAAAGTTGTATGCTATTTCTACCACTTTTTGAATGTCTTAATCTGTTTTTAAATCATTTTACACAAATATAGCCAAAAAACTATGAAGGAATAAAATGCAATGTTTATAATAACCACTCAGCTACTTCATATTTTTAAAATTGTTTTGCTGTTGTTGCTAACAAGAAGAAATTGCAAAATCTTTTAAAGATTTTGCACTGAAACTGCTGTTTTAATTTTTATTGAAAAATTATAGCAACAATTGGTTGATATGCAGTTTATCTGGTCAGCAAGTTGCTATGCTTTGTACTGCTTTCAACCACATCAGTATAATTAACTGTTAATTTATTTTGTATCCTGAATATTTAGAGTACATTTAAGAATATATATATTTTTTTTAAATTGGCTCTTAGTTTACTTTATTTCCTGCTTTGAGTTTCTGAAAAATTTTTTTATTCTGTATAATGACGAGAATAAACAAAGAAATAGAATATTATTATATCAGTTGGATTACCCATCTCTGCCAGATAAGTAGTTAATTTCAGTTGGTTATTTAAACAGAATGTTTCCTCAGTAAGATAGTGAAAGTATGTTAAAGTTATACCAAACTGCTATATAGCAGGTGCAATTGGTGAATTGTTGCCATTTTCTTTTTTTAATTTTGCACATGCATGTTGTTTGTTTTTTTATTTTGTCAACTGCAACTGCTGTACTATTTGACATTTGAGCTGGAAGTTCCAATATGAACATTTCAGAGTGTTTAGATGTCAATTTGAAGACAGTGTAGAGGATTTAGTTAGATGAGTCTAATGGTGATTGCAAATGTGTTTGGAGTGATCACTAGTGATGGCAATGTTATGCCTTCATTCACCTTCCCACAGGACCTCAGACTCAATATAGAAGCCTACATCAAGTGCCTTGAGGAAATAGTACTTTTCTTGGTCAAGAGGGTGGCTGCTGGAAGATCTTATGTCTGGCAAAAGGACTTTGCATCATGCCAAGCAGGAGAAGCCAGTCATGGCTGTCAGGCAGTCACATGTAAGGGGTGATGTGGTTGCAGAAATGGTCTAACTTCCAAGACTGCAACCTGCCTGATTATTATGTGTGAGGTGTAGCTGAGCAAGAGATTAACAAAACTCTTTGTAACACAAAACATGAACTGAAGGCAAGGATTATGGCAGCATTCACCAACTTAAACAAGGAGACCATTCAGAAGATTTGTAGGAGATTCTGAAGTCATCTGGAAACCATGATTGAAGCCAATGGTGATTTTATTAAATGAATTTACTCTTTATTATTGCAAGATAATTTTGGTAAATATATCTATTAAAATGAGATGTCAATGTTCTTTTAATTTTTGCATAAGTAAGATAACAATTTATCTATCACACCTTGTATATTAGTCTTGTAACATTAGTCTGACATAACTTTTAATACCAAAGAAATCTATCACTAAAAATATATATATTTTATTATCTTCATTGTCAATAATTTGTCATGATTCAATATTCATTTTTCAAGAGGTTTGTTATGACCAGCATATGTTGCAGTTACTATAACATGGAAAATGGAAATTGTATTTCTTGGAGAGACAAATGTTCTGTGAAGTTGCTTTTTCAAAATGCACATATTTCTCTTATTTGGGAGCACATTCACTGTTGCATTGTAGCCTGTCTGTGCTGGCCTGTTTTATGAAAAATAAGAAATTGCCAATTACTGGAAATAAGTGACTATAAAGATGCTGATGGTGATTTCCATGGTCATCATTTTGTTTTTGATTGTATATTCTGCAGTACAGGCTAAGCTAATATAATGAAAGCACATCACAAAACAGGTTGTACTGTGCTCTGCTAAAAGTTTATGCTGGTTTGGAAATAGCACTCTTCACTAATTTACAGAACAAACACTACGGAAAGTGTTCTGAAAATGTTTATATACATCAACAGCAGGTAATGTAAGTTTTGTAAAGATGTTTAAGTATGTACACAGCAGCGGATGGGCTAAAAGATATTATAATTCCACACCTAATGATTACAAATGGTAATTATTGTTATAAAAGATATTTCTGAATTATAAAAAGAGTTGGGGTAGGAGGGAAGGAGCTGTAAACACCTCCTTTCTTCATGAACAAAAGCATTTTCTTCTGAGTCCAGTAAGTAGGCTTACCAAATTTGAGAGCTGTGTGCAGAAGGGTTTAGTTATGTATAGTGAACAAACAAACCCTTTCCGTTATTTATATATATATATATATATATATATATATATATATAAATGATTCATATTTTCTTTTAAATCAATTTTGTCATTATAAAGGTGCATGAGTTTTATATATATATATATATATATATATATATAAAAAAACTCATGCACCTTTATAATGACAAAATTGATTTAAAAGAAAATATGAATCATTTTTAATATTAGTTTCTAATATCCAGTAAGATATATGAAACTATTTCTGTTTCAGGCAGGTGACATTTCACTAAGTATTTAAGATTTGTTGGCACACAGTCATAAATTGCTAAAAGTATCCATCATTCTTTGATGTGCAGGTAGTGTAATGAATAGTGTTTTGGAATGAGAAATCAGAGCAGAGTTTGAATTTCAGTTGGGTTCATTGCATTTATTTACATGCCAATATTCATTGAAAAGGTATGAATTTATATTGTCCTATCAGCTAAATAGAACTTTTATCTGAAAAAATCATTCTCAAAAAAAAAAAAAATGTATTAATGCAATATTCACTCACAAAAACATAATTATTTTTGCAATCAACAATGTTTTGGCCTTAAATAAACACAAGGTTGAAAAACTTTAAACAAAACAAACAAATCAATCAATTAATCAAATCAGTTATTCTTGAGTGAAATATTTACTAAGCATATTTTAGTATGGCACAAGATTAAATCGGGATACAATTGTGTTTTCTCACTGAAGAGGGTCTTCCTGCCTAGAAAATCAATTTTTAAAGTCCTGGATTTTGCTTGGGTTTGAACACCCTCAGGTGGATATGATATATAACTATTTTTGCCACAAGACTGATTATACTTCAGTATTAGCAACTTCCATCTTTACTGATTTGTCAGTGCATTTAAAATCAGTACTCTGATTCTTCTTTTTTCTTTTATGTGCTGTGTCCTTTCAAGACCTAGGTGATCATAGCCCTCTACATTTTCCTGTCCCTTGTAGCTCTTAATATTTTGCTATTTTTCTCAAACCCTATTCTATCATCTATTTACTCAAGCTTATCAAGTATGTTTCACACTGCTTTCTCATGTTTCTCATTCCCTCAATATGTTTTGTGAGTATCAGGTTTTCCAAAACCCCCTCCCTTATTACATACCATGAAAATTTTGACTACCTTTTCCTGATATTATGTTCTTTTTTGTTCATTTTTTTTCCAAAACCTTGTTGTTACATGTTTGATCTATGGTGTCCTCAGCATCTTTCTGTAGAATCATATTTCTGTTAGTCTCTTCGTCTTTGAGGAGATTACCCAGCATTTGCTGCTGTACAGGAGGGCAGATATAACATAACAGCTCAGGACACTTATTTATTCTACTGGTCAGAAATTTTTCATTTTTTGGTTAAGCCTGTGTCTTGTGGTTGTTATGGTTTGTGTTTTGTGCATATGTTTTAGAAGGTGCGTGTTCCATGTGTAAACAAAGACAAAAAGCATACAAAAAAAACAAAAAAACTCCAAAATTTGAGTTTCTGCTATGGGCATTTATTTCTTTTATGTTGACTGTATTGGAACAAAGATAAATGTCTCTTGAGTATGTCTATTACCATTTTGGGTTAGAAATAATTTATGGGAATTAAGGATAAGAATGGGTAAAGATGGTCAAGTTTAAGTCAGTCTTAGACTGTTTTGGGTTGGCCAATTCCTGAGCAGGGTTGCTAAAATTTGGCTGATGTCATAGGTAAGTGGAAAGAGTTCAGTGGACTGCTGGGGATCTAACATTTCCCAGTGGGAATGCTATTACTGTGTGGGTCACATCTTGAAGCCAAGAGGAGAAAGATTCTGTCCTTTCCAGAAGTGTGGTCATAAAATTGCACACTTTCTGGGT
This sequence comes from Ascarosepion bandense, assembly GCA_037127315.1. NCBI lineage: Eukaryota > Metazoa > Mollusca > Cephalopoda > Sepiida > Sepiidae > Ascarosepion > Ascarosepion bandense. Next base: position 1,215,835 of record JBBBDQ010000326.1, read on the forward strand.
TTTTTTTATAACTTACATCATTGGAAAATTTATTTAGTTTTGTATTTATGATTTTATTTATTGGTTTTATTTCATTTTCCTCACAGTATACAGCTTATTTTTATTGAGATCTTAATGAAATTTGCCACCATAGTGTATTTTATGAGTAATTATATTTTCTTTGATGTTGACTGACCTTAACAGTAATTTAATAAAAAATTCCTGCAATACAAGATGTTGCTGCATTTTTTTGCATGTAGCTTTTTATTTTTTAAAACATTAAGTAAAAGCTTATTTAACCCCTGTACTGATGGCATTTCACTAATGTACTTTTTTTTTTCCAGCAATTTATCGTTACCATGAAGATAAAGAAGAGAGGTTGAGCCTAACTCTTGGTGAAACTGTATGCATTGAAGAAGAAACAGTTGGTGAGTATTTGAATTAATTTTTTAAATTATCTAGCAGCCATAATTCATTTTCTTAAAGCACCAGTTAGTGCTTATATTAAATTGGTATTAGAGAAAATGGATTGAAATGATTTGTTTTTTTCTATTTAAAGTTATTAAATTGACATTTTTGGTGAAACTAAGTTTTTTGCTTTGTTTTCTACTATTGTATATCTGTTGGTGTCAGCATAAAAAAATCTGTTGTAGTAATTTAAATATCTTTAAAGTTTAAATTTTGGTTTTAATTGCAAAGAAATAGCACAGAGTTGCTGAAAAAAATTCCTGATTTTAGAGTGGAGTTATTGTTATTCAAAATGAATTATTCTATGACTCTGTTTAAGTTTAAAAGCCTCTCACAATGTATGGGTGAGTCAAAAATGGAAAAACTTGTTTGTATGCAAAGCTCATATGCTAAAAGTAGCCAGAGGAATAATTTTCTTTAGCATCTTCCACAAAGAACAAGTGTGTAATTTCTGTATATAATAAAATACATCATTTTAGTGTTTAAAATTTCCAGTTCATTTTTAAACATTTTCAAAGTTTATTTTCAGTTCTTAGTTTTTTTTCAAATTCAGAATATATTTGCTACATTTTTGGTTGAATTTTCAAATAAAATTTCAACTGATTTAATTTCTCCAGGAACTTATATAAATGTAAATATTTTTAGATTTTAAAAGATGTTTTATTGAAATTTATGTTCAAAGTTATTTACACATATCTTTTATCAAAAGATACCTTTTTGTAATTATTTTTCATGAATGTATACAATAAAGCCTCTAAGATTCAAGGCTTTACTGAGTGTTAGAGAATTGAAGAAAAAAAAGCTAAAGAGAGAACAATAAAAGAACAAGAGTTAAGAACACAGAAGATATTGGTTGATATTGCATTTGAATTTTTGAAGACCAAAGTTGACTGGGAAGCAAGAAGCTAGAAGAGAGCTCTACAAGTGAGAGGTATGATAAAAGAAACTGTTAGCATAAAACTTATGGCAACATAAAATGATGGGAACTTGAAGTCATTCTGATACTGTGTTTAAATTTGTACAGTCTAGGTACTATAGAGTAAAATTTATCAGAAAAATTATGAAAATATTTGTAGAAAAGGCAGAGGGAATCTCTTTTACAGTTGTAGGAAAGTGACTTTAGTGAAGATGCCAGATCAGAACCAGTAAAATTGCAGGCCTTTCTTTGGATTTTAATTAAGAGTCTCTACATATATGGCAAGATCACCAGACAATGTGTGGCAGCAATATTTAAAGCAAGAATGAATGGTAGACTTACAAATATGTAAGATAGATTTTGGTGATAAAAATTGTCTAGCATGATATGGTGAACCAACTTTCGTAGCATCAGATCTAGCAATTGATTCAATATAATCTTTCCACTTCATGTCAGTGCAAAACGTTAGTCCAAGAAAGTGCAAGGAGTCACTCTTCTGGGGGTTAGCATCAGCCATACTGATGGAAGGTAAAAAGTGTTCTCTCAGACAACTTTTAAAATAAGATATCTCCAGTTCTATATTGTGGGGAACAAATAATCTTTATATTTTTCTCCAATTTTCTTATTGTTGGCATAAAGATTGATGATAAAATTAACTTTTTGTATCATTTTTTTTAATCACTCAAAAATGCATGATGATACCTTGAAACCTATAAATAGATTAAGGTGTTAAAGTTAATCATTCTATTTTTTCTATTATAACTAGTTAAAATGTGAATTAAATATTTTTTGCATTTGTATGTTAATTAAATTATTTATCAGTCTAAAAGATATTTTTATTACAGGGAAAAATGTGTGCATGAAAAGTAATATTCTTAAGATTGTTAAGCCTGAAAAAGAAAAGGACAAATTATTAAACCTGGAAAAGTAAAAGACAAGATATTCTAGTGAAGTAACAAATAAGAAATTTCTTTCTTGAAATATTGCATTCAAATTTCATTTTATATTGCAGCTAAAAATAAAATTTGATTGCAATATTTTAAGCAAGAAATTATTTTTTACTTCACTAGAATATCTTGCCCTTTACTTTTCCAGGTTTAATAATTTGTCCTGTTTTTTTCCAGGTTTAACGTAATCTTAAGAATATTACTTTTCATGCATGCATTTTTCCATGTAATCTATGATTTTTCCAGGCAATGCTATTAATTTAATATAAATTTAATGCTGAAAACCACTTTAAAAAAAAATTAAAAAGAAAAAAATTTGTATGCAATTGATTAAAAAAAAAAAAAATTGATTATTTATAACTAATTCTGATAATCAATTCTGATAAAATAAGTGATAAATTCAAAGTTTGATTGACAAAAATGATATAAGATATTATTAGAATGTAAATGTTGAAAACCACATCCAAAAATATTAAACAGAAAAAAAAGTTATAAAGAATAAGATTTATTATTAGAAGCGTTAGTCACTCACTTATGTAGTTAGTCTCCCTTTTCGGACTTCGCATATTTTGATGTAATTTTTTTCTGTTCAACCAAAATTCAAAATTTAGCTAAGGAGTTTGAATTTTGTTTAATGGCATATCAACCTTCTGTGGGTTATTTAATGCCAAAAAGGTGGGGTTTTAAGGTTTTTTGTTTTTTTTTAATGTTTGGTAAAAGTGAGAAAGTTGATTTAGTCAGTTTTTAATGAAATTCTTTTGTTTATTCTTTTTTTATTTTAGAAAACTGAAAATGTCTTCTAGTTTTGTCTTCAAAAATGTTTTGCTGAGAATAATTTTTTTTCCTTCAAAAATATATTTTTCTATAAAAGTTTATTTTTATGTATATATTTCTATAAAAGTCTATTTTTATACTTTCATAGTATTTTGAACCCCCGTTTGGGAGTTAACTATTTGCCCATAGCTGGAACCCTAACAGGTGCTACCACTCCGGGTCAGGATGGACCTGGGAACAACAGCAATTAAGAGCTGGTTCCATACTCCTCAAAATCCCCCAACCAGAGGCCTTGCTGCTGGATGCAGTTTACTGTCATGCCCAGGACCAATGTAGCTCAGGAAGGTGTCTTATCTAACTCTGTAAACTGTTTGAAATTTGGTTGAGAACTGAATTAGTGGTGATGCTTGAAAGCTGCCTAGATTCATTCAATGTCGGACTTAAGAATATATTCAATCACTGCCGTGGTTGAACGATTAATTATTTACTAGAGCTTATAAAACAGGGAAATATTGAACTATTCATATGTATCTTTCTCAGTCTGTTTCTATCTCTCTCTTTATCTGTCAAACTCAGTCTCTATCTACTTCATTCTATTCATGTCTACATTATAAACAAACCTGGAAAAATAAAGAGCAAATGATTTTAACGGGTTTTTTTTTTAATCGTATCACCCCGAGCAAGGCGGTAACGCCACTGATGTACAGGGGGGCTACGTAATAATGAGAAGATTGGAAAAGAGAAAGCCGGAAACCATATTCTAAACAGGGAACAAGGGATGAGCCTCTTCACCTGTTCAATTATCGTGGGTGGAATGTGAACCGGGTATAAATACATGCAAACATGGATTTATAGAAAAACAATCATCATCATCATCATCTCATCCGTTACACCCAATGGTGTGTAGAGCAGCAACTTTTTGTTACTGTTGCCATAACAAACTGTTTTGATGTAGCTTTTTTTACTGAATCTAAATTCAAAAATCTTTTTTTCAAAATGTAGCTAAAAAGGTGTCCTATCTAACTCTGCAAACTGTTTGAAATTTGGTTGAGAACTGAATTAGTGGTGATGCTTGAAATCTGCCTAGATTTATTCAATGTTAAGAATATATTCAACCACTGCTGTTGTTGAATGATACCTCATAATCATGCAATTGTTAATATACTAAGAAATGATTAATGTTTAAGGAAGCTTTATCATTATTTGGTTTGTTAGGCTAAATTTTATAATTTTTTTTTCCTGCTTTCTCAGGCATCTTTGTACCAAGAAAAATAACCCTGTGCTTATTTTTTTTCTTTATGTGCTTACTCCAGAATCTATCTAGCATATCTATAAATCTACCATGTGTTTGAATATTGCTTCCACATATGGTCTGATGCTCCTGCTATTTATCTAGAGCATTTTGATAAAATCTAAAGAAAAATCAGCATTATTAATGGCCCTGATCTGGCATCTTTGCTTTAGTCACTTTTTCAACACCAAAATGTTGCCTCTTTGTGCCTTTTCTATAAATACTTTGATGGCAATTGTTTGGAGGATCTCTTCACTATAGTGTCTAGACGTTTTTGAATTTAAGCACAGTATTAGACTGGTGAGATCTCATCAATTTATAGTTGAATTGGTTAGATATCACCATAAATTCTATGCTAACAGTTTATTTTCTCACACTTCTTGCTTATGGAACTTCCTTCTAGCTCCATATTTTCCAGCAAAAAATTTTTTAATGCATTGTTATTCACTAACTAGTGTCCTCCTGATTGCTTCCTTTTTTTTTTCCTTTTTGTTTCTCACTCCTTAGGAATAGTTATGTTTTTAAATTTTCCACAGCCTGTAACCCCTTGTCTTAGTGACTTTACTGCTTTGCTTGAAGTTAACTTAATAACAAAAAAAAAATCAAACAAAATGGGTACAGTTGATAACTGTTTTATTTCATTACCTAACCTGCATCTGCTTTAAAATGTATATGGTGCTAGCATGCATTTGTTAAAAATATATATTGGTCTGCTAGTTTCCCAATCATTGGTGGCCTAAAACAATTTTAGCAACTCATTAAATTGTTTTTTTTTTTTTTTTCTGTGGAAATCCACTTTGATAAAAGATCACTCATAATGAATACTGATTGCCAGAAAAATAAAATTCCCCATCCTCATTTTTAGCAGGAAATATTTGTTGAAAGTGCATATATATATATATATATATATATATATATATATATATATAATATATTAGTGTGTGTGTGTGTGTGTCAAAGCCTTCATGAAATTGATGAATGAGGAGTGTTTAACTTTCTTTTTATAGGCTTTTGTATATTGTGAAATGGAATACTAATTCAGTAGTTTAGTTCAAGTACAATGAAACATTAGTTCTTAATGATGGTTTGTGTAACATTCTACAAATTGGTGCTGAAATGTTTTCAGCCCAACTCGCTTCCCAAAATGAGTATTTTGTTGTTTGGTCATTAAAATGGTTTGGGAAGTAGGTTGGCTTGAACTTTTCACTCTCTACTTGTAAAGAGTTATTCGGATTCAGACAAAAAAAAAAAAAAAAAGAATAAATAAATTAAAGCTGTATAATTCCATAAATGCCAAAGTCTTTATGAAAAAATAACATTAAAACTGGTAATGCTATTTTTGACCATAATTATTATTATAAAGATCTGTAGATAAAAATAATCAACTTTTCTAAATAAAAATTGTAAAAATTGATTCCTTTTACTACTTTCAAAATAAATTTAGTTGTTTTGTTTCTGCTTAATGTTCCATAAACCATTATAGTTATTTAAGGTTAAATGAATGTTTTGAATTGTTCTTGTTTTGGGTATAGCTTGTTGTATTTGTGGATTGGTGATAGTTTTGAGTACAGGTTAGCTGGTGAAGGTTTTTCTTAATCAGTTAGAGATGATTGCTTCTATTAAGTTATTTTGTATTCAGTTTCTGATACAAGTTGGTTACTAGTTCGTTTTATTTTTTGTGGAGATCTTTATGAAGTCGGAAGTGTTTTCAAAATATATTAAAGGTTTTATGCAGTTTCATTGGGTGTTTAATAATTCTATATTTTGGTATAAAGCTTGATTTTTCTTTAAGAAGTTATGAATATTGTTTGGTTTAGTGTTTTGAAAATTCTTTTGTATTGTTTGCTTGATAATTTGAGTGAAATGATGTCAACTTATGAGCATATGTTTGACTGGGAGAGGTACTTGACATTAGTTGCATGAGAGGAGTTTCATTTTTTTTTTAGTTATATGTGAATGTATCAGATGTGTATTTCATATTTAGAGTCTGTAAAAATTGGGAAATTTAGTAGACAAATATGCAGATTCTTGCACTGTTTTTGTTGAATGGTGATATTTTTTTCTCATTAGTTTTATAGTTTATTCAGAACAAGAACTGAGGTTTTTTTCTGAAATTGTAAAACTTGGAATTAACCATTTTCAAATTTAGAATTAATTCCCATACTCTGATCTTGTTTGTTTTGATGTTGGTAATAATTCTAAAAGATGGAAAATGTCATGAAAATGACAATATGAAGTGATGTCTTAACCCTCTAGGGCCATTCGTATCATATTTGATACAGTATGAAAACAAGCCTTGAAAGAAATATTTTCCTGAAAAATTTTTTAAGAGAAATATTTTATAAATTTCAAATGAAAGCAGTACTGACTGCTCAGTCAATGAATACCAAATGTTTCCTTATAGGGAAATAGCAAATGTTTCCTTATAGGGAAATACTGTATCAAATATGATACAAATGGCCCTAGAGGGTTAAGTAGTAATTAGTGGGGGATCTGTTTATTACTTCATAACAATATAGAACTGATCCCCCACTTTATAACAAGTAGAAGCCTTAATCATATTATATTATTAACCCTCTAGGGCCATTCCTATCATATTTGATACAGTATGAAAATAAGCCTTGAAAGAAATATTTTCCTGAAAAATTTTTTAAGAGAAATATTTTATAAATTTCAAATGAAAGCAGTACTGACTGCTCAGTCAATGAATACCAAATGTTTCCTTATGGGGAAATACCGTATCAAATATGATATGAATGGCCCTAGAGGGTTAATAAAGAAGAATCTTTTATATGCATCTTAGGATATTTTTGCAGCTGTCATTTTGCCTCTGCATTTATAGAAATAGCATGTTTTTTTGCAATATATTCTCTTTTAGCAGTACAGTAACTATTTTTATCTCTAATGCTTTCCCACTGCCTTCCATGTAAACTACCAGCTGCACATTTTGAAAATCTACCAAAGAGCACCCAATCTACCAAATCAATTTCTGCAGTGATGATATTTTAAAAACTGTTTGTTCCTTAACAGTAAAGATGTTAAACTCTTTGAGTTAAGCATGTCTTGATCTCATTTAGTTATATATTTGTAAACATAAAAGCTTGAGTACGTTATTTGGTCATGAGCTTTATCTGAAGTAGAATGTCACATGATACTTTACCATCTGTGTCGTTTACTATCTTTGGTTATTTGTTTCCTATAGTAGTACTTATAATTTTAGCAATGTATCTTCTGCCTTAGAACATAATATTTTTGCATGCAGAATATTGTTTTCATCATTGCTGTTAGCATCACAATGTTTCAACAGTTATTCTCTCTGTCCTTCATAATATTAAACCTTGTATAATTGCTGTTAGTTTGAAGTATGAAATAACTTAGGTTTTGCATCATTTAACCTTTTCTTTCTTTTTCTAAGTTTTGGTGAAAAGTCTAGTGCACTAAAATTTTCAGTACTGATTATTAAACCTTAAAATATTACTTGTAAAAAGTGTATCCAACTGATGTGAAGATGTTGCATAAAATAAAAGATGCTATTGTTAAACTTGTTGATAATATTATGAACTTAGTTGAAGAGTTTTATCTTTTCTTAAAAGCTCACTGAATATTTTTTAAAAATTCCTAAAAGAAGTTATCGTTTCTAATCTTCTCACTCTTATGTAGCCTCCTGCACATCAGTGGCGTTACCGCCTTGCTTGGGGTGATATGATTGATTTAAAAAAAAAAAGTCTCTAAAGTGCTTTGTTTCTAGTTAGTAAATTTTGTTTGTTGTCCAGAGTAGTTGGTAAAGAATGTGTTCTTACATTAGTAATAAAATTAGAGAAAACAAAAAATAAAATGACTATTGATTATATAATAATACTTTTAATTGTTAAACCTATTTCAAATGGATTTTGTTCATGTCATTTATTTGCCTAGTGTTATTATCTCATTTATATTTGTCTTGGAAGCAAGAATGACATTAAATAGCTTCAAGTAAATAGGGTACCATTGCTTTTATTTGTGAAGGGAAATAGTTTTTTTTCCTCTCTATAAGGATAGTCACGGATGTGCGTTGTGGTACAGTGGATATTGGCTCGGAACGAGAAACCAAGGAGCCGAGTTCGAATTCCAGTTGAATCCATTGCATTCACTTACACACAAATACCCTTGGGAAAGGTATTAATCCATCTCTTCCCTCCAGTTATGGGTTAAATAGCAGGACAGATTGGGTTCTATAGCCTTGGTTGGCAACCAGTCTACCGCAGAAAGCAATGGCAACCTACTGCGGGATAATCTTCTGCCCAGTCAGTCATGTCTCGAAAAAGACATAATCACCCAAGCGTGTTTCACATATGGCACTTGACTGACTGATAATGCTAGTCTGAATAAAATTCTATGGATGTGAAACTCACCAGTCTTATTTTATAATTTTTGTTTATATTCTATGTATATATTGAGGTACAAAGTTAATTTTTCTGGGAGGGTGGGATAAAAAAAAAAACAACTCCTGTTTGTAATTATAATAGAAATTTTGATATTTCAATATTTATATAAAACATTTTAGAGTAATTATAAAGGTTACCCGAATAAATATCATTTCTTGCGTTGATTTTGACACTGGAATTGCTTGTTAAAATATAATTCTTAAGATGAATGTAATTTCTGTTTGAATTTCTGTGATATTATTTACAAATTTGACTAAAGTCTTCATTTTGGTATTTTAGCCATTGTGTTCTCTGGGTTTTTTCAGGTGTTTATTATCCAGGTAACCTTCAAGAAATTTCAAATTGAGCCCTGTATTTAATATGCTGGAGTAAATTATTATTATTCTACTATTCTCTGCCTAATGACAGTGTTGGTTAATTGGGACAATGGCTGAGAGGATTAAATCATTGGTCAGAGAAGTTGGTGACAGTAACTGATTTAAATCCTGGGTCAAGTGGTATGGATATACACAATAAAAACAGGGTTAAGCAATAACTGCACAAATAACAAAGATGAGATATCTGTTGATATGGAGAGTGCAATGAAAACAATTTACTCTTACAGACTGAGCAAAGGATTCAGTTTGAGATTCCCTGAAGGTTATCTGGATTGATAGACATCTGAAGAAGATCAGGGTTCACAGCAGTTGAAATGTTGGGATCATAGCAAAGATGAGGCTGTTAGTCTGATGTAGTCAATACCTATTTTTATGATTAGTAAAAAGTTTTGAATAAAACTTTGAATTAAAAACATCAGATACTTTCATTTAATCTTTTTCTAGTTTTCTGTATAAGTATAGCATATGTTCTGTTTACTTCAGTAAAATATTGATTTCTATTTGAAAGTTTTAAAATTTCCAACTGGAAGAAAAGTAACTAATCCAGAGATTTTGGATTGCTTAGAAATTTTACAAATGATGTTGAATTCTGAGTGGCTCTAAGCTTATTTTATAACTGAACCTGAAATTTCTATTTCTATTTGATATTTTTTTTTTTTATGAAGTCTTATAAGATATATAAGAATCAAGAAGTGATAACATGTGTTGTACTTTTTCCCAGTTAACATGTTATAAACTTGTCAATGAGACTAGCCTTGTGTACTTCCCTTCATAATTATATAAAATAAAGCAGAGTAAATCAAAATGCCACTTGGATTCAAGTGTTTTTTCTCTTTGTGCTTTAGCTACTTTTAGAAGAGGCATTCATATCTACTCAGTGTTTTATTGATACAAAAAGGCAATTTTCTTTCCCTTAATCTTGACCATACTTTGTTAAACCTTCAGCTGATGCATTTGCATTCATTGTTATCACTTCCACTCTTCTTAATCATATCATTAGGTTTCTGTTTATTTGATGCAGACTTTGTTAAATATGAATTTGGGTTTATTTGATAAATATAAAAAAAAGGAATCCCACTACCATAAAGTTGTCTCCCTGTGCTTTTTCTTTCATGGTAATTGTTTGCATGAGCGCTTTGCTATGGTACTTAGACTTTATGAATTTAAGTGCAGTACTAGGCTTGATGTGCGTTATGGTGCAGTGGATATCGACTTGGAATGAGAAATCGGGGAGCTGAGTTCAAATTCCAGTTGAATTCCTTGCATTCACTTACGCACAAATACCTTTGGGAATGGTATTAATCAGTCGCTCCCCTCCAGTTATGGGTTAAATAACAGGACAGATTGGGTTCTATAGCCTTGGATGGCAACCAGTTTACCGCAGAGAGTAATGGTAACCTACTGTGGGATAATTTTCTGCCTAGTCAATCATGTCTCTTTTGAGACATGATCACCCAAGCATGTATTACATATGGCACTTAACTGGCTGACTGACTAGTCTGGCAATGAGGTCTCATCAATTTATGCTTGAGTTAGCTAGATATAACCATAAGTTTTATGCTAACAGTTTCTTTTCTTGAAATTCTCACTTGTAGATTTCCCTTTTCGCTTCATGCTTTCCAGTAAACTTAAAAAGATTAAATGCATTCTCAATCATTATCTACAGTCATCCTGATTCCTCTTCTTTTGTTCTCGCTCCTTAGTATTGTTTCTGCTTGCTAATTCTTCCTCATCCAGTAATCCATTCTGTCTTTGTTGCCTTGCTTGGCGTGAACTTGATTTAAAAAAAAAAAAATTATCATTTACTCTTAATATTTTACAAAATTAGCAATTGTCAAAATTGCAGAGATACTTTATGGAATGCATTTAAAAACAAAATTGGCACTGTTATTAATTGGTGTTTTTTGTGTGGCTTTAAATAGTCATGCTGGTGGAAATTTTTCAACTTGTAAAATAAGCATACCCGTTCAAATAAATCTACTTCTAGGATTTTCATATATTTAATAAACATACTTGTTTGAACAGTAGTGCTGGCTGTAATGCCCCTAAAATGCAGAAGGTTACACAAGAAACAAAGACTAAACCTCTACTCATGTTCACTTGATGAGGAAAGCGTGGACGAGGCGATAAGTGAATGTATCTACTCCTACTAAAAACAATATACTTTAATATATACTAAACTCTCTTGTTGTCTTCAACATATGAGGGTCAAGTCGCTCAGTTCTTTGAACAGCCAGACTACCTGCACATTTTATTTGATTATCCTGTTAACTATAGCTTCAGAATATACCAACTGCACTTCTACAGAGGAGTAAACCTTTCTCAATGAGGAGTCCTGGGTATGACAAACTGGAAGGTTTAGAGGACTGTGGAACCACCTATTAATTGCTGTTCTCATATCCACCCTGCCCTGGTGTGGTAGCACCTGTTTGTGTCCCAGCTATGGACAAATAGATAACCCCACAAACTGAGTTCAAAACACTATTAAAGTATGAAAAGACTTTTATAATAGAAATTTTACAGGAATTTTTGGTGGGGGATAAAAAAATATTACCAGTGCTGCATTTTTGAAATATTATCAGCAATAAATTTTTGAAGGAAAAATATTACCAGCAATACATTTTTGTAGAAAAAAAAAATTATATACTAGCAATGCCTCTGACTCTTGACAAAAGCACACCAATGAAACCTGATTTACAAACTGATATCTTACAAAGAATACATATTCTATTCATACAAATCTATTGTAAGCCTTGTAAGCATTAAATAACCCATTGAGGTTGATATAGCTTGGTTTGTTTTATGGCATATCTTTTGATTATAGTGCTGAAGGCTTGTGCAGAATCAAGCACATGTTTTTGAAGAGCTGCATACAGAGAACAGGTGTACAGTTTATCACAAGGTCCCCAAATGTCTCTCTGCAAGTTTTTGGATTCAGTGTTGTCCTTCTCTTAAGTTGGTTGTCATTCAAAGCTATAGAACTCAGTTTGGCTTGCCACTTTCCCATAACTATAGAAGAGATAGATTAATACCTTTCCCAAAGGTATTATCACATAAGTGAATGTAATGAATTCCACTCCGATTCCTTAATGTGAGCTGCAATCCATTACTCCAATGTGGCTCCATAATTATATATATATATATATATATATATATATATATATATATATATATGATAATGAAATATAAATTTTTATATATCAAGAACAGTTTTAGAGGGAAGAGGTATGACAAAGTGGGAAAAGTTTGTGTATAAAGAAATAAATAAACAAACAATAAATTTAACCCCTAATATAAGAAAGTGATATATAAAAGAGGAATAGAGAAAGCAAACATTTCTAATTTTTTCCTGACATGATAATAGTTTGGAATTTGATTAAAAGTAATTCTAATTTGCTTTGAAGATAATTTTCAAAAATACTAAAAAGTTAAGTTGCATTGATTTTTTTCTCCTTGTCTTTTCTTTTTTCCTTAATCATTTTATTTTTTGGTTACAGTCATTATTTTTCTTTCTTAAATAGAATTGCCTGAAGGCCTTTATAATTTATTTTTTTTAAAAATCCAGCTGTTTCTCTTTTTCTGATTCTTGAATCATTTTCTGAAATTGTATATTTTTAGTGGCAAAAATGTTAATCTTTCCTTTTCCCTATACCATGAAATATCTGATTTCTCTCCAGTATCGCATCTGCCTTCAAGCTGTGACTTGTCTAAGAAAAGGATCTAAAGAAATTTTGTAAGCTTGAAGATAAAAATCTTTAAATATGAAGATAATTTGGAGAATTCTTGTAAGATGCTTTAATTAGAATCAAGATATAAAGGATATTTCTTTTGGTCAGATATGAATGGAATTCAAATTATTTTGTGTTTTATTATCATTGTTAAAATGCAAGGGAAAAAATCATTAGAAATCAGGAGTTAATTAAATCCTGTAAAATATTATCGAGCATTAGCGACATCCTTTTTCTTTATTGCACTTTTATGTTTCAAATTATTTAGGTTATATCTTTTATTATTTAAATAGCAAACAGTTCATTTTTTTTGTCTTTCATCTCATTGTTACCTTCTCTACTCACCTTGTTATACTGAGAATATAGATATAAAATATAATCCTGTATTATAAAAGGTAATGAGGATGGCTTTGTTCTATATTCATTATTCTTTTGTATTAATATATTTGAAATCATTTCTGTATGATAAATGATCCAGGGTTAAAAGTGGTTCATTATATTTAGAAGTAATTTTTATATTCCTCCTTGAATAGCATGAAAAAAAAAAATGATGATGAAAAGGTTTAAATAATTTTTATTTTTCACCTGTTCATAAATTGTTGAGGCATGGTGGTGTAAAGGATAATCAGATTGAGGAATTGGGAGTCATGTTCAAATTCCAGTCGAGTTCATTACATTCACAAGATTTAATTACTCTTCAACCTTCTGTGGAAAGAGCAATACTTGAGATAATCTATAAAAAAAAGAAAGCAATTAACAGTAATTAACTAAGATAACTTATCATAAAAGAGATTAAACAAAAGGCCAAGCTGATCAGGACACATGGCTAGAAGAAAGGATAACAGATGGAGTAAAAGGTTGCTTAATGCCAAATGGTAGCAAACATTAATACTTATACCCTGGGGATAGGTATGAATTCATTCCTCCCCAGCTATGGGTAAATAGCAGGACAGATGGAGTCCTATAGCCTTGGATCTAGGAGAAGAAAAAAACTCTGAATTCAAACCAGCCTGAAAAAGGACACACCACTGTTACCGTGACTGCAGTACTTGCGGTGCTCCTATAACCCTAATGTGTTATGGGTCTTGTGATTGTGAAATTGTTAGGAATTTCATGGTTAAAAATATACTTTGTAATCCAATGTACATATCTAATATTTCGGTTTATATTTACTACCTACTTTTTACCTATACACTCAGCCTTCATTATAAGTATCATGTGATTCTGTTGTAAAGCTTATATATCAATAAATTCATATATTGGGTTATAAATATGTGTAAATAAATTAATAAAACTGAGGTCATGTGTCAAGTTGTAACTTTTGTGTCTGTTGACTTTATACTATATATTTTAACATGGCAGTATTTCAGTTTTAAATATGGAGTATAAAATCTTTGAAATAAGGACTAATATCTGTGATGCAAGACAGCTGCTTGCAAAAGTAAGAATACAAAATCAATATAAAAAGAACAAAAACATTCTGAGTTTGATTTGTGATTTTTTTTTCTTTTTGAACTGAGAAGAAACATCTCCAAATATCTCACTCTAAGAACCACTTTAACTACTCTAATAATAGTCTTCACTTTTTTTTGTAATCAATTAACCCTAACCAAGCCAATAACGTCACTAAGACAAAAGAGGCTACTAGGAGTGAAAGAGGATGAGAAAACTTTAGAAGAACCAGATACCTAATCCTAAACAGGAAACAAGATAAACCTTTACTCTTGTTGAAAAGACTAGGTAGAAGTATGAAATGAATGATGGGTGGACCTATCTACTCGTGTTTGGTTCATGGTGTTCTTAGCACTCATCAGTAGAACAACATTTCTGTTGCTTCGTCTCCTCTTCATCTGTGAGGAAATTGTTTAGTATTCACTGCAATATAGAAGATTAGATTTCAGTATTCTTTTATTTCTAACAATATCTTTCTATATTTTCATAATTTGCTTAGTTTTTGGAAGGCATCATTTGCTATTTCAGTGCATATTTCTATTGTTATTTCACTATTTGGTTAAATTTCTAGTTGGGTTAGCAGTCTGTATTCATTCACTGTGATGTAATCTTTGTTTTTATTTAGGATTTGTGACAGCTTCCTTTTGGTTTTTAGGATGAGATCCTCTATTTTTGTTTATTTTTTTTATTTACATTGCTGTATCTCCTTTTCCCAACTAGACCAACCATTTATTTTTTCAGTATTTTAACTTTTCCATCACTATCTTTGTGTTGCTTTTGCCTGATGATATTATGATGAATTTGGTATTGTATTACAAGGTTTTGATGTCCCCTTTTTTTTCCTCTCATCAGATATTTGATTTGGGATGTTTGTCTTTCTTCAGTGCTTGATTCGCTTTCCATCTTATAAACCTGAGCTTAAGGGCTCCTCAAAGCTGCCTCTTCAATGTCTCAGTATGGGAATTGCTGGCAATGACAAAAAAGAACAAGATTCAGGGATCAGATGATGATGATTTATGTTGCATTTAAACTTTTGGAGATCATAGTTGACAGGAAAGTAAGAAGCTGGAACAGTGTTTCACAGGTGAGAGGTGTGAGAGAAGAAATCATTAAAATAAAATGTATGGCTACACTTAGCAATTTCAGCATTTTATAGTTGAAATAGCTAGATGTAACCACAAGTTCTATGCTAACAGTTTCTTCTATCACATTTTTCTTGTGGAAATCTTCTCTGTCTTCTTAGTTCATTTTTTTCCTTGTAGCAAAAATACCGGAGAAAAAAAAAAAATTACTGGTAATACATTTGACTCTTGACAAAAACCTTCTTTACAAAAATACTACAATAAAATTGGATCTATAAACTGATTTCTTACAAAGACTAGATATTCTATTCATACGAACCTATCCTAAAAATCTTGTCAGCATTGAAGTTACTATTCTGTAAAACCAAATAAACCGAACTCAGTAACCACCTGTGTGTCTTTGTGGCTTTATTACCTTGCTTTGAGTGAAATGAGACCCCCCTCCACCAGAATAAAAAAGCAAAGCAAAAAAAAAAACAAAAAAAACTAGGAAGTAAAATAAACCATACTTGCTTATTTCTATCTGAAAAAACAATATTGTTTTAATTAAGGAACAATAAAAAACAAAAGAAAAAGTTAAACAACAGATTTTTGTTTATTTTTTTGCTTGCAGAATACATAGGTTGAATCAGAGGAACAAATCCGAGAAAAAAATCTACTCATAATAACCTCAGTATATAGAATATTGAAGAATATGATTTATATTACTAACATTGATTGCTTATTCATTTTGTTGCTTGCATTAAACATAGCTATTTTATAATGTTGGGTCTGTTGAATCCTCTTAATTTAAGTTTACTTTCATATTTGAATGAAAATAAATACTTTAAATATTTTAAGTTAATAAGATATAACATGAACAGAAAGACAATGAACCTTCTCACCTGGCAGTAATATAAATCTGTGATATACATATAATGTAAATGTTAACAGGTGTCCTACATAATTAAAATCATGTAGAGCTGTTCTTTGTTTTTCATGTAGAGCTGTCCTTTGTTTAGTGATATTAAAAAATATACTTATTGATTTACAGACCTCCCAAAGTAAATGCCAAAATTATAATTATGAGAATGGTGAATAGAAATTCCGAGGAAGTTAGCACAATTGGGTATTGTTAGTTTCTGATTGGCAGGTGGCTTTTCTACTAGATTAAAGTTGGTAATGGAGTATAATACAAATAAGGCAAACCAAGTTTAATTGGTGATGAATGATTGGACAACTTAATTGGTACAAATAACCTTAAGATTCTGCTAGCATCTTTATCTAATTGAAGTGGAAAAATATTCAATGATGCCAGAAAATATTTTTACTGTCTCATATATATTCTTGTATTGTGCATTGTGGTGCAATGGATATTGCTCGAACAAGAAATTGGAGAGCCAAGTTCAAATTCCAGTTAAATTTGTTGCATTCACTTATATGCAAATACTCTTGGAAAAGGTATTAATCTGTTGTTTCTCTCTCCAGCTATGAGTTTAGATTGGGATAGATTGGGTTCTATAGCCTTGGTTGGCAACCAGTCTATTGCAGAAAATAATGGCAATCTACTGTGGGGAAAATCTTCTGCTAAGTCAGTCATGTCTCATTTGAGACATGTTTACCCAAGTGTGTATCATGTAGGGTACTTAACTGACTGATATACTTGTATATATTTATTAAGTTATTTGGTTACATTAATTAAAAAAAAATAAAGAAAAAAAATAGTTTTATAAAGTTCTAGTATTGTGTTAAGCTGAGCAAGCTTTTTTTTTTTCTATGATCATTTTACCCCAAGCAAAGCAAGACTGCCACTGAGGTGCAGGGGGTTACAAAGAGAGAAAAAAATATGGGGTACAGGGGGATGCCAGAGAAGCAGAGATGGATGAGATTTAGGGAGGTGGAAGATGGCAGTTGGTGTTGCATTTAAACTTTTGGATATTGTAGCTATCAGGGAAGCAAGTAAATGATAGGAAGTTCCACAGGTGGAACATGTGAAAAAAAGAAACCGATGGAGTGGAAGTGGTGACTATAATTGACTATTTTAAAAGGGCGGTCCCTCGATGCTAATCTAGTAGCACGAGTAAATTCATGTGGTCAGGGCACCAGGGAAAGAATTTTGTCAGCGTAGAAACCATGAAAATATTTGTAGAAAAGACAGAGAGAAGCCACATCCTGTTGGTTAAAAAGTTACTGAAAGCAAGCTGCCAAATTGCAGATCGTCTTTTGGATTTTGTTGAGAATCTTGAGATGAATAGCAGGAAAACCTGACCAGTAGTCTATGCATTGTTGAATGGTATATTTATAAACGTACAAGATTGATTCTGATGAGAAAAACTTTCTGGCACATTGGTCAGACATGTTTGTTTATTTATTTTTTTTGTCAAATAACAAACATAAAATTGAAAATAATAGATTAATAAACAGTAGAGAGAAAACTTCCTTCAGGCATTATTATATTTTATTATTATATTTTAACATTGTAGTACAAAATTCCTTTTACTTTTATTTATAAATACGTAAAATCAAAGTAATATTTTTGGTTCTGATAAGCAGGAGACTTAATTTAAATCATAAATGAAGAAAGAGAGCTTAGAAAATTGGACACTCACAAGATAAATTTGAATGCAAGAGGGATAGATGAAAATAATGCATAACCTACTAAACAAGTTTGTGTAAATAGTTGGCAGTACAAGGTTTAGCAACAAGACAAAATTTACTAAGAGCTAGAAAGGACAGGAAATTGGGGACAGTTCTAATTGCTTACATTTTAGAGAAATAGGACACTTAGAAGAAATTGTTCTGAATGAGACTTTAAAATATTCAAATTCTTTTGAACAGGAGTATAGGTTTATCCTTAGCTTCTTGTTTAGGATTGGATTTTCAGTTCCTTTTAAAGTATTTTCATTCTCTTTTATCCCCAGTAGACTATTGTCTTAATAGAATTATTGCCTAATTTAATTGATTTAAAAAAAGTGGGTGGGGGGTAAAAAATACTATTAAACACTTTATTATTAGTTAGTGTAAATTAAACTTTTCATCAGCCTTGAATGTTGTTTTCAAAAGCTTGGTTGCCCAATGTTTAAAAAAAAAAATACTCTCATGAGAAACTGAAGTATAGAATGGGGTCAAGTCACTGAATTACTTCAAGATGCTTTGTGTCACATAGCCCAGTGGATAAAAATGTTGGTTGACCCAAAGAGTTGTGAGTTCAATATCTGGTCACAGCAGAAGTGAACAAAAACTTAGTGAGTTGAATTATTAAAAGGAGATAAATGAAACTGAGATATCCAGAAAAGACATGGTACATGGAACTAGAACAATCTATCCTGTGGATAAAATAAAGGGTTTTGTTTAAAATTTCAATGTATATCACCTGAAGAAGGCCAGAGCATACAATGGCCGAAACATTGTGAATATGCCAATAAAGATGGGGACAATAGTCTGAACAATGTAAATTGTGTAAATATTTTATTTAATGTTTAGGTGTTTGATGAAATTATCAGCACAACACAGTTTGAAAAGCTCTATATTAAACCCTTCATAAGTCACCAAACACAGAGCATTACCTCCTTAGCATTGGTGCAGGCTCATGGTTATAATCATTGTCTCTTTTGTTGACTATGATTCAAAAGGGTTCACTTTTCACTGGGGCTGATCCTTTTCAGAAATGTTTCAGTCGCATGTCTTGTTTTCAATGACTCACAGATGTTGACTTTGATTAAGTTGAGAGCTGGTCAGATTATGTAGCACGCATTAGCCGAATTTTGACACTTTACAGAGTTTTTGGAGGAGGGTTATGTGTGTTGTATGGATGGTATTGAACTGTTGTGTTATTTCTCATGTCAGAATTTTCTTCAATTAAGAATTAGAAGAACTTGATTGTTGAGTGAAGCTGGTTGTCCTGAACAAGAGGAATATCTTTAAGGGTAAGATTCCTAAACGGAAACTGACAAAGCCGTTGATGGCATTTCCTGACACTTAATACCTTTTCTTTTATTACTTTTTTTGACACTTCTGAAGTTGATGAAACCTTTTTGAACTTGTAAAACCTGCAGCGTTCTTAAGTGGGTCCCTTCTCCACTCGGTTCTATAGGTCACCTCAAAAATTATTTAATTTGACATTAAGGATTCCTGAAAGGAAAAGAGAAATATCTAATTTATATGCATAATCAAACAAGAACTTTAAAGTTATCATAGCAAAACACATGACAGGAGTTTCTTTCTAACGTAATAAATATTTTAGAAAGAATATATTCCACTATATTAGAATAGATGATTAATCCAGAGAGCATTCATTAACTAAGGAATGTCAAGTAATAATTTTTCTGTGTGAAATAACTGTTTATGTTGAAGATTACCCTATAACCTACATTAACTTCCATTTTTATAATTTAGTGAAAGCAACTTCTCTTTCAACCATGCCATTTAGAACTTGTAGACAGACTGTGTATTCATAAGCAGATGTTTATGCTTCCTTCTCTCAGACTTAAAGAAATGTCATTTTTATGATTAGCTTAACTTGAATTCATCAAGATAAAAATAAAAATAAATCTTGGTCATGTCACTGTTGATAATTTGTTTACAAATAGAATGAAAATAGAAATAGATGGCCTTGTCTATTATTCGAGTTACTTTGGTTCGATTTTGTATATAATTGTAATATTATTGTAAGTAATGTATATTATATATATTTGTGATAATTCTATACTGAGCTGCTTCATGGCTGAGTAGGCTAAAGCACACTGGATCAGATGGCGGTCCTCCTTTGAGGAGGTGGTGGTGCAAAAGAGACATTTTCTTTAATTTTTCTCAAATGCTTGGATTGTAGCTGAAATAAACACAGTTCGAAAGATGGTCTGTTTTGCTCAGAGGTTTCTTTTCACTAAAAACAATGTTTGAAGTAATAAAAATGTTATCTTTAGAAAATCCTGAAGAAGTATGATGGCATGATATATATGCATCCAATATGATAAGTTGTAATTTTATAAACTTAAAAAAAAAAGCTTTGATCATGGATAATCGGTTATCAGTGTTATTGGAATTGTTTTTCTTAATAATCATCCTATTATAATAAAGACTGATGTGTGTATATATATATATATATATATATACACACACATACACACATCCTGTCACACTCATAGAGAGAGCCAAGCCTTTAGGCAATATTGGCTTAGTCCATTCTCTTTACTACTAGCTATTAAACATCTTGTTGTGCGTTTGCTCTTTAACAGTGTTTTATATAATTTTTTTGCAATAATTAAGTTGTTGAGTAGTATACACACACACACACACACTCTCTCTCTCTTTATTATAATATAGACCATTGTGTATTTATCTGTGTGTATGTTTTTATATATAAAAACACCGTTATGTGAACATTCTTAAAAAGAAAATCAGTAAATGGTAAAATCAATTATTCAAAATCGCCTGAAGACACCACTCATGGTAGAAACCTTGGTTGTGTAATAACTCGTTTACAAATGGAAAATATTCAGAAGTTCTACAATATAATTGTATTGAACACTTTTAAATACAAATGTGCACTGGTCTAACTCTATTGTGACCAAAAACTAAGTATTAAACAATCAATATGCTCTTTTCTTACAATTGAGCACTTTTTACACTATTGTATTTCAACAATAAACACACATTTTACTAAACGCACAAAAAAAAAAAACAAATAGTGCATTTCAACAAAAAGATACACTTACTGAATGCAAAGTAAAAATAAAACAACAATGCAGGAATTATAAATATTACACTCTAAAAAAAATATACTGATACCTAACTGGAAAGAATACATGCTTCAACTATTACAAAATATTGAACAGTTTCTAAATGACACAGATTTTATCAAACACACGGAAAAAAAACAAAAAAAAACAAACACTACACTTTTAACACTACTGCATTTCAACAATAATGACACAAATTTTACCAAACACACACACACACACACACACACACACACAAAAAAAAAAAAAAAAAAATTAACAGTGCATTTTAATGAAAAGATACACTTACTGAACGCAAAAAACAAAAAACAACAATGCAGGAATTAAAAATATTACACTCTCTAAAAAATATACCGATACCTAACTGGAAAGAATACATGCTTCAACTACTACAAAAAATTGAAGAATTTCTTACCAGGATAAGATGGAAAGCATTATTCTTTATAAAAAAAAATATGCAGGAGCGAAAACCGAAAGAAATGTGAGTAATTTCAATTTTAAAACAACAAATTATCCCCCTTTAATCAAAGAATTGATTAATTTTGCAAAAGACATGATTTCTATATTAGACAAAAAAAGTTAAAAATAAATTCCAGAAATTACTAAATACCGAAGTAAAAAAACAAAAAAAACAAAAAAAAAAATCCACTATTAAAGGAGATAAATCCAGAAATATATACCAAATAAACCCAGAAGTATACGAAAAAAAGATAATAGAGGAAATAACAAAATCTTACAAAAAAAGCCCCAGATTCATACATTGAAAACATCAATGAGTAGGCTAAAATTATCACAAATTAAATTTAAGCAATAAAATACAAATCTTAACTAGCAAACAAGCTTTCCTTACAATAAAAGACCACAAAGATGACTTTACCAATAACCTATCATACCGACTTATTAACCCAACAAAAACAGAAGTGGGCAAAATAAGTCATCAAATAGTAAAAAATATTTGTGACTTACTAAGAACAGCTACTCAAGCAAACCAGTGAAAGAACACAAGTGATTGCATTTCCTGGTTGCAAAAAATTAAATGCAAAAGTAAGTACATGTTCATTAAATATGACATAAAAACCTTTTACCCATCAATTTCTGAAAAAGGTTTAACGGAAGCATTTAATTTTGCTAAAATGTATGTAAAAATACCATCTAAACATTATTGACGCAATCCTACTTTGCTGCAAATCTATACTTTTCCACAAAGGTAAAGCATGGATCAAGAAATTAAACAATGGAGCACTCGATGTACCACAAGGATCATATGATGGAGCAGAAATTTCAGAATTGATGGGCATATACATTTTAAATAAAATCAACAAAATAATCCATATTGACAACCATGGATTATATAGAGATGATGGGTTAATGATAGCACCAGACAACAAAAGAGAAAGTGATAAAATAAGAAAAGAGCTTTTCAAACTATTCAAAGAACTAGATTTTGATATAATAGTAGAAACAATTAAAAAAGTAGTCCAATTTTTAGATGTAGAACTTAATTTACAAACTGGTAATGTCTTGCCATACATGAAAACAAACACCAAGTTATCATACATAAATACAAAATCCAATCATCCAAAAAGTATAATTAAACATATTTACAAAGGAATAGAAAACAGACTATCTAATAATTCATCAAACAAATCAATATTTAATGAACAGAAAAATATCTATGAGGATGCACTAAGAAAATCTGGCCATAGAAACATTTTACAATATAATTCTCAACCAAACAGACAAATCAAAAATGATAATAGAAAACGAAACATTATCTGGTTCAACCCACCATTTAATTTAGAAATAATGACCAAAATAGGACAAATATTTTTTAAACTGATAGACACTTTCCAAAAGAATCAGAACTAAACATAATTTTCAACAAAAACACAATCAAACTAAGTTATAGTTGTATTAGTAATTTAGATAGTTTCATAAAAAACAAAATGCCAGAAACTTAGATAGTATTGTACAAAACAAAACCACTAATAAACAATGAAATTGCAGGGACGAAAATAAATATCTACTTCAAGGACTTTGCAATACAAAAGAAATCATTTATAATGCAAAGGTAGGTGACCCAAATGACCAAAATAAAATATATTTGGGTTCAACCAAAGACACCTTTAAGACCAGGTGGTTTAATAAAAATAGAAAAATTAAAAAACTGTACAAAATCGGCTAGCCATGTGTGGAAATTAAAATCAAAATATGGAAAAGATCCAGACATAATGTGGAGTATTGTAAAAACAGCCAAGCCTTACAACGGTGGCAAAATATGTAGACTGTGCCAAGAAGAAAAGTTAAAGATTATGCTATTCTCAAACAAATATGAACTGTTGAATGAATGAACGAAAATTATGACTAAGTGTAACCATACTAAAAAAATACCTATAAGGTTCATACAACCATGGATGAAAATGCCATAATTAGTTTTAATTTTAAAAATTGCATGTTCAAAAATTCCCTGCCATGTGAGCGTTAAAAAAAGGTCATTACATGAGTGTTCTTAAAAAGAAAAATGGTAAATGGAAAAATCAGTTATTAAAAATCGCCTGAAGACACCACTCATGGTAGAAACCTAGGCCGCGTAATAACTTGTTTACAAATGGAATAAATATATATATATATATATATATATATATCCCCTTGTCATGCTCGGGAAAGAGGTGGAGTATTTGTATTTTTTCTTTTCTTATGTCTTAATGTAAGATACTCAATAGTAGGCATATCGATATAAATATTTTGTCATCACCTTTGACGACATGGGCCACTTGTATAAGAAAATAGTGGTTTCATGTTTAGTTGCTGGAGTCTCATGTACAACAACAACAAATCAAAGTTTAAGAAGACTCTATTTGCCAAGTTAAAAGGCTGAAATTGCAGAAAATAGTGTGTGAAGTAAGTTTGTTATTTAGCTGATTGATGTTACCTTAAGTTTACTGACTCCTGAGTTTCATAGGCTGACCTGTCTGTCCACTCTTCAGTGGGGATCAACAATTTACCTAAGAAATTGATATTAATACATAAATGACAAAATATATATTCACTAGGCAATTGTTTTTTTTATTTCATTTGGTGGTATTATAAGTATTAATTTTAGAAGGTTAGATTTGTAATTAAATCTTTTATGTATTATATTTCTGTGCATATGTTTGCATTTATACACTCATGCATATGCACAGGTACTCTTATGTCTCATTTGTTATTAATAAATTAATGTTTAAATGGTATTTTTCTATTAGGGTATTATTATTGGTTGGGTTTATAGAATGTTTTGTTTGTTGGTGGTTTGTTTTGTGTGTGTGTGTGTGTATGTGTATATATATATATATATATATATCTGCAGACAAATCTGATCTGTTTTGCTGTATCGCAGCTCACAATATTGTTAGAAATCCGATTGCTTTTACCCGGGATCGAAACCCCACCGAATTGGTGTCAGTCGGTGATTCTACCTGAGTTATGGTAGGAGGCAGACTTTTAGCATGTGATATACCATGTAAACATACGCCAGTAGTTAGTGCTTTAATTCATTACTGAATGAATGATGTGTAGATGCTAGAGTTGCTACTATTTTTTCAAAGTCTACCATTCTTCCAGAGTGCTCAATCAGGGTGTGAGAGTGTGTGTGTATATATATATATATATATATATATATATATATATAAAGTATTTGCTTATATAATTTTTTTTGTTTTTAATGTTTCATTTTTATTTAAAGGTTAGTAGTTTATTTGTTTTTGCCTTGGTGTTATATATTGAGGTCTTAATTATGGGGGATTGTTTGTGGGTGTGTATGTACATGCATACATATGAGTATAGGTGTGTATGTTTAATGTTTGTTTGTTTATTTAGTGCAAGAGAAGATCATTAGCTTCAACAATTGCAATATGAGCTCTGGTAAAGAATAGTTACTGAGACATTGGTTTTATAAATCTCCAAAATTCATACACTGATGTCCTCAAGAGCACATGATTCAGTGACTTGACTCAAAGAGTTGTGAGTTCAATACCTGTCTACAGCAGTGATGTACAAATAACTTGAAGAGTTATGTTAAAGGAAGATAACTACATGACATCCAGAAGTCACATGGAACAAGAATGATATATTACAGTTATCGAAATAATGCATCTGAAGAAGGTTGGAGCGTACAATGGCCAAAACATTGTGAATATGGCAACAAAGATGAGGACAACAGTCTGAACAATGTAAATAACAGAAATACTACCTCATCTCAGATATACAGACAAATAATTTTTAAGTTTATATTTATTTCATTTATTTATTTAAAGTTTATATTTATTTTATTTGTAATTAGTGCTCATGTGACAAAATAAGTATTTTATGTCTATCTTTTTTTTGTTTTTACTTTGTATTACTCCAATTCGAGCCAATTTCGAATTCCTAGTTGAATTCCTTGCATTCACTCGCACGCAAATACCCTTGGGAAGGGTATTAATCCCTCTCTTCCTTCCAATTATGGGTTAAATAACAGGACAGATTGGGTTCTATAGCCTTGGCTGGAACAAGTCTACCATAGAAAGTAATGGCAACCTACTGCGAGATAATCTTCTACCGAGTCAGTCATGTCTCTTTTTAGACATAATCGCTCAAGCATGTATCACATATGGCACCTGACTGATCACCCCAAGCAAGGCAATAAAGCCACTAAAATGCAAGGGGTTACAATGTGTGGAAGAATTAGGAACAGAAATATTAACAGTGAGCAGAAAAAGAAAAGAGTAATCAGGAGAACAGCAGATAGGAATTGAGAAAGCATTTAAATTTTTGCAGATTAAAATTGGCTAGAGAGCATAGAGATGGAAGGGAGTTTCACAAGTGAGAAGTCCAAGGAAAGAAAGTGTTAGCATAGAACTTGGGCTACATCTAACCAGCTCAATAGTAAATGGATGATATCTCAACATCAGTCTAGTACTGAATTTAAATTCATAAAATCTAGATACCATTATTTCAGTTTTCTTGTTTAAGAGTTTCTTTTGGTTTTTAAAACTAATTATTGCTAATTTTTTCTTCTAAGCATAATTTACAATTTTTACTGTTAATACTGTATAAGGGGATGCACTTTTTATGATTTCCCATTTGATTTTAATGGGGATATTATTTTCTTTTTTGCTATATATGTATTTTGAGATAGACACACACACAGATTTTTGGTGAGGCTCAGGCCAACTCCTTGAAACTCAAGTAGGGAGGCTTATAGAACCCAGTACTGGGAAATGTAAGAAAGAAAGATATTTTAAATATTTAAAAACAAATGAAACATGAAATAATTTAAAATTCCAAAAACTAAATTTTTATTTCACTCTTTCATTGGATACTCTCATAATATGGATACCCTGGGCTATCCCACCCTTTGCTCCCCACTACCTTCTGCATGCCAAATATATATATTTATCTGTAAATTCAGATAGCCATTTTCAAATTGTCATTTTAAGATATGCATTCTTCAACCCCTTGTAAACAGAGAATAAGGAAAAATTCTAAGCCCTAGTAAAGGAAGGGGTTGGGAGGTATTGGTTTTATTAGGGTTAAGCTAATGAATTCAACTGAAATTCGAACTTGGCTCCCCGATTTCTTGTTCTGAGCTGATATCCAATGCATCACGACAGGCCAAAACAAACATATGGACTGAAGATTGTGTTTAAGCATGAAACACTGTCATTTTCGTGCGTGTTGTCTGCAGTGTTCACTTTAATATTTACATACACTTTATTCTTGATATTTAGAAATTTTACCAATGGATATAGCAAACCATAAAACTATTTTTGTTATTTTACATGTTAGTTTTAGTGGATACTCATATTTGAGTAAACATGGTTTAATTTTTTTTAAACAGTATTTTATTTCATCTACCAGCCTGAACAAAATTAGTAGAAACATGTGCCCACTGGCAGGATTTGAACTGATGTCCTCCTTTGCAGGAGAAACTGTCATTAGACCTGATGTACTTTAACCATCTCAGTTACGAAGAGTGTCATGATTAAGTGAGGCTTTATTTTGCTTTATAAATACACCTTTTATTGACCAGATCTTAAAAAGTTCCAAACAGCTTAGTTTTGTATCCAAAATGAAAAGAAAACAATTAAATCAGACATGCTTTTGATGGTTTCTCCTGCAAAGGAGGACATGTTTGAATCCTGCTAGAAGTTGCATTGAAGATTGTACTTAATCATTAAACAAACTGTCGCTGTTTAGTGGTAGCCTCAATATTCACTTTTACATTTGTTTTGTGATACACAGGTATCTCATTTTTTAAGCATAATACTATCAATTAAAAACTGATATGAGACTTTTGAGATAATTGTTTTAATATGAATTAAGTTAAACTGTCAAAAATGTAATTTTCTAGGTTTATATTAACAATTTGCAACATTCTCACTTTCATTTAGTTAGTAAGACAGTTTTTGAGTAGCTGGTATTTAAAATATGGCTCACACTTGTCCATGAATGACTGAAGACATAAGCCTTGTTTGTTATGTTACTTCAATAAGTTAATGTAGTTTATAATATATAAACTGATATAAACTGAAAATATGAATAACATTCAGAATTATTTGAAACCAATTGTTGTATGCAAATTGGAACATACTTGTACAATTGAAATTGGTTCCTTCTGATCACAGACATTGCTGCTAGATGTAGTTTATTGTCCTACCCAGGACTACTAAATACAAATAATTGTGCCAAAAATGAATTAGAACATTACCATAACTCACTTGTTTGTCCATTTCTTCAAATAGAAAAGATTGACAGAAAATTTATTCAGGATGCTATGTTGCATAAAGCCTGGAATGTGAGGAAAATATTTGTAATTCCATTTTGAATATAAATTTTAATCTATTGCAGAATGTACAAAACCTGAAGCAGTGTTTTTCTTAAATATGGGATTGGATAGTACAAGACATTTAATTCACTGTTCATAAACATGTAGATGGAAATCAAGAAGAAATTATTCCAGGAATCAAATGAAAAAAAATATCTTTGTAATGATATTTTTAAGACACACCTAAAATCCTAACCAATATTCTCAGAACACAGAGTAGCAGATCTAACAAAAAATTGTCTGTTACTAGGAACTATCAAGAATTAGCTAATTTCATTTCTAGCCCTCTAATTTTGATTACATTATTGATTTTCAGATTGGTCTAGTTTTCAGGAGCAGAGGAGGCACTTGATTTGAAATAACTTTTATAGCAACAATTACTATCAAGTTAGCATTCTAGTTGCAATCTTCAACTTAGTTACCTGTCTGTTATCTTGGGTTAGATTGATAAAGTTTTTATTTTTTTTTATTTTTTTTTTCAATAATCAAAGAAATCTATTTTAATAAATTTTCCCCAAGATGCTGTAGTAGGTAACAAAAGTAAAATTTAGAGGAGACCTGTATTTCCCGATGTTTTATCAGTTGCATTTCTCCTCACACCATTAGATAGTTCAGTCAGTTAAATGCCATACGTGAAACACGCTTGGGCAATCATGTCCTGAAAGACATGACTGACTGGGCAGATTTTCTCATAATAGGTTGCCATTACTTTCTGTGGTAGACTGGTTGTCAGCTAAGGCTATAGAACCCAATCTGTCCTGTTATTTAACCTATAACTGGAGGGAAGAGGTAGATTAAAAACTTTTTTAAGGGTATTTGTATGTAAGTGAATGCAATAGATTCAGCTGGAATTTGAACTCAGCTCCCCGATTTCTTGTTCCAAGCTGATATCCACTGCACCACAATTAATCGATTTGTTTTTTATGGCTTATCAATCCTTTCCAGGTTATTTAAAGCCTGAAAATATTTCAGATTGTAGGACATTGTTTACAGTCCCTGGTGGTCCCCAATCTTTGTACCAACTGGGCTCTACATTGCTTAACAGCTGCTTATCAATTTTAATTTCATCATCATTTAGTGTCTGTTTTCATGCTGGCATGAGTTGGATGGTGTTTTCTTGATGGTTCTTTTTCAGGTTGCACGATTTTGTGTGAGACCAGGCTGTAAACTCAACTTCCTTAAATTGTCTTTGATAAGCTAGGTCCATGTTTTACATGGTCTACCTATCTCTCTTTGGCCATCAACCTTATTAAACCTACAATTGCTGACTGGGTTTTCTATGTCCATTCTCTCAACATGTCCATTCTCTCAACATGTCCAAACCATCTATGTCTTGTTTGATGCATACCATCTGTTATATTAGCAATACCTAGCCTATTTCTTAACTCCTATGATAGTTTTCTATCCCTAAGACTGGCATTGCACACCCACCATACCATTTGCATGTCAATTCGTGTAATTCTACTAATATCAACTTCCTTCAGCGGCCAGGTTTCACTACTATATAGCATAACACTTCTAATGCAAGCTGTATATAGCTTTCCTTTCATCCTATAAAAAAAATACTCAAGATGATAGAAGAGGCAAAAGTTTCCTAAATTTTTTCCAACCTGATCTTACACAGGATATTGAACTTGGTTCTGTGCCTCTTCCTAGACTTAACATGTCACCAAAATAGCAAAACAGATCAATAACCTTACACATTATCAAGCTTATCATTTTGTCTTCATCACTTTGGGTGGTGGGTTCAGGCAAATTCTGCATTTGAAATTCACCACATTATTTAATCTATTCTTCAGTCCACTACATATCTTATT